>CM059434.1:38787108-39387108 GCA_030390025.1 Squalus acanthias
GGGGGGGAGGAATTAGAGCGAGAACATGATCCAGATGGGAAGACGGAGCACTTTTTTCCAACCCCACCCCCTTTACACCCGCACCACGTTCTCCCTCTCCTCCCCCTACACCTGGTTGATTTCTCGGAAAGCTCGGTGCATGTGTGGCAAGTGACATCATTGGACTGGACAAAATCTGGAAGTCATGACTCTGTCACTATTCACTTCATACCCAATAAACCTGTTAACAATCCGTGACCCACACACAATGCCCCATCTATTGGGGGGCGGGGCGGGAGGTCAGGAACTTGTTGGAGGAGAAGGTCATGAACCCGGGTGGGGTGGGAGGAACTTGGACAGGGGGAGAAGGTCAGAAACCTGGTGGGGTGGTGGAGGACAGAAACTTGGCGGGCGCAGGTCAGAAACTTTTTAGGCGGGGAGAGGTCAGGAACTTGCTCCAGGTGGGGGGGGAGGGGAAGAGAGAGAAGGTCTTTGCCCGCAAGGGTGAATCCTGTCTGTTCTAAGTGAGCTCTGCTCTGTCTGGAGTCGGCAGTCAGAATGGCTCGAATTATACTTTGCAAAGTAATTGATTTCATAGGCAGGGAGGATCTAATTACACATTCCAGAAAAACTGCTGGGTGTGTCTTGTCCTTCAAGGGGACCAATCAGAACTTTGGTGTTGTGAACAGACACATCCATTAAAGAGGGACATCTCCCCCACTATAAACACAAGTAAACTGCAGGGGGTAATTACACATGTAAATAGGACATCCTGCTGGGGCCTCAACTATTTACAATCTATATTGATGACTTGGATGAAGGGACCGAATGTAATGTAGCCAAATTTGCTGATGATACAAAGATAGGTGGGAAAGCAAATTGTGTGGAGGACGCAAAGAATCTCCAAAGGGATATAGATAGGCTAAGTGAATAGGCAAAAATCTGGCAGATGGAGTTTAATGTGGGAAAATGCGAGGTTATCCACTTTGGTAGGAAAAATAAAAAAGCAAAATTATTTAAATGGGGAGAGATTACAAAATGCTGAGGTACAGAGAGATCTGGGGTGCTTGTACATGAATCACAAAAAGTTAGCATGCAGGTACAGCAAGTAATTATGAAGGCAAATGGAGTGTTGGCCTTTATTGTAAAGGGAATGGAGTATAAAAGTAGGGAAGTCCTGTTACAACTGTACAGGGCATTGGTGAGACCACACCTGGAGTACTGCGTACAGTTTTGGTCTCCTTATTTAAGGAAGGATATACTTGCATTGGAGGCAGTTCAGAGAAGGTTCACAAGGTTGATTCCGGAGATGAAGGGGTTGTCTTATGAAGAAAGGTTGAACAGATTGGGCCTATACTCATTGGAGTTTAGAAAAATGAGAGGGAATCTTATTGAAACATATAAGGTTCTGAAGGGGCTTGACAGGGTAGATGCAGAGAGTATGTTTCCCTTTGTGGGAGAATCTAGAACTCGGGGGCATAATTTCAGAATAAGGGGGCACCCATTTAAATCGAAATGAGGAGGAATTTCTTCTCTCAGAGGGTCGTGAATCTTTGGAATTCTCTTCCCCAGAGAACTGTGGAGGCTGGGTCATTGAATATATTTAAGGTGGAGATAGACAGATTTTTGAAAGGTAAGAGAGTCAAGGGTTATGGGGAACGGGCAGGGAAGTGGAGTTGAAGCCAAGATCAGATCAGCCATGATCTTATTGAATGGCGGAGCAGGCTCGAGGGGCCAAATAACCTACTCCTGCTCCTACGTCTTATGTTCCTGTTGTAGTAATTCCTCTCTTTCCAGTACTTTAGTCTTGTTATTCAAAAACTCAAACCTGACATTCAGCCTGTGTGCAGGATACCTCTACAATGGAGTTATGAGACTCAGCTCCCCTCCCATTAAACTGCAGATTTAAAATTCTGGCAAATTCTTGAGTGAGCACTACAGACTATGTACTATGGTTACAGATTACAAATTAAAAATTCACCCTTGCATTGTGCATTCCAATTGATTATAATTTCTATTAAAAAAATCTCTTCTAGACTTTAAAAAAGTAAAGAAACTGAATGGGAGGGAGGAGTTCAAATCCAAGCACATCTTATCCCTGGGCTGTTGTTGTGTGCCTCTTAGTAAATGACTCATTGACTTAAATTGGTTGAGGCCTGAGAATAGGCTATGCACCTTCTCACCCATAGGTGATGTGTGACCTGGGAAGACTGTGGAGAAACAAAAAGAGGGCTGAATACTATTTCAAAAATTATGGAGCCACCTCAGCCCTAAGAAGCATTCAAGAAAAATTACTTTTTTGACATAAATAACAAAATTGCTTAAACGGATAGTTGAATAGATCATCTGCTCTGTTAGGCAACACATTAATCAATAATCAAGCTTTAGGAAATGACTAGCAGCAGTTTACTCTGATTGATACCTGTGTGTATCCTCATGTGGTTCTTGTAATTGGTTGCACTAGCAAAGGCTCGTCCACAGCCTGCCTCTGGGCAGAAATATGGCCTTTCACCTGTGTGAGTCCGAATATGCACTTTACGAATATTTGATGTGGTGAACGATCTGCCACAGCCTTCAAAAGGACATTTAAATGGCCTTTCACCTGTTTGTCAGATACAATGTAATTTGAGTGAAACAAAAACAGGGCACGGCACATGCAGTAAAGCATTTGCAATAGTTGGTCAACATATTATAGTAACTAACATTTAGAATATTTATAGTTATGCACATGTATAATTGAAAGCCATCTTAGAATGACAAGAAACTGTAGCACAAAAATTCTGCCACGCGTTTAATGAAAGACATTTTTGATTTACTCATATTTCAACCTCCTCAAAAGACAATTTAAGGTCAAAGCAGTAAAACAAAAATATAAAAAGGTAGCATACATTTTATTTTGAATGTTTATTTGCTAGACAACTAAATGTTTAGTTGAATGTTTAGTTGGCCTCGACAACTTAATGCATATAAAATTGCTCCCATTTACTTTTTAATTTGGCAAAAGTTGTACTAACTGTAAAAACACAAGACATTATTTGAAAAATTGGGACTGTTCTCATTATTAACAGAGGGGATTAAGGGATGATTTGATAAAGGGGTTTAAAGTTATTAAGTGATGGGACAGAGTAAATGACTATTTCCAGGGATTAAGAGGTCAAGAACGAGGGGACATTGATAGATAATAAGATTAAATGTAAAAAAAATTAGAACAGAGCGCAGAAGAAACTTTTTACAAAGACTTGTGAGGCTGTGGAACTCAATACCAGAGTTAGTGATTGAAGCAGAGACCATGTCAGCATTTAAGAATAGATTAGATAGTTGGTTAAAGGAAAGGTCAATAAAAGGATATGGGTACGTGAGGAGCATAGCAAATTAGAATGACTGCTCGTGTGCAGGATATACATCAACATGGACTGGTTGGGCCGAAGGGTCTGTTTTCGTGTTGAAATTTCGATGTAATGTAATGTTCATTTATCTTTGTGACAGTAACAGTCCATCAATGCTGGTCTGAAACCCAATTGGAGTGGCTCAGTGATGACTCTTCCTCCAATTCCTGGCACCGACACAATCTGTGCTTGCAAAGCACAGTGCAGTTCAGAAACTGTCTGTGCAAGGAATATGGGGAACAAAGTCACCTTCTATCATTCTGTGGCCCACTAGGCAGAAAACCACCATAGTTCAGCACTAAGCCATTTTCAAAGAGATCTTACAGACATTATCCTCATTGCTCAGTGGGTAGCACTTTCACCTCTGAGTCAGAAGATTGTGGGTTCAAGTCCCACTCCAGAGACTTGAGCACAAAAATCTAGACTGGCACTCCAATGCAGTACGGAGGGAGTACTGCATTGTCAGAGGTGCCGTCTTTCAGATGAGACGTTAAACTGAGGCCCCGTCTGCTCTCTCAGGTGGACGTAAAAGATCCCATGGCACTATTTCAAAGAAGAGCAGGGGAGTGTCCTGGCCAATATTTATTCCTCATCACAAAAACAGATTATCTGGTCATTATCACATTGCTGTTTGTGGGAGCTTGCTGTGTGCAAATTGGCTGCCACGTTTCCTACATTACAACAGTGTCCACACTTCAAAAAAAGTACTTCATTGGCTGTAAAGCGCTTTGGGACGTCCGGAGGTTGTGAAAGGCGCTGTATAAATGCAAGTCTTTCTTTTTTAATAAAGCAACCACGCATCAACAGGATCTCAGCTACTGGATCAGATTATATTTCAAAGTGGATCACAGGGTTCCTTGTGATAAACGCCTAGCTGCTGTGCCAATGCAGCCGAGTCATACTTGCATTTAACTTGGCTCTTCAGTGTTAGCTTGGCACAGTTGGTGAGCACTTGAGCCTCAGGCAGAAAATTGTTGGTTCAAAGCACACTTCAGGACTTAACCACATTATATAAGTTGACATTCCAGTGCAGCACTGAAGAGTGATACATTGTCCGAGGCACTGCTTTCAGATGGGACATTAAAGCGAGGCCCTGTTTCCTCTGAAGGTGGACACTTTCATGGTCCCAACAGCAATGGTCAGATCCTGCAGGACACTGCAGGGAAACTCTTTCCATTGACCCAAATTGAGATCAACAAAGCAATAAAAGAAAAAGACAAAAGCAGAGCTCCAAGGTCATATCTCCATTTAACTGCCATTCTTTCAGAGTCAAGCTCCAACAGGAAAGTACATTAACAATGGCCTGGTTTGCTAATTTTACTTTTGTTTTATTCCCATCTGATAAATTGTTCTTTTTGTCATTCACTTTTATCTTAGCTCTATTGTGCCCCCCACCCCCTCACCTCTTCATTTTATTTATTATGGCTTTATTCCATTTTTTCTTTCATCTCAATTTTCATATTTGCCTCTTTTTAAAATTTGCTTAGATATTTTTGTTCTCAGTTTTCTTATTTGGCTTGGTTTCCAGATGTAATCTCTCTTTGATGTGTCGATAAAACTGAAGTTATGGCACTTTATTTCCTCTTTTGCTCTGTCCCCAGTGTTCTCCATTTACTACCTGCCTTTGCTGTATGAGGATGACAGCAGCTATTTTTTAAAAGTTGCTTATTTGTGAACTTGCTCAAATCAGAATTTCAAATTGTGCTCCATTAAAAGACAACCCACTCCAAAAATGGACAAGGACAATAGAATCATTCAAAAGCAATCCCCAATGGCTCCGCAAGTTTATCCAGTGAGAGCAGGAAGATCCCAGGTTCAATGCCTGGAATGTGCTCTGAATTAGCTGTTCTCAGATGGGGTAGCAGTAGTTCTGCAATTGGTCTTGGTTAGGAAGGGGAAAATTGGCTAGATATCTGGTGACTCCTGTTTGAAGTGTGCAACTCCACAATGTTGCACACCTCCGCACCAAGCTCGCCCCACTATTGTTGAAATCCTCAACAATGCCTTTATCAGCTCCAAGACTGACTACTCCAATGGTCTTCTCGCCAGCATTCCAAAGAAAGAAAAAGGACTTGCATTTATATAGCGCCTTTCATGACCACCGGACATCCCAAAGCGCTTTACAGCCAATGAAGTACTTTTAAACTGTAGTCACTGTTGTAATGTAGGAAATGCGGCAGCCAATTTGCGCACAGCAAGCTCCCACAAATAGCAATGTGATAATGACCAGATAATCTGTTTTGTTATGTTGATTGAGGGATAACTCTGGCCAGGACACCGGGGATAACTCCCCTGCTCTTCTTCGAAAATAGTGCCATGGGATCTTTTACGTCCACCTGAGAGCGCCTCGGTTTAACGTCTCATCCGAAAGACGGCACCTCCGACAGTGCAGCACTCCCTCAGTACTGCACTGGAATGTCAGCCTAGATTTTTGTACTCCAGTCTCTGGAGTAGGACTTGAACCCACAACCTTCTGACTCAGAGGCGAGGGTGCTACCAACTGAGCCACTGGCTGACACGCCTACATAAATTACAACGTGTCCGAAACTCCATTGCCCACATCCTGTCACTCACCAAGCTTGGCTCCCCATCTCCTCACCAACCTCTACTGGCCCCCCTTCCTTCAACACAACAAATTCAACCTCCTTGTCCTCATCTGCCCTATCTCTGCAACCTCCTTCATCCCTATGTGCCAGCCCATTCTCCACTGTTGATTCTGTGCGTGCCACCCGTCTCTTCACTCCACTTTTAGTTTCACGCCTTCAAGCTACAGTTATACATATTGGAGGTCACTGGGTGAAGACAACATAAGGTGCCACAGTCCAATAGCAACTGTCCAGTTTCACACATGAAATGGCTATTTGGATGAGGCACTGGAGGGCACCTAATGTCCCAGCAAGGAGTCAATGCCTTGGGTAAAGAAAATAGCTGGAAAAGGTGAGGATGGCAAAATAAGCAATCCTATTCAAGATAGCCACAAACTGTTCCTATAAACTACAAAACTGGTTATTGTGTGGTGGTGTTGTTCTTTTTAATTATATATTAAAAGATATGTACTAACTCAGCTAAATCCAAAACCTGCACGTAATTCTGCTATTGTTGGTATAAAGCTAGGTAACTATGCTGTTCTTGTTATCTGGTCAGGTTTGGTTGCTATAGTAATAAAGCTTTGTTGAAAGTCTTGTAGGTGAATAGTCTGTGAAAAACAAACAGTTAGGCTCTCCCCAATGATTATTTTTTGTTGCTATTGGATAAAGTTATCACAATGAGATTACACGTAAAAAAAAAAACAATGTGTAAATTTCACACCTTACAAAAATGGCATGATCATGAATGACAACAGGAAGGAGATAGAGGAACAAATTTGCAGGCAAATTACAGAAAGATGCAAGAACTATTGAGGAGTGATAATGGGGGACTTCAATGATCCTAATGTAGGATAGTAACAGTGTAAAGGCTGGGGCACATAAAGCACTACCAGGTCCTGCTCTCGTCTGCACCACTGCTCACTATTCCAGGTTCATCCTGGAATGCAAAGATAACCCCCGGCTTCTTTTCTCTACTGCAAACCGTCTTCTTAAAGCCCTCTCCCCTGTCTCCTCCGCCCTCACCTCCAACAACAAGTGCGAGGAGCTCATGGACTTCTTTGTCAATAAGATTGAGACCATCCGATCAGCTGTCTCTGCCATTTCCCTTCCTTCCCCTAGCCCACTAGGCCACCAGGCCAAACTTCCTCTAAGGTACCCCTCTGCCCTAGCCTTGAACTTACATCTTCCTCCAGTTTCTCTCCGATCTCCTCTCATGCCCTCTCCGAGCTCATCTTGTCCATGAGACCCACTTCCTGCTCCCTCGAGCTTTTTCCCACTAAACTGCTGACCACCCAACTTCCGTTTCTGACTCCCACGTTAGCGGATATTGTTAACGGTTCTCTCTCCTCAGGTACTGTACCGCTCTCCTTCAAATATGCCACCCTCACCCCTCTCCTCAAAAAAACAACCCTTGACCCCTCCGTCCTTGCAAACTACCGCCCCATCTCTAAGCTCCCTTTCCTCTCCAAAAGCCTTGAAAGTTTTGTCGCCTCCCAAATCCGTGCCCATCTCTCCCAGAACTCCATGTTTGAATCCCTTCAATCAAGTTTCCACCCCTGCCACAGTACCGAAATGGCTCTTATCAAACTCACAAATGACATCCTTTGTGACTGTGACAAAGATAAACTATCCCTCCTCGTCTTTCTCGACCTGTCTGCAGCCTTTGACACGGTTGACCACACCATCCTCCTCCAATGCCTCTCCACTGTCGTCCAGCTGGGTGGGAATGCACTCACCTGGTTCCATTCTTATCTATCTAATTGTAGCCAGAGAATCACCTGCAATGGCGTCTCTTCCCGCTCCCGCAGCGTTACCTCTGGTATCCCCCAAGGATCTATCCTTGGCCCCCTCCTATTTCTCTTCTAAATGCTGCCCCTCGACGACATCATCCGAAAACACATCAGTTTCCACATGTACGCTGACAACACCCAGCTCCACCTCATCACCATTTCTCTTGACCACTCCACGGTCTCTAAATTGTCAGACTGGTTGTCCGACATCCAGTACTGGATGAGTAGAAATATTTTCCAATTAAATATTGGGAAGACCAAAGCCATTCTGTTCGGTCGCCACCACAAACTCTGTTCCCTAGCCACCAACTCCATCCCTCTCCCTATCATCTGTCTGAGGCTGAACCAGACTGTTCACAACCTTGGTGTCGTATTTGACCCCGAGATGAGCTTCCGACCATCACTAAGACCACCTATTTCCACCTCCGTAACATCGCCCGACTCTGCCTCTGCTTCAGCTTATCTGCTGCTGAAACCCTCATCCACACCTTTGTTACCTCTAGACTTGATTATTCCAACACACTCCTAGCTGGTCTCCCACGTTCTACCCTCCGTAAACTTAAGGTAATTGAAAACTCTGCTGCCCGTGTCCTAACTCGCACCAAGTCCTGTTCACCCATCACCCCTATGCTTGCTGACCTACATTGGCTCCCGGTTAAGCACGCCTCAATTTTAAAATTCTCATCCTCGTTTTCAAATCCCTCCATGGCCTCGCCCCTCCCCATCTCTGTAATCTTTCCAGCCCCACAACCTTCCGTGATATCTGTGCTCCTCAAATTCTGGCCTCTTGAGCATCCCTGATTTTAATCGCTCAACCATTGTTGGCCATGCCTTCAGCTGCCAAGGCCTAAAGCTCTGGGATTACCTCCCTAAACTTTCCGCCTCTCTATCTCTCTTTCCTCCTTTAAGGCGCTCCTTAAAACCTACCTCTTTGACCAAGCTTTTGGTCATTTGCTCTAATATCTCCTTGTGTGGCTCGGTGTCAAATTTTGCTTTATAACGCTCCTGTGAAGTGCCTTGGGACGTCTTACTACATTAAAGACGCTACAGAAATACAAGTTGTTGTTATTTTTGTTGTTGGGGAGGAATTCCTGAAATTTGTACAAGAGAATTTTCCAGCCCAATGAGGAAGGACGCACTGTTGGATTTAGTTCTGGAATGAAGTGGGGCAAATGGAGCATGTTTCGTGGGGGAGCATTTGGGGAACAGTGGTCATAATATCATCAGGTTTAGAATAGTTAAGGAAAAGGACAAGGAACAATCAAGTGTAAAAATGCTTAACTGGAGGAGGGCTAATTTCAGTGAGTTGAAAAGGGATCTGGCCCAGGTGGATTGGTATCAAAAATTGGTAGGCAAAACAGTAATTGAACAATGGGATGCTTTCAAAGAGGAGATGGTTCAGGTACAGAGTAGACACATTTCCTGTGTCCATTCGTGTGCGTGTTTTGGCTGCCGCTCCGGACCCGAGTCCATCACTTCTATTTCCACTTTTTCTTTTTCTTTCCCTCTTTATCCCTCCTAGACCCGTCTCTCCTGTAGTCATGCCTCCTTTCATTTTTCCGCTCTTGGGTACTCTGCCCTCCCAAATCCCTACGCCAACCTCTCATCACTTCTCGACGTTCCTAATCTCCTGCCCCCCATCCCAGGTTTGACTCCCTCTTAGATAATCCTTCCCTCTGTGCCTCTCTTGGCATCCTCCGAAGGGCTCATCGAGGCACTCGTCGCTGCCTCCTTGCAACCAGCAACCCCAACTGCCCCATCCTACACTCCTGTCGACCGTTCCGCCCAGTGTGTATGCTGGGGGCTAATCCTTCCTTCCTCCTTCCCATCCCGCTCACCCAATGTTGATCCTGTGGACTCTGCCAGTAGATCAGCTATCACTGCCCCTCTCCACATCTCCCTCCAGAATGTCTGTTCACTTGTGAACAAGGCCCTCGCCATTCATGAGCTTATTGTGAATGATTGCATCGACATCATGGCCTTGACGGAAACCTGGCTGAGGGGTGATGACATCTTCCCCCTAAATGAAGCCTCCCCGCCTGGCTATACCTTCCGCCACTTGCCCCACTCAAACCGCCACAGTGGCGGTGTGGCTCTTATCACCAAGTCACACCTTGGTCTGTCCCCCTACTCCTCCGGCACTTTCTCCTCCTTTGAGCATCTTACCTTGTTCCACCCCTCTTGCCTCTCAATTAAAATCTTCATTCTCTACCGTCCACCCAAGTACCACACCAAGTTTCTCACCGAGACATCTTCACTGCTATCCTCCCTCAGCCTCTGCACCGAGCGATTTCTCATCCTCGGTGATTTCAACCTCCATCTCAACTCATCATGCTCTCTCTCCTGAGTTCACTGCCCTCCTATCTGCCCTTAATCTCTTCCTCCATATAAACTCCCTTACCCATATTCATGGCCACCCCCTTGACCTTGCCATCTCACGTGGCCACGCTACTTCCACCGTGTCAATCACAGATAAGGCCATCTCTGATCACTTCCTTGTATCACTCTCCACCCACATCTCACTTCCACCTCCCAACCCTACTTCCTTCTGTGTCCGCCCTGGAAAAAACTCTCTCTGAATTCACTTACAACTGTACTTCCAAAATCCCAACTGTCTAGCCGTTGGCCCTCCATTCACCATGACATTTCTGCAACTACCAATCTGCTCAACCACACCCTCACCTCCACCTTTGATGCCCTAGTCCCCATTAAAAACATTACTTTCTCTCACCCTGGTCATTCCCCCTGGTACGCCTCTCATCTTGGTCCAGGGGACGCAGACTTGAACATTTATGGCGGACAACTGGTTGAGCCATTCATCGCCAGATCTGGTTGGACCACATAAAGCACTATCCAGTCCTGCTCTCGTCTGCCAAAACTGCTCACTATTCCAGGATCATCCTGGAATGCAAAGATAACCCCCGGCTTTTTTTCTCTACTGCAAACCTTCTTCTTAAACCCATCTCCCCTGTCTCCTCCACCCTCACCTCCAACGACAAGTGTGAGGAGCTCATAGACTTCTTTGTCACTAAGATTGAGACCAGCCGATCAGCTGCCTCTGCCGCTTTCCTCCCTTCCCCTAGTCCACCGGGCCAAACTTCCCCTAAGGTTCCCCCATACCCCAGCCCTGAACTCGCATCTTTCTCTAGTTTCTCTCCTATCCTCCCTCATGCCCACTCCCGAGTTCATCTTGTCGATGAGACCCATCTCCTGCTCCCTCGAAAGCTATTCCCACTAAACTGCTGACCATCCAACTTCCCTTGCTGGCCCCCGTGTTAGCTGATACTGTTAACGGTTCACTCTCCTCAGGTACTGTCCCCCACAATTTTCCCCCTAAGGTGCGTGGGCTCGCAGCCACGCAATCGGGAGGTCCCACGCAGGCCACTCACAAGCTGATACCGCGCAGCGCAGCAAATTTAAAGGGACCAAGCATGAAAACAAAAAATTAGAGGGAACATTGGTCCCCCGCCTATTCAAATCTGCTGTCATCACCCCCTCCTCAAAAAAACAACCCTTGACCCCTCTGTCATTGCAATCTACCGCCCCATCTTCAGGCTCCCTTTCCTCTCCAAAGTCCTTGAACGTGTTGTTGCCTCCCAAATCCATGCCCATCTTTCTCAGAACTCCACGTTTGAATCCTCCAATCAGGTTTCCGCCCCACCACAGTACCAAAACAGCTCTTATCAAAGTCATAAATGACATCCTATGTGATTGTGACCATGGTAAACTATCCCTCCTCACCCTGTCTGCAGCCTTCAACACGGTTGACTACACCATCCTCCTCCAACGCCTCTCCTCCGTCATCCATCTGGATGGGACTGCACTCACCTGGTTCCATTCTTATCTATCTAATCGTAGCCAGAGAATCACCTGCAATGGCTTCTCTTCCCTCTCCTGCACCGTTATCTCTGGGTTCCCCCAAGGATCAATCCTTTGGTCCCTCCTATTTCTCATCTACATACAGCCCCTCGGCGACAGCATCCGAAAACACAACATCAGTTTTCACATGTATGCTGACGACACTCAGCTCTACTTCACCATCACCTCTCTCAACCCCTCCACTGTCTCTAAATTGTCAGACTGCTTGTCCGACATCCAGTTCTGGATGAGCAGAAATTTCCTCCAACTAAATATTGGGAAGACTGAAGCCATTGTTTTTGGTCCCCGCCTCAAACTCCATTCCCTAGCCACCGACTCCATCCCTCTCCCTGGCAACTGTCTGAGACTGAACTCGACGTACGCAACCTCGGTGTCGTATTTGACCCCGAGATGAGTTTCCGACCACATATCCGCTCCATCACTAAGACTGCCAACTTCCACCTCTGTAACATCGCCCGACTCCGCCCCTGCCTCAGCTCATCTGCTGCTGAAACCCTTATCCATGCCTTTGTTACCATTAGACTTGACTAGTCCAATGCACTCCTGGCTGGCCTCCATTCTTCCACCTCCATAAACTTGAGCACATCCTAAACTCTGCTGCCCGTATCCTAACTCGCACCAAGTCCCGTTCATCAATCACCCCTGTGCTCGCTGACCTACACTGGCTCCCGGTTGAGCAAAGCCTTGATTGTAAAATTCTCATCCTTGTTTTCGAAACCCTCCTATCTCCGTAACCTCCTCCAGCCCTACAACCAATGTTCCCTGGAAGCTGCGCTTTGTTCTGCGCAGCCTGTTTCTTTCAATGCGCGGTCCCTTTAAATTTCTGCGCATGCGCGATATTTCCAATGTAAAAGCTTGTGAGCACCCTGCACTGGACCTTGCAGATTACTGCGCGGCTGCACACATGCACAGCTTAGAGGGAATATTGCCTACAATCCTCCAAGATCTCTCCCCTCCACAGTTCTGGCCTCTTGAGCATCCCCGATTTTAATCGTTCCACCATTGGCGTCCGTGACTTCAGCTTCCTCGGCCCTTAGCTCTGGAATTCCCTCCCTAAACCTCTCCGCCTCTCTACCTCTCTCTCCTCCTTTAAGACGCTCCTTAAAACCTAGTTCTTTGCCTGTCCTAATATCTCCTTATGTGGCTCGGTGTCAAATTTTGTTTGATAACACTCTTGTGAAGTGCCTTGGGATGTTTTACTACATTAAAGGCGCTAAATAAATGCAAGTTGTTGTGTCACTGTGGTATCTTATATAAATAGGTAGGTGGAAACTATATTGATGTTATTATGTTTTCTAGGAATCAGGTAATCCACACAGCAAAGAAAAGCAGTTGGTTTTGGGCTGGGTCGGGTGGTAATGGTACGTATTGATATGTATTGATACCTCTGTAAAATATGGAGAAAATAGTCAAAAAGATCCAATCTATTATATCATAGAATGATAGGTTGCAGCTTTGTGCCTAGAGTTGCCCTGACTGCAATCCACTATAAGACAACAACGATTGATATCTTTACAGAAGACCTAAGTATTCCTCTGAAAGGTCCACTAAAAAAAACAGGAGTGCCTAGAAATTGCAGTAAACCGGGATCCTGCCGGTAACAGCGCCGGCCAAGGCTAACGGCCGCCCACAGAGAGCGCACAGGCAGAACCCGTATTTCGGTGCTGCCTGCTAATTAACATCAGCGGTGCGGAGAATTTGTGGTGTAACGTGCTCTTTCTGGCGTTAAGCTCAGCAGGGGGCCAAAGGTCACGTCTGTGTCCTGTTTGCAGTTAAGGAGAACGAGGAAGAAACAAGTGAACCTGTAGGCCATGTATGGGACAGTTGCCATGTTTGTTGCAACAATTTACCTGCCACCCACTCACCAATCAATGTTATTGCATTGCATTCAGCTTTTGTAGAGAAAGCTCCCTCTTGTTGAAAGCGCATCAAAGTAACACAAGCAAAGCTCTGGAACCTATCATCTTTTAAATCAGCTCAGGCTCCATCTTGCAAAATTTCTACAGATGGAAAAAGTGTTTATGCATTTGTAGGGACTCTGTCGACTGCGCCGGAGAAGTCTGTGGTTTGATCGGACTTTGGGTTTTATGGGATCGGAGGAGGAGTGTGTGGGTGTACAACAGGGAAAATTAATTATCGGAAGTCTGTACCTCTCATAGCGCTGAAGAAGGCATGAAGCATTCAGTGTTGTTGATCGGGATTACAGTTCATTTTTTTTGACATTGAGCTAAGATGGCCCATTTAATGCTTTCAAGGACTTCCCCTATCACTTTACCCACACATCTCATTCTGAAGGAATAGAGACTAAGCCAAGCTCTTTATTTTAAAACAATAGCAAAATACTGCGGATGCTGGAAATCTGAAATAACAACAGAAAACGCTGGAAACACTCAGCAGGCTTCGGGTCCCAGACCTGAAACGTTAACTCTGTTTCTCTCTCCACGGATGCTGCCTGGCCTGCTGAGTGTTTCCAGCGTTTTCTGTTGTCTTTGTTTAAAATTTCATGTAGCAGGAAGAAAAAGATATAGGACAGGAACAATCAAATCCAGCGCTTTGTAGTTTTTGAAACCGTTACACTGTAGTCATAATTTCATTGATATACTGAGGTCACTTTAGCCACTGGTTTAGGAGGGTCTGACAACTGAGGCCTTTTTATTATTCCATGCTGAAGACAGAGTACTCATATCTGATTTCAGAGATCGAAACACTGAACAGCCATAATCCAAACCTCAAGCTTACTCTTCTAGTCACTCAGAAGTAATCACTTGCAATATTCTGCATCTTCCCATTTGTTACATTCTGTATTACAATCTCAGGCAAGACAGTTTCAAATAAGCAAACCACCGAAAAAAAATTAAACTTTACCTACAAATCTCAAGGGTTAGCTCTCAAGCCCTAGGCTTGTGATTAATATAAACACTGCTACGTGGAGATAATAGTCCTGGCTGTCTTACATTTAAGAACATAAGAATTAGGAGCAGGAGTAGGCCATATGGCCCCTCGAGCCATTCAATAAGATCATGGCTGATCTTCGACCTCAACTCCACTTGCCCACCCAATCTCCATATCCCTTGATTCCCCTAGAGTCCAAAAATCTATCTATCTATCTCAGCCTTGAATATACTCAACGATTCAGCAGCAACAACCCTTTGGGGTAGAGAATTCCAAAGATTCACAACCCCCTGAGTGAAGAAATTGCTCCTCATCTCGGTCTTAAATGGCCTACCCCTTATCCTGAGACTATGCCCTCTATTTCTAGACTCTCCAGCCAGGGAAACAACCTCTCAGTATCTACCCTGTCAATCTCCCTCAGAATCTTATATGTTTCAATGAGATCATAGAAGTTTAGGAGTTTACGGCACAGAAGGAGGCCATTCAGCCCATCGTGTCTGAGAGATCACCTCTCATTCTTCTAAACTCCAGAGAGTATTGGCTCAATCTATTCAATCTCTCTTCATAGGACAACCCTCTCATCCCAGGAATCAATCTAGTGAACTTTCATTGCACCATCTCTAAGGCAAGTATATCCTTCCTCAGATAAGGAGACCAAAACTGTGCACAGTACTCCAGGTGTGGTCTCACCAAAGCCCTGTACAATTCTAGCAAGACTTCCTTACTCCTGTACTCCAACCCCCTTGCAATAAAGGCCAACATGCCATTTGCCTTCCTAATTGATTGCTGTACCTGCATGCTAACACTGTTTCCTGTATGAGGATACCTAAATCTCTCTGAACACCAAGATTTAATAGTTTCTCACCATTTAAAAAATATTCTGTTTTTCTATTCTTCCTACCAAAGTGAATAACCTCACATTTCCCCACATTATACTGAATCTGCCCACTCACTTAACCTGCCTATATCCCTTTGCAGGCTCTTTGTGCCCTCCTCATTGCTTACTTTCCCACCTAGCTTTGTATCTTCAGCAAACTTGGATACATTACACTCAGTCCCTTCATCTAAGTCATTAATATAAATTTTAAATAGCTGAGGCCCAAGCACTGATCCTTGCAGCACCCCACTAGTTACCGCCCGCCAACCCGAAAATGACCCGTTTATTCCTACTTTCTGTTTTCTGTCTATTAACCAATCCCCTATCCATGCTAATATATTACCCCCAAACCCTTATCTTGCGTAACAACCTTTTATGTGGCACCTTATCAAATGCCTTTTGGAAATCCAAATATACTACATCCACTGGTTCCTCTTTATCTACCCTGTGAGTTACATCCTCAAAAAACTCGAATAAATTTGTTAAACACGATTTCCCTTTCATAAAACCATGTTGACTCTGCCTAATCATATTATGATTTTCGAAATGCCCCGTTACCACTTCCTTAATAATGGATTCCAGCATTTTCCCGACAACTGACGTTGTTCCCTGTTTTTCTCTCTCCCTCCTTTCTTGAATAGCGGGGTTACATTTGCTACCTTCCAATCCGCTGGGACCATTCTAGAATCTCGGGAATTTTGGAAGATCACAATCAATGCATCCACTATCTCTGTAGCCACCTCTTTTAGAACCCTAGGATGTAGGCCATCAGGTCCAGGGGATTTGCCGGCTTTTAGTCCCATTAGTTTCTCAAGGACTTTTTCTCGACTGATCTGAATTACTTTAAGTTCCTCACTCTCATTAGCCCCTTGGTTCCCCACTATTTTTGTTATGCTTTTTGTATCTTCTTCTGTGAAGACAGATACAAAATATTTGTTTAAAGTCTCTGCCATTTCCTTAATCCCCATTATAGTTTCTCCTGGCTCAGCCTCCAAGGGGCCAACACATACTTTTGCTACTCTCTTCCTTTTTACATACTTGTAGAAACTCTTACAATCTGTTTTTATATTTCTTGCTAGTTTACTTTCATATTCTATTTTCTCCCTTTTTATCCATTTTTTGGTAATCTTTTGCTGGTTTCTAAAGCTCTCCCAATCCTCAGCTTACTACTATTCTTTGCAACATTATAAGCCTCTTCTTTTAATCTAATACTATCCTTAACTTCTTTATTTAGCCATGGATGGATCACTTTTCCCATGGAGTTTTTATTACTCAATGGAATGTATATTCGTTGAGAATTTTGGAATACTTCTTTAAATGTTTGCCACTGCTTATCTACCGTCATACCTTTTAATCTAATTTCCCAATCTACCTTAGCCAACTCGCCCCTCATACCTATGTAATTGGCTTTATTTAAGTTTAAGACTCTAGTTTCGGACTTAAGTATGTCACTCTCAAACCCAATGTGAAATTCTATTGTGTTATAGAAACATAGAATCTAGGAGCAGGAGTAGGCCATTCGGCCCGTCGAGCCTGCTCCGCCATTCAATACGATCATGGCTGATCATCCAAATCCAGTACCCTGTCCCTGCTTTAATCCCCACAGTACACATATCCCACCCTACCCCCGTAACCCCACGTATTTAATTCCCCCTAACATATCCCATCCTATCCCCATAACCCCACATATTTAATCCCCCCGAACACTAAGGGTCAATTTATCATAGCCAAATCAACCTAACCCACACATTTTTGGACTGTGGGAGGAAACCGGAGCACCCGGAGGAAACCCACGCAGACACGGGGAGAATGTGCAAACTCCACACAGACAGTCACCCGAGGTCAGATTCGAACCCGGGTCTCTGGCGCTGTGAGGCACCAGTGCTAACCACTATGCCACCGTGTTGCCCACTCGAACCCGGGTCTCTGGCGCTGTGAGGCACCAGTGCTAACCACTATGCCACCGTGTTACGATCACTGATCCCAAGAGGATCCTTTACTATGAGATTACTAATTAACCCAGTCTCATTACACATTACAAGATGTAAAATAGCCTGTTCCCTGGTTGCTTCCACAACGTATTGTTCTAGGAAACTGTTTCGAATGCATTCCATAAACTTGTCCTCTAGACTACCTTTGCCAATTTGATTTGGCCAGTTTATATGAAGATTAAAGTCCCCCACAATTATTGCATTACCTTTGTTAAAAGCTCCTATTAATACTCCGGTTAATACTCTGTCCAACGGTATAGCTACTGTTTGGGGGCCTATAAACTACTCCTACCAATGTTTTCTGCCCCTTGTTATTTCTTATTTCCACCCATACTGATTCTACTTCCTGATGTTCCGAGCCAAGATCCTTTCTCACTGCTATCCTTAAGTCATCCTTTATTATCAGGGCTACACCCCACCCTTTTCCATTCTGCCTGTCTTTTCGAAACGCCACATGAAGCGTCCTCATGGCTGTTTATGCTGCTGAAGCACTTTTAGCAGCTGTACGCATGGGCGTGCTTTGGAGAGGACAGCAAGAGGAGCGGCGATATCCAAAATCGATGAGCGTGCGTCAACTCGGCGTTGCACGCCGATTGACGTCACGCTCCAACTAATTACAATACTTTCGGCGAGCGCCAGTAACAGCAGCTCTACCGACCTGCCAAAAATGGCGGCTGCCGCAGGACCCACCAACAGCCATTTTTCCCCCCTGAAACTGGCCTTAACGGCCAGCGGTAAGACTGCGAATTTCTAGACCGAGGTATCCAAGTAGGCTACGTCAATTTGTACTTTTAATCAAGAATGTGAGGATGTTAATATGAGATGGTGCTGTGGGAAGATAAAACAAAATGAAAAACGCATTTCCTCAACCATATTAAACATATATCCTGTTTTACCTGTGTGAGTTCGGATGTGTTTCTGTAAGTCCCCTGAGGTTTTAAACGCTTTATCACAACTTTCTTCTGGGCATCTGTATGGCTTTTCTCCTGTATGGGTTCTTGTATGGCTTTTTAATCCATATCCTGAAAAAGCAACAGAAGCAAAAATAAGAGGAAAATAGAACTTTGAACAATAATGGAACTAGGCAAACAGATTTTTAATCGTATTGCAGATGTGGCACTAACAAGAATGTCAGCAAAGCAAACAGTTTCCTCGTGCCTATTGACATAGGATGCCACAGTATCAGTGGAGGACTGTTACAGAACAAATGTGTGCATGGAAAGGAATGAGACTGTGATATTTGTAGGCATTTTTGAATGAACATATCAATTGATACTGTTTTCTATAGCTTGTATACAGTGGTCTGCCTGTATTTTGAATGCAATATGTATTCTTGTTAGTCTACTCTAATCATTAGTTAAACTCAAAACTGGGAATTCATGGTAAACCCTGGTAATAGATAAGAAACTACCAGAAGAGTAGAAACTAATGATTACTCATAAGAGGAGTTATGTCAGGGTGTTGGGGGGGGGGAAGAGGGGGAGTACTAAGTGACTAAGTCGGGTACTCCATGACTCGGTGCAAGGATCACTACTGTTACAAATTTACATAAATGACCTGGCAACTCAATGCAAAGTTGTCAAATTTGCAGATGATACCAAACTAGGAGGGACATTAGAATCAGGGGAGGCAGCTCAGAAGTGACAGAATGGATTGGACAAAGTATGTCTGTAGGCTGAACAATGGCAATGAAATTTAATAGAGAGAAGTGCAAAGTCCTTCACATAAGAAAGAAAACATATTCCATGGATGCTGTTGAAGTAGATAAGGATGAGTGCTATTAGGCTGGATAGCTCTTTTTGGCTGGCACAGACACGATGGGTCGAATGGCCTCCTTCTGTGCCATAAATTTCTATGATTCTATGAAGCTGAAAGAGATCTTGGAGTCTTATTATCAGCACTAAACATGTCTGGCAATGCAGAGCAGCAATCAACTAAACCAACAGAACGTTGAACTACATAGCCAAAAACAGGAAAACATAAGTCAGAGGAAGTAATGATCAACTTGTACAGTGCTCTGGTCAGAACACATCTTGCCTACTGCATCCAGTTCTGATCTCTGAGAACAAGGGAGACATTCTGGCACTGGAGACAGTGCAGAGAAGAGTCACGAGACGGATCCCTCGTGTCAAAGATCTGAGTTATGAGGAAAGTATTGGAAAAACTTGGGCTTTTCAGCCTGAAAAGGAGGCATTGAAGTGGTGATTTTTTTGTGGGGTTGAAAAGGGAAAGGAAAGGGAGAACACCACCTATCCTTTTACGAGATGCTTTGGGTTGGTACCATATAGTTCTCTTGCACTACATAATCTCTTCATTATAATAACCTGGCCATGTAGGACTGGATGCAAAGAAGCCAGATCATCCAAGATAACTTGGTCACAGACATTATATTGACTTACCAGCATAAAGTCTACCCAATTAATGCTCAGAAATTCATTGTGCATCATAACCTACACTGAAACAAGACTACATCTACTGACTCAAAAGCAGAATACTGCAGATGCTGGAAATATGAAATAACAACAGAAAAGCTGGAAACACTCAGCTGGTCAGGCAACATCTATGGAAAGAGAATCAGAGCTCATCTGACTTTCGACCTGAAACGTTAGCTGTTTCTCTCTCCACAGATGCTGCCTGACCTGTTATGTGTTTCCAGCTTTTACTGTTTACATCTACTGTCTGATGTACCAGCTAATGATACACAGAGTTCAGGCTTTCATTGGTAGGTAGTTCTAGTCCTGCTTCACTGTATAGTAGCACACTGAATTGTGGGGCATTGTGCTGGTTTCAGTATATTATTCGACCACTGGGCTACCACCTTCAAGGAGGCAATGTAGGGAAGCTCCATAATACAGTACACCTTTAATGATAAATTTACAATAGTCCACAGCTATGTTTTTCAGGATTTATTATGTTTCAAATTTAAAGTAGAGATTTAACATTTTTACCATATTAAAACTACTCTTTAATTTAAAGTGTCCCTTAATTTCATTTAATTTAAAGCATGAAATTCTCACTTTGCTGTGTCATTGAACTTATTAAATTATTTTAACACATAAAAATCTTTGAATTATTAGGAGTAGACTGTATATGCAGAGACAGTACATGAAAACAGAGAGTAAATCTCACCCCAACATCCAGTTATTTTATCATCATAACTGGTTAGATGGCTGGGAGAATCATAACATCAGAAAAGATCAGTTCAGCCATCTAACCATCTCCTGTTATTCTTTTAAGTAGATAATAGGTAATTCCACTAACCTTTCCTTGTGTTTTTGTTTTCTGTTCTACCTCCCCCTCCTCTTTGATCTGATTGCATTTAAATGCTTGTTCATTTTTCAGTTCTGATCAAGGGTTACTTGTCAGTTTGCTGCATTGATGCTGACTGACCCATTGTGTGTTTCCACCATTTTCTGTTTTTGCTAATGAGAAGAGTTGGCTTTTAAATGTTTGACTCAATAATCTGATAGCTGAACGAGACACTGTTGATGACTGACCAACCAGCCTGGCTCAGTTGTTACTTTTATATTACATAAAACCCACATTAGTGCCGACAGTTTTGAGAAGTGCAGGTCTCGAACACCTGGCTGCAAACCAAATATAAAACTGCCGAGACTTGCTGAAAATGGCAGCTGGTTAGATCTGCTAAAAACAACAGTTGTTAAGTGGAGTGTTTCCCTCCAAGGAGATAGTATGCAAGCCATATATGCACTCCTTAGTAACTTGACTTGGAGACTCTTAAGCATGGTGATGCTTGTTTGAGTCAGGCACCTAGCTGAGTACAAATTTCAGATTTTGGCGTGAATAATGGAGCAATTTGGTAAGTACAGGTAGTCTCTTATCCATGAGTCACGAGTGACTCACAAGACATGAACACATTGTGCAGAGGCCCATGGAGAGTACGAATTTGCAGCAAAATGCAGCTTACAAATTAAAATTTAAACAGAACCTTTTTCTCCCAGATCAAACATTGACTGGATTTATCTGCTGCCTCTATTGCATTACATTTCCTACATTACAACAATGACTACATTTTAAAAGCATTTAATTGGCTGTAAAGCTCTTTGGGACGTCCTGATGTTGTGAAAATTGCTACAGAAATGCAAGTTATTTATTTCTTTCTATTACTGCTACAGAGACAGATTTCATTTTTGAAGTTGCATGTGCCTTTTAATGGATAAGTTTTCCCAGTT
This sequence comes from Squalus acanthias, assembly GCA_030390025.1. Taxonomy (NCBI): domain Eukaryota; kingdom Metazoa; phylum Chordata; class Chondrichthyes; order Squaliformes; family Squalidae; genus Squalus; species Squalus acanthias. The sequence continues at coordinate 38,808,684 of CM059434.1, forward strand.
CTCAGCCAGCCACTAGATGGAGAACTTTGGGATAGCAAAGTACTCCATCAGTAAGAGTAGAGGTGGGACTGAATAAAAGCTGGCAAGATCAGTTCTGCATCATCAAGTAGTCATACAGCACCATTGGTATTGGCAGCTCTGTGGCCCAGACTACCCCATCCTCACAACAGTCAATGCACTTCAAAAGTAATTCATTGGCTGAAGCAACGCCTCGATTTTAAAATTGTCATCCTTGTTTTCAAATCGCTCCATGGCCTCGCCCCTCTCTATCTCTTTAACCTCCCCCAGCCCTACAACCCTCCGAGATATCTGCGCTCCTCAAATTCTGGCCTCTTGCGCATCTCTGATTTTAATCGCTCAACCATTGGTGGCTGTGCCTTCATCTGCTTAAGCTCTGGAATTCCCTCCCTAAACCTCTCCACCTATCTACCTCTTTTACCTCCTTTAAGACGCTCCTTAAAACCTATCTCTTTGATGAAGTTTTTGGTCACCTGCCCCAATATCCTGATGTGGCTCGGTGTCAAATTGTGTTTGATAACGCTCCTGTGAAGCACCTATAAACGTTTTATTATAAACGCTATATAAATTCAAGTTGTTGCTGTTGTTGTTGAAGCTCTTGGAGGCATTTCAAGATGATTTATCTCTCAACCACCACCAACAAAACAGATTAACTGGTCATTTATCTCATTGATGTTTGTGGAGCCTTGCTGCATGCAAATCGGCTGCCATGTTCGCCTACACAGCAGTGACTACACTTCAAAAAGTAATTAATTGGCTGCAAAGCACTATGGAACGTCCTGAGGATGGGAAAGGTGCTTTATCAATGTATGCTATTTCTTTCTTTTTATGATAAGGCACTATATAAATACTAGTATTTACTTAACTAAAGGATAAATGCAGTGGGAAGCAGCAGCAATAAGGAAGTAATTATTTTTTTATAAACTTATGAAAGGAAAAGCTGAGTAACCCTAATGAGTATTGAGTTATTTGATCTCACCTGGGGCAGTTGGAAAGGCTGAAGATCCCCCAGTGCTAACTTTTCCTAACTTGACGGTAACTGGATTAATATCTGCGTCAGCCCAAAGCACTGAGTTCTGAATAGGACAGCTGAGCAGAGGTTTTCCTAACCGTTAACTGATGACATCAGAACAGTTCTGCATACAAGAAGAAATGGTGGGTCTTCATAAGGGGAAAACTGATTCGACGGAAGCTATTCCCTTATAGGAAATGAATCAGGGATTTTATTTTTTATTAGTTATGGGGAAATTGGGAAAAGCAAATAGGGGAAGGGAGGCTGAAGGTACTGCCAGCCTCTGTCGTCCTTTTCCATGAAGTTAAAAGTCAGCACTCAATCATGGCTCCGTGGATAAATGCATCACGTGGTGTGGTGCTAAGCTGTCCTGTCTTAAATCCCCAAGCTATGCTAAGTTAACTGATCTCTGCTACAGCAGAGAATAATACGTGGCCTCAGTGTCCATGGCTCGGGAGTGAAGAACAGTGCAGGTGAAGGCAGGTTGGGGTTGGCTGGGATACTCCCACATTCAATTAGCCCACTGACACCCACCATCCAGGCTCAGACACAAAGTGTGGCCATGCAGGTGAAGAGCCTGAAGGCTTTTACTGGATCATACTGCAGCACCAGCCATTACCTCAGAAGACTGGTGAGTCAGTGTTTACGAATGTACATACACAGGTATTCACACACATTATTTGTGCACCCATTTGTGAATGCATCTGCTAAGAGGAGGTCATTCAGGAAGTTACTTCAAATTGAATAAAGCATTTCAAAAGACTGTAATAGACACAGATACAGTAGAATATCACTAGTCTGCACAGGATCAGTAATCCAAATGGAGGCAACGGCATTGAAAAGAGGGCTTATCACTGGCGACAGGTACTGACAGTCTTTCATCAGCCTGAGTAGTTTATTTTGTAGATTATGTAAAATGCAGAGCAGTCTTGAATATTAAGCTTCATCAGGAAAATAATTTAAGAATGTACCAATTGACAATAGTCCGCGGACCAGAACTAGTACATTTGGATAAATAACACTGGCAATGAGACCGGTATAATTGATGGGGCAGTGAGAAATGTCAATGTTTAAAAATAACACTTAAAACTTAAAATCAGCAGCAGGAACCAGGACTGTAGTTGTGAATCAGATGGGAGAATCGCCATTTAAATATAACAGCGGCAGAGAAATGGAGCTCATTCCTATCAGCTGTTGCTATCAGCCCTATACCTCCAGCATTTTGAGATTTAAACACTCCTTTCTGACTCCAGTCCTAGCTCCCACTACTAATTTTAAGCTGTAATGCTATATTTAAATAGCAATTCTCCCTCACAACTTAAAACACTGCTCACACCACTCATCATCTTTACAGCCATCAAATTATCACCCATCCAAAGAAATTACGAGTCCAAATTATGCCCTGTTCTATGTTTGAATTAGCAGCATAATACTGCACATGTACAGGTGTCAGCCTGTGAATCTTCAAAACAAAATGAAAATTTTAAAAAAGTTACAAAATTTAGCTAAAAAACCCCAAACATACGAAAAAAGACCAACTGGTCCATCAAGCCTGTCCTATACTTGATTAATGCAATCTCTGCACACCATCACCCCATCCGCAAACCCCCTCTCCCCCACAATCTTCTGGGAGAGGCAAAAAGCATGAGGGAAAAAATCCTTTCGGCCAATTTAGAAAAAAACTCTGGGAAATTCCACTCCAGCCCCTAAAGGCGATCAAACATGCTCCAGGAGACAACATTGACTGAGTGACACAACTTCACTGACCGACCTCCCTTCTATATGTAAAGATGTTTGTCACTCTCAGGAACTCGGCCAACTCCCTTCTGAATCCTCCAGTGAATCCACACTCAATGCACGCGCTGTCAACACGTTTGACAGTACAATAACTCTCTGTGAAGACAAGTACCTCCGACCATCTAACGGAGTTCTGTGCTTAGGTAACTTACACTTATGTCTCCTGGTCCTCCCTAACCTATTTTGCGCGAATAGCAAATCCAGTTCTACCGAGTGTAATTGTTTTAAATACCTCAATCAAATCTCCACAAAGTCTACACTTCTTTAGCGTAAAAAATCTCAACTCTCTCAGCTTATCATGGTGACGAAGGCCGATTAAACTATGCATCAATCTAATGGCCTCCTCTGAAATGTTTCCAGGACCTTGATAGATATCATGTAAAGGGACAGCATTCTAAATGTGGCCTGGTGAAGGCCTTATACAAAGGATAGTATTTCTTGTTTTATATTCCATTGTCCTGTCCTGGTAATAGATCCTAACAGCCTACTTGCTCTTAAAATGGCATCTTAGCATTGGTCATAAACCTTTGATGACGCGTGCATTATAACACCCAGGTCCTTCTCCCACTCACCAGCCTTGACCACACAACCCTGCATGGTCTACTAGATAGCTACAATGTGCAGTGAACAGTGATACCATTATGATAGGACAAATGCTCTTCCTCTGTGCTAAATTTTCTAATATTTTATATATAAATCTTATATCCACACTATTAAGAGCGAAGTTAAATCAAAGGTACCTGTAGCAAAGGCTTTTCCACAACCTGGGTGCTCACATCTATATGGCCGATCCCCAGTATGTGCCCTTTCATGTACCTGTGATCATATAATAAAAACTGAAATGGATTAGAAAGCATCAAACATATCAGCAACACATACAGTATCTTAATTCTACTACAAAAGCAAAATACTGCGGATGCTGGAAATCTGAAATAAAAACAGAAAATGCTAGAAATACTCAGCAGGTCAGGCAGCATCTGTGGAAAGAGAAACAGAGTTAACATTTCAGGTCGATGACCTTTCGTCAGAACTGGAAAAAGTTAGAGATGTAACAGGTTTTAATCAAATACAGAGGCAGGGAAAGGGGGGAGAGGAGGAAAGAACAAAAGGGAAGGTCTGCGATAGGGTGGAAGGCAAGAGAGGTCAAATGACAAAAGGGATGATGGTGCAAGGCGAAAGGAGATAGTAATAGGACAAGAAAGAAACAAAAGATGGGTATAGAGGAGGTGTAAATGGGAATGGCAGAATCATCAGCTGCCATCCGAAAAATTGGGTGCAGAGGTTATGATCTGAAATTATTGAACTCAATGTTGAGTCCGGAAGGCTGTAAAGTGCCTAATAGAAAGATGAGGTGCTGTTCCTAGAGCTTGCGTTGAGCTTCATTGGAACAGTGTAAGAGGCCGAGGACAGCGAGGTCAGAGTGGGAATGATCCAGAGAATTAAAATGACAGGCAACCGGAAGTTCAGGGTCACGCTTGCGGACTGAACAGAGCTGTTCTCCGTTTGGTCTCCCCAATGTAGAGGAGACCGCATCATGAGCAGCGAATACAGTATACTAAATTGAAAGAAGTACAAGTAAATCGTTGTTTCACCTGGAAGGAGTGTTTGGGGCCCTGGACGGTGGGAAGGGAGGAGGTAAAAGGGCAGGTGTTGCATCTCTTGCGCTTGCACGGGAAGGGGAGAGGGTGTTCAGGGTGATTGAGGAATGGACCAGGGTGTCAGGGAGGGAACGGTCGCTTCAGAATGCTGGGAGGGGAGGGGAAGATGTGTTTGGTGGTGGCACCATGCTGGAGATGGCCAAAGTGGCGGAGGATGATCTGATGAATGTGGAGGCTGGTGGGCTAGGTGATGACAAGGGGAACCCTGTCGTGGTTCTGGGAGGGAGGGGAAGGGGTGAGAGCAGAATGTGGGGAAATGGAACGGACATGGTCGAGGGCCCTATCAACCACAGTGGAGGGGAATTCTTGGTTGAGGAAATAAACATCGGAATATAATTTATTTATTTTTATTCGCTTTTTATGGGATGTGGGCGTCGCTGGCAAAGCCTGCATTTATTGGGGTGGGGGGGGAGGGAGTGAAATGTTCCTTTCAATTTTCTCTCATCCTTTCCCACTCTCCTGAAGGCATTGACTCCTGCTATAATGCACTGGGCACTGGCAGCCCTCTGATACTTCACCCAAGAAGCCAGTCTATTTTTTACCCCACGAGTATTTTGGGTAAGTTTCCCTTCTCTTTCTAATTTTATCCCTGTGATATCTTGAGATACAGCATATATATCTATACACACAACAGCACAACATAGCTTCCGGTAAGAACTGTACTGCACATGGCTTAATTATTATATACATCAGTAGTCCAACAGGTGGCTCTATTACACTTCTCCCTCCTTATTGAAGAAGTTAATCATAGCAAATAATCATTGTACATGACTTGCATGGTATACACAACTCTTGGTATACATTTCTCAAATGGAACCCATTTTATGTTTCCAAATTCTACTATAGAATTCTGTAACACAAACAAAAGATATGAACTTATTTTCCATATTTACAGATTAAACTTAACCACTGGTTTTCTGTTTCAAAGAGGATATCTTCTTTCTTGAACAGAACTTTCAGATCTTGTTGTAGGACTTTGACTCATTCTAGGCTGAGCCTGCGGAGAATTTTTCTCCAAGGGCTGACCTTGATCTACATTTGGACTCTCTACACTTTCAGACTGTTTGTCTGCCTGACTCGGGCTCAGACTTAAATTCTGACTTTGTCTTGGACTTGTTTCTGGTACGTTTGATGTAGGATTTGCTACTGGTACTCTACTTGTAACAAAACTATCTGACTCATCAGAATAAAGTGAATCATCCCAGCTTTCAACTCCTTCCACATATGTAGGTAAGATATGATCAATGTGAACAAACCTAACCTTTCCATGATCAAACATCTTGACCAAATATGTGTGAGGGCCACATATCTTCACTGCTCTTCCTGGTAACCACTTTAACCATTTATGATGATGGTTCTTCACTCCAACCTTCTGGTTCAACTTCACACTTCTCTCTCTAACTCTACCTTTATCATGACTCTCTTTCTGCCTTGATTGTTTCTCTTCTATGGACTGTGCCAAGTTTGGCTTTAACAACGAGAACCTGGTTCGTGGCTGTCATTTGAGAAACAACTCTGCTGGTTTTCTACCAGTAGTGGTATGAGGAGTATTCCGATAGGTAATCAGAAAATTTGCCAGTTTGTGGTCCAACGACAACTGATGTTTCTTTGGATTTGGATCCAACATTTGCTTGATGAGGGCACGTTTGACAATTTGTACTGTGCGCTCTGCTGCACCATTTGAAGCAGGGTGATATGGTGGAACTTTGGTATTTTTCACACTGTTTCTGATCATGAACTCTGTGAACTCTTCTGAACAAAATTGCGGCCCATTATCAGACACAATTTCTTCTGGGAGGCCGTATGAAGAAAACAATCTTCGCAAATTGTCTATTGTTTTGCTTGTTGTTATTATCTGCATCGGAATCACCTCTACCCACTTCGAGTGACTATCACTATGAACAATTGCTGTCCTTCTAGCTCAGCAAAATCTACATGTAACCTTTGCCACACTCTGGGAGGCCATTTCCATGGGTGTAACAGTACTGACGGTGGTTTCTTGCTCACCGATTGACATGTTGTACACTGACTGACTATGTACTCCAGCTCTTTATCTAAACCTGGCCACCATAAGTAACTGTGTGCAAAGCTCTTGGTCAAGCACATTCCCAGGTGCTTGTCATGAAGATCTCCTAATAATTTAGACCTGAATCTATTTGGGATAACCACTCTTGCTCCCCACATCATACAATCTTTATCCACTGACAATTCAGTCCTACGAACGAAGTATGGATGGATATCTTCCTCTGATACCTGGTTTGGCCATCCGTTTGCTATGTATGTAATCATACACCTTTGACATAATTGGGTCACGTTTGGTTGCCCTACCAATCTCTTCAGCTGTGACTGGCAGCTCATCAATGTATGAGAAATAGAACACTTCTTCCTTATTGGGTGTAACATGTGATAGGGGTGGCAACCTGGACATAGCATCAGCATTACTGTGATCAGCTGATCGTCTGTACTCAATGTCATACGAATACACTGACAAAATCAAAGCTCATCTCTGCATTCGGGCTGCAGCTAAGGTTGGAACTAGGGACTTTTTATTTATTCGTTTAGGGATGTGGGAGTCGCTGGCAAGGCCAGCATTTCTTATCCATCCCTTGTTGCCCTTGAGAAGGTGGTGGTGAGCCGCCTTCTTGAACCGCTGCAATCCGTGTGGTGAAGGTACTCCCAAAGTGCTGTTAGGTAGGGAGTTCCAGGATTTTGACCCAGCGACGATGAAGGATCGGCGATATACTTCCAAGTCAGGATGGCGTGTGACTTGGAGGGGAACTTGGAGTTGGTGGTGTTCCCATGCGCCTGCTGCCCTTGTCCTTCTAGGTGGTAGAGGTCGCAGGTTTGGGAGGTGCTGCTGAAGAAGCCTTGGCGAGTTGCTGCAGTGCATCTTGTAGATGGTACACACTGTAGCCACGGTGCGCCGGTGGTGGAGGGAGTGAATGTTTAAGGTGGTGGATGGGGTGCCAATCAAGCGGGCTGCTGTGTCTTGGATGGTGTCGAGCTTCTTAGAAGCATAGAAGATAGGAGCAGGAGTAGGCCATTCGGCCCCTCGAGATCATCCAAATTCAGTACCCTGTCCCTGCTTTCTCCCCATATCCCTTGATCCCTTTAGCCTTAAGAAATATATCTATCTCCTTCTTGAATATATTTAATGAATTGGCCTCAACTGCCTTCTGTGGTAGAGAATTCCACAGGTTCACCACTCTCTGAGTGAAGAAATTCCTCCTCATCTCAGTCCTAAATGGCTTACCCCTTATCCTTAGACTGTGACCTCTGGTTCTGGACTCCCCCGCCATCGGGAACATCCTTCCTGCATCTAGTTAGAATTTTATAAGTTTCAATGAGATCCCCTCTCATTCTTCTAAAGTGTTGTTGGAGCTGCACTCATCCAGGCAAGTGGATAGTATTCCATCACACTTCTGACTGACTTGTGCCTTGTAGATGGTGGAAAGGCTTTGGGGAGTCAGGAGGTGAGACATTCATCGCAGAATACACAGCCTCTGACTTGCTGTTGTAGCCACAGTATTTATGTGGCTGGTACAGTTAAGTTTCTGGACAATGGTGTCACCCAGGATGGTGGGGGATTTGACAATGGTAATGACATTCAATGTCAAGGGGAGGTGGTTAGACACTCGCTTGTTGGAGATAGACTGGCATTTGTATGGCGCGAATGTCACCTGCCACTTATCAGCCCAAGCCTGAATGTCGTCCAGGTTTTGCTGCATGTGTGCATGGACTGCTTCATTATCTGAGGAGTTGCGAATGGCACTGAACACTGTGCAATCATCAGCGAACATCCCCACTTCTGACCTTATGACAGAGGGAAGATCATTGATGAAGCAGCTGAAGATGGTTGGGCCTAGGACACTGCACTGAGGAACTCCCGCAGTGATGTGCTGGGGCTGTGATGATTGACCTCCAACCACCACAACCATCTTCCTTTGTGCTAGGATTGACTCCAGCCAGTGGAGAGTTATCCCCCCGATTCGCATTGACTTCAGTTTTACTAGGGCTCCTTGATGCCACACTTGGTCAAATGCTGCCTTGATGTCAAGGGCAGTCACTTTCATCTCACCTCTGGAATTCCGCTCTTTTGTCCATGTTTGGACCAAGGCTGTAATGAGGTCTGGAGCCGAGAGGTCCTGGCGGAACCCAAACTGGGCATCAGTGAGCCGGTTATTGGTGAGTAAGCGTTGCTCGATAGCACTGTCGACAACACCTTCCATCACTTTGTTGATGATTGAGAGTAGACTGATGGGGCAGTAATTGGCCGGATTGGATTTGTCCTGCTTTTTGTGGACAGGACATACCTGGGCAGTTTTCCACATTGTCGGATAGATGCCAGTGTTATAGCTGTAATGGAACAACTTGGCTAGAGGCGTGGCTAGTTCTGGAGCACAAGTCTTCAGGACGACAGCCAGGATGTTGTCGGGGCCCACAGCCTTTGTTGTATCCAGTGCGCTCAGCCATTTCTTGATATCACGTGGAGTGAATCGAATTGGCTGAAGATTTGCTTTTGTGGTTGTGGGGACCTCAGGAGGAGGCCAATATGAATCATCCACTCGGCACTTCTGGCTGAAGATGGTTGCAAACATCCTGGGGGCCTGCTTCAGTCAAAAAAATAGCCCGTTTCATTTCTAAACCACCTGGTTACGGTTTACATCATCGGGGATTTCGACAACACCATTCGAGGTGAAAAACATTTCTAGCCACTTCACATACGCCTTCCGAAAGTCTCTCGGTCACGATGGAACTCACCCAAGCGCCCTACTATTCCAATAAGCGCGGACATCTGGACTCTGGCAATGTCGACAGTTCAGTCACGTGTGCTCGAAATTTACCTCAGATTTTTAAGTTTTTCTGCAAAACGAAGAACCTGTAACAGTCCCTCCGTCGGTTGGCAGGATTATCCTCCAACAAAAATTTCAGCTCGGGAATCCGCAATCGCATCCTCATCGCCAATTCTGTGATATCTTGAGACACAGCTATATATACAACAGCACAACATGGCTTCCGGTAAGAACCGTACTGCACATGGCTTTATTATTGTATACATCAGTAGTCCACCAGGTGGCTCTATTGCAACCCCCTTCTTCATCAACCTTGCCAAATAAGAAAGCATTTACACAGCCAATGCTCTATCTAGCTGGCTGCTGGGAAGGGCACGGACTGCCCAATTGTGACTGTCCCCATCAATTTTCTTTCCACAATGCTGGGAGATCTTTGTCCTACGCTTGGTATCTCCTTGCTCAATGTAGCTCAAATCACAAACTGAACAGATTGGGAGTTGAAACTGTGCCCAATCTTGCTATTTGGTACCAATCACTGGTGGCACTAACCATGATTGGTACTCTAGCTGTGGTCACCACCTCTGCTGCTAAGGAGTTATTAATTCAAGCTCCATGTTACTATAAATGAGATCATAGATGGTTGAAACTAAACTGAAGCAGACAACAAAAAAAAGGAAATTACTGCTATCCTGAAGGCTCATCTGGTAAAGGTGGTGAACAAGTGAGCTATACAGACCCAGAAGGTCCCAAGTTCAATCCCCGGTCTGTGCTGAGTTAGCTAATTTCAGTCAGAGTCATGGTAACAGCACTACAATTGCCCTCAGTACCCCAACGTTAGGGAGGAGATAATCTGCTATGATTCTGGCTTTGTTTATTGTCCGGTGACCCTTACGGGAAACACACGTGTGGATGTTGCATGAATATTGACCATCAAGGCTGTGAAGAACTGCCAATTGATTGTGGTACCAGAGGACAACCAGTGCCATGGACTGCACCATAGCAAGGAGTTAATAATGTCTCCAGGAGAGATGAGCAAGGGATGGCAAAAAAATGGTGATAGAAAACATTTTAAAAAAAGTATTAGCAGAGGGGTCAAAAACCAGGGGACACAGATTTAAAGTAATTGGGGGAAGGTTTAGAGGGGATTTGAGGGAAAATTTCTTCACCCAGAGGGTTGTGGGGATCTGGAACTCACTGCCTGAAAGGGTGGGAGAGGCAGGAACCCTAACCACATTTAAAAAGTACTTGGATGTGCACTTGGGATGCTCTAACCTGCAGGGCTACGGACCAAGAGCTGGGAAGTGGGATTAGGCTGATAGCTCTTTGTTGGCCGGCGCGGACACGATGGGCCGAAATGGCCTCCTTCCGTGCTGTAACTTTCTATGATTCTTCCCTTCTGTGGGCTCCTCATCTCAGCAGGAAAGATTCTATAACATGCTAAAAGCTGTGTGTGATATTGGCACTCTTCACATTCTCCCTCTTTGTAGGAGAAGATCCTGATCTCTGCTTGGAATTTCCCCACCACACTACAGCTGCGACCTGTAACTTATTACATAGGAAGTTGTGGGTGTGAAACCATTTCCGACCAATCCATGAGGCTGCATACTTGATCTCCATTACTGTGGTGCTTTGAAGAGGGGAAATGGCACTCCTGACAAATTTAACAAGGGCTTAAAAGGGTGTTACTGCAAGCTACATCTTCCAAATTTAGACTAAATTTATTTTGGTGCCTCAATATACAAAACTTGTTCACTTGGACACATATTCTAGACAGATATTTCAGTGCTGAAATAAGGAAGCACTGTATAGATGAAGGTGCTTTATTGTGAATGTGATATTACACCAAGATCCTGACTGCCTGTTCAAGTGAGCATAAAACATCCTGTGGCACTGTTCAAAGAGGAACAGGGAATTTTCCTGCTTTCCTGGCTAACATTGCTTTCTCAACCACCACCACCAAAAATAAATTGACTGGTTATTGATTTAATTGCTGTTTGTGGGTCCTTACTGTGTGCAAATTGGGTGCTGTGTTTGTCTGCATAACAGCAGTGAATACATTTCAAAATGAATTCACTGGCTGAAAAATGCTTTAGAATCTCCTAAGAACATAAAAAGGCACTAAATAAATGCAAGTGTTTTTCAAGTTCCTTTTCTTTCAAGCAATGATTAGGGTCAGTCAAAGCACCTAACTGTACCTTGAGATGATGAGCAGTAGTGTATAGTCTTCCACAACCCTCATATTCACAACGAAAAGCCTTTTCTCCCAGCTGTTGAGCCTTGGCACTCACTCGTCCAGTTACATGACCCTGAAGAACAATCTTGGGAAAGAGAACAGATACTGATAAATAACTTACTACTGAATGTTGTGTTATTCTGCTATTGGTAATTTATCATTCCCTTCTTTGTAAATTACACAAATATAGGTGATAAATTCCTCTTTTCAAAAAATCATTTTAGTTTATGCTTGCCATTTAATTACAGCAGTGAATGCCTGATCATTGACAACTGATCAGCTACAGTATTGCCAGACCACAGTGAGACCTACATGATGTTTTCTTGATCCCTGCTCAAGTGCAAACACCATCTATCTGCTGACAGTCTACATGCCCATCTTTTAAAATGAAGAAAAAAATTATTCCACTATTAAAAGTAACCTCACACGTTAAATTCCAGGCCAAACTTTTGTAACTCTCATGCTCCTTTACTTCAACCAGGTTAGATATAACAACTATTATTAGTCTTACGTCACTGCTATACTGCAGTAAAAGTACTGAATAACAACAACCCACGCTGAGAATGCCTCAACATATTTCTCAACTGAAAAGGAGGGCTGTAACTAATAAGGTTAAGGAGTGAAAGAAGAGTTTGAGCGAACTTCCTGAGAGCACATGCGACCCATGCTTTTATTCAGATATTCCCTTCCTAACAGGAGAAAAGAGGCCAAAAGCAGGAAAGCCCTCCACAGCTAGATTAAAAATAAAGCCTTTAAAGCTGCTTGTACACAGGGGTTACTAGGGTGTCAACTAGTGACAACCCGCAAAGTAAGCTTGCGAAAATCACTACGGTTGTTGGCCCTAGGTCCCAGCCACCAGCCTCAGTGAATCCAGAAAGTTGGGGTCACCGTTGGCTGCACAAGAGCTGTACATGAGAAGCAGGCAGCCCAAGCATTCCACTAACCTTAATGCAAGGTAAGATTAAAACCACTGGTCCTATTAACACCAGAAGCCAGTGAGGAATCAATTGCCATGGCAATTTTGCTGTTGATAGATCAAGGGTACTAATTTTTAAAAAGGTCCTGTGCTTCAAAGTATTTATTCAATTCCCTTTTGAAGGCCACTATTGAATCTGTATCCACCCCCCTATCAGGCAGCACATTCCAAATCCGAACCACTCGCTGCGTAAAAAGGTTTTCCTCCTGTCGCCTCTGGTTCTTTTGTCAATCACCTTAAATCTGTGCCCTCTGGTTATCGACCCTTCAGCCATTGGAAACAGATTCTCTTTATTTACTCTATCTAAACCCTTCATGATTTTAAACACCTCTATCAAATCTCCTCTTAGCCTTCTCTGCTCTAAGGAGAGCAACCCCAGCTTCTCCAGTCTATCCACAAAACTGTAATCCCTCATCCCTGGAACCAGTCTAGTAAATCTCTCCAAAGCCTTCACGTCCTTCCTAAAGTGTGGTGCCCAGAATTGGACAAAATACTCCAGCTGGGGCCGAACTAGTGTTTTATATAGGTTTAGCATAACTTCCTGGCTTTTGTACTCTATGCCTCTATTTGAAAAGCCCAAGATCCCATATGCTTTATTAACTGTTTTGTTAACCTGTCCTGCCACCTTCATAGGTTTGTGCACAAGCACCCCCAGGTCTCTCTTTTCTTGCACCCCTTTAAAATTGTACCTAAGACGACCTGCTACCTAATGGACCTGGCGGTCACGCATTACCAGTGGCTGTGAAAGTCACCATGGCCATCAATTATTTTGCCTCTGGTTCCTGCCAGGGCGTTACCAGAGACATATCGAGGGTCTCGCAGTCCACTGCACATAAATGCATAAGGCAGCACGGTGGCATAGTGGTTAGCACTGTTGTCTCACAGCGCCAGAGACGCGGGTTCGAATCCGGCCTCGGGTGACTGTCTGTGTAGAGTTTGCACATTCTCCCCGTGACTGCGTGGGTTTCCTCCGGGTGCTCCGGTTTCCTCCCACAGTCCAAAGATGTGCGGGTTAGGTTGATTTGGCTATGATAAATTGACCCTTAGTGTTAGGGGGATTAAATACGTGGGGTTACGGGGATAGGGTGGGATATGTGTCGGTGCAGGCTCGATGGGCCGAAATGGCCTCTATCTGCACTGTGGGGATTCTGTGATTCTGTGAAGGCAGGTGATGGATGGATTGTTTGTCAGGGCTGGGAGTTATGTAAACCTCCCCTCTAATAACAATAGCCAGAATGAGTGGGCATTCGGATTCACCTCTCTAGCTGGATTCCCACAGGTACAGGGTGCCATCCATTGCACACATGTGGCAATCCGAGCAACACCACAGCAACCAGAGTTTTTATAAACTGCGAAGGATATTCTTCAGTCGATGCACAGCTGGTGTGCAACCACAAGAAGAGGTTCATGCAAGTCTGCGCCAGATTCCCTGGGAGCTGTCATGATACATTCATACTGTAGCAGTCCAACATTCTAGGCCTTTTCGTTCCAGGATGCAGACTTAAAGGCTGGCTCTTATCAAACAAAATTTGACACCGAGCCACATAAAGAGATATCAGGACAGGTGAGTCAACGAGGTAGGTTTTAAGGAGTATCTTAAAGGAGGAGAGAGAGGTTTAGGGAGGGAATTCCAGAAGTTAGGGCACAGACGCCAATGGTGGAGCAAAGAAAATCGGGGATGCGCAAAAGACCAGAATTGGAGGAGCGCAGAGATCTCGGAAGGTTGTAGGGCTGGAGGAGGTTACATAGATAGGGAGGGGCAAGGCCATTGAGGGATTTGAAAACCAGGATGAGAATTTTTAAATTGAGGCATTGTCGTACTGAGAGCCAATGTAGATCAGCGAGCACAGGGGCGATGGGTAAATGGGACGGTGCAAGTTAGGATACGGGCAGCAGAGTTTTGGATGAGCTCAAGTTTACGGAGGGTGCAAGGTGGGTGGCCGGCCAGGAGAGCAATGGAATGGCCGAGTCTAGAGGTGACAAATGTATGGATTCAGTAGCAGATGAGCTGAGGCAAGTGCGGAGATAGGCGATGTTACGGAGGTGGAAGTAGGCAGTCTTGGTGATGGAGAGGACATGTGGGCAGAAGTTCATCTTAATTGGAGACAAAAAGAAGAATACAGTGAAGGGGTAACTTGAGATGTTTTACTATGTTAAAAGCACTATATAAATGCAAGCTGTTGTTTTTGTTGTATGCATTTTGGCTGCCTTTCCGGACTTATGGCCATTACTTCTATATCTTTTTTGCTCTTGGCCCCTTCTCTCCTGTCTCCTCCCTTTGCTGTTATCCCATCATATGACCTTTCATGTCTCCTCTCCTGGTTACTTTGCTTTCTCAATCCCTACCCCAGCCCATCACTATTACTCTGCCTTCCTATTCTCCTGTTACTATTCCAGGCCTGAATCCCCCTTGGAAAAACCCTCAGTTATCCTCTGTGCTGTAAAGGAATAAAATTGAGAGGTCGCACAACACCAGGTTATAGTCCAACAGTTTTATTTGAAATCACAAGCTTTCGGAGCTATCGATTTATGTAAAGGAATAGCCATATTTCAGAAAAATACACCATCCTATGAACAGAATTCTGACATTATTAAAATATGACAAACTAGGTTTAAAGATCTAAAAGCCTCAAAGTCACAAAGCTGTAAATACAGGCTTCTGAGATAAGATAAGCTTGTTAACACAAAGCTGTAAACACCATACAAGCTTTTGAAATGGGAAATGGTTGTTAACACTGAGACAATGACCCTATTGAAGAAGCAAAGAGTTGGGTCCAAGAAGTCTGCAGTTTGGAACCAACACAATAGCTATACCCAGTTTAAAGTGTTAAAAGCTAACACTTCGAACAGAAACACAGGACATTAAAAAAACCATGTGTCTTTGTAAAAGTAACATCAAATGAAAGACAGGAAACATAAGTTTGTAATATAACCAACTAAGATGGCTGGGGAAACAATCAAGTACTCAGTTGAAGTGTTTTTGATTTACATATTGTAAAAGGTACAAACAGAAGACTTCGTAAATATTACATCAATAGATGTACCAAGCAATCACATTGTTTATGTGTTGAACTTGGAAAACACGGAGACGCGAAGTCTGGCTTACAAGCAGCTAAACTGATTTAAGAATTCAATAGAAGACCTCGTAAGAATGGCATCAAATAGATAAATCTGTAATAACCATATTTTATGATAGTTTCGAACACCTAAAGGTAGAGACAGAATTCTGCAAGTTAGCAGCTGAATTGACAGTAAGAATAGAAAGAAGTCAACAGAAAGATGACTGGAGATAATTAGCTTACATCAGCAGAAAACTTCAAAGAACATGCCACTGCAAAAACGGTATAAAATATAGAGCTTTCAGATAGAAAGTCAGAAGTCGCTGGAACGGGCAGGCGATTCTCAGCTTCAGAGGCAGGCTCTGTAAGTTTTTAACTCTTTGAGTCTCGGGGATCAAAAGGTACTTTTATTTGATTTTGGTGGATATTCTGGATTAAGAATAAGTAGAAATGTAAAAATGTAACGAAGTTAAGATTTGAGAATAAGGATCTCTGAGAATAGAATTGTAAGCTATTTGTATTTTGAACTGTTAAAGTTGCGATTGACTCACCAACTGTTAACTAAATGTCGGTTCTTTAATAAATCTATATATTTTCAGAATTACCTCACAGAGTACTTCTGTATCAAACTCGCGAACTCAATCTCTGTACACTCTTTTGTGAGGAGTTGCAGAATTCTGGGGGGGGGTTTCCGGACCCTCATAATATCCGGAAGGTTACAGTCTAGTTAAACTTATTAAAAGTGCTATCTGGAGGATGGTAACATCTTCAAGTCGTTTCTTTCCTTTAGAGAGAGATAGTCTGAACCTTTAGACCCAATTAAGCGTCTTATAGGATTCGGCTATCTCTAACTTTAGTTGAAGGTGAACGTCTGGGGAATACGCCTGATCCAGGGTGGCCCGAAAAGGGCTAGGACTAGTAATTATCCCTTCAGTGCATCTTTTGGTATTCTCTGAAGGGTCCATCAAATCACCCTTCACTTCCTTCTTACAAGCACCAATCAAAAGTTCCCCATCCTCCTTTCTCGCTGACCTTCCCGCCCAGCACTCCCATGGGTGGGGACTATGGGGGGCTAACCTTGCCAACCTCCTTCGTGTCCCACACTCCCCCCCCACCCACCCGCCACTGATGCCTTGGACTCTGCCAGTAGACCAGCAATTAATGACCCTCTCTATATTTCCCTCCTGAATGTCTGTTCACTCACAACAAGGCCCTTGCCATCCACAACCTTATTGTGGACGATTGCATGGACATCCTGGCTTTGACTGAAACTTGCCTCACAAGTGACAACACTTTGCCCCTTACTGAAACCTCCTGCTTGGCTATACATTTCACCATCTGCCCTATCCAAACCGCTATGGTGGCAGTGTGGTGCTTATCACCAAATTACACCGCGGTCCCTCCCCTTACCCCTCTATTACTTTCTTTTCCTTTGAGCATGTCACCTTGTACCACCCCTCTCATCTCTCCGTTAAAATCCTTGTTCTCTACCGCCCCACCCAGAGTTTCTCACCAGGATATCCTCCCACTTTCCTCCCTCTGCACTGACGCCTCATCCTCAGTAATTCCAATCTTCATGTCAGCTTCCCTTGACCTCTCTCTTCTTAATTCACTGACCTCCTGTTGTCCATATACCCGTCCCTCCATATAAACTCTCTTACCCATAATCACAGCCACCGCCTCAACTGTGCCATCTCACGTGGTCTTTCTACTCCCATCATCTCGATTACAGACCTGGCCAACACCAGGCAGTTCCTTGTATCCCTTCCCACCAGCATGCACCTCCCCCACCTCCAACCCCACTTCCATCTCCCAAGCCGCTTACAACTGCACTTCCTAAATCTCAACTATCTAGATTTTGCCCCTCCCATTTACCACAATAGCTCTTTCAGTCGTTATTCTACTTCACCACTCCCTCACATCCACCTTTGTTGCCTTAGTCCCGATCAAAATCTTTACTCTCTCCCATCCAGGTCAATCTCCCTTGTATGGGCCCCATTTTTGCTACCTTAGTTCCAAGGGGTACAGACTTGAGCATACCTGGCGCATAACTGGTTGAGCCATCCATCACCAAATCTTTCTGGAGCAAATCAAGCACTAGCAGGCCTTACTCTCCTTTGCCAAAATCACCCACTATTCCAGGATCAACCTGGCTTCTTACCTCCACTACCATCTGTCTCGTTACAGACCTCTCTCCTGCCGCCTACACTCTTACCTCCAACAAGTGCAAGAAGAATCATGGACTTCTTTGTCACGAAGGGCAGCACGGTGGCATAGTGGTTAGCACTGTTGCCTCACAGCGCCAGGGACCCGGGTTCGAATCCGGCCTCGGGTGACTGTCTGTGTGGAGTTTGCACATTCTCCCCGTGTCTGCGTGGGTTTCCTCCGGGTGCTCCGGTTTCCTCCCACAGTCCAAAGATGTGCGGGTTAGGTTGATTTGGCTATGATAAATTGACCCTTAGTGTTAGGGGGGGGATTAAATAAGTGGGGTTACGGGGATAGGGTGGGATATGTGTCGGTGCATGCTCGATGGGCCGAAATGGCCTCTATCTGCACTGTGGGGATTCTGTGATTCTGTGAAGGTTGAGAACATCCATTTAGCTGCCTCTGCAGTTCTCCCCCCCCCCCGCCCTTCCTCTTGCCCACTAAACCAAACCTCTCCATAGGCTCCCCTGTTCTACCCTTAAACGCATGTCTCTCCCTTGTTTCTCTCCCATCTCCCCTTTCCCATGCCCTTTCCAAACTCATCTTGTCCATGAGACCCATCTGCTGCTCCCTTGACCTCACTCCCACTAAAGTGCTGACCACGCAGCTTATCTTCCTGACCCCCCATGCTGGCTGACATTGTAAATGGTTCCCTCTCCCTTTCAAAACTGCCATCATTCTCCCCTCCTCAAAAACCCACCTTCAACCCCATCTCCAAACTCCCTTTCCTCTCCAAAGTTCTTGAATGTGTTGTCACCTCTCAAATTTGTGCCCACCTTTTCCACAACTCTACGTTTGAATCTCTCCAATCAATTATCCATCCCTTCCACATCACTGACACAGCACAAATGTCATTCCCTGTGACTGTGATTAGGGTGCATTATCCCTTCTTAACTTCACATTTTCATGTCATAATCGGATACCCCACACAGTACTGTTACAACTTTTATCATTCTGATACGAGTTTCTAAGCAGAGCTCACACAAAAGTTCTCTTTCTTCACATTAAACCAGTCCCCAAAGACTGGCAGCAAATGAGCATTTTTAAAACTTATTTCAAAGATTTCCTCAGCACCAAGGAGTTTAATTACATAATTCAAAACTTAATTCAAAGGCTTTCTGCAGAATCTACCTACCAATATCAATCTTTAAAAGTTTACCACTCTTTCCTTTCATCCATAATACCATCCCCATCAGATTAATACACCATGTCCCTGTTCGACTGGTATCTTCTTGGTTCTTCACGTCCCTTCTACAGGTATGGACACTGCAAAATACCATTAGCAACCTACTCCTATTGATTTTCTGAAGAAAGTTTACCCAGTCCTCAGTAAACTGTTTTTTTTTTTAAACAGGATACACTGTCCATTAGCTTAGAGAACCTTGTTTAAACTAAGGAACTGAGCGATCATGAAACATGAACTAAGGAACTTGAGTCTTGCACACTAGACAGGTGCCGGAAGAGCCATAAGAGGGACAGTAGCAATGAAATCAGACAAAATAAAATGGTATTTCGCAGAACCAGTTCTTATTGTACAGTAATAACTGCCTTACCTGCATTTTTTTCTCATGATCACTCTCATTCACCAGTCCTGTACTGCTGATACTATCACCTCCATCAGCAGTTACCTACCGAAAAAACCCATTAAATGCAATTGAATAAAATGCTAATAAATATTTTTTAAACTGTGATATAATTTATGCCTAACTTATTTACTTTTCACAACTGTTGACATCCACCCAGCTTCCTAATATCTTACTCCTTCAGTACTCACCGATACCAGCATTCCTCTTGGGCTCAGGAGTTTCAATAGTGCTTCTCAGGAACAATATTTACAAATTACTTCAAGACTGCAAATGTATTTTTGAACATTATACTAAACACCAAAATTTAAAAAGTATATAACAACCTTATAGAAAGTCAGATTGAGGCATCAAGTGATATTACACAGTTGATATTTAAACGGACACTTACTTTTGTGGCATACTGCTCAAGTGCACTGATAGTCTCAGGATCTACTGTGGTTTCTCCCGTGTGCAGTGCTGCCAGGGTGCTATCAGCTTGAACGGTAAGGATAGTGTCAGATTGCGGAACTTGTATTGTATGGTGGATGTAGGCAGTAGTTCCATCTTCCAGCTGGACTGCTTGTACTGCATTTGGATCATAGCCATCTTAATCATAGAGAGAAGAAAGGAAGTAATGAATAATCATATTTTCCTCTTATCACAGCTTTACTGTAAATTCTGTTTAATAATTTACCTTTTGGTGTATGATGAATAAATGCAGTTGATCCATCCTCTAGTTGGACTGCCTGTCCATCCTCAAAACGCAAACAATCTCCTGCAATAGGACAAAGTCAACATCAGGAATTTTTGAATAATTGCATTTCAGTTATTCAAAAATTGGCTGCCGCATTTCCTACATTACAACAGTGACTACACGCCAAAAGTACTTCATTGGCTGCAAAGCACTTTGAGACGCCTGGTGGTCGTGAAAGGCGCTATATAAATGCAAGTCTTTCTTTCTTTCAGTTCATTTGGGTTATTGAAAAATAAATAAATGAGGTAGTCCCACAATGACTCAGCAGATAAAGGCACCACCTTTGCTGTTACTGAGTCATTCACATTAACAAAGTCATCAATGTATGTGTCAATGCCATTGAGCTAGGCAGAAGAAAAGAGTCAGCCTGTGCTCATGCTCCAGACAGCGATCCAATAATATCTGGTATAAAGCTTCATGTGTGGGATTCAGGTGAGGATAGGATTGGTATCTACTGTGATGTCTTCCATAGTCAACGAGCTTGCCAACAGACACTATCTACACCCAAACATAAAGAATGGCCACTAAAGCGCTGTCCATGATGTATGTCTACTGAAAACTTTTTTTTTTGACACCCATGTAATGGAGACAAGGATCTGTCCCATTGCAGATCATAAGAAATTCTATATTGTATCTTTCTATATGAATTTTTACTACATTTAGGATTTAAAGTTAGTGCTCACAAAGGGATCAGTCTGTCTTTGTGTGTGTAAATGGAATACACCGAGGTTTTCTGACTAGGAGCATCTCCAGCGGGGAGGGAAGATGCCACCTGACTTCACCACACCTACAGTCTTGAGGTCATTTGCATGCTGGGGGAGCACTCACCAGGTCTGCAAGTGAACTGTGCCCAACTGGGGCAGGAAATTAACTGAAGTGTTCCTGGGAGGCCTGTTGCAGAGGGAGAAAGAGGGTTCAAGGCTAGGGCAGGATAATCCTGGAGTAATGAGCGAATTTATGAAATTTAAGAAAGCCCAGGCCTCAGGATGTCCCAAACTACTTTACAGATAATGAATTATTTGAAAGTGCAGTCACTGTTATAATGTAGGGAAATGCAGAAGCCAAATTGTACACAGCAAGGTCCCACAAAAAGCAAATGAATGAATGACGAGAGAATCGGTTTTGGTAGCACTGATTGAGGGAAAAATGTTGGTTATGACACAAGGAGAACCCCCACTCTCCCCTGCACTTCTAGAATCTTTTACAACCACCTGAGCTGGCAGACCTGGCCTTGGTTCAATGTCTCACCCAAAAGACAGCATCTCCGACAATGCGGCACTCCTACGGTACTGCACAAGTGTCGGCCTAGATTATGTGCTCAAGTCCTTAGTGGGGTTTGAACCTATAACCTTCTGACTCAGAAGCAAGAGTGCTCTCAATTAAGCCAAGTTCACACTTGCAATATTTTGCTACACCCAGAGTATCTGATAGCAGAATTTGGATTCTTATTCAAAACCAATGACTATTTACCTTTTTTCCCTAATTTTAACGTCCCCCTCAACTTCTGCACAATTTCCTGACCCAGACAGCAACAGCTGGTGAGTGGCTGTCTGCAAAGTCGCCTGCTATTGGCTATTGTAACCAGATGATAACTGAGCCATCAGTCCTGCTCTCTCCAACTCACTGCATGGTATTAGTGTGACATTTCATGTTTTGTCATGTCTAGTTTAGAAGAATTATAGCCTATACTATTACATTCAAAATATTGAGACAGTTGCACTTTTGGTTTTGACTATTCGAATAAATGTTCACAGCTAACAATCAGATTTACATGCAACTGCTGGCAACTTAAGTTGATATATCGCAACATTGGGATAATTTACCCAACTTCTAGTATACACCACTAGATCGTCACTCACCTGATTTTGGTACTGAAACATGTTGGACATATGCTGTAGAACCATCCTCTAGTTGAATCACTTGACCGTCAACTAATTTCCCATCTGAAACACATCCAAGTATATATCATCATATAGGGATATACAGGGTCTTGCAAAGGCTCAGTAGGTAAATCTACCTGGGGTTGTGTTGCTGAGCTATATAGATCAGGAATGTCCCAGGTACTAACCCTGGTCAGGTCTGAGTCATCTGATTTCAGTCAGAGCAGCAATGGGGTGCAAAAATTGGCCCAGTGTCCCCAAGCTAAGGTAAACAAAAGAAAATCAGTTAGGCTTCCTATTCCTGATCAGTGACCCCTGCTGAAAAGTGGGTAAAGGGAGAGAAGTTGTCAGGTTTTAATGCCCGCTACTGTTAAATAGCCTGCTGACACTCAATGTGTAAGTTCACTCAATTGGGTGAAGTACTAAAGGGCAGCTGCTGGCTGTGGAATTGTTCCTCAGCATGTCAACAGAGGAAGGTAGAAAAGTGGACAAAATTGGGGGGCGGGGGGAGGGTATACTCTATTTAACTTTTATATGACTGGTACATATTTACTTCCTTCGATGTTAAATGTGTTGTGTTCAACATCATGCTAAAATAAAGTCAGAGCTGTAAGCAAAATTATGTCAAACGGCCAAATTATGCAAAATACACATTGATTAAATAGCAGAATTGTTGTATAATTAGAAAATCACCATGAAAGTCTACACCTTTAGGATTGTGTTGAATATATGCTGTAGTTCCATCTGCAAGAGTAACAGCTTGTAAACTCACACCGTCCATATTTTCCAGCCGATCATCTAATTAAAAAGATTCATTACTGTTCAGGATAGGTACATTATAAAGCAGTTTTGCATAGAAATCCAACATTCTTTTCCCTACATACATCCACACACCTGCACACTCACAAATTAAACAGGGTCATAGAGAAAAGGCCATTGGGGAAAATGAGCAGCAATGCTTACAACAACCTTGATTTATAGTACATCATTATAATGTTTATGATTCTGTACCCTTCTATATTTTTAAAAATAAATGTTATTTTTCTTTCCCCATTAGGTTGATCCTCACTACATAGTATTCCTCCAATGACCAGATCAAAAGCTTCTGCCAGTGCCATTTTTGACACAAGGGATGAGAGGATAGCCTAGAATAACTTGTTTGCCAATTTCCATTCCCTGCACAAGGGGAAACTCAACATATTCTCTGGATCACTTGAATGAAATCAAGAATTTGCCATGTGGCAATCTGCAGGCATAAATCTGTGGCCTACCATACGATAGCATAGTGCATTGAATCACAAAGTTACACTACTGCGCCATGCCTTTACATTTCAAAAATAAATTAATTTTAGTTTGCTTTAGTGGGATGTTTTTCTCCTCTTCTGTGTAAGAACACCTGTATTGGTCAACTATTATATTATATCATACAAAAAATCCACTGTCTGTGACAGTGCTTGCATCATTTACATAAACACTGACCAAAACAGTTGCAGAATCGTACTGTTAGAGCTTGCAACTATATCATTGCATGTACCTTCTATGGGAGATTAGTGTTGTTTTGGAGGACTTTGAACAGTGAAGAATTTACATCATAAATGAGGGCATTTTTTTTAAATAAGCTATTTGATATAAAATGACCCCTTGTTTTTCTCTTCCCCACCCCAAAAAAACTAGGTTAAACATAGAGTTGTCAACAGATGATGGTGTTTTCCCTTTCCTCCTTTCACCAGTTCACACAGTGATGTTAACAGTATTGTCCAGACACCTGGAAACAGATTTAAGAGAAACAGTGACATACATGACACTTAAGAACTCTGCAACACTACTGAAAACAATAAGACTGACATGTTTTAAACTACACACAAAAAAAGTGAAAATAAGTGAATAATATGTTAACTGGTAGAGATCACCCTGCATCATTCAGTCATTTCTGTTTATAGAGTAAGCCATTGTGTTGTCACATTCATTACTTAAGAAAACACCAAACTCTGTGTGAAAGCAGCCTCTTACTCTTCTTTCAAATCATTGGTGTGAACCTCAACCTGAAAAATGTTCAAAAAATAGCACAAAATATAAACTGTAACACAACAAAAAGCAATACTTGTAGTGATTTACCTGTTACTGCTACAGTTTCCGTTAGGCACAGTGTGACGTGCTGACCATCGCCCATTCCCTGGAACTCTGCCATACTTTGGGCGTCTCTGTTTATCTGTGCCAATAACATATCTAATAAAATGACATATGAATTAGAATTTTATGGGCATCACCTATTTGCAGCAGGAACACAAGATCTCAGCACAAATATTCAGCTAAATATAAATTGTACATTTCTGTTAAAATTATAAAGAGACAGTGATACGATCAATTGCTGAGAATAAAATGGGACTTTAAAAAGCTACAATGGTACAACAATTTGTGAAATCTGCAGTTTATTAGGTTTCAATTGTAATTTAAAAGATCTGCTGGTTATATAACAAGACTGCTCATGCAGCAGTTTTAACCAGATGTCTCACACCAAATATCACTGTGTTCAGCTTTCACTCTGAAACATGCCTAAACAGTGAAATTGAAGGGAAAAAAGAGGCACTGGATATTAAAAGTAATAATCGAGTAATAGACCAAATATTAGCGCCTGCAATTCCCCACATGGAGAGGTTCACTAAATTCAGCCAAGCCATCAAGGGAAGTACCAAGCAGAGGGACTGGGCCTGCGACAGGTGGTGGGAGAACCAACACGAGGGAAAAACCTACTTGACCTCGTGCTCACCAACTTACCTGTCGCAGATGCATCTGTCCACGACAGTATTGGTAACAGTGACCACCGCACAGTCATTGTGGAGACGAAGTCCCGTCTTCACACTGAGGACACCCTCCATCGTGTTGTGTGGCACTACCACCGTGCTAAATGAGATAGATTCAGAACAGATCTAGCAGCTCAAAACTGGGCATCCATGAGGTGCTGTGGGCCATCAGCAGCAGCAGAATTGTATTCCACCACAATCTGCAACCTCATGGCCCGGCATATCCCTCACTCTACCATTAACATCAAGCCAGGCAACCAACCCTGGTTCAATGAGGAGTGTAGAAGAGCATGCCAGCGTTTGCAACCAACTTCAGCCAGAAATTGCCGAGTGGATGATCCATCTCGGTCTTCTCCTGAAGTCGCCACATAGAAACATAGAAGATAGGAGCAGGAGCAGGCCATTCGGCCCCTCGAGCCTGCTCCGCCATTCGATGAGATCATGGCTGATCATCCAAATTCAGTACCCTGTCCCTGCCTTCTCCCCATATCCCTTGATACCTTTAGCCTTAAGAAATATATCTAACTCCTTCTTGAATATATTTACTGACTTGGCCTCAACTGCCTTCTGTGGTAGAGAATTCCACAGGTTCACCACTCTCTGGGTGAAGAAATTCCTCCTCATCTCTGTCCTAAATGGCTTACCCCTTATCCTTAGACTGTGACCTCTTGTTCTGGACTCACCCGACCATCGGGAACATCCTTCCTGCATCCAGTCTGTCTAGCCCTGTTAGAATTTTATAAGTTTCAATGAGATCTCCTCTCATTCTTCTAAACTCCAGCGAGTATAAGCCCAATCAACCCAATCTCTCCTCGTACGTCATTCCTGCCATCCCAGGTATCAGTCTGATGAATCTTCGCTGCACACCCTCCATGGCAAGAACATCCTTTCTCAGATAAGACGACCAAAACTGCACACAATACTCAAGGTGTGGTCTCACCAAGGCCCTGTACAACTGCAGCAAGACATCCTTGTTCCTGTACTCAAACCCTCTCGCTACGAAGGCCAACATACCATTTGCCTTCTTAACCGCCTGCTGTACCTGCATGCTTACCTTCAGTGACTGGTGCACAAGGACACCCAGGTCTCGTTGCACTTCCCCTTCTCCCAATCTATTGCCGTTCAGATAATAATCTGCCTTTCTGTTTTTACCACCAAAGTGGATAACCTCGCATTTAACCACATTATACTGCATCTGCCATGCTTCTGCCCAATCACCCAACCTGTCCAAATCATACTGGAGTTTCTCGGCATCCTCCTCGCAGCACACACGCCCACCCAGCTTTGTGTCATCTGCAAACTTGGAGATATTACATCTAGTTCCCTCGTCTAGATCATTAATATATATAGTGAATAGCTGGGGTCCTAGGACCGATCCCTGCGGAAGCCCACTAGTCACTACCTGCCACTCAGAAAAAGACCCGTTTATTCCAACTCTTTGCTTCCTGTCTGCCAACCAGTTCTCTATCCAAGTCAGTACCTTGCCCCCAATCCCATGTGCCTTAACTTTACATGCTAATCTCTTATGCGGGACCTTATCGAAAGCCTTCTGAAAGTCCAAATACACCACAATTACAGAAGCCAGTCTTCAGCCAATTCGATTCACTCCACGTGATATCGAGAAATGGGTGAGCGCACTGGATACAGCAAAAGCTATGGGCCCCGACAACATCCCGGCTGTCATGCTGAAGACTTGTGCTCCAGAACTAGCCACGCCTCTAGCCAAGCTATTCCAGTACAGCTACAACACTGGCATCTACCTGACAATGTGGAAAACTGCCCAGGTATGTCCTGTCCACAAAAAACAGGACAAATCCAATCTGGCCAATTACCGCCCCATCAGTCTACTCTCAATCATCAGCAAAGTGATGGAAGGTGTTGTCGACAGTGCTATCAAGCAGCACTTAAAAGGCAAAACGTCCCAAGGCGCTTCACAGGAGTGTTATCAAACAAAATTTAACACCAAGCCACGAGTCGACAGTGCGATCAAGCGGCACTTACTCACCAACAACCTGCTCACTGATGCCCAATTTGGGTTCCGCCAGGACCACTCAGCTCTAGACCTCATTACAGCCTTGGTCCAAACATGGACAAGAGAGGTTAATTCCAGAGGTGAGGTGAGAGTGACTGCCCTTGACATCAAGGCAGCATTTGACCGAGTGTCGCATCAAGGAGCCTTAGTAAAATTGAAGTCAATGGGAATCGGGGAAACCACTCCACTGGCTGGAGTCATACCTAGCAGAAAGGAAGATGGTTGTGGTTGTTAGAGGTCAATCATCACAGGACATCGCTGCAGGAGTTCCTCAGAGCAGTGTCCTAGGCCCAACCATCATCAGCTGCTTCATCAATGACCTTCCCTCCATCATAAGTTCAGAAGTGGGGATGTTTGCTGATGACTGCAGAGTGTTCAGTGCCATTCGCAACTCCTCAGATAATGAAGCAGTCCATGCCCGAAGCAGCAAGACCTGGACGACATTCAGGCTTGGGCTGATAAGTGGCAAGTAACATTCGCACCACACAAGTGCCAGGCAATGACTATCTCCAACAAGAGAGCGTTTAACTACCACCCCTTGACATTCAACGGCATTACCATCGCCAAATCTCCCAACATCAACATCCTGGGGGGTCACCATTAACCAGAAACTTAACTGGACCAGCCACATAAATACTGTGGCTACAAGAGCAGGTCGGAGGCTGGGTATTCTGCGATGAATGTCTCAACTCCTGACTCCCCAAAGCCTTTCCACCATCTACAAGGCACAAGTCAGGAGTGTAATGGAACACTCTCCACTTGGCTGGATGAGTGCAGCTCCAACAACACTGAAGAAGCTCGACACCATCTAGGACAAAGCAGCCCGCTTGATTGGCACCCTATCCACCACCTTAAACATTCACTCCCTCCACCACCGGTGTACCGGGGCTGCAGTGCGTATCATCTACAAAATACACTGCAGCAACTCGCCAAGGCTTCTTTGACAGCACCTCCCAAACCCATGACCTCTACCACCTAGAAGGACAAGGGCAGCAGGCGCATGGGAACACCATCACCTCCAAGTTCCCCTCCAAGTCACACACCATCCTGACTTGGAAATATATCGCCGTTCCTTTATCGTCGCTGGGTCAAAATCCTGGAACTCCCTCCCTAACAGCACTGTGGGAGTACCATCACCACACAGCCTGCAGCGGTTCAAGAAGGCGGCTCACCACCATCTTCTCAAGGGCAACTAGGGATGGGCAATAAATGCTGGCCTTGGCAGCGACGCCTACACCCCAGGAACAAATTTTAAAAAAGGATGGGGTGGGAGGCGGGTAGGGGAGAAAAGAAATAGAAGGATGAAAAGTCATACCAGGCACTCTTGCACATCACTTAGTGGTCTGCTTAGTGGACAGTGGCACTGACAGGTCAAGTGCCCACCCTCCAGTCAGGGAATGGCATGTGCCGGGTGGGGGTTACTTAAAGACCTAAGTAGGGAAGAAAATAATTATGTACTGTACACAGAGCAACTTGATTTCCTTCAAATCATCAAAACATATTTTGCAATTCTCACAAGTTGCAAGGTGTTTTAATGAGATGCTGAACTGTACAATATTCTGTTTAGTTGAAATTATTCTTTCAAATGTTATACTTTCATAGAGATGCTGTACACTTTGGTCATATGATTATTGATACCCCAACAGAATATCAAAATGTTTTCTAAACAATTCTTACCCTTGCAACACCATCAATCAAACCTCATGTTCTCCGAAAAGCACAAACAGCACCAAAATAAACTGTTGTGACACTGGACTGCAAATTTACAAACTTTCTTACCTCTGACACTTTCCTTTCAAAAAGACTGATTACTACATGGCAGCATTGGTAAAGACCAGGAGAGCAACTCATAGATTCTTCTCGACTGCTTGGAACCAGTGGTAATTCAACTCACAAATATGGGGTTACTTTTCAGCCCTGGAGCACAAAGGACTAAAGCAAAGCAACAGCTTCATATCCAGTTTTCCAAGCTCTGCTCAATTTCACCAATCATTTGCAGCCTGTTGCGCATCTTTTCCCCATACCACTTCCTAATTCCTTTATTAATAACTCTTTTCAGTATTTCTAATTTTTTTTGGGAAAAAAAAGAAGTTTTTGTAAAAAAAAGATTTCGGTAAAAGAAGAGTTAGTTCAGCCAAGTCAAAGAAAACCCTACTGGATCCTTTATGTAGGTCAGTCAGCAGTAGCTGCACAGAATTAGACCATGGACTGGAGCCCAATTCTAAAATGTATCTTTTGCATCCTTAAGCAGGCAAGACTATTTCAACTCGCTACAGCTTACATTTGCGGTGCCTATTTTAATCTATCAGCATATTATCATGTGCACCTTGCACATCTCTGGCATATTTACAAGGATGTATCACTTTATTAGAACTAAAGCCCCAGGAGTCTGACTGCATAATTATACAGCAATTCCTTAGACACCCGAGGTACATGCACACAATGCTTGTGGAAGGATCCCAGAAGTTTTTGCCACTTCCATAGTGATGTGGCAGAAATTAATTTATGTTCCTAAATGCATGGATTGAAAGCGATCAGATAGCACTTTCATAGGTACTAAAGATACCTCAACAGACATGGCAAAGAATTACATTATGTGTATCTTCATGTAGTAATGCTTTAGTAATGTTTTTAGCAATTGCTACCTGTATATAATATGGATAGAATGTTACAGCACAGAAAGAGGTCATTTGGTCCATTGCGTGTGATGGTGTTTTTCTCCACTGGAGTCATTTAGCCAATCCTACTTTCATTGCTCCCCATACCTGGAACAAGAGTACACCATTCAGCCCCTCGAGCCTGTTCTGCCATTCAATGAGACCATGGCTGATCTGTGCCCTAACTCCATCCACCCACCTTGGCTCCATATCCCTTGATACTCTTGGCTAGCAAACATCTCTCGCTCTCAGATTTTAAATTATTAATTGAGCTAACATCTACTGCTTTTTGTGGGAGAGAGTTCCACACTTCTACCACCCTTTGTGTGAAGAAGTGTTTCCTAACTTCTCTCCTGAATGGCCTGGCTCTGATTTTAAGGTTATGTCCCCTTGTTCCAGACTCCCTAAAAGCAGAAAAAGTTTCTTTCGATCTACTTTCTCTCTATCTACCCTATCAATTCCTTTCAAAATCTGAAAAACCTCAATCAAATCACCTCTTAACCTTCTATATTCCAAGGAATACAAGCCTAGTTTATGTAATCTCTCCTCAGAAATCGAACCCTTGGAGTCCTGGTAACATTCTGGTGAATCTGCGTTGCACTCCTTCCAAGGCCAATATTTCCTTTCTACGGTGCGGTGCCCAAAACTGTGCACAGTACTCTAGATAGTATAACCAGGGCTTTGTATAGCTGTAG
This sequence comes from Squalus acanthias, assembly GCA_030390025.1. NCBI lineage: Eukaryota > Metazoa > Chordata > Chondrichthyes > Squaliformes > Squalidae > Squalus > Squalus acanthias. The sequence continues at coordinate 38,838,819 of CM059434.1, forward strand.
CAAAACTTACTCCCCTTTATATTCCAGCCCATTTTAGTGACTTGTGTACGTGGACCCCTAAATTTCTTTGGACCTCCACTGTTCCTAGCTTTTCACACTCAGATCTATCCTTTTTTTGATCCAAAAAGGATGACCTCACACTTATCTGTGCTGAAATCCATCTGCCACAGTTTTGACCACTCACTTAATCTATCAATGTCTCTTTGTAATTTTATACTCTCGTCTTCACTACTTGCTATGCCACCAATCTTTGTGTCATCGCCAAACTTGGATATATGACTCGATGACACTAAGGCTGCGATTTCCCCAACCTCGGCGGGTCCATGGCGGGCGACGTAGGCGGCGGGTCCCGGCCCCGCTGCCGGCTCCAGCCCATTGTGTAAAATGATTTTACGTTGATTGGGCTTGTTAAGCCCGCCCAGCGTGTTTGCCGGCCAATTGAAGGAAGCGGGTCTGATGACGTCATTTGATGACGCGTCATCAGCCGGTTTCCTTAAAGGGAACATGCGCAAATTGATTTTGACAGTTGAGCTGTCCGTGTTCAACAGCATTGAGGTGCTGCAACCACTGAAAGCACTGCACAAAGGTGCGCGGCTGCACCCAGGCTCTCCCATGACTCCTTCCATATGCTTATGGAGGGAGTCACAGCTCGCAGGGAGGTTCTATTCCCTTCCCATGAGCGGAAGAGACCTCCCCAGGAGATCAACGCAGCCTGGTTGCACATTGCACAGGAGGGCACAAGCAGGGATGTCGTCAGGAGGACCAGGCTGCAGTGGCACAAACCTTTCAATGATCTCAGAAGATCACGAAACGTTACTGCAAAGCCACACTCAACCTCATCCTGCTGTGCCTCTCATCACATCCACATCACTCTGCCTTCCCTACCCTACTCCTGCACATCTTTACTCACACCAACTCCACCCATCCCTCTCTATCTACATTATCACTTCCCCAACTCACTAGCCACCCCTCACACTCACCCTCATCCTAGTCCAATCAAACCAACTAACAACACACAAGGGTAGGCACTTGGGTATTTAAGCTAATGTTTATGTAAAGTTTCTGTTAATGTGGTGTCAAACATTGAAATCTTTATTTTCAACACTTTGCGTTTTTGGGCAGATCTGTGTGCAGCTTTGGAAGTGGTTTAGTGAGTTGCAGTGAATGGTGAGACATAACAATACCCCCCCGCAATGGTGATGAGTGTGAAAGGAATGGCTTGGGCATTGTAGGGATGTTTTATGTTGTTGGTGTGGGGTGGTGCCAACATGGCGCATCATGTGACAGCCAGGGTGTACAGCGTCAAGTGAAGTAAATGTGGCCGCGGTGAGGCCATCCCTGGCCTCCCGGGCAGCAATGTGCTCGGGTGCTGATGCCCTGTGTCCTGTGCAGCATCAGTTGATTGCGGAGAAGGTTGGTGTTGCTGCTGCTGGTGTGCCTGGTGCTGCTGGTGTTGGGGCTGATCGTGGTGGGATTCTGAGGACCAAGGTGAGACAATTTCAAGGGCACCGATGCTGATGTCATAGATGGCAGGTGAACTTGAGATGACAGAAGCGATCTGTCAATGGTGAGAGAGGTTGTTCCAATGAAGCGACACTGGATAGAGAGTTTACTCCAAACACTTGCAGCCTGCATAAAGCTCAATGTCTTCCAAATGTAGTAAGCAACAGCTTCTCAGCTTGGAAAGTGAACAGATATGAGATGGGAGCTTTTACAGCACAGTCACAGCTGTCAAGTAATGAGATGATTCCATGGTCATACAACTCCCGACCTCCTTACCTGACGTGATCCCCGAGCAGCGTGGACCCCGTGGGCGACCTCATAAAATGGTACGGTGAACTCAAAATACTTTTTAATGGGCTGTTAACAAGGCCCTGACAGACCCGACATCTGGGAAAGTTGTGTGGCGGTGGGTTGACAGCGGGGTCAAAAAAAAATTCCCACCCGACCCGCCACCGAACACGCCCACTGACCCCCCGAAAAATTCCCCCCTAAGAGAATCAAGAGATATGGGGATAGGGCAGGAAAGTGGAGTTGAGGGAGAAGTTCAGCGATGATCTTATTGAATGGTGGAGCAGGCTCGAGGGGCCATCTGGCCTACTCCTGCTCTTATTTCTTACGTTCTTATTACATTATCTAAGTCATTAATAAATATAGTGAATAGTTGAGGCCCCAGCATAGATTCTTGTGGGGCACCACGAGTCACTTCCTTCCAATTCGAGTACATACGCATTATCCCTACTCTCTGTCTTCTACCGCCTAACCAATCTCCTAACGAGGTCAATAATTTGCCTTCAATTCCATGAGCTTTAATTTTAGCTAACAGTCTCTTTTGTGGAACCTTATCGAAGTCCATATAAACTAGACCATAGACATTCCATTGTCTACTACTTTAGTTACTTCCTCAAAAAATTCAATTAGGTTCGTTAGACATGAAATACCCTTTACAAATCCATGTTGGCTCTCTCTAATCAATTCAAATTTCAAATGCTCAGTCACTCTGTCCTTAATTAAAGATTCCAATAACTGCCCCACAGACTAACAGGTCTATGATTTCCTGGTTTCGCTCACTCACCTTTCTTAAATAATGGAGTTTCATTTGTAATTTTCCAATCTAAAAAGGGACAATTTCTGAATTGACAGAGCTTTGGAAGATTATGGCTAAAGCTTCTGCAATTTCCTCACCTACTTCCTTTAAAACCCTGGGGTGGAAACCATCAGGTCCTGGGGATTTGTTAGTCTTTAGCACCATTATGTTTTCTAATACTATTTTCTTGCTTATGTTAACTTTAGTGAGTTCCAGTCCTTGATTCATTATTAGTTTCTCTGGAATGTCAGGTATATTATCCTCTTCCTCTACTGTGAAGAATGACACAAAGTAATTATTCAACAAGTCTGCCATTTCCTTATTTTCATTTGCAATATTAGTACCCTTTACTAATATTACTTTTTTTAATTAACTAATTCTATTTTGAAAGAATTATAAACTCTGCTTCAATAATGAGAATTCCACATTCTAATCATTCTCTGTCAACATTTTTTTTCTCCAGCCACTCCTTTAATTCTGTGTTGTGGCTATTTAAAATTTTTGCCTTTGTGTTACCACCTCACCAACCAGTGTAAACAATCTATCACAATTTAACTTATCATAACTTTTGATAATTTTGAAGACCTCTATCAGGTCACCACTAACCTTCTCAGGTTTAGTGAAAAAAGACCTAACTTCTCAAGTCTCTCTTCATAACCGTAACCCCTCATCCCAGGTCTGGTCAGATAATAGCAAGACTGGCCTTGTCCATGGACTGAGAAAAGATATAGGCCTAGATATTCGGGGGTTTAGCGCTGGCTGTTAAGGCCCGTTTTGAAGGAAAAATGGCGACTGCCTTGCTTCCACCCTCTTCCGGCAGGCCAGCAGCGCTGCCGATGCCTGCGCTCGCTGCAGATATTTAGATTAGGCAGATCATGACGTCAATGAGTGTGCAACGCTCACTTTTTTAAAAATCGTTTGTGGGATGTGGGCGTCGCTGGCAAGGCCAGCATTTATTGCCTATCCCTAATTGCCCTCGAGAAGGTGGTGGTGAGCCGCCTTCTTGAACCGCTGCAGTCCGTGTGGTAAAGGCACTCCCACAGTGCTGTTAGGTAGGGAGTTCCAGGATTTTTACCCATAGCGATATACTTCTAAGTCAGGATGGTGTGTGACTTGGAGGGGAACTTGGAGGTGGTGGTGTTCCCATGCGCCTGCTGCCCTTGTCCTTCTAGGTGGTAGAGGTGCTGCCGAAGAAACCTTGGCGAGTTGCTGCAGTGCATGTTATAGATGGTACACACTGCAGCCACGGTGGAGGGAGTGAATGTTTAAGGTTGTGGATGGGGTGCCAATCAAGCGGGCTGCTTTGTCCTGGATGGCGTCGAGCTTCTTGAGTGTTGTTGGAGCTGCACTCATCCAGGCAAATGGAGAGTAGTCCATCACACTCCTTACTTGTGCCTTGTAGATGGTGGAAAGGCTTTGGGGAGTCAGGAGGTGAGATACTCGCCACAGAATACCTAGCCTCTAACCTGCTCTTGTTGCCACAGTATTTATGTGGCTGGTCCAGTTAAGTATCTGGTCAATGGTGACCCCCAGGATGTTGATGGTGGGGGATTCGGCGATGGTAATGCCATTGAATGTCAAGGGGAGGTGGTTAGACTCTCGCTTGTTGGAGATAGTCATTGCCTGGCACTTCTGTGACGCGAATGTTACCTGCCACTTATCAGCCCAAGCCTGAACGTCGTCCAGGTCTTGTTGCATGCGGGCATGGACTGCTTCATTATCTGAGGAGTTGTGAATGGGACTGAACACTGTGCAGTCATCAGCGAACATCCCCATTTCTGACCTTATGTTGGAGGGAAGGTCATTGATGAAGCAGCTGAAGATGACACCCAATCTGCCAGTTTCGCTGTCGCCGTTCTGCTTACCACCCTCTCTTAATCACGACCAGCTGACCAAGCATTCAGTAGCAGGAAGGAGTCCCCAGCAGCGCTATGTAAAGGGATCATCAGCAACAACTTGCAGCTAACATGGTTTTTCAGTTTGACTAGCTCTGTGTAACTTTCTGCAACTCAGGGAGTGTTGGTGCAAGTGGAGAACGCCTTCATTCTCATTTAAAGGTTTCTGCTCTCACCATTTGCTCACAGTCATGGGGGCTCTACTTGTTGTTCTCCTCACACTCGAGTATCTTTGGAGAGGGATCGGAGGCTACAAAGAAGAGTAGAAGATGCGCGCAGAGGGAGGAGGAGGAGAGCTCTCAACAGGAGGCCTTACCCACCTAGGGTCTTCCGAGAGCACTTCTCCTACCTGCACCTAAGCGAGGAGCAGTGTATTCGGAGGCTCTGCTTCACCAAGGAGGTGGTCACAGAACTCTGCAACCAGACCTGCAGCCTCAGAGCAGGGTAACGACAGCTCTCCCAGTGGCCCTCAATTTCTTCGCCAGCAGATCCTTCCAGTCTGCAGCAGGAGACATAGCTAACAGGTCCCAGTTCAGCATACATTGCTGTATCCGAGAGGTCACAGAGGCTCACCACAACAGGAGAAGGGACTACATTGTCTTTGCTCTGAATAAAGAGAAGCAGGAGGAGTATGCATGTAGCTTCCCCATGGTGTAGGGCGCCATCGACTGGACCCACGTGGCTTTGCGGGCACCACATACCAATCCCGAGATGTTCCGTAACTGCAAAGGCTACCACTCACTTAATGTGCAGTTGTTGTGCGACCACGCTCAGCGCATCATTATGCTGAATGCCTGCTATCCTGGCAGCAGTCATGATGCCTTCATCCCGCGCCAATCCGGTGTGCTAGCAAACTTCTTTCCACCACATCAAGCCCGAGGGTGGCTGCTCGGAGACAAGGGCTATCCGCTCTGCACCTGGCTGATGACTCCCCTCCGCAACCCCACCACACCTGCCCAGCACTCGTATAATGACAGCCATGCTGCCACCAGGAACATCATCAAGCAGACCATCAGGGTGCTCAAGCAACAGTCCCGCTGCCTTGAACGCTCGGGGGACGGGGGGGGGAGCTCTCCAGTACTCGCCGGAGCGAGTGTCCCATTTCGTGCATGCTTTGCAACTTGGCCAATCCCTTAATGCCTATCGTTCGTGTGCCTTTTCCTACTCTAGTGCTCCTACGCAGTGCTCCCCAGTGGCTGCAGCATGGCTGGTAGAAGGCTGCTGACTCTCAGTGGGGGAGACTACAGATGGCCTTGCAGGATGACCTCGAGCAGCTGTGGGCCTACAAGGCCCAGCTGTAGACTGAACCACCTTGGCATGGGCGGCAGCAATCTGGGCTGGCTGGCTGATAGGCAGCGACAAGGGCAGTGGTGGAGTGGCAGTGATGGGAGAGAGGACAGCAGTTTTTTGCTCCACAGACTCACTGCGACTCCACCGGAGCGGCGCCTCAGCATTCCTAGCAATCTGTTGGAGGACCGATTGCTGGACTACTCCGAAACCTTGCAAGCTCCTTTCGACAGTCGTAAACCCAGCGACGATGGCAGCAAGCTGAGACTGCATGAGAGCAGTCTGAGCTTGCGTGGCAACAAGCTGAGCCTGCAGAAGAGTAGTCTGCGCTTCCACTACAGCACTGAGACGTTGGGTCGCTTCCACCTGTGCTGCAATGGAAGCCATGACATCACCCCTCACATGCAGCATCATGCTGGGCCGACAAGGTCTCTCCTGTAGTGGTCCATCATTTCCATCCTGGAAATCATGGGCTCCAAGCTCTGCGCAAAGCCCCGTCCAATTTTGGAGCAGGACTCCTCCATGCTCCTTGACACTGACAAGAGGCTCTCTGGCAGGTTTGCCATTGCACCAAGTATTTCTGTGTGCATGCTCATCACCCATCTTCTGAAGGCTGCCCCATCGAGGTCATCATCTGAGACATGTGCAGCAGAACTCGTGCGCGAACTCGCCCTCCGGGAAGCTGGCCCCTGAGCTACCCTATCCCCCTGGCCTTGCTGCAGCCCACTCGTGCCTGGTGCCTCACCATGTTCAGATCCCGCCTCTATACTACCCTCTACATTCCGTGCAGTGCCATTTTCTGGGCTGGTGTCTGCGAGTGTCAGATGCAGTGACAGTGTGTCTTCTTCTTCTCCTGCATCACTCTCCTCCACAACAGGAGGGACAGGCTGTCCTGCTGGCAGTTCTTGGGTACCCGAAAGCAGAAAGGCACAAAGGTCAGGGTGTGGTGAGGGGAACGGAGGAAAGCAGGATGTGCATGCTTACACCGTCAGCAGCTTGTAAGTGAGAAGAGATTGTGGGATGATGGGGAAGTGGGAAGAAGGATTAGGAATGACCATACCGTCATTATCAGCACGGCCTCGATCAGTGCCCCTCCAATGAAGTTGAGCACGTCTTCCTCCAGGTGGCCACCTCCCATCTGCCGCTGCTCTTTGCGGTTGTGTGTCACCTTGGGCTGCAAGAGAAAGGGAAGTGTGTCAGTGACTGTAGCGCAATGTGTTTGGGTGATGTGCCTTCCATGGTTGAGTAGCTGTCAGTGTGTACAAGGTGTGAGATGTGGGTGTGAGTGTTGCAGCAGTGGTAAGGTTGTGAGGGTGAAGTGAAGCCATGATTATGAGGTATAAGTGGTGATAGGTGGAGATTTTTGGTAGGTAGGTGATGGGGGTGTGGTGCATTCAGCAGTGTGTGAGGCTTGTAGTGCAGATGGTGGGATATGGCGTTTGCTGAACCTTCACTCACCTTGACCTGCCGTGTGAGGTCATTAAACTTCTTTCAGCATTGGAACAAGGTCCTTGGAACCACACTGGTGGCCGTGACGGAGTTAGCTATCTCCTCCCAGAGCCTTCTGGAAGTAACCTTGAATGGCTTCCTGCCACCCTGTGGGAACAATACAGCCCGCCTTCTTTAACTGCCACGACCAAGGCCTCGAGTGCAGCATCCGAGAACCTTTGTGCTCTCTCTCTAGGTTGCTGAGCCATGTCTTTAGCCTAATTGACAAAGAGCTGCTGCTGCAACAAAGCACCTCCCATTAAGTAGTAGAGAGAGCCTGGACCAAACATTACTGGCCATTAGACCGTACCCGATATTGCCCCACCTGTTCAGCGCTAAACCAATTAGCAGCGCGTTTAGCGTGGAGATCAGCGTTCCAATCATTATAATCAGCAGGCAGCACAAATTTTGCATGCTGCCTGACCACTTTCAACGGGCGCAGACAAATAGCGCTGACCCTTGACACCGCCCGTTTCCTGGGCCTAATCCAATTTCTAGGCCATATTCTTGGTCTGTCCTGCCTTGCTGCCATTTATAGGATTCTACAATTCTCATTGTTGAGGCAGAGTCCATGAATTATTTTAGAAGAGAATTTGATAGTTCCTTGAAAAAAAGCAATATTAAAGCATATGGGGAGCAATGAAAGTGGGTGTAGGCTAGATGGCTCAAGTGGAGAAAAACACCGTCACTCTCAATGGGCCAAATGACCTGTTTCTGCTCTGTAACATTCTATCATTCTGGGTCTTTTTCACGCGAAAAGTGTAGACTTCAGGGTGATTTAATTGAAGTATTTAAAATAAAGAAGGGACTAGAATGTGTCGGTATGAGCAGATTATTTTAACTCGATAGGTATGGGGAAACAACACTTGGAATAAGTTACTGGCTCATGTGGTGAGTGCGGATTCACTGCAACAGTTCAAAAAGGAGCTGCACAGGTTCCTTGCCGTGGCTAATATCACTGCATACAAAAGATAGGAGGGATGTTAGGTATATACCTCATGGTTACTGTGATCTCCTGAACTTGTTTCAATCACCTTAGGGGGTCGGAGAGAAATTTCCTGGGTTTTTTCCCCCTGAATTTTCCGGGTTTTATAATCTGTTCCCTCCAGAAGATTACATGGCTGTTGGTGGGAGGGAACACTGCAAGTCATGATACGGAATTATGTAGTGACTGGGACAGGCTCACTGGACCAGCTGTTCTTTTCCTGTACGTCTTTTTGTTGTTTGTGTATACAAATAGCAATGGCTAAAAATATTACTGCATGGAGATATACATAATTTAAATGATTGCTATATTGGTTGAGTATATTTAGCACCAATTAAAGTGCTATATGATTGCTTTTATTCCATACATTTATGAAATTAGTTTCTACCACATCACTATGAAAGTGGCAAAAATTAGTTTATTTTGATGGAACACTAGATTAAATTCTGACACTAAATATCTAAGAAGTGGATTACCCCAATCGTTCAGTGACTAAATGCACTGTGCAGTGTAGTTCTGAAACCTCTAGATCAGGAAAATCCCATGTCAATCCTTGGTCTATAGAGTTAGCTGATTTCAGCCAGGCAGCATTGGAGGCAGTACAATTAGCCCCACCCCTGAGCCAGAGAGGGGGAAAAAGCCTGCTTTTGATCACTGACGAGTAACTCCTGCCAGAAAGTACATATGTACAAACTGTAGGTAAGGATCCAGCTTGGTTGTGGTGCTCCCACAAAGATAAAAAATCACTACCACCAACTTGTATTTGCAGAGTTAAGTTAAGGCACATGGGATTGGGGGCAAGGTATTGACTTGGATAGAGAACTGGTTGGTGGACAGAAAGCAGAGAGTAGGAATTAATGGGTCTTTTTCCGAGTGGCAGGCAGTGACTAGTGGGGTACCGCAGGGTTCGGTCCTTGGACCCCAGCTATTCACAATATACATTAATGATCTAGATAAGGGAACTAAATGTAATATCTCCAAGTTTGCAGATGACACAAAGCTGGGTGGGCGTGTGTGCTGCGAGGAGGATACTGAGAAACTCCAGGATGATTTGGACAGATTGGGTGAGTGGGCAGAAGCGTGGCAGATGCAATATAACGTGGATAAATGCGAGGTTATCCACTTTGGTGTCAAAAACAGAAAGGCAGACTATTATCTGAATGGCAATAGATTGGGAGAAGGGGAAGTGCAATGAGACCTGGGTGTCCTTGTGCACCAGTCGCTGAAGGTAAGCATGCAGGTGCAGCAGGCGGTGAAGAAGGCAAATGGTATGTTGGCCTTCATAGCGAAAGGGTTTGAGTATAGGAACAGGGATGTCCTGCTGCAGTTGTACAGGGCCTTGGTGAGACCACACCTTGAATACTGTGTGCAGTTTTGGTCACCTTATCTGAGGAAGGATGTTCTTGCCATGGAAGGAGTTCAGCGAAGATTCACAAGGCTGATACCTGGGAAGGCAGGAATGACATATGAGGAGAGATTGGGTCGATTGGGCTTATACTTGCTGGAGTATAGAAGAATGAGAGGGGATCTCATCGAAACATATAAAATTCTGACATAACAACAGAAAACGCTGGAGAAACTCAGCAGGCCAGGCAGCATCCGTGGAGAGAGAAACAGAGTTAACGTTTCAGGTCGAAGACCTTTCGTCAGAACTGGAAATAGCAGGAAATGAAATAGATTTAAGGCAAGGATAAAGCTGGGAAAAGGGGGAGGGGATGAAAGAACAAAAGGAGAGATTAAGAGACATTAAGAGATGATCAAGGCAAGAGGAGGTGTTAATGTGACAGGTTGAGGCTAAAAGAAGTGTGAAATGCACTGGCAGAAGGAAGGACAGCTGCCAGTTCCTAGGAGGGAAAAAAAGGGGGGGGCAAACAAAAGGGTGGATGAAAAAATAAAATATAAATGTGATAGGGGCTGAGGTTATGATCTAAAATTGTTGAACTCGATATTGAGTCCAGAGGGCTGTAGCGTGCCTAAACGTAAGATGAGGTGCTGTTCCTCGAGCTTACGCTGCGCTTCCGTGGAACAGTGTAATAGGCCGAGGACGGTGAGGTCAGAGTGGGAGTGGAGCAGAGAATTAAAGTGACAGGCGACCGGAGCTCGGGGTCCCCCTTACGGACTGAACGGAGGTGTTCCGCAAAGCGGTCACCCAATCTGCGTTTGGTCTCCCCAATGTAGAGGAGACCACATCGTGAGCAGCGAATACAGTATACTAAATTGCAGGAAGTACAGGTACAGAAATTCTGACAGGTCTGGACAAACTAGATGCAGGAAGAATGTTCCCGATGGTCGGAGAGTCCAGAACCAGGGGTCACCGTCTAAGGATAAGGGGTAAGCCATTTAGGACAGAAATGAGGAAGAATTTCTTCACCCAGAGAGTGGTGAACCTGTGGAATTCTCTACCACAGAAGGTAGTTGAGGCCAAGTCATTAAATATATTCAAGAATGAGTTAGATATATTTCTTAAAGCTAAAGGTATCAAGGGATATGGGGAGAAGGCAGGGACAGGGTACTGAATTTGGATGATCAGCCATGATCGCATTGAATGGCGCAGCAGGCTCGAGGGGCCGAATGGCCTACTCCTGCTCCTATCTTCTATGTTTCTATGTTTCAGAGCACCCATTTCAAAGTGAATTAGAGGAGAAAAAAGGACCAGAACAGCATATGGGAAGGAATTTAGGAAGCAGTAGTACAAAAATCATAATTGAAAGAATTGCTTACAATTAGCTCCCAAAATAACGGCGAATGTAATGGCGTTCACCATTATTAATGTGTAAATCGGCCAGCAACTTGTGGTGAGGGAGAGATACCCCGTGAATTGCAAATCGCCACAAGTTGCTGGACGATTTGCACCGATCCACCATTAGCCTCGCAAAAACTGCAGCTCGTCCTCAACTTCCCCGTGAGTTTCATGAAGTTGCTGTATTTGTGCATTAATTGCCCACTAAATTTGCCACAGAAAGTTAGGGCTAGTACTTAACAGCGTAAGTAACGTTTTAATGAGGAGATGTATGTTACTGCAATGCCAATCAACTGCTCCAGCCCAGAAAGGAAACAATTTAAACGGTGGAGTTTCATTTCTACCGGTAGTAAATTGTTTTTTTTTAGAGATTTCTAAAATTTAAAGTTTAAATTTTTTTAATGGTCTTACTTTTCCTTTCTGCCTCTTTTTTCGCTCTCACTTAATCCAATCTTTCTTTCTCTTTCTGTACCTTATTTGACGCTAATTCACCCACTCTAATTCATCCTCCTTCTCTGTCATTCACTCGGTTGTTTTCTCAATCCCGAAATCTCATTGAAAACTTTCGAGCTGATGGGCGAGGGAAAAGGTGTAACTAACAGCGCACGCTGCGAGATCCCCCGCTCCATCAAAATCTGGACCAAAGGCTTTTGAAAGGAGGGAGGTACCAAGGTGCAGTGGTTTTGGGAAGAAAGTTCCAAAAAGCCGCAACACATGCCTAGGTTGCGCACTGACAGTGTCAGAAAACTTAAAGCAAGCAACATTCCTCACCAGGGCAACTCCATCACCTTCTTGTACAATGACAATTACTTTATTCAGAAATTAGAATGAAAAATCAAGAATGGTTCAGCAGTAAATACAGTGCATTGTGTGGTGCTGAGCGATAAAGTCTAAAATTCCCAGGTTCAATTCATGGTCGTTGCTCAGCTAGTACATCTCTGCGTTTGTGGTGTGTTGCGGATCCTTGCAAACCATGAACATTCCTAGATTCAATCCATCTGTGCTGAGTTTGCTGATCTCAACAACAACTTGCATTTATATAGCACCTTTAACGTAGTAAAACGTCCCAGGGAGCTTCACAGGACCGTTATCAAACAAATTTTGACCCCGAACCACATAAGGAGATATTAGGGCAGATGACCAAAAGTTTGGTCAAAGAGGTAGGTTTTAAGGAGCATCTTAAAGGAGGAGAGAGAGATAGAGAGGTGGAGGGGGTTAGGGAGGGAATTCCAAAGCTTAGGGCTAGGCAGCTGAAGGCACGGCCACCAATGGTGCAGCAATTAAAATCAGGGATGCGCAAGAGGCCAGAACTGGAGGTGCGCAGAGATTTCGGAGGATTGTAGGGCTGGGGAAGGTTACAGAGATGGGGAGGGGCGAGGCCATGGAGGGATTTGAAAACAAGGATGAAAATGTTTCAATTGAGGCGTTGCTGGACCGGGAGCCAATGTAGGTCAGCGAGCACAGGGGTGATGGGTGAACGGGATTTGGTGCGAGTTAAGATACGGGCAGCAGAGTTTTGGATGAACTCAAGTTTATGTAGGGTGGAAGATGGGAGACCGGCCAGGAGTGCGTTGGGATAGTCAAGTCTAGAGGGAACAAAGGCATGGATGAGGGTTTCAGCAGCAGATGAGCTGAGGCAGGGGCAGAGTAGGGCGATGTTACGGAAGTGGAGGTAGGCAGTCTTGGTGATGGAACGGATATGTGGTCGGAAGCTCATCTCGGGGTCAAATACGACACCAAGGTTGCAAACATAATAACATAAGTAGTAAGAGCAGGAGGAGGCCATACGGCCCCTCGAGCCTGCTCCGCCATTCAATAAGATCATGGCTGATCGTCGACCTCAACTCCACTTTACGCCCGATCTCCATATCCCTTGATTCCCCTAGAGTCCAAAAATCTATCTATCTCAGCCTTGAATATACTCGGACTCAGCATTCACAGCCCTCTGGGGCAGAGAATTCCAAAGATTCACAACCCTCTGAGTGAAGAAATTCCTCCTCATCTCAGTCTTAAATGGCCTACTCCTTATCCTGAGATGATGCCTCCTAGTTCTAGACACTCCAGCCAGGGGAAACAACCTCTCAGCATCTACCCGTCAATCCCCTTCAGAATCTTGTATGTTTCAATGAGATTACCTCTCATTCTTCTAAACTCCAGAGAGTATAGGCCCATTCTACACAATCTCTCATCATAGGACAGCCCTCTCATCCCAGGAATCAATCTAGTGAACCTTCGTTGCACTGCCTCCAAGGCAAGTATATCCTTCCTTAGATAAGGAGACCAGAACGGTCTGGTTAAGCCTCAGATAGTTGCCAGGGAGAGGGATGGAGTCGGTGGCTAGGGAATGGAGTTTGTGGCGGGGACCAAAGAAAATAGCTTTGGTCTTCCCAATATTTAGTTGGAGAAAATTTCTGTTCAACCAGTACTGGATGTCGGACAAGCAGTGTGACAAATCAGAGACAGTGGAGGGGTCAAGAGAGGTGATGGTGAGGTAGAGCTGGGTGTCGTCAGCATACACGTGGAACCTGTGGTTGTGTTTTTGGATGATGTCGCTGAGGGGCAACATGTAGATGAGAAATAGGAGAGGGTCAAGGATAGATCCTTGGGGGACTCTAGAGGTAATGGTGCGGGAGAAGCCATTGCAGGTGACTCTCTGGCTACGACTGGATAAATAAGAATGGAACCAGGTGAGTGCAGTCCCACCCAGCTGGACGACGGAGGGGAGACGCTGGAGGAGGATGTTGTGATCAACCGTGTCAAAGGCTGCAGACAGGTTGAGAAGGACGAGAAGGGATAGTTTACCACGGTCACAGTCACATAGGATGTCATTTGTGACTTTGATAAGGGCCATTTCAGTACAATGTTTGGCCATAGATTCCCTGAGCAAGGAAAGGGGAAAAAATAAATTAGCCAGGGGTCCCATTCCTGTTTCCAGCCCAGTGGTCCCTGCCTAAAAGTCTATGTTAAAACTACCTGAATTTAGAGCAACACTGCAAATCAGAAAATAAATACAAAGCATGATAGAGAGATGCAGGTTCAAGCCCCAATTCTTGCGTTTCCTATTGCACTGAGTGGAAAACAGGCAAGTGAGGTCAAAAAAAAGATGGAAGCCACTGGACTGTGGTCACATGATTTGTGACAGCTGGTTGAAATATGAATTAGCAGTTGTCTAAAAACATGGCATCTGCAATCCACCATCTTCCTTAGGCCTTTGAGGAGAAAAGAGCGGAAGAGGTGAAAGTCTTTATTGAAGAGTACATAACGACCCAGATTTTGCGGTCAAAATAACAATGAGGCTAATGGTGCTCACCGTTTTTTATGCGTAAATGGTACAGCAACTTCAGGCGAGGGGCTGCTGCGCATTTAAACTCAAATATCCAAAAGTTGATTTTCCTAGTTGCGCCGCTCTGCCATTAGCTTCGCAAAAATGGCATGTCGCTGTCTAACTCACCACTGAAATGCATTGACTGGCATGAAGTTGCTGTATTTGCATGGTAGATACAAACTAAACTCGCCACAGAAAATTAAGTCTTGTCCATTCCCGTCTAAGTACCCTTTTAATGATAAGTGTTCATTACTGCCAATCAATCCCCCTGGCACTGAAAATTAACTATTACAAGTGTGCAGTCTCATTTCAGCTTCAGGTTCCAATTTTTTTTTAAATGTCACATTTTACAAAAATTTTTTCCTTTTTCTTTCTCTCTCTACCAATTCAGCAGTGTGTTTATGGATTTTACTTATTCTATGTACTATAGTACAAATCAATTATCACATAAGAATTGCTAGACAAAAAATACTAAGGTCAATCTTGTTCGCCTTCTACCATCCAGGTAGTCGCATGATAGAACGCTAATGGTGTTGTTAACTAATCATGGCAATCAATCTCTATTAATTAGTCTACAACAAACCCAGACATGAGGTGGGGAAAGCCCCATTGGTGGAAAGCTTTGGGAACCATGGATCCAAAGTCACCTTTCTCCCCCAAGCATGCGACACTTACTGTACGCCATGTCTCAAATTACTCATATACTGTATCCCAAAATATTATTTTCTAAATGAAATCTATCTGATGTACATTTGAATGAATCAACACTATCGCTTCCACCGCCTCCCTGGACAGCCTGTTCCATAGATTTAACACTCGCTCACTGAAATAATGTTTCCGCAGATTCGTTTTGAATTTACCCCCCCCCCCCCCCCGCCTCCTTCAAGTGCAGGCCATGTCCTCTGGTTGCAATCATAATCACCTTTCAACTTTCTCTTTTCCAGTGAGAACATGGCTAATTTACATAATTGCCTCTCATAATCCAATCCCTCCATCAGTTTGGTTGTTCTCTACAGTACCCTATCAACAGCTGCAATATCCTCTTTGTACTGTGGTAACCAAAACTGTACACAGTATTCCAAGTGCGATTGCATTAATGATTTACAAAGTGGCCAGGTTACCTCACTATTTCAGCTCAATATTGACCTTTTAATACATTCCAATATCACTGTTAAGTTTGTACTCAACTTCACAGAACTACAATCAAGAAACAGCAAAATTGTTGTAACTACATTTAACTCTCCAAAAGCACACAAAATAGAGTAAGACTGAATTTATACCATGCAAAATTCACAAAATGTAAAATCTGATACAGCTTCTTAGGTTTTTCTTGCATGCAGACTTGGCAACAGTGATAGTGCTATTAACTTGCAGACAATTCAGCAATTCACCTTCTCGAGGGCAATTAGGGATGGGCAATAAATGCTGGCCTTGCCAATGACGCCCACATCCCAGGAACGAATAAAAAAATTTCAGCAACACCTTAACAGAAAGGTGTGTTTAACGTATGCTGAAGATTTACTCCTTAATGGGAAACCTATTGCCACTTCTAATTGTGGGTTCATACCACTGTCAGAAACAAGCCAGAAAAGGATCATTATTACCTGTCCTCATTATTCGCTTTAACTCTTAAAAATGCTTGACATGGCATTTAGCATAGAAACTAAAACTGTGCCTCTTACTTCACCAGGTTAAGTGTTAATGTTACATCCCAAAGAACACCATCAAATGTAATGGAGTGCTCTGACTGCGACCCGAGAAGACAATAATCCAGCTGGTCTTTTAAAAGCTCTTCTGTTTGTGTATATGGATGCACCTGAGTCACAAATTATAATTGGTTTCTGTTCCAGGAACACCTGTGCTTTTATCGACTGTTTTTATTCAGCTTGGAGCATTTTTAAATTAAACTACATTGAAAATGTAATTATTGCTTTTATAACCGTACAGACATTCTTATTAATTTCACACCTCATGGTATTTCAAAAACAATTTTAAAATGTACTTCAGTTTCTAACAGGAACCACAAGTCCATTGAATAAATATCCACCAGAACAGCAACAGTTTGCAAAAACGATTTCTCCTATACACGATCCCGATTTCAGACATGATATCATGGTAAAGTGTGGGCCAGGTACTTCCCCACATAAGTGTCAGGTAATGACCATCTCAAACAAGAGAAAGCCGAGCCATCTCTCCTTGATCTCCAATGGCACCACCACTGCCGAGTCCCCCAACATCAATATCTTGGGTGTCAGCTTTGACCAGAAGCTTAACTGGACCAGCTATATCAACACCGTGGCTACAAGAGCAGGGCAGAGGGTGGATAGTCTATGGCAAGTGGGTCATCTCCAGACTTCTCAAGCTTCCCCACCATATACAAGTCAAGGGTGTAATGGAATACTCACCATTTACCTGGATGGGTGCAACCACAGCACCACTTAAGAAGCTCAATACCATCCAAGACAGAGTAGTTTGATTGATCGGCGTCCCTGCTACTGAACTCAATATCCACTCCCTGCACTATGGCTGCATTATGTACTATCTATAGGATGCACTGTAGCAAGTTTAGCAAGTTACCAATGTTATTTCTACAGCACCTTCCTCTCCTGCGACCACTACCTCAGAGGAAGTCTAAAACAGCAATGTCATGGGAACCCTGCCTCCTCCAAGTCTCACGCCATCCTAACTAGATTCATAATGCCACTCCTTCCATACTTAACACAATTGTGGGAACGTCATCGTCACAAGGACTGCGGCGATTCAAGGAGAAAGCCCACCATCACCTTCTCAGAGCAACTAAGAATGGGTAATAAAGTGGCCTTCCCAATGTCACCCACATCCCAGTAACAAATTTTTTAAAAGGGGGAAGATGAACAATAGAAGCATCAATGTTTATAGCACATAAGGAGACCATCCAACCTTTCATGTCTGCCAACTCCAATGCCCTATTCTCTCCCCTTAACCCTACATCTTCCTCTACTTCACGTTTATCTACTCTGCCTTAAAGGATACAACAATCTCTGCTTCAACTGCTCCCTGTGACAAAGCATTCCATGCTCTAAGAACTTACTGTGTCAAGAATTTTCTCCGAACCTCTCTCCTCATTCTCACAGTGACTGTTAAGTTGATTGTTTCCTCTAGTTGGAGAGTCAATAACAGTCTTTCCCTGTTCACTATCAAAACCCTTCCTAATTTTAATAACCCTTTATTAGAACATAGAACAGTACAGCACAGTACAGGCCCTTCGGCCCTCGATGTTGTGCCGAGCATTGTCCGAAACCAAGATCAAGCTATCCCACTCCCTATCATTCTGGTGTGCTCCATGTGCTTATCCAATAACCGCTTGAAAGTTCCTAAAGTGTCCGACTCCACTATCACAGCAGGCAGTCCATTCCACACCCCAACCACTCTCTGAGTAAAGAATCTACCTCGGACATCCCTTCTATATCTCCCCCCATGCACCTTATAGTTATGCCCCCTTGTAACAGCTGCCTCTACCCGAGGAAATAGTCTCTGAACATCCACTCTATCTATCCCCCTCATCATCTTATAAACCTCTATTAAGTCGCCTCTCATCCTCCTCCGCTCTAAAGAGAAAAGCCCTAGCTCCCTCAATCTTTCCTCATAAGACCTCCCCCCCAAACCAGGCAGCATCCTGGTAAATCTCCTTTGCACTCTTTCCAATGCTTCCACGTCCTTCCTATAGTGAGGTGACCAGAACTGCACACAATATTCCAAATGTGGTCTCACCAAGGTCCTGTACAGTTGCAGCATAACCTCACGGTTCTTAAACTCAAACCCCTTGTTAATAAACGCTAACACACTATAGGCCTTCTTTACTGCTCTATCCACTTGAGTGGCAACCTTCAGAGATCTGTGGATATGAACCCCCAGATCCCTCTGTTCCTCCACGTTCCTCAGAACCCTGCCGTTGACCCTGTAATCCTTATTCAAATTTGCCCTACCAAAATGAATCACCTCGCACTTATCAGGGTTAAATTCCATCTGCCATTTTTCGGCCCAGCTCTGCATCCTATCAATGTCTCTTTGCAGCCTACAACAGCCCTCCACCTCATCCACTACTCCACCAATCTTGGTGTCATCAGCAAATTTACTGATCCACCCTTCAGTCCCCTCCTCCAAGTCATTGATAAAAATCACAAACAGCAGAGGACCCAGCACCGACCCCTGTGGCACACCGCTGGTAACTGGTCTCCAGTCCGAAAATTTTCCATCCACCACCACCCTCTGCCTTCTATGAGATAGCCAGTTACTTATCCAATCGGCCAAATTTCCCTCTATCCCACAACTCCTTACTTTCTTCATGAGACGACCATGGGGAACCTTATCAAACGCCTTACTAAAATCCATGTATACGACATCAACTGCTCTACCTTCATCTACACACTTAGTTACCTCCTCAAAGAATTCAATCAAATTTGTTAGGCAAGACTTACCCTTCACGAATCCGTGTTGACTATCCCGGATTAAGTTGCATCTTTCCAAATGGTCATAAATCCTATCCCTCAGGACCTTTTCCATTATCTTACCAACCACCGAAGTAAGACTAACCGGCCTATAATTACCAGGGTCATTCCTATTTCCTTTCTTGAAGAGAGGAACAACATTCGCCACTCTCCAGTCCTCTGGCACCATCCCCGTGGACAGTGAGGACCCAAAGATCAAAGCCAAAGGCTCTGCAATCTCCTCCCTTGCCTCCCAAAGAATCCTAGGATATATCCCATCTGGCCCAGGGGACTTATCGACCCTCAGGTTCTTCAAAATTGCTAAAACATCTTCCCTCAGAACATCTACCTCCTCCAGCCTATCCACCTTTATCACACTCTCATCCTCAAAAACATGGCCCCACTCCTCGGTGAACACTGACGAAAAGTATTCATTCATCACCTCTCCTATCTCTTTTGACTCCATGCACAAGTTCCCACTACTGTCCTTGACCGGCCCTACCCTCACCCTGGTCATTCTTTTATTTCTCACATAAGAGTAAAAAGCCTTGGGGTTTTCCTTGATCCGACCCGCCAAGGACTTCTCATGCCCCCTCCTAGCTCTCCTAAGCTCTTTTTTTAGCTCATTCCTTGCTACCTTGTACCCCTCAATCGACCCAACTGAACCTTGTTTTCTCATCCTTACATACGCTTCCTTTTTCCTCTTGACTAGACATTCAACCTCTTTTGTGAACCATGGTTCTCTCACTCGGCCATTTCCTCCCTGCCTGACAGGGACATACCTATCAAGGACACGCAGTAATTGCTCCATGAAAAAGCTCCACTTTTCGTTTGTGCCTTTCCCTGATAGTTTCTGTTCCCATCTTATGCTCCCTAATTCTTGCCTAATCGCATCATAATTACCCCTCCCCCAATTATAAACCCTGCCCTGCCCCTCTCCATTGCAATAGTGAAAGTCACCGAATTGTGGTCACTATCTCCAAAGTGCTCTCCCACATACAAATCAAACACTTGGCCCGGTTCATTACCCAGTACCAAATCCAATGTGGCCCCACCTCTTGTCGGCCTATCCACATATTGTGTCAGGAAGCCCTCCTGCACACACTGTGCAAAAACTATCCCATCCGAACTGTTTGACCTATAAAGGTTCCAATCAATATTTGGAAAGTTGAAGTCACCCATGACAACTACTGTGTGACCTCCACACCTATTCATAATCTGCTTTGCAATTTCTTCCTCCACATCTCTATTACTATTTGGGGGCCTGTAGAAAACTCCTAACAACGTGACCGCTCCTTTCCTATTTCTAACTTCAGCCCATATTACCTCAGACGGCAGATCCCCCTCGAACTGCCTTTCTGCCGCTGTTAAACTATCCTTGATTAACAATGCTACTCCTCCACCTTTCTTACCACCTTCCCTACTCTTACTGAAACATCTATACCCCGGAACTTCCAACACTATTCCTGTCCCTGTTCTAACCATGTCTCCGTAATGGCCACCACATCGTAGTCCCAAGTACCAATCCACGCTCCAAGTTCTCCTACCTTATTCCGGATGCTCCTTGCATTGAAGTAGACGCACTTCAAGCCACCTTCCTGTCTGCCGGTACATTCCTGCGACCTTGATACCCTCCTCAGTACCTCCCTACACTCACCACTGGCTCCTGGACTACAGCCCTTTTTCCCATCCCCCTGACAAATTAGTTTAAACCCCCCCGAAGAGCCGTAGCAAATTTCCCTCCCAGGATATTGGTGCCCCTCTGGTTCAGGTGCAAACCGTCCTGTTTGTACAGGTCCCACCTTCCCCAGAATGTGCTCCAATTATCCACATAACTGAAACCCTCCCCCTACACCATCCCTGCAGCCACGTGTTTATCTGCACTCTCTCCCTGTTCCTCAACTCGCTAGCACGTGGCACCGGCAACAAACCAGAGATTACAACATGGTTTGTACTGGCTCTCAGCTTCCAACCTAGCTCCCTAAATTCCTGTTTTAAATCCCCGTCCCTTCTCCTACCTATGTCGTTGGTACCGATGTGTACCACGACTTGTGATTGTTCCCCCTCCCCCTTGAGGATTCTGAAAACACGGTCCGAGACGTCACGGACCCTGGCACCCGGGAGGCAACATACCATCCGTGAGTCTCTTTTGCTGCCACAGAACCTCCTATCTGTCCCTCTGACTATTGAGTCCCCAATAACTATTGCTCTCCTGCTCTCCCCCCTTCCCTTCTGAGCCACAGGGACGGACTCAGCGCCGGAGATCCGGTCACCGTGGCTTACCACTGGTAGGTCGTCCCCCTCAACAGTATCCAAAGCGGTATACTTGTTACTGAGGGGAACGACCACAGAGGATCCCTGCACTGACTGCTTCCTCCTAGCCCCTCTCACCGTCACCCATCTATCTTCATTCTTTGGAGTAACTACATCCCTGAAGCTTCTATCTATGACCACCTCTGCCTCCCGAATGATCCGAAGTTCATCCAGCTCCAGCTCCCTAACGCGGTTTTCGAGGAGCTGGAGATGGGTGCACGTCCCACAGGTGTAATCAGCAGGGACACCGACGGCGTCCCTCACCTCAAACATTCTGCAGGAGGAACATTTCACTGCCTCCCCTGCCATCCCCCCCAGCTAACTTGCGGATTAAACTAGAACAAGAAAGAGCTTACCTGATATTCACTCACCCCCTTTAGGTTAGAGGAGGTGGAAGGGTGGGGACACTACAAGTGTAGTGTCTCGGGTTTAGGAACCGCCCAACTTATATATAGGTAAAAATTAATCACTTACCCAGCAACCACTGCGACCCGCACTATAAAAGCACTCAACAGGTCCGCCTCCGCCGCTGCTCCCACTGCTGCTCTGGGCCTCGCTGCCGCCTCGGGCTTACCTTTTGTACTCCGCTCCCTCACAGGTCCGCCGCCGCGCTGCTCTAGGCCTCGCTGCCACCTCGGGCTTACCTTTTGTACTCCGCTCTCCTCCGCTCCCTCACAGGTCCGCCGCCGCGCTGCTCTATTAAATGTCAGTTTTCTCTGCTCCAGTGGAAATAATCCCAGTATCTCAAATCTTCCTTCATAACTATAATTTCCCCTCCCTAGCATCATCCTGGTGAACCTGTGCTGGGAATGCCATGATTTTCATACAGAAACAATGAAGGAACAGTTATATGTGTACGAGTCTGAATACTGTGACTAGGAGAACTTGGGGGTGATGATGTTCCCATGACATTGCTGCTCCTGTCCTTCCCAGTGATAGAGATCACAGGAGACTGGAAGGTGCTGTCGAAATGAGTTTGGTGAATTGCTGCGATGCATCCTGTAGATAGTACATACTATAAGAACAGTGTGCTGATGGTGGATAGTCAGTGCAGCGGCAGGGACGCCAATCCAGAACACTGCTGTCACCAATCCAAGCAAGTGGTGAATATGCCATCAAACTCGGCACTTAAGCCTTGTAGATGGTGGAGAGGCTTTAAAGGGTCAGGAGGGTTGGCCACTCATCACAAAGCACCCAGCTTCTGCCCTGCTCTTATAACCAGGATTGGGATGGTTGGTCTAGTTAAACTTATGGTCAATGGTGACCCCCCCAAGTTGTTGATGGTGGGGGACTCTGCAATGGTGGCATCATTGAAGGTCAGGGAGAGATTGTTGGGCTTTTTCTTGTTGGAGCAGGTTACTGCCTGGCACTTAAATGGCACAAATGTTACCTGCCACTTAAATGTTGCCCAGATCTTGCTGTAGACTGGCATAGGCTGCTTCACTACCAGATGAATTGTGAATGGAATTTAACACTGTGAAATGGTCAGCGAAATGCCCCACTCCTGACTTTATGACAGAGAAAAGGGCATTGCTGAAGCAATTGAAGATGGCTGGGTTGAAAATGCTGCCCTAAGCAACACCTGCAGCAATGTCCTGGGGCTGCAATGATTTCCCTTGGGCAACCATTTTCTTACATATCAGTTATGTCTCCACCCACTGGAGGGTTTTGCATTTTGATCTCAGTTTTGCTAGGGTTTGAAGTCATAGTCAGTCAAATGCTGCCTTATATACACTGGGAAGGGACGAATTCATGGGAGCTCAGAGTTGGATAACCGTAGGGTATAGGCTGGAACACAGGGCTGAGAAAGGTGGCAGAGGTAATGTGGGGCATGACCATGGACAGATCTATAATTAAGGAAAAAGATTTTAAATTAAGTGTGTTGGGAGATGGGAGCCAGCGAGGACAAGCGTGTGGGACGGACATGAACAGAGCTTGAAATAAGTTTGAATTTGTACAGAGGCAAGATCAAGAGTCTATTGACAATGGGGAGATTAAGACATTGAGTCTTGAGGTAAGGAATGCATGGATAAGAGTTAAATACAAAAGCAAAATACTGCAGATGCTGGAAATCTGAAATAAAAACAGAAAATGCTGGAAATACTCAGCAGATGAGGCAGCATCTGTGGAGAGAGAAACAAAGTTAACATTTCATCAGAACTGGAAAAAGTTAGAGATGTAACAGGTTTTAAGTAAGTACAGAGGCAGGGAAAGGGGAAGGAGAGGAAAGAACAAAAGGGAAGGTCTGTGATAGGGTGGAACGCCTGTGATAAGGTAGAAGGCAGGAGAGATTAAGGGACAAAAGGGGATGGTAATGGGACAAGTAAAGAAACAAAAGATGGGTCTAGAGGAAGTGTAAATGGTAATAGCAGAATTATCAAAAGCTGCTGTCCGAAAAAATGGGAGCAGTGGTTATGATCTGAAATTGTTGAACTTAATGTTGAGTCCGGAAGGCTGTAAAGTGCCTAATCGAACGATGAGGTGGTGTTCCTCGAGCTTACGTTGAGCGCGATTGGAACAGTGTAGGAGGCCGAGGACAGAGAGGTCAGAGTGGGAGTGGGGTGGAGAATTAAAATGACAGGGGCCCGGAAGCCCGGGTCACGCTTGCGGACTGAACGGAGGTGTTCTGCAAACAGTGTAGAGGAGACCACATCGTGCGCAGCGAATACAGTATACTAAATTGAAAGAAGTACAAGTAAATCGCTGTTTCACCTGGAAGGAGTGTTTGGGGCCCTGGTTGGTGGGAAGGGAGGAGGTTAAAGGGCAGGTGTTGCATCTCCTGTGCTTGCACGGGAAGGTACTGTGGAAGGGGAAGGGGTGTTGGGGGTGATTGAGGAAGGGACCAGGGTGTCGGGGAGGCAACGGTCCCTTCGGAATGGTGAAAGGGGAGGGGAAGATGTGTTTGATGGTGGTATCACGCTGGAGGTGGCGGAAATGGTGGAGGATGATCTGTTGAATGTGGAGGCTGGTGGGGTGAAAGGTGAGGACAAGGGGAACCCTATCCTGGTTCTGGGAGGGAGGGGAAGGGGTGAGAGCAGAAGTGCGGGAAATAGGACGGACACGGTCAAGGGCCCTGTCAACCACAGTGGAGGGGAATCCTCGGTTGAGGAAAAAGGAAGATATATCGGAAGCACTGGTATGGAAGGTGGCATCATCAGAATAGATGTGACGGAGACAGAGAAACTGGGAGAATGGAATAGAGTTCCTACAGGAAGCAGGGTGGGAGGAAGTGTAGTCAAGGTAGCTGTGGGAGTCAGTGGGCTTATAGTGGATATTGATCGATAGCCTATCCCAAGAAATTGAGTTAGAGAAGTCGAGGAAGGGAAGAGTTGGAGGTGGACCACGTGACGGCGAGGGAAGGGTGGAAATTAGAAGCAAAGTTGAGATTTTCCAGTTCGAGGCGAGAGCAGGAAATGGCAACGACAGTCATCAATGTACTGGGGGGAAAAAAGGTGAGGGAGGGGATCTGAGTAGGACTGGAACAAAGAATGTTCCACATATCCCACAAAAAGGCAGGCATAGCTAGGACCCATACAAGTTCCCGTAGCAACACTTTTATTTGGAAGAAGTGAGTGGAGTCAAAGGAGATGTTGTTCAATGTCTGAACAAGTTTAGCCAGGCGGAGGAGGGTATTGCTGGATGGGGACTGGTTGGGCCTCTGTTCCAGTAAGAAGTGGAGGGCCCTCAGGCAAACCTGGTGGGGGACAAAGTTAAATGGTCAGTTCTGATCAATTCTGATTGATATCCAATTTATTTGCTACCCCCTTTCCCAACAATAAAGACTGACCAGCTTGAGTGCAGACAATGGTGGCTCCGTTCCCTCCCTGTGGGGAAGCTCATGGTGTCCATGTCACATCTCTTTCTAACAGAAGGAACTTGTTTTGTGGGGAATCATGGGTGCATTTAATACTGCCCTTTATATCCAACCCAAAGCAATAATATTGTAACCTCAAAAAAAGGTTGAAAATCAAGCCCAGTGAGTGGCAGAGCCATGCAGACCAGGAAGGTCCAGGTTCAGTGAACTGTGTTAGGCGACTGGTGTGGGGTACTGCGGGGAAAATTGGTCCAGATAATACTTTGAATCACCATCCATCAATCCTATTGTAAGTGCACACATTTGGAAGTCCAGCGAGGAGGAGGGAAAATAAATCAGATTCAGCTATGACATCTTTGCAGTCAAATAGCCAAAACTTACACAAGAATAATGGCCACTGAGGTGAGGTACCACCAGCTGACCATGGAACTATACTCCAGCGAGGTGTCAACTGCTTGAAGAGTGAAGAAAATTACGGGACCATCCTCCAAAAGAAAGTTAAAGCTACGATCCACCTGGTGCCAGACAAACTACAGTATTCTATAAAGATTGCCCCTCCATGAGGGATTTCATCAGTTGCTTGGTAAATATCCTGTAGGTTAATGGCTGCAAAAGGCCTTAGTTGTACATTGACTTCACATTGAGCCAACAGATACAACTACAACTGGGGCTGCATCTCTTCAATTTCTTACCACTGAAAGAATACAATTTAATAACTGCGTGAGCAAGGTACTCCAAGAGTGAGCTTATAATGTTAGATAATTAAACCTCAAGTTACACACTATGGTCACAATGCCAAAGATTCACAACCCTCTAAGAATTAGGGGACATATCTCAGGATAAGGGGTCAGCCATTTAGGACTGAGATGAGGAGAAATTCCTTCACTCAGAGGGCTGTGAAGCTTTGGAATTCTCTACCCCCAGAGGGCTGTGTTTGCTCAGTCGATGAGTATATTCAAGACTGAGATCGATAGATTTTGGACAGTAAAGGAATCAAGGGATATGGGGATAGGGCTGGAAAGTGGACTTGATGTCGAAGTGCAGCCATGATCTTACTGAATGGTGGAGCAGGCTCGATGGGCTGTATGGCCTACTCCTGCTCCTGCTTCTTGTGTTTTTATTATAGAACCACTGCTTACTTGTGTAGACAAAGCACTATAATCCAATACCAGGTGCTTGAAAAAAATACTTGAATCACATACTGAATAACTTGACTGTATTTTGTGAAAATGTAACTGCGGTGGTGGGGGCGGGTTTACACTGAGGTGGTTTGAAAACATCAGCTGAACACTTCGTGTTAGAATGTATACTGTACTATAATACAATTATTCTATATCACACCTGCTGCAATTTTGGTATTTATGAAGAGTTATTGTAGTTTACAAATTCTTCCATGTGGGGATCGCCTGCAATTACTGATGCATACAATCGTATGTACCCCACCCTGACATCCAGGAGAAATGTCAGCTATTGTTCTTTAATGGGCCAGAGATCTGAAATGCATGGAAACCCAACAACATATTTAAAAGTCTGAAACCAAGCTACCAAAAAATCTTCACAAATCATCAGATGTGCAAAGTACACTCTCTCCCTGTAGGGGCACACTCACTTCCAAAATCAAGAGAGCTTGGGCAGAGTTAGGCAGAGTTAAGGCTTACAGACCTCACAACTGTACATAGGGTTACTGCTGGAGTTTAACCAGCTAAAACTAAACAACCTACCAAGGCAGAGCACTGGTAAGCTTTCTGCTGTTTGTTCAGCCAAGACCACTGCATCGATTGGACAGTGAAAGGTATCCAAAGAAAAACCGTATTATCATGCAAAAACATATATACCAACAGAAATGATTTGCTAAGTCAATAAAAAAAATGAAATTTGATGACAGATATATGATCACATTGCAGAGCCCGTGGAATCCGTTAAGGTTGGAGACAAAAATTAAAAAACTTAGGCTGCAAAATTCACCAGGTCTGTGGATCCTGCCACAACATTGCAGAAACAGCAACATTTATAAAAAAAAGGTATAGTAGGCCAGGGTTATATGCAAAATGTTAACCCTTTTTTTCCCCTCTTTATAGATACTGATTGATCAGCATTTCCTACTTCTGAGAGAGTATAGTAGACCTACAGCAAATAATACAAAGAATCTAGGACATAGGCTCACTTTTTCCTTTTGATACTAGAAAATAGCACAAAACGGAGTTGTCAGGTCTCCTCAATCCCTCTTTTCGTTTGAATGTATAAAAGCACAGTACAGAAAACCCAGTTATATGCCCTGTAAGAAAAAAAAATTCTGCCACCATACATTTAACTTTAATGATAGTACCAAGAGGAAGGATTCTAAACTATGGTCCCCGCAACCAACATGTCTCACCCTCCTAAAGCTAGTTTGTAACTTAGGGTGGAGATGCTTTGGTCTGTATTTAGCTTCTGGTGAGTGCTTTTATGTATATTAGTCCTTGAATTTGCTCTTTTATTTGTAAATGTAGACTGCGAGACAGATACTACACAATAAAAAGTTTGGACAGTCCTTTGCTACAATATAGCGATCTTGAAGACAATATTATGTAACTATTAACAGACCCATAATACAATAGATAAAGATGACAACTGAATGAAAAATACATAAAGGTGAATGCAATTTAAGTGATACCAGTATCAGGCCAATTCTGGTAAAGGATGAAGAACTGTCAAGACTTCACCCTACATGTTTTTAAGTACATCATACAGTTACTAATAAATCATAAGTTAAGTGATCAGGGCCGATTTAATACAAACCTAGTTTATGGCAACACCAACCACACATTTGTCATTCAATGTTTTTTTTAAACGGAAAAGGGAGTTACTTCCCTAAAGTACAGAAATCCTGAAAAAATACATACAAGAGCATGAAAACAGAAATTGCTGGGAATTGATCAATCAGCATCTGAAAAAAAAGGGCTAATGTTTCGGATTCAGACCCTTCACCAAAGCAACTCTTTTCAGATGTTGATGGACCCCCTGTACATTACCAGCACTTTCTGCTTTTATTTCAGATTTCCAACATTAGCAGCCCTAACTCTACCAGGGAGAGCCCGATTGATTCACTTCGATCCGAAACGTTAACGGGCACATAAACCATTTCACAGTTGAACTCCTTACTGACGATGTTGTAAAGGTCGGGTAGCAAAAGCTAGATAATCCTTTCTGTCACAAAAACATACAAGGATGATAGATCAATAAATAAAAGGGCTCGGGTGCCCACAGTAACATCCGCGGAGGTGTGATCTGAACGAGCTCAGCTCAGCCCTTGCGGTTGGTGGTTACGTATGACAAATTTGAAAATGTACCGAGCACCAAACAAGAGCCGAGCGAGGGAGGGAGAGAGAGAGAGAGAGGGAAGCGACTTAATTATCTGCCAGAAGAAACTAACTTCCAATCGGTTACAAAACTACCAACAAGTCGATGCTCTCCCTGACCGACACTTCCCCCCCGCACACAAGTAAAACCTTGGCCGATCTGGGTAAAAGAAATAGGGCATACTGGGTAAAAAAAAATTACTAACCTCTTTTTTTCCAACAATTCCTCCCTTCGACCACCATGCACCAGGAACGGAAACACACTGCCGCTCGGCGCCGGCCCCGCACCCTGAATCGCGCATTCCCCCCCTCCGCGAGCACAGCCCCTTGCGCCACTCCGATTGGTCAGCATTCTCTGATTGACGCCGCCGCCCACCGCCAGTCCCGCCTCCCCCTCGCTCCCATTCGACGGAAGCCGCGCGCTGAGGCCGGTTAGTCGCGCTTTTCATTGGTGAGCTTGCACGTCAATCGCGCAAACGTCATTCAGATTCCCACGCCCACCCCCCTCCCCCACTGCCGCTCGGTGCAGGAAGCGAAGACTTGGCGGTTGAGATGTATTCATGTTCCCGGGTACCTCCCGACGCCATTTAAAAAAAAAATACAGGGTGGGAAAGGTTAAATTTAATTCATGTTCGTTGTATTAAAGCCTCAGGAGAATTTTGTCTGTGGTTTTTGGGGAAAATGAATACGAAAAAAAGCAATGGCGGCCGTCCAATTCTTCGCGAGCGGAGGGCCGCACAGCGCCGCGTGTGTTTGTGACGTCACGTTAAGCCTGCCGCTGAAGTCGCAGGTTTGGATCACGTGTGAGCTACAGGCTCAGAGTGCGCACAGCGGCCCCTAGTGATTGCTCAACTGCAGACTGTGTTGCACTGACTCTCAGCTCACTTACTGTTAGAGAACTTGAGGGAACAAAATGGAACAAAGCCAATCTCCCCACACCCCTTTCTTTCCACGGAGCACCTTCACAACCAGCTGTATCATGACTTCTGGCCAGCCCATTGAATCTCCTGAGGAAAGGATCTTTCACCCATCGCCAAGCAGAATGCCAGATGACCTATATAAACTATTCATCTTTGAAGATGATTCTGAATTAGAGCTATCCTTCTTTATTTACATTTTGTATGATTATTTCCCCTCCAAAAATGTCAAAGGTATTACCCTTTAAAAAGGTTAGAACTGAACAAAAATGTTCAAAACATTCACTTTTAAGAGTGGTTTCAGTAATTCTTTTTGGTTTGCTCATTTCTTTTCTACAAAGAAGGAAGTTATGCTCTTATTTCTCCAGGCATGTTGCTTTTGAAAGTTAAACGAACCCTCAACTCAGCTGTTCTAGGTTACTTCCTGAGTTACATCCTATTGTATTCAGGAAATCTCGCACACTTACTATAAAGCAATTTCACATTGCTTATAATGTAAAAGCACAAATGTTGTTGTTTTAAAACTCTCCTACCACAGGCTCTTGCAATGGGCCAGTTGGCAAGGAATATATGTAACTGAGTCTTACTGATCAGATGATGCTTAGAAAGAAAAGGAAGGCTTGCATTTCTATCGCGCCTTTCACCTCAGGACATCCCAAAGCACTTTACAGCCAATGAAGTACTTTTGAAGTGTAGTCACTGTTGTAATGTAGGAAATTTAGTTCAAATCCCAGGCTCTGCTGATCTCACCTGTGTAGGCAGTAGGGGCTCTACAATTTGCCTTTATGCCCCTAGGTTAGCCGAAAAGCTTCAAGGGTTCCCCCACTTGATCACCTTCAAGTGGCTCCTCCTGGAAGTGAATGTGTACAGTTTGCAGGACGAAGGTGAGGACAGGATCAAGCCTAGCTGTGATGTTGAATAACCTGTTGGCAATACAGCAACTTGCATTTATACAGTATCTTTAATGTAGAAAAACATCCCAAAGTGCTTTCCAGAGGCATAATCCAAAAATGGACGCAAGGCCAAAGAAGGAGATATTAGGAGGGGTGACCAGAAGCTTGGTCAACGAGTTGGATTTAAGGAGTAGAGGGAGGTGGAGGGGTTTAGAGAGAAAATTATTGAGCATGGGGCCTCGTGGCTGAAGTTAAAACTGCCAATGATGATGTGAAGGGAACAGAGATGAGCAAGAGGCCAAAGTTAGAGGAACAGAGAATTAAAAGGGGAGCTTACTAGGTCAGGAGGAGATTACGGAGATAGTGAGGAGCAAGGCCATGAAGGGATTTTTTGAACACGAGGATGAGAATTTTAAATTTGAGACATTGGGGAGCCAATGTAGGTCAGTGAGGACATGGGTGAGTGGGACCTGGTGCAGGATAGGATAACGACAACAGATTTATGGATGCACTGAAGTTTACAGAGTTTCAATCTCTGGTCTTTGTTGAGTTAGCTGATCTCAGTTGGGCCAGTGGTAGGGGTACTACAGTCAGGCCCAATGTACCTGGGTTAGAGACAGGAAAATCAGCCATGGACCCTACCCTTGATTGCTATGCAATGATCCTGAACGGAATTGCATTTGTGTGTGGATGTCCTGTGGCAACAGGATTCAACTCAGCTGTGATACACTCTCCCCTCCCCCCCCCCACCCCACTCCCATGTCAAATAACCTACCAATTCACACAGCCAGGGATCACACATCAATAATGGTCACTTGGGTGAATGACCAGAAAAAATGAATGAAATAACTAAGGCTCCCTTGTTTGGCTCCGCAATCTTACCCAGTGAGTAGAAAGCCATTAAAAACTCCTGCAAAGAGAACGTGTGATCTCAATGGGCCACACGGTGACACAAATTTGGCAATAATTTGACCACAGCATGGTGAGATAAGAGTTCATGCCTACAGTTCCCCATTTGGTAAGATGCTTATCTCAACTATTCTATGCTGTGGTGGGAATGTGCTAAGAAACTGCTTCCCCAGGGGGAAAGGAAAAAAAATCAGACTGCCAGTCACCTTGGCTATTGTGCAACTCCCAGCACCCAGCACTGGAGCAGCGTAGGTGGAGACTGCACTCTTGGACTGAGAGGAATGTGGCTGAGGTGACCAAAGAAGGAGAATTATGATAGAAAATAGGTAAATAACCAAAACAAAGTGTTTTAGTAAATGCATGTTGCTTGGACTGGAGGAAGGTTAGCATTTGCTCTCACTAAATATAAATGATTTGGACTTGAATATATAGAACAGAATCTCAAAATTTTCAGATGACATAAAAGTAGACAGTTTGGCAAATAGTGAGCATACTGTAAAGGAATTCAAGAACACATAGATCAGCAGACAGGTGACTTGCAATTTAATGTGAATAAGAGGAAGGAGGTACATTTTGGGAGAAAACAATAACAAGGAATGGGAGTGTACACCTAATGGAAAGACACTGAAGGTTGCTAACAGAGGGTTGTTAAACCATGGAATGCTTTGCCACAGAGCAGTTGAGGCAGAGACCATGGCACTTTTCAAGGGAAAATTGGATAAATATTCGAAGCAGAGGAAGACACAAGGCTATAGGGAGAGAGCAGGACAATGCAATTATTTTTGGATTACTGTAACAAAGAGCTGGCACGATGGGTTTAATGGCCTCTTTCTGTACTGTAAACTTCTATCGATCATTCCAAAACATCACTTACTGTTTTTCTGCTTCTCTTTCACTGAGTCTTCCACTTTATTTCAATTTAGTGACATTAAACCACAATTTTTAATAGGGTCTTCAAGAAATCCCAGCAAGCTGGTTCCTATCAAGGGTGCTGGCAAGCATATGCTATGTCATATAGTTTTATTCTGCAGAAAATTGCATTTGAGCATGTGCCCAACCCACAACCGTCAATGCCAGAGACTCCAGCTACAGAGGTGAACACTAAAGGCAGTATGCCGTCTGTTGGATAATTCTTTCCTGATCCTTTATCCGTCTTTTGGATGAGATGTTAAACCGAGGCCCTGTCTGCTCTCTCAGGTGGACATAAAAGATCCTATGGCATTATTTCGAAGAACAGCAGGGGAGTTATCCCTAGTGTCCAAGCCAATATTTATCCCTCAATCAACATCACTAAAACAGATTATCTTTTTTTTTCAAATTTTATTCGTTCATGGGACATGGGTGTCACTGGCAAGGCCAGCATTTATTGCCCATCCCTAATTGCCCTTGAGAAGGTGGTGGTGAGCTGCCTTCTTGAACCACTGCAGTCTGTGTGGTGAAGGTACTCCCACAGTGCTGTTAGTTAGAGAGTTCCAGGATTTTGACCCAGCGACGATGAAGGATCTGCGATATACTTCCAAGTCAGGATGGTGTGTGACTTGGAGGGGAACTGGGAGGTGGTGGTGTTCCCATGCACCTGCTGCCCTTGTCCTTCTAGGTGGAAGAGGTTGCGGATTTGGGAGGTGCTGCCGAAGAAGCCTCGACGAGTTGCTGCAGTGCATCTTGTAGATGGTACACACTGCAGCCACGGTACGCCGGTGGTGGAGGGAGTGAATGTTTAAGGTGGTGGATGGGGTGCCAATCAAGCGGGCTGCTTTGTCCTGGATGGTGTCGAGCTTCTTGAGTGTTGTTGGAGCTGCACTCATCCAGGCAAATGGAGAGTATTCCATCACACTCCTTACTTGTGCCTTGTAGATGGTGGAAAGGCTTTGGGGAGTCAGGAGGTGAGACACTCGCCGCAGAATACCTAGCCTCTGACCTGCTCTTGTTACCATAGGGCGCTAACAGGGCGCAAACAACATTTCACCCAGGCGCAACAGCGCTAATGACTCCCACTAAATTCAGCGGGAGTTTAGCAGTGGCAGTAACCGGTAGCGTCTCGCTCTGCTGTGCATGGTGATAGCGCCCCATTTTCACCCCACCTGCAAAATTGGCTCGCGTCCCCTGAATCTGCACCGGGCGATGACAGCGTCCGATTCAGGGAGTGGGAACAGAGCAACAGGAGGCTCGGGGGGCACTAAGTAAAGGGGAGGTGGCGGGTGGGGAAAAAAAAGCGGCCGACTTACTTGTTGCGGCCCGTTGTGTCTTTGAACGTGGGGTCCGTGCCGTGATCTGCCAGCCCGGCCCTCCTCTTGAGTGCCGGGCTGCTGGCATGGCACCCCGCTCCCCGGTGGTCCAGGTAGGGCCCAGCAGAGTTGTGGGCTTGGGCCCTCCCTCCCCTTTAATGAGAGGAAGAGCCCTTCCATGCGGCAGCGCTACGTGGCCCAGTACGTAGCGCTGCAGAACGCACCGCCCCGATATTCAGGGTTAGCGCTCTAAGAAGGAAATGGAGTGCTTGAATTAGCGCTCCTCCTCCCTCTTGGGGCGCTAAAACTGAAGTTAGCGATTGCCGGTGCTATTTTTCGCTGGGCGCTAAATTTAGCACCCAGGTGGTGATGTTAGCGACCCAAAATGGTCGCCAACTAATTTTTCCCCCTTTCTTTCTTTAACAGATTCATAAAGCTTCAGTAATATGTCTGAGAATTAACTTATTTATTCTTGCTTCAAAACATTCATCATTTAATATTTCATTCAGTTTAGTACACATTTAGCCCCATGTCTGAAACTATCTCCGCAGGTAACTTCTGGGGATAAATTGTGAGAATGGCTTATCCAAGCCTATTCATGTACCTGGTCTTGTTGGCAAACCAAAGTTCCAACTGAGTCAAATAATGTATCTCTTTTTATACCATTTTCTACTTCCTGCTGGATGCAACACTATGTTTTATGACCCCCAGTTGTTTGAACAGATTGCCAGATAGGGATGAGGGCCTCATATCTTTTCATACCATACTGTTAGGAACATAGGAACAGGAGTAGGCCATTCAGCCCCTTGAGCCTGTTCTGCCATTCAATGAGATCATGGCTGATCTGCGACCTAACTCCATATACCCGCCTTTGGCCCATATCCCTTAATACCTTTAGTTAACAAAAAGCTATCGATCTCCAATTTAAAATTAACACTTGATCTAGCATCAATTGCCATTCGCTAAAGAGAGTTCCAAACTTCTACCACCCGTTGTGTGTAGAAGTGTTGCCTAATTTCACTCCTGAACGTCTGGCTCTAATTTTTAGACTATGCCCCCTAGTCCTAGACTCCCCAACCAGCGGAAATAGTTTTTCTCTATCTACCCTATCTGTTCCCCTTAATATCCTGAAAACTTCGATCAGATCACCCCATAACCTTCTAAATTCTAGGGAATACAACCCTAATTTGTGTAATCTCTCCTCGTAACTTAACCCTTGAAGTCCGGGTATCAATCTGGTAAACCTACGCTACACTCCCTCCAAGGCCAATATATCCTTCCTAAGGTGTGGTGCCCAGAACTGCTCACAGAACTCCAGGTGTGGTCTAACCAGAGTTTTGTATAGCTGCAGCATAACTTCTGCCCCCTTGTATTCTAGCCCTCTAGATATAAAAGGCCAGCATTCCATTAGCCTTTTTGATTATTTTCTGTACCTGTTAATGACATTTTAATGATCTATGTACCTGGACCCCCAAGTCTCTTTGGACATCCACTGTTTTTAGCTTTGCACCATGTAGAAAGTACCATGTTATATCCTTTTTAGGTCCAAAATGGATGACCTCACATTTGCTGACATTGAAATCCATTTGCCACAGTTTTGCCCATTCACTTAATCTATCAATATCCCTTTGTAATTTTATGCTTTCATCTACACTGCCTACAATGCCGCCTATCTTTGTGTCAACGGCAAATTTGGATATATGACTTTCTATGCCATCATCTAAGTTGTTAATAAATATTGTGAATAGTTGAGGCCCCAACACAGATCCCTGCGGGACACCACTAGTCACATCCTGCCAATTTGAGTACCTACCCATTATCCCTACTGCCTGTCTCTACCGCTCAACCAATTTCCTAACCAGGTCAATAATTTGCCCTCAATTCCGTGGGCTTCTACCTTAGATAACAGTCTCTTATGTGGGACTTTATCAAATGCCTTCTGGAAGTCCATATAAATAACATCCATAGACATTCCCCTGTCCACTACTTTAGTCACCTCTTCAAAAATTTCAATCAGTTTCGTCAGGCATGACCTACCTTTCACAAATCCATGCTGTCTCTCTCTGATCAACTGAAAATTTTCAAGGTGTTCAGTCACCCTATCCTTAATTGTAGACTCTAGCAATTTCCTGACAACAGATGTTAGGCTAACTGGCCTATAATTCTCTGGTTTCCCTCTCTCGCCATTCTTAAATAGCAAAGTGACATGCGCAATTTTCCAATCTAAAGGGACGGTTCCTGAGTCTAGAGAGCTTTGGAAGATTATAGTTAGGGCATCTGCAATGTGCTCACCTACTTCCTTTGAAACCCTGGGATGGAAACCATCTGGTCCTGGGGATTTGTCACTCTTTAGTGCCATTATTTTCTTCATTACTGTTATTTTACTTACTTAATTTTATTGAGTCGCTGTCCCGATTCAATATTAGTTTCTTTGGGATTTCCGGCATGCTATCCTCTTCCTCTATTGTAAATACTGACGCAAAGTAATTATTCAACATGCCTGCCATTTCCCCATTGTCATTAACAGTATCACCGCTTTCAGTTTTTAAGGGGCCAACATTGCACCTGACTACCCTCTTTTTCCTAATATAATTGTAAAAATTCTTGGTATTGATTTTGATATCCATTGCAAGTTTCTTTTCATACTCCTTTTTGTAGCTCTTACTAGCTGTTTTGTGACCCTTTGCTGTTCTTTGTACTTTTCCTATTTGCCAGGATCTGTGCTATTTTTTCCATTTTTGTATGCCCTTTCCTTTAGTTTTATGCTGTCCCCGACCTCTTTAGTTGTCCATGGCTGTTTTTTTGGCAAGTAGAGCTCTTGCCCCTCAGGGGTATAAACTGGTTCTGTATCACATTAAATTATTTTTTAAACATCTCCCACTAATCTTTTGTCATTTTACCCGTTAACAGATTTGTCCAGTTTACTGTGGACAGTCTCTGCCTCATCCCGTTGAAGTCGGCCTTACCTAAATCTAGAATCTTAGTCGCTGTTTCGCATTTCTCCCTTTCAAATGCTACGTTGAACTCGATCATGTTGTGATCGCTACTGGATAAATGTTCACGCACAGTTAGGCTGTTAACTAAATCTGGCTTATTACTCATTACCAAATCTAATATGGCTTGCCCCCTTGTTGCCTCTAGGACATAATGGGCTGTATATTCCGATGCCTATGGGTGTGTACGAGCTGTGTACACACCTGTAGGGACATCGGAAATGCCGGTTTCAGGCATGCCAAGCGCATGCGCTGAAAACTGGTATTTCCGATCTGCCAAGAATGCTCTTGACAGATCGGACGCCTGCCCTAGAGAAGGGCCTCTGCGGGCAGATGGTTCTGCTTTCTGGAGAACCTCTGCCCGCAGAAAACCCTTAGAATTCTTACGCCTGGTCAAGGCGTAAGGCCTGCTTTTACCAACATAAGAGTTGAAAAAAGTTTTTTTAAAAATTTCACTCATTTATCATTTAAAAATACTTTAAAAAAAGGTAAGTTTATTTTTAGCCCCGTAAAAAACTTCAAATATTTTTTTCAAAAAATTACATTTTTGTTTAAAATATTTAATTTATTGTAATTTCAACTCATTTTAAAAATGTGATAAAAAAAAATTATTTAATGTTTTACAGTGTTTTTGGGGTGATCTCCATTCATATATTTGACAGGTCTATCTGTCAAGTGCATGAAGGGAGATTCCCTTCTCCTATTGGCTCCCCATGGCCCACGTGACCGAAGGGATGCTTGCGAACCGCATGCGCCCCTGGGATACGTGGGCCCTGCGCATTTTGAGTTGGAGAGGCCCAGGAACGGAAGTGTCCGGACCTCGAGAGCCCTCAGGTAAGTCTGTAGATTTTTTCCAGATCGGAGGCCTCTGCACGCAGGAAGCTTCCGATCGGAAAATACGGGCCATTGTTGTAGAAAACTATCCCGGACATACTCAAGAAATTCACTACCTTTCTGACAGGTGCTAGTCTGCTTTTCCCAATCTATATGGAAGTTAAAACCCCCATTAAAAGCACTCTGCCTTTGCTACATGCTTGTCTAATCTCTGCATTTATGCAATCTAGCACTTCAGAGCTGTTACCAGGGGGCCTATACACAACTCCCACTACAGTCTTAGATCCTTTCCTATTTCTTAATTCAACCCATAAGGTTTCCACTGGCTGCTTACCTTTTGTTATATCCTCTCTTATCATTGAAGTGATTTCATCCTTAATCGCTAAGGCTACTCCTCCCCCTCTGCCATTTTCCCTATCTTTCCAGTAGACCGTATAACCTGGTATATTTAGTTCCCAGTCCTGACTGTCTTGCAGCCATGTCTCAGTAATGGCTACTATGCCATACCCTCCAATTTGAATTCGTACCTGCAGTTCATTCAATTTATTATTTATACTCCATGCGTTTGTATAAAGAAAGCTTAATTGGGCCACACACCCTAGCCTGTCCTTCAGCTCTAATGTTTTACTCACATGTTTCTTATTTCTCTCTCCTGGTTTAATCGCTTTACATTTTTTAGTTTTCCCTTTACCTAAAGCACAATTTCTGACCGTTACTCTACTATTTCCCCCTTGTTTTTGAACTACTATTTGTACTGCAATTTCCCCGAGCCCTGTTACTGTTACTTTGTATCATTACTTTTCCTGAGCCATAGCTTTGTTGTACAAAACATTTCATTATAGCAATCTATTTCCTTTTTATATTGCAGCAATCTCTTCCTTACACTCACTTCTGCAGTGATCAAAAGTCTGTTTTAAAAGCCTATTGCCGGAATTTTGCCAGCGCTCAGGGGGGCAGGTTTGGAGGCGGGGTATCCGGCAAAATCGCAAAGATTGACAGCAGGTCGGAAACCCGCTGTCATCCCGCCTCCAAACAATCTTCCCAGGTGTCGGGTCCCCCATTTGCGCATGGACCCGACACCTAGTGGCGGGAAGAGGATTATAGGCACTTCTGCTTGTTAGCAGGTTGTTAACAGGCAGTTAAGAGGCTTTTTGCAATTTTGACAGGTCTACTGCGGGCTTCCCGATGTCCGGACACTACGCCAGGTACATGTGGCGTGCTGTGGGTCTACTGTAATGTTTCTGCATTGATGACAGCTGCAGAAGTGGTGTGAAGGATCCAATGGTACACCGGTGAGTTTGAGGTATGAAAATGTTGGGAAAATCATTTTTAATGTATTTACACTTTTCTGTAGGTGACAAGTTTGGAATTGTTTGTGTAGTCCTACCTCATTGGGAGAACCTCTCTCACCAGTGACAGATCGCTTCTGTAACCTCACCTGCAGCTGCCATCTGTTCTAGCCTAAGGAGGGAATCACTGGAGAGCCTGGGTACAAAGGGCTCACCTTTGTACAGTGATTGTCAGTGTTTGCAGCACCTCAATGCTGTCAAACACTGAAAAATCAGCTGTCAAAAAAAATTGTGTGTGGCCCCTTTAAGAAAACCGGCAGATGACGCGTCATCAACTGATGTCATCTACTGACGTCATCTGACACCGGCTTTCTCTTAATTGGCTGGCAAGCCCGCAGGGCGGGCTTAACAAGGCCAATTGATGCAAAATCGCATCTGTACGTCAGCCGTCGTTGGGGGCGGGATTGGAACCCGGGCGGCAGCTGTCCCGCCCCCAAGCCGCATCGAGAGGAAAAATCGCGGCCTTTGTGTTTTAATCTGAACAACCCTTTTAGCTCAATTATCCACCTAGCTTATTTATTTAATAATCTATGTGTCTATCCTGTTCTGTATAAAAGTAATGCAATATAAAAGAGCAGTGAAAAATAATCAAAATTACTGCAGGACAAAAGAACCATAAAATGGACCCCAAAGAAAATAGGGGGAAACCTGGTCTGCACAGACAACACATGCATAATTTGAGACACCTTTAGGCTGTATAAATGGGCAGCAAAGCTCAAAAGTTGCAGGGAATTACTGCTAATTTAGTTCATGTTGGTGGTCCATAAGTAAGCATTTCAGAAAAAACATCTGACAGGGATTTACAACATACAAGTAACTTCAGGAGTACAATTATGTATTTTAGCCAGAATTATTTAAATTTTATGGTTCTTATAGATTTTACTTTTACCTGTAAAATTTGGGATGTTTTTCTACATTATAAAGGCACTATATAAATGCAAGTTGTTGGAGTAACAAACATCTGACCACACCCAGGAGTGATCATTGCTTTTCATAATTAGCAGTGGCTGATGCAGTCCTGTATTGCCCTGAAGTGCTTTTGAGTAACTTGAGGCACTTTTACATTACACTAGTGCTGATTCCTGATGTGCATGATGCAGACACTGAGACAACGTATGAACGAGCACCGCGCAACAATCGCCAGGCAGGATTGTTACCTCCCAGTCGGGGAACACTTCAGCAGTCAAGAACATTCAGCCTCGGATCTGCGGGTAAGCGTTCTCCAAGGCAACCTTAGGAACACACGACAACGCAAAATCATCGAGCAGAAACTGATAGCCAAGTTCCGCACTCATGAAGACGGTCTCAACCGGGATCTTGGGTTTATGTCACGATACATGACGTGATCCGGACTCGAGTCATCGTTGGCTTGTTCACAG
This sequence comes from Squalus acanthias, assembly GCA_030390025.1. NCBI lineage: Eukaryota > Metazoa > Chordata > Chondrichthyes > Squaliformes > Squalidae > Squalus > Squalus acanthias. The sequence goes on from CM059434.1 coordinate 38,878,556, forward strand.
ATGTGATTCCCAGTAAAAAAGTAAAAATTTTCCCAGTAAAAAAGTAAAAATTTTAAAGCTTATCGTTTTACATACAGACGGCAGCTTTTGACACGTTAGACCCCCTGCGACTCCACCTCATTGTCTCAGTTGTATCTTGCTATGTCTTTGATGTGGTACCTTCCTGGCTGACCTGATTAACTTTATCACACCTCGGCAGATAGTCAGGATGATTTAATTTAGTTGTCTGCAATTGTAAGGTACACATGCATTGTTCTCTATCTATATATGCTTTGGCGATTCTGTATCTTTTTACTTCACCCGACGAAGGAGTAGTAAGCTCCGAAAGCTTGTGATTTCAAATAAAACTGTTGGACTATAACCTGGTGTTGTGCGACCTCTCAATTTCATAAACATAATGCCAGCTTTACTACTGTGCTGCCACCCGCAATTCCACAACTATTATCATGCCCTCTGGCATAAAGTCACAAATTCCACCAATTCAACAAAATTCTGGTTACCTCCCCTCTAACTCCTTGTGAAACACCTAAAGACATTTCACTAAACGTGCAATACAAGTTGATAGTGGGAACTCTGTGGTCAGGCTTGGAAATGCAGTGAACTGTTACATGTTTACACCATTACACAAAGTAGCAAAATATGTATTATACACTCAAGTTGGCTCAGCACTGGTTTCCACCAACATTCTAATTTTTTGTAAACAGAAGATTTAAAAAAAGGCCGAATATAATGTTTGGTGGCTCCCTGGGCCTGGAGGCTGGTTCAGAAAACAAGAGATGCTTCCCCCACCCTGCCTCGCCAGCAAATACAGAGCAGAAGCACTGGTCACCACACCATACTGCAGTGGCTCAGTCCTATAGAAGTCCTAGTTGATATTAAATTATATAAAATTAATGTATTTAGCAAGTGTGCTTGGGTGAAAACATGCCCATAAAGGGCAAAAATGGAAGAGGAAATAGCAGGTAATTGGACAGGTATGGAGGATTGTTGGTCTTGTACTGTTCATCTGTACCAAAACTAGAGTGCAGATAGAACTCCCCACTGATGTTATTTCTACAATTTTCTTCTCTTCTGGCGTAGGTTTCAGCAACAGACGACTCTTACCCAGCAGAGATCAGGGATCCAACCAGTGTTACACAAATTAACTTTCCACCCATTTAGTTACATTGTTTTAGACAATGTAACTATTAAAACCAGCTTGTCGTACAACATTCTCATAGCATTTAACCCTAAGTACTGGAAGAGTGATTAGATGATGCATCTATTTGATTCAAATCAGGAGACGACTTATTGGCCTGAGCATACCAGAGGTTAGCTAAAGAAAGTGGGGAGAGAGTGAAAGCATAACAGCAGTCACACATGGAATCTTCAGATGATCACTATCCACTGAGCCCTTCTGGATGTAGATATTGAGTAAAGATAGAATCAAGTTTGGCTGAAAATAGTCGAGAATCTGCCAATATTCATTATCCAGGCTCACATGAATAATGGCTTGCTAGAATCTCACTCGGAACACGAGTCATTGACCAGTGCATACCAGCTAAGATCCATTAACAGCTTAGACCAGGGAGCTTAGTGATCTGCAGAGCTCACCTCTTCACCACATAAATTGGCTGAATCATTAGAACAGCTCCCTCATCTGACGAAGGGTCTCCGACCTGAAATGTTAACTGTTTCTCTCTCCACCGATGTTGCCTGGCTTGCTGAGCTTTTCCAGTGCTTTCTGTTATTTCAGTTTTCCAGCATCCGCAGTATTTTGCTATTGTCCCTCATTTTTCTGTAGCTTATATTCTATAGTTCTACCCCAATTTTATACAAAATGCCTTTCAATATCTACCCATTAAAAATTGGTTCTTCTGAGAATATAGGTTTCTTAACTTTATCATAGCGCTCAATAATGAATGTCTTGATTGCGCCTCAATTCTTTTCATTGTTCAGTAGTGGTGACATATGATAATGGCAAAGTGATCTCAATGATGGGGATGGGGTAGAGGGAAAACTTTAAAAAAATAGTAAAACATTGAATAAGCCATTTAAATGCAGTAAACCAACCAGTTTTCCAACTTTATGCATTACTGCCAGTATGTAAAATTATATATGCTAAGGCTCTAATAGTTAATAAACTAATCACTTCTGACCCAAAATATTCTGCTGCATTTTGCTTTGCTATATAGCTCACCAATTACAAGCTGTTTATGAGTCATGTGGGAATTCAAAGTGAAACGGTCAATTTAATGCATATTATAATAGTTACATTCAAGCTACACTTGTAGTGTATTCTGGCAGCATCCTCAATTCAGCCTACTCCTTCTGATTGCATATAAAGTATACTTAACGTTCAAGTTTGGTATTGAGTGCTCAATTTTTTTATTAAAGTTCTGTAACAGAATATCACCACAGGGTTACAGGAATCTGCAAAAATTATTAATGCTCTTCTGCGATATCACCGCGTGGTTTTTTTATTGGTAGATACTCAAGGTCCCAACTTCATCATCCTTGGTTCTGAATTTTGCCAGATTGTTTTTACAATAGCTTCTGTGTCAATTTCAGCCAGTTTGGTGTTTCCATCCAATTCCCCAGCCTTCCAGCGTGATTTTCTGCACTCCAAACACCGCTCCTTCATTTTCCCATCTTTGTAATCATCAGCCACACTATTGCAATGAAGTACAAAATCACCATTGCTCAACCATGACACCTCTTGATCACAACCTGTGTTAAAAAAGTGCAGCATAATGCAATATTGATTTTTTGGAGCACATTAACTTAAAGGTTAACCTGTTCACCAGGTAACTAAACAGAGTGACCACAACTGTTCTGCAACCCAAGTGAACAGATGACCATTTCATTTTTAACATCATTTTACACACAAGTCACACTGTGCATTTTATTAGCACAAGCACAACTGTGATCTGCGCTGTTAACAATGCACATTGCAATTAGAATTGTGTGTTGAGAATGATGAACTGGTTACTCATGAGAAAACAACTGCCTGGAAAAGGATAACCAGTGTATTTTCCTCCTAACCTTGAAGGCCCTTTTTAAGAGAAAGTTTAACATTACACGAGTTAAACAAAGACGATTTTTTACAACAAAGTTCAACCCAATTTTTTTTTAATAGTTTGTTGCATATACAGATGGCTCATCCATACACTCAACCAATTACAGTACTTTGTTTTTTCTGCTCGGATATTAGAGCTTTATGTTCAAGTCCAATTTTACATGCTTCTAGATTTGTTTACTGAATTAGTCTCAGTGCTTACAATTTCACTGTATCCAAATTTATTTATTTTTTTAAAAAAAGACTTGTACATAGAGAGCTTAAAAAAGGGCACTGAGGGCATTGCCATTTTCAGCAGCAATGGAATATCATTGACTCTTGTATAGCCAAAATCCCAATCAAAATCAGAGGTGGTGACGACAGGCAAGACACCTCAATTTTTAAACTTAATGTCTCCACTTATATTTTAGATCACATATCCCTTGAATTTGTAGAACAGCAAATAAACTTGCTATTCAATACAGAAGGCTAGAAGGCTTTCATAATATCAAAGTGCTATTTATGCATTTACAAATACACATCTGCCATTATGTAGTGTTATGTTCTGTGTCCGATAGTCTACATCTGAATACAATCATTTTTAATCTTGGCGTGAACAGGAAAATTTGGAGACGATTTTGCGAGTTATCCACCTGCCGTGTCTTATTTACATTAAAAATGAACTTGAAATGTGGAAAACCAGACTAATACTAACACTATTATGGATGTAAACACTGGAGGAGCCTGCTAGCCTAAACTACAGATGTGCTGAAATTATCCCAGAAGCCAATGATTTCCTTGCCTGAAATGAAATCAAGGAATAAGCTGTCAACATGACATTTCCCCTCGCTTTTCAGGTTCCTATGGTTTGGAGATATTTATTTTTGTTAACACTAGTCTCTCTCTCTCAGGCCGATGTTCCTCTGAAACTTTTGTTTTTCTTTTCCAGAGGGCTCTCATGATCAAATTCCCACTTTTCTGGTCATTTTGTCCATTTCCATGTAGTAGGAAGTTGAGTGGATTTTGTGGATGATGAGAACTGATTTTTTTTTTTGTTTGGAACCACTACTGGAAGGAACAACACAAGCTTTCACTACAACCAGTCACACAGTACAATGAATCAAAAGCGAACTCAATTCATTCCTGGGGCAGAACCACCAAAATTAAATGAAGTTGGCACTACTGGAGCATTGAACTTGTATCCACCATGTTTTTCAATCATTTTGGACTCTGCAATAAGAGGAAGAAAAAAAATCAAATAAGATTTCCTTAGAAATCAACATGCCCAAGTTTTAAAATCTGATTATACTAGAAGGGGGGAACAAGTATCATATTTTAAAACAATATATATATATATTTTTAATTCCAACACACATGTTTCCAGGAATTAAAAGTACAGAAAGTTCAACAATTACTACTGTTTTATATTGTTCATCAGTTCAAACACAACATTTCCAATTGAAAGGTCAATGTGGAATGGCGATTGTATTTACAAGGACCAAGATTTTCCAACACATTTTCAATTGTAACATAGGTAATATTCAAACGACTGAGGAACCCCTTAATAAGATCAGATTACATAAATACCTAGAGCAGCTCGTCTCTGATCTGCAAGAGTTCCAATGTCTTGCAACTGCTTCCTATGCTCATCAGTAAGATTACATGTTAGGGCTTGGTACCAGGTTGGATCACAGTTTTGAATAGCTGGAAAAGAAAAATTAGACTGATGACACTGTACACTGAGCTACAATACCATCTGAACTGTACCAATACTGCTGCAGTAATCACAAGAGTAATTAAAGATGAAATACTAAGCAATAGATTTTTGAAATCCGAGCTGCAGCCAATTTGTACAAATCAGTTCTATTCTCATTGAAATAAACAGAAGTAAAACAGTACAATTTGAGTAAAGTCTATAAACTCATACTATTTTTGGTAATACCAAGTCAAAGTATAGTCAGGGGATAAATATTAATTCAATTGCTAGTTTCCAGATAAACAAACCAAATTGGAACATCTAAATACACCCAAGAGCACTTGTTACTAAAAATAAATAAATCATAAAGGTCACAGCACAATATGGAACCATCTTGTTCCTAAACTTACACAACATTGAATGAACTACATTGGTGTCACAAGTTGATGCACATTTTATCTCTCCACATTCTCAACTTAGAATGTGCCCACCTGTCTGAACAGCCTCTAGTGCAGAGGGTTAGTGGGCCAATATATCACTGGAGCTGCTCTGGAGATACCAGTTGCTTAAACCAGGATGTCCAAACTTTTGTCTTTGTGGGCAATATCAGTGGTTACCAAGCAGCCTCAGGTGCCACATGTAGTTTATGCCTGTGTCCCCATTAATTTGTATATCTCAAGTTGCTGGTATTGTATTTATTCACCAATGAGGCAACAGCACCAAATACAGCCCTTTCTGAATCTCCAGGCCCACAAAATTAAAACAAGGCAAATCAACAGGAAATGTGCAGAGTTAGGATCGAGTTGCTTGAGCTTCAAGGACCAGATTGCCAGTACTTGAAGGCCACAGGTTGGACTTCCCTCGGTGCAGATTTTGTTAAAATAAAAAAGCATAAACTCCAGGTAATGAATAATTAAAATGTGCTCTTGCACATTTGATGTTCTTAAGCCATGACTTTGATGAATTCCTATATTTAAGACCAGAGCATCAATAGACTCAACAAAAATGCAGTCTAAAAGTTTGAATTAAGATTTAAATTATATTCATTTATATCAAGAGCCACTAATTAGTGTGCTGCAGCTGGCATCAGTGTTCATAGGTAGGGAGTGACAGTCAGTCAGTATCTCTGCTCCTGATTATCCACCATCTCATACTGGAAAGTGAGTTTGTGAGCACTGACTGATTATAGGACCAGGCTCTCCTTATCGTGCCTTTTGGTCAAATAGCCTGCCAACATTTACCATCAACGCTCATACATGAAACATGACCAAACCAAATAGAGGGAGAAAATTAAAAGCAAAACATATTCATACTTTGCAGTACAGTTTTGAATATCTGATATTCATCAATATTGCTGTCTTCATTATCAACAATGGTGCAGTATCCTTCAAGAGCAGTCTCCTCTGCATCATCTTCCCATTCTTCATCATCACCATCCTCCCCAGCTTGCTTTGCCAGCATTTCTAGATACTCTTGTCCATCTTCATCAATATCATCTTCATCACTGCCCAGTTCTGTCAAAAGTAAGACAGTTAGTGGTTTCTCCAACATAAGAGATCAAGACTTCACACATTTTAAAAAACAATTTGTATTGTAACCGATTTGCTCAGTAATAAGGTTCAATTGTAGATTTGGATCAGTGCCAGCTGAAACTCCTATTACTATAAAGGGAAACTAATACTGATATTTAAAGTGAATGAGGTGCACTGACTTCATGTGCCAGTCGTATTTTCTTTTATTAAATTTGGGGACTGCTTGGTCAACAGCTTGTTCAGGCAATTTTCAAGTTATTTAATTTTCTCCCCCCATCCAACGATATTTGCTGAATGCACGGACAGGATGAAGTGGTAGATTTGCTTACTATTAACTGCACTTATACAGTAACCTCAAATCTGCAAATACATGCTTGAATATGCTCACAAAATCTCATTCTCTATTTTGCCTTTGTTCACTATTAACTTTTAGTTAGAACTGCTCTTACCACCAACAGAGAATACTTAAAATCATCTATGTTGCAGATAAGACTGAATAAATTCAATACAGCCAAGTGGAAGATCAACCCACAAGATACTTCCAGAACTTACTGTAGCAAGTTAATGGGATGTTCAACCCCAACAATGTGAACATCTTATTTCTATTGGTTTCTTCTCGTAAAATCATTGTGCATGTCACACCTTTGCCTTAAGCAATGCAATACAGGAAACACCTCCCCACCCCAGAGCAAGATTTGTGAGAGAGTAAGGGTTTTACTGGGGAGAAAGGGTGATTGAGCAGATTAGTCGAGTTTTCTTTCCAGGGGCAGATGTAGAAGGAAGTGAAGTTGAAGGGAGAAGCGAGATGTGAGAGGCAAAGAATAAGTGATCAATGATGACCTTGTCTGTGACTGAGACAAAGGGAATAGAAAGGCTGCGTGAGACGGCAAGGTCGAAGGAGCGTAGTGAATCTACAATTTAATGAATTCGTAACTTGCTTGTGCCTGTATATTAATGTTTCAAACAAAATACTGCCAGGAGTAATAAGGTGCATATTAACATACTGAAGTATACTAGCTTGTTTTCCAGCTAGTTAAGTGAATTTATTCAATGAGTAGCGGTGAGCCATGCAAGCCAGGAAGATCTCAAGTTCAATCCTTAACCTGGGCTGATTTAGCCAGGACAAGAGTAGACACACTACAACTGAGCTCAGTGCCCCCAAAGAGGGTGGGAAGAGAAACAGCTCGGGCTGCCCATCCGTGCTAGTAATGTGCTTTTAAGGATGATGGGGCCAAGATCGGTTGGGATGCTATGCCACTCATGGCCAAATAGCCACCAGTACCCACATTAGCATTTCATGTATAAACAATGGCCACTTGGGCAAGGTACCAGGGGTCACCCAGCACCTTTGGAATCATGCTCAGCAAGGAGAAAATTGGTGCAGGATTAAAAAACTATATTTGCACCAATACACTAGTTATTCCCAATAACAAAACTGCAATATTAATCTATAAAGTTATTTTTCAGTGAAATGCTTCCAGTCAGCTAATGATTTTACTACCTTCCAAACTGGCCAGCATGTAACTCAAAACACAATTCTACAGCTATAATGAGGGAGAAAAATATAAAGAACTGCATTGGCAAATATTAACCAGTAAGCCTGTGTGTAAAGTGCTGGATCACCAAGACCATTTGCGCTGTTCATAAAATTTCTCAAGCTTAGCTTTCCTGGTTTATGACACCATCCAAACCTTGTGTGTTACAGCTTTGAACACACCCCAAGCCATCTGTTCTCTGTGGAGCAAAAATAACATTTCTATAATCCTCCCTTGTTAATGCATTATTGCTCAGAGGAAGGCGATTGCCTAATCTAGACACTAGCTTTATTACACAGTTTTTGAAAAATATATGGCGTTGGGCTCAATTAATCCAACAACTTGTATTTATATAATGCCTTTAAATGTAGTAAAACATCCCAAGGCGCTTCAAAGGAGCGTTATAAAACAAAATTTGACACCAAGCCACATAAGGAGATATTAGGGTAGATGATCAAACACTTGGTCAAAGAGGTAGGTTTTAAGGAGCGTCTTCAAGCAGGAAAGAGAGGTAGAGTGGCAGAAGGGTTAAGGGAGGGAATTCCAGAGCTTAGGTCCTTGGCAGCTGAAGGCACGATCACCAATGGCGGAGCGAATAAAATCGGGGACGCTCAAGAGGCCAGAATTGGAGGAGCGCAGAGATCTGAGTGGACTGTGGGGCTGGAGGAGATTAGAGATAGGATGGGGTGAGGCCATGGAGGGATTTGAAAACAAGGATGAGAATTTTAAAAAGAGGCCTTGCTTAACCGGGAGCCAATGTAGGTCAGTGAGCACACGGGTGATGAGTGAACTGGTCATGGTGCGAGTTGGGACACCCTCAAGTTTACGGAGGATAGAACATGGAAGGCCAGCGTTGGAATAGTCAAGTCTAGAGGCAGCAAAGGCATGGATGAGGGTTTCAGCAGCAGCAGCAGATGAGCTGAAGCAAGGGCGGAGGAGAGCTATGTTCCGGAGATGGAAATAGGCGGTCTTAGTGATGGCGCAGACGTGTGGTCGGAAGCTCGTCTCAGAATTCATACGATCAGCATGAAACTTACATTTAGGATATTGTATGAATCACTGATTAGATTAATCTTGTAACTCATTTCCCAGGTATCCATTATTCTAAATAGAGATGAAAATTCAGGCGGAAACTATAAATTCAGTCACAAATGATAGTCATACCATTTTCATCATCATCTTCTCCATCTTCATCATCATCACTGTCGTTTTCATGCTCTGCACGGCAAGCATAGGCTCTCTTCAGTCCACCAAAGAGAAGGGTGAGAGCTGGTAGAATCTGTCCTGCAACCTGGTTCACAATTTGTGGTCTCTGTTCGAGTTCAATCAATGCACAAAGACCGAGGACACACATTTTCCGGTCATGTAAACTAGATAAAAGGAAAGTTGGTTGGATGTAGCACATATTAAAAACAGAAGATAGTTCATTATTTCTAAATTAAACTGGGGGGGGGGGGGGGGGGATTGCAACTCCAACAAGCATAGGCATTATACTCAGTAAAATGCCAATTTAGTTGTATGGTTAAGTCTATCGATGGAGTGCATGGATCTAAACCATTACACATCCTGAGTGCAGTTACAAAGTACTATACCCATTACAGTACTGAAATGAGGAAATGACCTAGGCAAGTAATGCAACTTCATCCTTTGAAGTTCAAAACTTCCAACTCTGCATCTCCCATCCAGGTGATCTTCCACTATTCTCAGGAAAGCTGTCACACCCCACAAACTGTGCTTCCATTAGCATGGATTTTAATTTCTCTGAACTAGTTAAAAACAGAAGCTATGGCTTAAATGGCAAGAATATCAAGTCATACTGGCTGGGGATCCCAGGTTTATGCGGAATCAGGTCTCAGCTTGGGGTTCTATAATTTGGGCTATGGGTGGGGTAAGAGAAAGCCAAGGTTACCACTCCAAACAATATTAAGTGACTCTGGTATTAGTTATATGTTCATGAACAGAACTGTTCTTGACTATAATGCCTCACCAGTCAACTGCAACACCAATGCAACAGGGTGGGGGAGGAGGTGAAGTGGGCTCAACCCCTTCCACTGTGAAGTTGCTGATGTCAATGTGCTGCTGTGGAGCAGGAAAAATTTCAGAATATATTGGCACAGATCCACACCAATACTGGTGGGTGGCTCAGGGTGACACTGCCAGAAGCTCAGCTACAGAATTTGGTAAACAAAAAAAAATTACCAAATCTGCCCAAGTATTACTCTGAAGTAAATGATCAGTGTAAAAAGTACCATTCCTGTTCCGCTGTCCAATGCATCTTTAGTCTCCTCGATCCAGTTTTTCTAGCTGTTGACATTGCTTACTGCAAAGTGTAACTCAAGAACAAAAGTCTACGCAAACTATAAATTTTGGATCAAAATTATACAAACACCCAAACTAGTTCCACATGTTTGAGTCAAAGTCTGGACATTGTGAAGACGGTTTCAGCTACATGCTTAGCTAGTTATATCAACTGGGGTAAATGGGGCACAAGCCTTTGCTTCAGTGCCCTCGGGCTCCAAGATGGGGCCATAGGGTTCCCAATCATAACTATTCAGTGATTCATAGTGGAACTATATGGTGTTTTGACATTAGGCTTGGCTGCAATCTCTCTTCCTCCTCCTTCCTTCCCCCCCCCCAACCAAACACACTAAACACCAACAAAAATTTCACCCCCTTCCCCAGGTTGAATCTCTGAGTGCACAACCTCAGTGTCCACTCAACCCTGAATTAAGCTTCAAACCCACAGCTAAACAGCCACCAAGGTCACCTATTTTCACTTCTGGAACACCCCCCACCACTGCTGAAACCTTCATCTATACCTTTGGTGTCTACATACTTGACTTTTGCAACATTCTCCTGGATTATCTCTCCTATTGACAAACTCAGACTCATCAAGAAGGCTGCCACCTACCCACCCATCATGTCCCGCTCACCCATAACCCAGATACACTGGCTTCCTGTCCGCCAGTGCACTGATTTAATTTATAATTCCCTCCACAACTTTACACCATCCTGTTTTTGCAACCTCCTCCAACTGTCTACCAACTCTCACCCTGTGGTGTTTGGATTCTGGACCACTATCATAGAAATTTACAGCACAGAAGGTGGTCATTCGGCCCATCTTGTCCACGCCAGCTGACAGAACTATCCAGCCTAATCCCACTTTTCAGCACTTCATCCGTAGCCCTGTAGGTTACGGCACTTCAAGTGCATATCCAAGTACTTTTTAAATGTGATGAGGGTTTCTGCCTCTATCACCCTTTCAGGCAGTGAGTTCCAGACCCCCACCACCCTCTGGGGGAAAAAAAATTCTCCTCAAATCCTCTCTTAACCTCCGAACAATTACTTTAAATCTATGCCCCCTGGTTATCAACCCTTCTGCTTAGGGAAATAGGTCCTTCCTATCCACTCTATCTAGGCCCCTCATAATTTTATACACCTCAATTAGGTCTCCCCTCAGCCTCCTGTTCCAAAGAAAACAACCCCAGCCTATCCAATCTTTCCTCAGCTAAAATTCCCCAGCCCAGGCAACATCCTCGTAAATCTCCTCTGCACCCTCTCTAATGCAATCACATCCTTCCTGTAATGTGGTGACCAGAACTGCACACAGTATTCTAGCTGAGGCCTAACTAGTGTTTCATACAGTTCAAGCATAACTTCCCTGCTCTTATATTATAATGCGGAGATGCCGGTGTTGGACTGGGGTGGACAAAATTGAGAGGTCGCACAACACCAGGTTATAGTCCAACAGTTTTATTTGAAATCACAAGCTTTCGGAGCTATCGATTGCTCCTTCCTCAGGTGAAGTAAATTATATGCCTCGGCTATTAAAGGCAAGTATCCCATATGCCTTCTTAACCACCTTAACTACCTGTCCTGCTACCTTCAGGGATCTGTGGACATGCACTTCAAGGTCCCTCTGATCATCTGCACTTCAGTGTCCTACCATTTATTGTGTATTCCCTTGCCTTGTTGGCCCTCCCTAAATGCATTACCTCACACTTCGCCGGATTGAATTCCATTTGCCACTGTTCTGCCCACCTGACCAGTCCATTGATATCTTACTGTAGTCTACAGCTTTCTTCTTCATGATCAACCACATGGCCAATTTTTGTATCATCTGCAAACTTCTTAATCATACTTCCTACATTCAAGTCCAAATCATTGATATATACTACAAAAAGCAAAGGACCCAATACCTAGCCCTGCAGAACCCCACTGGAAACAGCCTTCCAGTCACAAAAACACCCTTCGACCATTACCCTTTGTTCCCTGCCTGAGCCAATTTTGGATCCAACTTGCCACTTTGCCTTGGATCCCATGGGCTTTTACTTTCATGACCAGTCTGCCATGTGGGACCTTATCAAAAGCCTTGCTAAAATCCATATAGACTACATCAAACGCACTACCCTCATCGACTCTCCTTGTTACCTCCTCAAAAAATTCAATCAAGTTAGTCAGACACGACCTTCCCTTAATAAATCCATGATGACTGTCCCTGATTAGTCAGTGTCTTTCTAAATGAAGTTTTATCCTGTCCCTCAGAATTTTTTCCAATAACTTTCCCACCACCGAGGTTAGGCTGACTGGCCTGTAATTACTCAGCTTCTCTCTTTTTAAACAACGGTACCACGTTAACAGTCCTCCAGCACCACACCTGTAGCCAGAGAGGATTGGAAAATGGTCAGAGCCTCTGCTATTTCCTCTCTTACTTCTCTTAACAGTCTGGGATACATTTCATCCAGGCCTGGGGATTTATCCACTTTCAAAAATGCTAAACCCCATAATACTTCCTCTTTCACTATGTTTATTTCATCTAATATTTCACACTCCTCCGATTGCAATGTCTGCATCGTCCCTCTCTTGTGAAAACAGACGCAAAGTATTCATTAAGAATCATACCCATGTCTTCCGCCTCCACACACCTTTATGGTCCCTAATAGGCCCTACTCTTACTTTAGTTATCCTCTCACTCTTAATGTATTTATAAAACATCTTTGGGTTTTCCTTGATTTTACTTGCTAATATTTTTTCATACTCTCTCTTTGCTTACCTAATTTCCTTTTTAATTTCACCCCTGCACTTTCTGTACGCCTCTCGGCTTTCTGCAGTATTGAGCCCTCGGTATCGGTCATATGCTTCCTTTTTTTCCTTTATCCTACCCTGTATGCCCTGTGACATCCAGGGAGCTCTAGATTTGTTAGTCCCACCCTTTTTCTTTAAGGGAACATACTTGCTTTGAACCCTCACTATCTCCTCCCTGAATGCCTCCCACTGCTCTGACACGGATTTACCTTCAAGTTTCTGTCTCCAGTCCACTTTGGCTAAATCACATCTCAGCTTAGTAAAATTAGCTTTTCACCAATTGAGAACATGTATTCCTGGTCTATCCTTGTCCTTTTCCATAACTACCCTAAATCTAACTGAATTATGATCACTACCACCAATATGCTTTCCCACCTGCCCAGCTTCATTCCATAAAACTAGGTCCAGAACCACCCCCCTCTCTTGTTGGGCTTGCTATGTCTTCTATATGGTCCACTCACAACACAACCTTCAGCTCTGCTGTTTGGAACTCTTCCCAAACTCCTCTTTCCCCCCCACCCCCCTCTCCTCCACCCTGCTACATCTCTCCTCCCACTCTCAAAAGCAAACCTTTGATGCATTTTGGCAGAAGGAACAGGGAGAGGCAATATACACTTAATGGCACAGTTTTTAAGAGTGCGCAGGGACAGAGGGATCTGGGAGTTAATGTGCATAGGTCCCTGAAGGTGGCAGGACATATTGAGAGTGGTTAACAAAGCATATGGGATCTTGGGCTTCATAAATAGAGGTATTGAGTACAAAAGTAGAGAAGTCATGCTGAACCTTTATAAAGCACTGGTTAGGCCACAACTGGAGTATTGCAACCAGTTCTGGTCACCACATTTTAGGAAGGATGTGAAGACCCTTGAAAGGGTGCAGAGATTTACCAGAATGGTTCCAGGGATGGGGGATCTTAGCTACAAGGACAGGTTGGAGAAGCTGGATTTGTTTTCATTAGAGCAAAGGAGGTTGAGGGGTGATTTGATAGAGGTGTACAAGATTATGACGGGTTTGGATAGGCTAGACAGGGAAAGGCTGTTCCCACTAGTTGATGGTACAAGGACTGGGGACACAGATTTAAGGTTTTGGGCAAGAGGTACAGGGGGAATGTGAGGAATTTTTTTTTTTTTTTTTTTTTTATAAACGCAGCGAGTGGTGATGACCTGGAATTTGCTGCCGACGGAAGTGGTGGAAGCAGAGACACAATGTTTTCAAGTGCAGACTGGATAGGCACTTGAGGGAAATACACTTGCAGGGCTACGGGACTGACTGGAATGCTCTACAGAGCGCTGACGCGGACTCGATGGGCCGAATGGTGGTCTCCTGTGCTGTTATGACTATGACCTCCCAGTTCCTACTTGCTGTGTGATCAGACTCTCTGGCTGTTTTTGTAAGTTTTAGTGCTATATAAGCTGTTGGAAAATGTAAATCTACAAGATCTATGTTCCACCAATTTGTAGATTTCCTAATATTCACCCAAAATAAACATTCTCTCATTTGTGGAAGGCTCCCAATACCACAATCCTCCATCCTGCATTCTACCAATGCCTCGTCCCACAATAGCCAACCCTCCCTTTCACATAAAAGCAGTGCATTCCCTAACTGCTCTGGCAAATTTTGAAAACTCAGCAAGTTTCGCCATTCCAGGATACAAGTCTAATCCACTAACCCACTGTGATCACGTTGCACACAGACCATTAAATCTCAAATAGCATACAAATAGTGCAATATTTTCACAGCTTTTAACAGCCTCAATAGAGAACAAATTGGACACCCATTTTGTTTTCTCTAAATTTTGTGGTACAGCAAGCCTTACCCTAAAAAGCAGTCTACATCATTCAGCCACTGGTTAACAAACTGTGTGGTGATTGGCTCTGTGTTGTTGGGAAAGTGGAGGCTTTCCAAGGTACTCAGCAACAGGAGTGGGTTGTAGTATAAAGCAGCAATGGCAACTTGCAGACACATAGTTCTTAGTTCACTGGTCTTGACTTCTCTGGTCAGCCTCTCAAGTGCTGCTTCCACAAACAGAGGTATACACTAGAAAAAAAAAAATTTTAAGTCTCAAAAGGTGAAGTGCATTTAGAGGGAAGGAACAAAATTTAAGAGAATGTCCTACAACTTGTCAAGATTACAAAATATCAAGTTATTGAGGCAACAAATTAACTGTACTGAAAATTTGCAGACATGGTCCAAAACAGGCAGTTCTTGGTGTTAACTGAATTAATTTGAGAGGTTTGGGCGAATTGCCAAAATACCTTTAAGTTACAGTGGACAATTTTATGGATTAAAAAACCTCTCCCAGCTTTTCCAAAGATGCAAACAACTTTGGTATCTTGCCAAAGTGACCACTCTTTATATGTAAACCTTGACAGCAAGTGTTAGGAGGTACTCGGACTGTGGAGGACATCATAGGCAAGGCCGATCATGTTTTCACTCGACATCTGCATGGTCTCTCTAGCGGTCGTCTGTGGTAGCAACGGGAAGTAACCATTTGTATCATAACCAATGTTTGAGCAGCCTTTGTGAACGCAGTACAGGAGACAAACCTGGGGCTTTATAAGACTGTATAGCCCACTTCTACACCGGGTAATGCTTTTACCCACTAAATCATCAGGGAGCTGAACATGTTTATTTTCAATTGGAAACCAATCGAAATGACTATTTAGGGCAGTGATGCATTAATTTAAAGATTGCTAAAGCTTTTTTCCTCTGCCACTATTAACAGTTTAAAAAAAAAAACTCTTCTAGCATGTCTGTACCAAAATACTATAAAAGGCTCATTTAAAATCTATATTTTATAAAAATCAGTTTTCTATTAGTGTTAAAGCAAAACAGATATCCATAAATCCCACTTCTAACATTTTAACTAGATGCTAAAACACAGAAAATGGAGTGGAAAAAGCTTGAGCATTTTGTTTTAGGAGCAGAAATAACCTTACCAAAGTTTTGAAGTCAGATTTATTGAAGGGCTGCCTAAATGCCATCAAAAATCTAAGTTCCATTGTACTTTACTAACCTGGTCAATACCACGCCCTTTGCACTGTAGAATAATCACTTCTAGCAGCTTAGCTGCATGGCATTCTGCATCTTCTCCTGCATCCCCTGTCAATACCTAAAAAGAAAAATAAATTGGACTTTTCTCCGTATAAAACATAAGGGAAGTGATATATTGAAGGATTAGTGCTACAAAAATGACAGGGCCCAGAATGGTTGCCTCCTGGCAGAATGATTGAAGCTTGAAGACGGTCAACACCCAGCTTTACTTTCTGTCTTTCACACTATATCTCCCAGTCTGCATACCATTCCTCAGCCAAGGGTGCAGCCAAGCAACTTGCTCCCAGGAATCTGTCAAAGTTGCTCTTAAACACTAGGAGGTTCGCAAGTACAGGACAGGATGATCTTTTCCCTCCATAAAATGCATCAACTCTACCTTCCTCTGATAACACAAATAGAACTGGGAACTCAAATTTTAGGAGACAATCTGCCACACTGCTCTGTGGCACAACTAATTGGAACCCCAATATATCAGGAGTGAAATTGGACTTCAGCAATAGTGCAAAACAGGGAACAAATGATAACGCGTTTTACACGCCACCAGATATTTTTCCCCCCACCTGACTTTGATGGAAGAGAGAAGGATATCAAAGAGGAGGTGAATCCTGAAGTGGCTAAGAGCGACATTATGATGGATAAACAGAAAATTTTAGATAAGTTAGTAATGTTAAAAGGAAGACAAAGTGCCATGACCTGACAGGAGGAAATTGCGCAGACCCTAGATATTATATTTTAGGGCTCTATTGAGTGTGGATGTGCGCGAAGGACTTGAGTGGTCAATGTAGTACCCATTTTTTAAAAAGGGAGATAGAGCTAATCCAGGCCAGTTAGTTTAACAAATATGGTAGGTAAAATTTGAGTGTCTTCAATTAAGGATGAAATGACCAATTATCTAGATAGAGATAACAGTTAGAAGTTGCCAGCATGTATTTCAAGAGACAATCATGCTTGACAAACTTCAATTACTTGGAGTTAACAGACATGGTTGGGGGTTGGGGGGGGGGGGGGGAGAAGGAGGAGAGAAAGACACTGGGTGCAATGTACAGGATTAAGGGTAATGGAATTAGGCGAAGTAAGCAAATTGGATTAAAAATTAGTTAGGAGGGAGAAAACAGAGTAGGAACGAAGGGCAGTTTGTCCAGTGTGCTTCGAAGCAGGTAGTGGTGCCACTTCAGTTCACTGTGTACAACAATAATTTGGATGCAGGCCTCGAGGGAGTGGTGTTGAAATTTGTATAACACAAAATAACTAGTTAACTCCTTAGAAGACCAAGGGAAACTGCAAAGGAATATTAATAAGATGGTGGAACAGGCTTAAAACAAAATGGCAGATGGAATTCAATAAGTACGAGGTGATACATTTGATCAAAAAAAAAGCAGAGTAATTATGCTCTGAATGGAAGTAGGCTCATTGTTGTGGAAGAGCAGAAGGACTTGGAAGTACAGGTTCACAGAACATTAAATATACTCCTCAGGTTAAGGCTGTTAAATAAAATTAACGGAATTCAAGATTTTATCACAAGGTAAAGAATATAAAAGAGGTAATGTTGCGCCTGTATGAAACCTTAAGACGTCAGCTGAAGTACTGTGTACAGTATTGGAATCCACATTATAGAAAGGATATTGAGGCTTTAGAGAGGGTGTTACATAAATTCACGCAGATGCTGCTGCTGCTGCTGCTATGAAATACAAACATGAATAAATACTTTAAAAATTGGGCTTTTTTTCATTAGAATGCAGAATATGGTACAAATATAAAAGGGTGGGACAAGGTACAAAGAAGCATACTGTTTTCAGTAGTTCAGAGGTCAAGATTGAAGGCCATAGATATATGGCTAAATGCGAGAGATATAGAACAGAGGGCAAGAGAAACTTCTTTACACAGAGGATTGTGAGGATGTGGAATTCACTTCCAGGGTTAATGGTTGAGGCAGAAACTGTCAACATTCAAAATTAGATTGGATATGTGGATGAAAGAAAAGTGGGTGAAGGGATACGGTAAAGTGGGTTAACCCATTTGCTCGCGTGCAAGGTAAACACTGGCATGAACTAATGGTGCTTAACGGCCTGTTTCCATGTTGTAACTTCTATATTTCTACGCCAGGAAAAAGTAGTACACAATTACAATGTCACAATGTATGACAAATTGACTCACCTTTTTACACATACTGTAAATCATTTCCAAGTATTTGGTGTCAGACAGTAGTGTGTCTGTGTCCACTGTTATATAATTGTGTAAGAGAGGCATCATATCTGCAAATTTAAAAACAAGCTTTGAACAATCAAATTCACTGTAGTTCATTAGTTTTTTCCCCTCCCTTGACTTTTAGCTACAAAAAGTGTCAAGGAACATTTTAAAGGACTACTGAAGGTACGGTAAGCAAATCAAGAGAAAAATATCTGTAAATGCAGAGCAGGTTGATCAGTATCTGAAAGAGACAGATGCATTTGATGTTCATTTTTTGATTTCATATTTCCATTATCTATCTTTAAGCTCGAAAAAAAGCAGATTTCTAAAATCTTACCGTTGTCTGCTAGTCAGGAAACTAAAAGTTGCATTTGACGTATGTTTAATTCACAACCATTCTAAATATTATGAACTTTGCAGCCATTAGAATCCAAGGCAAAACAATACAGGATTATGTGAAAGTACTCATAAGTATAGACAGACTTCCTACTCCAATAGTCAATAGTCTCACCTCTCAATTCTCTTCCCCCAAGCAACTCAAGTATCTTTTAATAGGACAGCATACATGTAGGATTATTTCAATTCAAAACTCCCCCAAAGGCTGCAAGTAAATGTCCCACTTAACGTGGCAGCGAGCTACAAAGATCAGGAAAAGGTGACAAAACAGCACAATGACCATTGATCTGAAGATAGCGCAGCAACTTCTAAATTAAAAATATTTAATACCCAATACAGGAAACTCTTGTTTATCCGGCACCCAAATATCCGGAATTCTCGCTTAACTGGCAAAAATCATCCTCCGAAAACTCCTCTCAAATAACCGGCAATGTTGCCGAGTCGCAGTCCGAGTCTCCGCAAACGCCGAGTACTCCGAAAACTCCTCTCAAATAACCGGCAATGTTGCCGATCCCGAGTCCGCGAACGCCGATTTAGTCAGATGGGGTAGTTTTCAAAAGTGCCACTACTCAGCCTCCTGGCGCTGTCGGAAGTCCGAAACACTGCAGTTGTTAAGTAATTAAAGAGTTATGGATTACTCTCAACTGGCAGTACTGTACTTAATCAAGCATCTTCCACCATCCATTTAACACAACATTCTGTAGGTGAGTACCCAAATACTGTATACTGCACATTTCTTGATTTTTTTATTTTTCTTTGTTAAAAATAGCCTCGGTAGATATAACTCTCTGTTATCCGGAACTTTCGATCAACCGGCACCACGCCGGTCCCGTCGGTGCCGGATACCAAAGAGTTTCCTGTACCATAAACTTTTCTATTAAACCTGCTCTCGCTGGCAGTGCACATTTTTCTTTAAATATTTTGCTCTCATTCCCTGTTCTTTTTTCCCCCCCTTCTCTCATCTTTTTGAAGTTGGATTATGCCAAGGTGCAATTCCACAGGTACCAGGTGCCCTTTCCTAAATGACCGTGTTATGTCTTCACTTAGACAGCAGTCTATATCACAGCCCATCTGTCTTGCCAGTGTCCAATTTCCACATATATGCACTTTCCATAAGAGATAACTTGACATCCACCAGGAGTAAGAAGCCTGCCTGATTTTTTGCATTCCCTCGCCCAAGAACAACCAGGAAGGGCAATTGTAGCATTCCTACCAAGAACAACTAGCTCAACACAAACAAGGGACTGACGAGGTGACCTTCCTCTTCTGTAAAGCTCAGAACGACAATCGACACCAGTAACCCCATGGATAAGTTTGCCCGTGCTAGTTATTTAACTTCATCCAGGTGAGACTATCTAGGCTGTAAACTTCTCCATAGCTACAATCAGTTAACAGTACACATAGTTCCAGGTTATAGGCTTCTGTAATTGATCATGATCAAGAATTAGCAAATTAAGGCAGGCAAGGATGATTGAGGATGAAATTATGAACTCATATCTCCCTTGACTAGATGTCAACTGTTCAGAGTTATTGGGCTATGGTTACTTGAACTCCATGTAATAGTGTAGTTATGTACATCTATTTGCTATTCACATTTTATAAAACACACTTTGAAAGGCTGTTGAAGTCTTGTATGCATTGCAAATCTAAGCTGTGTTTTTTCTTACCAGTATAATAGTCAAAACCATCTTGTTGGAAGACCTCAAACACAAGAGGCAAGAGCTGCCACATTTGTAGTGAGACTTGTTGACAAGTCAGACTATGTGCCAAAGACAAGATTTCCTCATAAAATTCTGAAATAAAAAAACAAGGACTCAGTAATCCACAAATGTACAATCCAATTAACTGTAGTATCACTGAAGACGACATTACATACCCAACACATGCTGCTGCAGGACCGTCCCAATAACCTGTAAACAGATGCCTTCCAGCTGCTGTGTGATCTAAAGCAAAATGTAAAATTTTGAAATCCTATTAGCTTGGTTTAGTAACAGATATCAATAGGACCAAAACTGTACACCAGGGTGCAAACATCTCATTCAAGGGTTAAATAGCATATAACCAACCCAGTAAGCAAACAGAAGTTGGAGATTTTAATAAAAATCCACCATCTGAAGAACTAACCTCCTTGTGATCTTCCACAACACTAAGGAGAGTATCAATAGTATTAAGGATTCCCATTGCAGTTACTGCCTTATCATCACTGCCCTCTTCATCTGGGCCCGTCTGTATGACTTGGTTAAAGGTCATTGCCTAGAATAAAAACAAAGGCTCTAATCTTATTATAAGTCCTTTTATATCAGCTTAAAGGAGCTGCCTGCTTTTAGTTCAGTTTTATCACAATTGAAACAAGCAACTGTCCAATCGCACAGAACGAACAAGTTGAATAAGCAGTAGGGCACTTAAGGGACACAACATGCAGCAAACAGTGCTAGAGTTACCTGGAATTATGCGGTTGTCATAGACACAATATATAATTTCAGCTGCAAGCGTATCTAACATAACAATCAAACGGCTTACTAAATGCTGAGTCATCTCCACTGCGATGGGGGTCACCTCTTCATTATATTCACAAATCATTTTCTGAATCACATTAGTTAAGTCGTCATTCTCAGTCTCCCTCACAATGTGTAGTAAGGCCTGCATCACAGGTCTAATAAAAGGCTTGATATACTCCTTGGCTATAAAGGAAACAAAATGTAGTTTAGTTTTTCTCCAGAGAATGATTTATTACACTAAGAGGGCAGAGACATTTCCATTATTTGTTCTGATGCTTCCCCTATGCCACACACT
This sequence comes from Squalus acanthias, assembly GCA_030390025.1. Lineage (NCBI taxonomy): Eukaryota > Metazoa > Chordata > Chondrichthyes > Squaliformes > Squalidae > Squalus > Squalus acanthias. The sequence goes on from CM059434.1 coordinate 38,899,871, forward strand.
TTCACCCGACAAAAGGAAAGGTGGGCAAGCTGGTTTTAACCCCTTAAACAACCCAGTAGTAGATGCATAATGCAGCCGGAGGTAATTCTACTGTTGACTATTTCTCTCTCGGCAGTACTTAACCTCTCCTCAGTGCCCCAATATTCTCCACCAACACAATGTCTGGCAATCTGCATGCTTCAAACGGTAAAATTAGGGGAAATTCTCTGTGCCACAACGGGCCAGGCCACAGGATTTCCATAAATAGCTAGGGAGTAATTTTAGCGTAACCTGTCAGGTGGGAAAGCGGCAGGTTCGGGTCAGCCGCTTGTTTTACATCCCGCCTGATTTTATTCTCCACTGAAGTCCGTTTCCTGCCTGGCAGGTTAAGATTACTCTCCTTGTCCTCTTGGCTAAGGGAGAGGGGAAAGGAAGTTGCATTTTTATAGCATCTTCAACATCCTCAGAATGTCCCAAAGTGCTTCACAGCTAATGCATTACTTTTTGAAATGCAATTATTTATGTAGGCAGCAGCCAATTTGCCCACAGCAAGGTTCCATGAACAGCAAGAGAAAAATTACTAGTTCATTTGTTGAAGGACAAGTGTAAAACTCTGGTGAGAAAACATGCACTTGTGCTAAGCACGTGAGCATTTCTGACATGGTAAAAATTCAGTATAGTGTTGCGTTAAATTAGAAATATTAAGGACAACAATTTGAAGGATACTGTACCTATATTGATTGTTCACAACCATTCACCTGGGGAAATTATAATTTTTTCCAAAGTCAAATATGGAAAAGAGATAAATGCCTCCCACAATATAACATTCACCTTTAAGAACAAAAAAGTGATAAGTTCCAAACGGGCTTTTATTACCTTTCTCCTGGTTACTGATGAGGACCTGAAGAGCTATAGCAGCCTCCACTTTCACAGGCATTTCTTTATCTTCAATCAGGCACCTTCGAGTCAGCTCCAGTGCAGTCTGCAGGTTCTGGTCATTCTTAAACTTAACCTCACAGAAATAATGAAGGACCCAACAAGCCTGAAATGTTAAAAGTCAGTGAGTTTTACAGTTAGTGTTACTGTCCCTACCACTTATACTACCTATAGTGAATGTGGCCTAACTAACATTAGCTATTTGCATCAATGTCAATGACAAAAGTATATTAGATGCTATGGCTAGATCAGGTAGACGCAGCTGTTCAAACCTTGTTAAAGTGCGATTACCATGACTAATTAATCCCCCGACATTAGTGGCGGGTTACAGTTTGCACCAACAGCTTTACTGTTTTGTATAAAACAAATGTGCCTCAAATAGTTTTTGAATCCATAAACACACTGATTTACTTTCTTTACTGGCGATTTGGGGGCATTTTGAAAGTCAGATTAATTAGAAGCACCACTCGTTTTACAGTCCACCTTATATAGCAGGCAAACCGCAACACCCAACGCACCCGATATAAGCGGTGGGTGTTGCTGTTTGCCCACTATATATTGATTTGCAGAAAGTCAATCAGTAACTGTGGGTTAAATAGAAGGCATTTAAACAGCTTCCAAATATATTTTGCAGCTGCAATATTCTCTTTGAATTTATATTACAAATATGTTTTAATCAAATTTGTTTGAGAATAGATAGAAATTAAATGTACTCACTATAATCTGCTACCAGCTACTGTTACCAACATCACAAACCAGTGGACATTTCTATATTTGATATATGCAGCATAATGTTGAGTCTTTCTGCCATGTGTTCCATATTTCCAACCAACCATTCACCTACTTCCCTTTTAAGTTTAAAAAGTCAATTAAAAAAAAATTGAAGTTTTCCTCACTTTTCTACATAAAAAAAGCATGTAGGTTACTTGGGTTCATAAATAGAGGAATAGAATATAAAAGCAAAGAGATCATGCTAGAACTTTATAAATCACTGGTTAGGCCTCAGCTGGAGTATTGTGGACAATTCTGGGCACCACACTTCAGGAAAGATGTAAAAGCCTAAGAAAGGGTACAGAGGAAGTTTACCAGGGATGAGAAACTTCAATTTTGAGGAGAGGTTGTAAAAGTTAGGACTGTTCTCCTTGGAACAGAGAAGGTTAAGAGGTGACCTAATAGAGGTTTTCAAGATGATGAAAGGTTTGGATATAGTAGGGAGAGAAAAATTATTCCCTCTGGTGAGTGGGTCAATAACTAGACGTCGTAGATTCAAAATCACTGGCAAAAGATCTAGAGGGAAGACGGAGAAATGTTTTCACTCACTCAGTTGTTGGGATCTGGAATGCTCTCTGAAAAGGTGATGGAAGCTGATTTCATAAATAATTTTAAATGAGAGTTTGACAGGTACCCCAGGATGAGGAACTTACAGGGTTATGGGCAAGTAGCAGGGATGTGGGACTAAGCACGACACCTCTTTCAAAGAGCCAACACGGGTACAATGGGCTGAATGGCCACCTTCTGTGCTGCAAGTTTCTATGCTTCTAATAAACCATGCTCAACTTTAAACAAGCTGACGTAACTTTCAACTAATCTAGCCTGATGACCCCAGTCTTTCCAGTCCAAAAGTTACATCACTAATTTATCCTTGGGTACACATATCTTCAAGGATAAGTCACACTCTCATTCGATTTCCACAAACTGTGGAAAAGTAACAGAGAAAATGGTGAGAAAAAAAAAGCTATTCATTAAACTACAACTGCTGGAAATCTGAAATGAAAACTAACTGTTGCCAAATTTATTCAAATTATTTTCTAGTTTCTCCCCAAGGCTGCTTTCCATAATCAAAGCCTATATATTTACTTAATTTCCCCAAGTTAATCACAAATTGCCAATTTTATTCAATACATTTATTTGCTGCTTCCCATTCTATGCAAGATTGATTTCAAATTTATATTTATTGAATTCATCTTACAAGTGTGCAGCCAGTTTACTCTTTTGAAATAATTGCCTGCCATGCAATTCCTCACTTTTCCAACAACATTGCTTACTTCCCCCTATGCAATCTAACTTCAGGCCTGCAACTTGAAATATGCGGCATCTACTTTTTTTTTCCCCCTCAATATTGGCCCGCTTGTTTACTTTTCTTATTCTGCTTCCTTACCAACCCCCAGCCAAACTCTCCCATTCAATGAGACCCGCTACTCAAAGTGAAATTTAATATGCAAGGTAAACACCATGGGCCAGATTTTGCTGTAGCAGGGAATCCAACAGCGTCTGCCGTTAGTTAGATTTGGTCTGTGCATCCTTCAGCTCAAAAAAATTTTGCCCACAAAGTTTCTGAAAGTGCAAGCTGATAACTGTAGCAAGGGAAGCAGGGTAAATGGGACCCGAGGTGAACAGGGCAACCAACAGGGGTACCTCCTTAACCAATGAGATTTAAGAATTGGGAAATAAACACAGGAAGGACTGAGAAGGAGCGTGAATTAAAGAGGGTGAATTCAATGTCAAATCAGGTGCAGAAAGAGAAATAAAGATAAGATAGAGAAAGAAGGATTGAATGAGAGAGAAAACAAAAGAAAAAAATTACAATTTAAAATCTACTTGAAAATTCAATACCTGAAGGAATGAGACTCCACACTTTTAAGAGTTAATTTTCAGTGCCAGAGGGATTGATTGGCAGTACAGGAAACTTTCGTTTATCCGGCATCGACGGGACCGGCGTGGTGCCGGTTTATCGAAAGTACCGGATAACGGAGAGTTATATCTACCGAGGCTATTTTTAACAAAGAGACTCCAGGCAGCGCGGGAGAATCAACTCCTGCTACTGCAGTGTTTCGGACTTCCGACAGCGCCAGGAGGCCGAGTAGTGGCACTTTTGAAAAGTACCCCTGCTGACTAAATCGGCGTTCGCGGACTCGGGATCAGCAACATTGCCGGTTATTTGAGAGGAGTTTTCGGAGCACTCGGCGTTCGCGGAGACTCGACTGCGACTCGGCAACATTGCCGGTTATTTGAGAGGAGTTTTCGGAGGATGATTTTTGCCGGTTAAGCGAGAATTCCGGATATTTGGGTGCCGGATAAACGAAAGTTTCCTGTAATTAACAATTATCACATTGTTAAAAGGCTACTTACACTTGTAATTATTAGACCTAAATATCTGCGGCGTGTTTAGTTCTTATCTACCGCGCAAATACAGCAACTTCATGACATTCAATGCATGCCAATGTTGAGGCAGTTGTGAAATACCATTTCTGTGACGCTAATGGTGGAGTGGCGCAACTCGGACAGCAACTTTTGGACAGTCGCATTTAACCACGCATCTGCTTCTCGCCTGAAGTTGCTGTACCATTTAGCCTCACCATTATTTTTACAGCAAAATCTGGCCCTTTACTTTTTAAATCGGTAACGCATCATTCCCAACCTAGATGGACATTCTGTGCCACCACAATTATTGTATGTTATTTGCCCATTGTTAAAAGGCTACTTACGCTTGTAATTACTAGACCTAAATATCTGCGGCGTGTTTAGTTCTTATCTACTGCGCAAATACAGCAACTTCATGACATTCAATGCATGCCTGACCCAGTTTACACAATTACTGTTCAATGCTGAAAACCAGCTATAAGCTAGCAATGGTTCGAGAGCGAAGAAACTCTGGGCAGCAAGAACAAGCAACAGGCAGAGGTTGTTAGCCTGCCTTGTCCCATTCCCCTAGACCCATGACTCACCTCCTCCCAATACCAACAGATCCCATCTCCTAGATCCATGAACCTCCTCAATTGCTTCTATACCCCCTACTCTTCCTCACCCAGCTAGATATCAGGATCACCCCCCCCACCAGTTCTGCCACACACTACAGGAGTGCCTAACTCCAGGACCCCTACTTCAATTGTGCCAAAACTCAGGATCCGCCCCAATACTGCCAAACACCTACCGTGAATCTGCTACATCTTGCCATGTATAAAAGGAAAATAGAATAAAGGCCATAATTAATAGTTTTCACAGAAACCCGACAATTGTGCAGTTTTATCCCTAAAATACTGGTAAAATTTCCAGGATACCCAGCAATAATACAATTGGACTTACTTCAATCCCTGTAAAGTACTGATTGTGATGATAGATCTCTATCATTACTGGTTTGCCTCAGCTGAGTAACCAGTCAGTTTTCACCTAACTAATTTGATGAAGCACTACATGGAAGCAAGAGGGGGCAGGTTAAACTGATTAGCTTGCCTTGATGTTTTGGGGCAATTCCAAAGGGATGAAATGGGGAACATATGTACACACTCACCCTTGCTCTCATGTAGCCCAGCTCACTGCTGAACAATGGGAAGACATGGTTCTGCAACATGAATTCCATCTGATCCTTGTAGATCTTTTTCTGTTTCAGGAACAAACAGCTGGTTAAACAGATTTAAAATTGAGACAATGGACAGATCATTAATTGTGTACAACATAAAAGAAACCCATGTTTTTGTGTGTGAACCTATGCATTCTTTAAATTATGTGCTCCTCTCCAGCAGTCTCTTTCGGCCACCCACCAACTGCAATCAACAGTCTCTGCTTCCAGGATGCTGTCATGAGTCAACTTCTGGGAACCATGCAAGAGCGGCCCAATGATGATACGCCCTCTGACTCCTCCCTAGTTTACCCATTGGAGTGGAGAAACATCTGATATCTGCTTGCCTCTTCTCCACAGCACATTAGCCAAGATCACTAAATCTGTGACATGGAGGGAACCACAAGTACAAACCCATTCCTCTGCAAAGGTTGGTGTTACAACATACTGCAAAACACTGCCTTGCATTTTCCAAGGTTGTGCATCGGAGTCCATTCTCTTTCTGCCAGGGGTGAGACAGCACAGAACAACTATGAATTAAGCAGGGCTTTCCTTTATGTACCGCTATATTAATCACCTTTAATAGTACTTCTGCTAGGGAGCCAATCATATGCAAAGCTCCATCTTTCTTCCGGGGATCAACAGTTGGTTCTGTAAGTATCTGGTAACAGAATCCCATTGTTTTTTGCAACACCTGAATCAAAAAAATACATTGGGAGGATTAATACTTATACTAAAGCTATAGTTCACAATATTGCAGCACATAAACAATAAATGGAAAGACAAGGGGATAAATACATTTATTTTTAAAGACAAAACACAGTAAGTACTAGGTAAACAGATAATGCATACGTTTAATCTATTCAAGCAATAAAACTTAACTGGACCAGCCACATAGATACTGTGGCAACAAGAGCAGGTCAGAGGCTAGGTATTCTGCGGCGAGTGTCTCACCTCCTGACTCCCCAAAGCCTTTCCACCATCTACAAGGCACAAGTAAGGAGTGTGATGGCATACTCTCCGCTTGCCTGGACGAGTGCAGCTCCAACAACACAAGAAGCTCGACACCATCCAGGACAAAGCAGCCCGCTTGATTGGCACCCCATCCACCACCTTAAACATTCACTCCTTTCACCACCGGCATACCATGGCTGCAGTGCGTACCATCTACAAGATGCACTGCAGAAATTTGCCAAGGCTCCTTCGGCAGCACCTCCCAAACCTGCAAACTCTTCCACTTAGAAGGACATGGGCAGCAGGCGCATGGGAACACCACCACCTCCAAGTCACACACCATCCTGACTTAGAAGTATATCGCCAATCCTTCATTGTCGCTGGGTCAAAATCCTGGAACTCCCTACCCAACAGCACTGTGGGAGTACCTTCACCACGCAGACTGCAGCGGTTCAAGAAGGTGGCTCATCACCACCTTCAAGGGAAATTAGGGATGGGCAATAAATGCTGGCCTTGCCAGCGACGCACACATCCCATAAAAACAAATTTTTTAAAGTGGTCACAGCGACTTAGTTGATTGAGTTGGAGGCTGGTCAGCAACCAAAATTGTCTTGAAACACTGCTAGACCATATTATGACCTCAACTTTCCCCATGGCCAACAGTGCTTGCAAGGCACTGCAATGCAGCTGCAGAACTGTTAGAAAACAGCACTGAACAGACACTAGGCACAGAGTGTCCATGGCCGAGACCTAAACCAGCAGAAAAAGCTCCACAGTAATATTTAAGTTAGTAAGTAAATTACGACATTTTGCGTGGACATTTGTAAACTGTAGGACAAAAGCCCGGCTATTAGCAACATCTGAAGATCGCAGTGAAATACTCACTTCTTTTCTCTTACTGCAGGCCGTGTATAATAATGTCTGAGCAGCTGTCGTTGGAGAGATGAAGTCTTCAAACACATCTACACAGAAAACCCAGCAATTAAGTACTATAAATTACAATAATTATTAAATCCCCAATTGCAAGTTGAACACGTTTAAATAGTTGGATTTAAATCAAAATAGCACTAATCGCCCCATACCAAATTTAGCCTCAAGACAATACCTCTAAAGCCATTATTAGATGACCCAAATCAAAGTGAAATACCCATACAATTTGTACATCTTAGCTTCCTTTTTCAGGTTTATTAAAGACAGCGTGTCAGCATAAGAAGCTCACCTGCTAAACAGTTTCAAGTACAACATGGGAAAACTTGTACAAAGCCAGCAAAGAGTAGCAGGCTGAGATAATATGTATACAAACAAACCATTGTTCAACACAAAAAACCTTCAAGTAATTTATTTGGCAGCTAACTTTTAGTTAGGACATCACAAAAACAGTTATGAAACTCTACAGTTTTAACGTACCAGCACTTCAGCTGAATAAATTTTCCATTTTGTAAACTGCTACTGAAACTTGAAGTTTCATGCAGTAAGTAAACTGAGAATCTTATGGGTGACTCACTTGTAGGGGGGTGGGAAGGTTGGAAGTATAGAGGGGGAAAAATGAAATTAGATCATATTTGAGCCTTACAGACTAGGAAGATCCTCGTCTATGCTAAACTAGCTGATCCTAGACAGGACAACAGTAGGGGTGCTACAATCTGACTCCGTACCCCTAGATTTGGGAGGAGGAAAAACAGTCAGGATTCCCACTCCTGCTCAGAAGAATCTATATCCAAAAATTCCTGCTGTAAATGCGCATGTGATCAGTGGGATTGCGTTCTGCTGCAATGCTGTGTGATTGGATAAAAGCCTGCTGCCACCCATTGTCTACGCTCAACATGAACAACGCCTACTTGGATGAAATATCCAAGGGTAATAGTGTATGTGGAACCATACCACAGCAAGGAATTAATGCTGAAGAGGATACCACAAAGAACAACCACAGAAGTGCAGAGGCCATTATGTCAGTACCAGCTTTTTGCTAGACCAATCAAAAACTAATCAGAGATTTGGTGGAAAAGGCAAAGGACTGATTTTTTTATTTTTAAAAAGGTCACTTAATCTTTAATCAGGCTGCTATATCTTTAGAATTGAAGCAACAATACATATTTTTAAGTCAACAATCCCACCTATGAAGTAAACATAACACTTACCAAATTTCATACGAATATACTCATATGGATCCTCCTGCCAGAGCTCCTCATCTGCATCTGTGTAGCACATCAAGGGGAAGACAACATCTTGGATAATGCCCTATGAACAGCAAACAGAGTTTGTTTAAATTAATAATTTATCAAAATAAAAAAATCAGCCTTCAACTAGTACAAACTCAAAATAATTTGGTTAGGAACAGAAATTATCAATTTCACTAATCCCCCACATCTTTTTTCCTGAAGATGGTGATTCTTGTTGGGGTGCAGTTTCATAGGTATTGCAGCCCTTTGATATCGTACCCAAATGACCATTCTTCATGTGAGCCAAGACAGTGAATGTCTGCAGACTTTCCAACCATGGGTGCCATCAAAGTCACTATTCTCACTTAATGTATTTTCCAGCATCAATTACTGGATCAGGAGTAGGAACCTTAACTGATGATCTTGCCCTTCCTTAGCTCAGGGGCACAAAAGCCAATATAGCAGTTCCTGCTCCCTCCCCAATCCTCAAGATTAGCTAACTCAGAATATCTGGCCTTCCCAGTTTACATGTTCAGTACATGAAGTGGTACAATTAGCTACTGAGCTACATGGGGAGCCCAAGTCTTTTTCTAAATTATTCACTGCTTCAGTTGAAAGACATCCTTGCAATATTTCTTGAAAAATTAATTGCACAATTTTCCAAATATATAGAAACTTGACATATGGAGAAGCAGCTATGTAAATGCTATCATTCAACTCAGGATTAATTAGGATTAGAATTAACCAAAATCCTTCGCTTATTCTATTACTACGCCCAAGTGTGAAGGAGCTGACCATGATGGAGTTTAATTTAAACATTCCTGGGGGTCCCCGAATGCTTAAGTGGTTGAAGCAATTGGTAACTCAGCAATTCTCAGACTTTACCAAATTAGCTGTGTGGTGGCAGTCGGGAAACTACAATTAGCCTCACTGTCGCTGGGTTTGGGGAGCGGGCGCGGACAAGAAAGAGAAGACATAGCAGTATAGCTTCTCACTCCTGTTCAATATCTAACCTCCTTCTGTGCTGTATGATTCTACACCAGTTCAGAAACAGTGATATCATTGTGAAGACAGAATTTGGCTCAGCTGTGTTGTCTCAACCAGTTAAAAAGCTAACTAATAGTCACTATCTGGACTCATGAAGAATGGCCATTCAGGTAAAGCATCAGATGACAACCAGTGCCCATGGAAGAGCACATCTGCAAGGTGTCAACAGCTTCAGGTCAGGCAATGGATGGGGGAGTTCCATTTCATTCAGTACCTTGGGGTTCATGTCTCTAATGATAAATTCACAGACCATGAAATTACACAAGCATGATTCAAGAGTCCTGGGCACATCCTGATTTTGACAACAGCATTATTAAACCAACTAAACAATAGAAAAGCAGAACTGTTAATTGTAACAATCTCAGCGTTCTTTAATGTCTTCTATATAACACTGCTCAGAATTGTTTGGCAAACCATGTTGAACTAGGTTGGCATTACAAGCATCCTTACCTGAATATGGGGTTTTAGATTCTTCCAAGTGACAGCATGAGCAACCCCCTGGTTAATGTAGTTCAGTGTTTGCTGCAATACTCGAGGAGCAACATATTGTTTTTCTTTGTATTGATACAAAACTTTCAACAGCACCTGTAACAAGATATACTGAGTAAAGGACTAGCTTATAGATGTGTGCTTTAGAAAATATCTAGTACAAAGATCTGAAATACATGGTCGACACACAATCTAAAGATGTAGCAGCACTGTTCTGTAGTGTTACTATAGTCACTCATCATCTCGATGGCCATCTGCTGGCGATAACCAAGATGACTTGATACAAATTTGTATTAAATTGTAATAATGAAAGTTTAACTTTCAATCCCAGACTTACCAGGGAAGTGGATTTTCCATCAAACAATTACATATTAGCATTCGTAATGGCAATATGAAAAGTCCATATACTAAACTATCCACCCCTCCCATTTTCTTAGCTAAAGGCGAAAGCGCAAAAGACAAAGCAGTAAGGTTCAAAATGGACAAAAGCATATAGTTTTTGAGGGGGCGGAGGAGAATTGCATGGAAATTATACTGTACCTGCTGGATACTGACAGCATAACCTTTGAGGAATACTTCAGCAAATTCATTATATTCTTTGGAAACATTACCCGGACTTCCGTATCTGGTGGATACAAATACATTTCAGTACTCATTGAAACATTTGAAGTTTAAGATAGGCAGTTGAAAGTTTCACAATTGGGGGTCCCCCGAATGGGTAAGCGAGTAACAGACCAGGATAGCCTCAGAATTTTGGCTCTTGATCACTATCCAGTGACTCTTGCTGGGAGTGCTTAAGCATGGACACTGGACGAGGTCAGGACTGGCTCAGCTGTAATGCCCCCATGGTTCAACAGCCAGTCAACACACAATGTCCAGGCTTACATGAATAATGGACAATTGAGCAAGGTACTGGATGACGTCAGTGGACCTAAACCCCAGCTAGGAGTAACACTTTCAGAAAGAGGAGAAAAATTCGGCAAAAAATAAAGTTGCACAACTTATTCTATAAATTACAAACCACTGAAAAACCCTCACCGTTCGAACAATCTGGCCAAGATGTGCAAAGCCCATTTTTTGCACTTCCACCAAGGGAGCTCAGGTCGATCATCTTCATCAACTTGAAGAGTTTCCTTAAAACCAGCACAAATTCAATTATGAAAACTTGCTGAACACACACCTCTACTGCAGGAGTGCATACTTACAGCATTATGGGTTTACACAGTCAATTTCCATTATAGATGTGGACAAAGAAACCTATAATGGAAATATTTTGCAGGAAATACACATTGAATACATATAGTTTACACCAGGAGCTCAAGCTGAGAGACTGGCAAATGGCCTGATTTGCATATATTGACCTGGTCAGCACTATGCTGCAATGCTCAGTCTCTTGACTGGGTTAGGAAATAAAGCTTTAGAAACTTAAAAGCCAATTAAGAATAACAAGCTTATTACATATGCACCAGCTCATTCTCAGAGGATGGCAAAGGTAAAGAAATGCAGGTAGGAATACTTTGAAGTAAAATATAGCACTTAAAAAGCTGCTTAACATTAAGTATAGAAGAAATAAGAAAGCGCAGAAAAGGAAAAAAAAATTTGCCACATTTTACCAGTATAAAACTAAGTAATAAAGCTACTCTAGAAACAATAACATTCCTATAAATTAGTGTTTCTTGCAACATCACATTGCATAAATTTAATACAGCAGTCTATGCTATTCACCTGGGAAGCAAAAATCTAAAATAATGTTTCATTTGTCTGGCAGTAGTTCAATAAGATATTTAATGAATTATAACATCACCCTCTCACAATTCAACTTCTACATATTAAAAGGGCTTCAATTTTTTTTTTTTTTTAAAAAAACCTAATTCCCTAGTTTGTTGTGCCCCAAAAGTAAAAGCTGCACTTTTAATTGCACTTCATCTTTACTCATGTTCCACTCTCCTTGGTTAAGAGGATACAAACGTTCAGTTGATATATTTAGGCAATCAACACTGGGAAGAAATGGAGGAGCAAAAAGGGAGAAAAACTTACAGGAGGAACATCCCTATCAACAACAGTTTTGAGTATTTCCATCCATTCCGTAAGGTTTTGTTGGCTTATCAGCTCCAACGGTAGAGTGTACTGTAGGCAGAAAACAGAACAAAATTAATCAAACGACAAAAGTTACAAAGTTCAGCCAACACTATTCACTTCATTCAAAATAAAATCTCTCTTTGTAAATTAACACATATTAAACAAAAGTTCAGTGAAGTCATTTAATGCAATAATTTAAATTGCCCAATTCCAATTGCATTTATCATCAAACATAGTACTATAACTGCTAACACAACTAAATGGACAAAAAACTTGGCCCCTTTATTGGTGCACTCCAATGTATGGTGCCATGCAACAGCAGGCTTGTATAAAAACACAACACACTATTCTTCACATAGCAAGTTCCCCAGTTTTAACCATACCACCAAGGAGGTACAATCAAGTGGACTGGCATTTCCAAACAGGTAGAGTAAAACATCTGAGGACAAGTCAACCTGCATAAGTACTGCGAAGAGCTTGTCTCAACAGCAGAAGCAGCATGCCCACCTTCGGTCACAGAATGATGCATTTCACGTAGAAGAAAAATAACTGGCACGGTGAGATGGGAAGAGAAACAGGTTGACCATACAATTATTATTCAATAGAAAGTCGCTGACCAGCCACAGGCATGGCTATGGCGCGATCGATAGCTCCGAAAGCTTGTGATTTCAAATAAAACTGTTGGACTATAACCTGGTGTTGTGCGACCTCTCAACCTCATTTTAGCCACATGCACTAGTTTTAGTAGAAAATGCCATACACACAATAGAGGTAAAAGTACTTCACATGTATATTTACTTAAACATCTAACACCATTCAGTGCGAAACTTTGCAGTTGCTTTCACCAAAGCTTGGAATTCTGACATAAGAACATAAGAAATAGGAGCAGGAGTAGACCAATCGGCCCCTCGAGCCTGCTCCGCCATTCAATGAGATCATGGCTGATCTGATCCAACCTCAACTCTAAAGAACACAAGAAGCAGGAGCAGGACCAGGCCACTCGGCCCCTGGGCCCGCTCCGCCACCCACAGGGCCTTGACCGATCCGAACTCAAACTCATGTCCAATTTCCAGCCCTGCTCCCCGTAACCCCTGATACCCTTTACTTCTAGGAAACGGTCTATTTCTGTTTTAAATTTATTTAATGAAGTAGCTTCCACAGCTTCCTGGGGTAGCAAATTCCACAGACCCACTACCCTCTGAGTGAAAGAGTTTCTCCTCATCTCAGTTTTGAAAGAGGAGCCCCTTATTCTAAGATTATGTCCCCTAGTTCTAGTTTCACCCATCATTGGGAACATCCTCACCGCGTCCACCCGATCAAGCCCCTTCACAATCTTATATGTTTCAATAAGATCGCCTCTCATTCTTCTGAACCCCAATGAGTAGAGTCCCAATCTACTCAACCTCTCCTCGTATGTCCACCCCCTCATCCCCGGAATTAACCGAGTGAACCTTCTTTGTACTGCCTCGAGAGCAAGTATGTCTTTTCTTAAGTATGGACACCAAAACTGTATGCAGTACTCCAGGTGCGGTCTCACCAATACCCTATACAACTGCAGCAATACCTCCCTGTTTTTATATTCTATCCCCCTAGCAATAAAAGCCAACATTCCATTGGCTTTCTTGATCACCTGCATACTAACTTTTTGATTTTCTTGCACCAAGACCCCCAGATCCCTTTGAACTGCAGTACTTTCCAGTTTCTCGCCATTAAGATAATAACTTGCTCTCTGATTTTTCCTGCCAAAGTGCATAACCTCACATTTTCCCAATATTGTATTGCATCTGCCAAATCTCTGCCCACTCACCCAGCCTGTCTATATCCCCTTGTAGGTTTTTTCTGTCCTCTTCACTCTCTACTTTCCCTCCCATCTTTGTATCATCTGCAAACTTTGATATGTTACACTCGGTCCCCTCCTCCAAATCGTTAATATAGATTGTAAAGAGTTGGGGACCCAGCACCGACCCCTGCGGAACACCACTGGTTGCCAGTCCGAGAATGAACCATTTATCCCAACTCTCTGCTTCCTGTTAGATAACCAATCCTCCACCCATGCCAGAATATTACCCCCAATCCAGTGATTTTTTTATCTTGAGCAATAATCTTTTATGTGGCACCTTGTCGAATGCCTTCTGGAAGTCTAAATACACTACATCCACTGGTTCCCCTTTATCCACCCTGTATGTTATGTCCTCAAAGAACTCGAGCAAATTTGTCAGTCATGACTTCCCCTTCATAAAGCCATGCTGACTTTGTCCTATTAAATTATGTTTATCTAAATGTTCCGTTACTGTCTCCTTAATAATAGACTCCAAAATTTTACCCACCACAGATGTTAGGCTAACTGGTCTATAATTTCCAGCCTTCTGCCTACAACCCTTTTTAAATAAGGGCGTTACATTAGCAGTTTTCCAATCTGCCGGGACCTTTGCTGAGTTCAGGGAGTTTTGGAAAATTATTACCAAAGCATCCACAATTCCTACTGCCACTTCCCTCAAGACCCTAGGATGTAAGCCATCAGGTCCAGGGGATTTATCCGCCTTGAGTCCCATTATTTTACTGAGTACTAATTCCTTAGTGATTTTAATCGTATTTAGCTCCTCCCCCACTAGAGCCCCCTGTTTGTCCAGTGTTGGGATATTCTTAGTGTCCTCTACCGTAAAGACTGAAACAAAATATTTGTTCAGCATTTTTGCCATCTCCATGTTTCCCACCATTAATTTCCCGGTCTCATCCTCTAAGGGACCTACGTTTGCCTTAACCACCCTTTTTCTTTTTATATAACTATAGAAACTCTTGCTATCTGTTTTTATATTTTTTGCTAATTTATTTTCATAGTCTATTTTCCCTTTCTTAATCAATCCTTTAGTTACTTTTTGTTGTCTTTTGAAGACTTCCCAATCTTCTATACTTCCACTAACTTTGGCTACCTTATATGTCCTTGTTTTTAGTTGGATACTTTCTTTAATTTCTTTACTTAGCCATGGATGGCTGTCATTTCTTTTACACCCTTTTTTCCTCAGTGGAATATATTTATTTTGAAAGTTGTAAAATAACTCCTTAAATGAACACCACTGCTCATGTACCGTCTTACCCGTTAATCTATTTTCCCAGTCCACTTTAATCAATTCTGCTCTCATGCCATCATAGTCTCCTTTATTCAAGCTCAGTATGCTTGTTTGAGAACCAACCTTCTCACCCTCTAATTGGATATGGAATTCAACCATGTTATGGTCACTCATTCCAAGGGGATCCTTAACTAGGACATTATTAATTAATCCAGACTCATTACACAGGACCAGGTCCAAGGTTGCTTGCCCCCTTGTAGGATCAGTTACATACTGCTCAAGAAATCCATCCCTAAGACACTCAATAAACTCTTCCTCAAGGCTGCCCTGCCCAATTTGATTTGTCCAGTTAATATGATAGTTAAAATCCCCCATAATTATAGCTGTTCCCTTATTACATGCCCCAACTATTTCCTGATTAATACTTCTTCCAACAGAGTTGCAACTATTAGGAATTTATTAGACACAGCACATCTTAGTGCAGCTTCTAGGCTAATGTCCAACTGTTGTCCAGAGAAATTGCTGAGAATGTTCACTCACTCAGTGAGACATGCCAGACACAGCCCTGCTCTCCTTTCAGAACACGGTTGGGTGTTGCTTGCCCTTCGCCATGACATGCCCTGTTGAAGATGCTCGTTATTAGTTGGGCGCTCTTCTGCTGGCCTAGAGCAGTTATGATTGGTTGAGTTGACCACGATGATAGTTCCCCATATCATACAATGGTGCTGAAGTCCATCATTTTCACCAGTGTTACACACCATTTTAGCAGATAATCAATAAGCAGTAACCATTGATGTACATATTACATAGAATTTTACAGCACAGAAAAAGGCCAATTCGGCCCAACAGGTCTATGCCAGTGTTTATGCTCCACACGAGCCTCCTCTGATCTTATTTCATCTCACCTTATTAATATATCTTTCTATTCCTTTCTCCATCATGCACTTCTCTAAATTCCTGTTAAATGCATCTATTTGTCTCAAGCAAACTTAAAAAAACTTGCACACACTTTCGTCTTATCATTTTACTAACATGTGTAACATGGTTAAAGTAGACATGCATACGCCATGAGAATGAGCATTGCGATCACATGGTGTCTATTACTCATTTTTTTTAAATTTACTAATCAAAAGTGCACTCAGCCACATGCGGCTAGTGGCTAATGTATCAGACACCACCAGCATATATGACTTATTAAATTAAATTTAATCCTCCCATGACATTAAATGGATCCTTCTTAACTTTAGATTGCATTGCATCTCCAAATAGGTTTGCCCCTCTGATTTAGGGGATTCTACATGCAATGGCATCAGCATCACCCCAACTGATGACCCTCACTGCTCACATCAACTTCCCAGAAAAGGCATGGGGAATGCAACAAAAACAGTCACCAAGAACACAGGAGATGCAATGTGCAATCCTCATAGGGACTCCATCGTGCAATATACAGATAGCCTGTGCTGATGCAAGGCTCTATCCAGAGCAGTCTGTTGTTTCCCGGGGGACAGAGTCACACATCTCCAGGACTATGTGGACAACCTGATGCAAGGCAAGTGTCAGGGTATTGTGGTTGGCTTACGTATTGGTACTAATGACATGAATAAAAAGCCTCTTTTATTGCAGGACACCTACAGGAATCTTGTAGCTGACCTGCAGAACAAGGGTAGTAGTCTCATGGCCACTCCAGTTATGACCAGATCACCAGAGGAAGAGCAAGATCATTGGATTTGACATGTGACTTCAGGATCTTTGCAAGGAGAAGCTGCACTTCATCGGCAACTGGCAGGTACTCGTGGGCCATGGTAAACTATTTAGGAGGGTCGGATGCCACATAAACTCAAGGTTGGTATTGAACTTGCTTTTCGGAAACATTTACACTAATTGAGCTTAGGTATAGCACAGCCATGTTCAAAGACCCTTACTAGGTTAGGTAACTAGTGCACAGATAGTGTTAATATTCTACACAGTCTCGGAGAAGACACTTCATTTTGCATTACAATACCTGAACAAGTGCATAGAAAATTTTGAAGATCTGTTTTTGGATGAGGACAGAGTGGTCTGAAGGATCAGAGAGAAGTTGGACAAAACGATCTTTCATCATAGGCAAAAAGTGCTGCATAGCTGCCACCAATGGGCTACGTTCCTCTGGTTTCTTGTACCTGTGTATACAAAAAATGCAAAACTATATGCCAAAATACAAGCGCAGCACCAGAAAAATATTCCTGTACTTGAAATCCACATTCCCTCATTGCGTCTAACATTGCCACAATGAACAATCAGTATCCGCTTCCCTGGTAAGATTGCTTTCTCGACCCATCTGAAGTTGCAATTCTCTTTACAATTGATCAAGCCACTTCAGGACAGTGCTCCACCCAATCAGTATTAGAGTGACCTACAGGCAAGGCACTGATAAGATTAGACATTTTCTTTTTTAAATGTTAATAATTTTAGTGCTTTCACTTTCAATACAAAAATACTCCCCATATACATTCCTTCCCCTTTAAACACTACATAGGCATGAATAATTACTACACTATCAAAATGTCACTCAGTCCAGGAAAAGTGTTGGGGGGGGGGGGGGGGGGGGGGGAGGGAGGGGGGGGGGAGAAGAGGAGGAGTCTTAAGTACATCTCAAGTACACAGGTTTTAAACAAAGTACTATTTGGCTACTCAGGCTGAAATGCCGAAAAAGCAGATAGGAAAACTATTCAGAAACAAAAATATAAGAACTTACTCATAGTTCTTCACCAACTGATAAAGGCAGAGGAGGATCCCAAGCCAATAGGCACTGTTGTCTGACTGCAGGTAGAATCCAATTTTATCTACAACTGCTGGCCACCTGCCTGGATAGTCATGCTTGATTATTTGGTGAATGCAAGTAGTAAGCTGCACCCTAAAAAACAGAATAGTATTAATTCTAGATATTGAGATAGCACCAGCTACTCACAAAAACGAACTGCATCGCAGTTCTATAAATGAACATGTAACAAAATAACAGATGCTAATGAACTCTAAAATGTAACTAAGTTTTAGACAAGTTACATTCAAGTTTTAAACTCAGCAGCCAAAATGCTATGCCTAAATACAATAGCTTTGCTACAGCATTTGCACACCAGCTAAATGCAGATTACATCAATGCAGCGCTTTATCTGCATCTCTCCCCTTCCTTTAATCCCATAAGAATTTTTTCATAAAGTTACCCACTTCATATTTTCCTCTCAAAGCTCGTTCTGGTGCAAGTTGTGCTCAAGTACCTGATTCAAGCAGGCATTATGCATGCGCAAACCTCAGTGTGCGTTGAGAGGTACCACTGCAAAGCCCAATGTGCGCTTGAGAAATTTACACTTGCATCCAGTAGGGGTTACTGCATAGCAATCAGGAGTGTGAATCCCAAGTGATTTTCAACCCTCTCCTAACCCAGGGTCACGGAGTGCAACTTTAACACCTTTACCACCACCCTTGCAAAGATCAGCTAACAGCACAGACCAGGGATCGAACCTAGGACTTGCCCTGTCTGTAATGCTCAGCTACTCGCTAGGCAGGCTTTCTTTTTCCCTTTGACAGAGGATCAACTTAATACATCCAAGCAGGCTATTAATCATCAACAGGGGAAAATACCATATTCCCCCACACTGCCATTCATGAGACTCACATTCCAGGCAGCACCCAGAGTTCTTTGCCCAGAACAGGCAATGACAGCAAGAGCACTAAAATGCAACAGTGAAAAGCATCTACCAATATTTGACCAGTAAGCCAGAAAGGAGTGCTGTATGAGGAGGTTGAGACAGAAAAAACCATACCAAAAAGGGAGATACTAGACTATTGGTATGAACTTGCCCGACAACAGTCAGTAAAGCCAGCATATAACTGAACCAAATAGAACAGGGTCCCACTTTCGATTACCTGAATGCACGGAGTGAGCCGACCTTAGCCAAAATGGCAGTGGAACTAAAATTAGCCTCAATGTCACATGCTTGTGCAGCAGGACCTCGACAGTGGAGGACAGCAGTGACTTGGGCTAGAGAAGGGAAAACAACCTACGACTCCTGGCCATGTTCACCATCCAGTGACTTTTTCAGGAATGTGCACGTCAACATCAGGTGAGGGCGGGATCAAGCTCACACTAAAGAATTACCACTTGGGTGAGGTACTTGAGGAAGTGGTCAACATGCTGAACCAGGATCCAGCATCACTGAGCCTCTGGAATGGGAGAAAATTGAAGGACTAGCAGCAAGGGCAAGCTCAAGGATTTCACCAAGGAAAGAAAACACATGCAAGTTGCCCATGGCTGCTCTTGTAGACAACCTTGCAGTTGATTACCAAGCATTGGCAAAGATTTGGGAGCAAGCCATCTATATGGCTTCCTGGCCTAGGTGAAAAGGACCTCAAGAGAGGATAGAGAATGTAGAATTCAAGCATTTAGAAAGCATTACTGCAAATTCTCACGGGATGGTAGCATTTGCTGTTCGCAGACAGTGTGTTAATTTGCAGTATGGTGTTTACCCAACTCTCTAGAGTAGCGTTTATTAAAAAGAAGCCCCTTTCCTATTACAAACCTTATCAACTCAGGTGACTGAATAATAGCCTCTATTATGTTGTCACGGATGAACTGTTGATCTTCCTCTGGGATAGTAAATGGTGGCACATCACTTGAAGCAGCTTCACGCTCAGCCCAGAACTGTGTAATCGTATTTTTCAAGTAAATTACACCTAAGAGAGAATTAAATCATTAGAAACTGCATCACATTACTTACCAACATTGCTGATGATTTACAATTCTGGGATTAAAATACATAATCTGGGAAAGATTTACTGATTTGTGCGTTACTAAATATTTGCA
This sequence comes from Squalus acanthias, assembly GCA_030390025.1. Classification (NCBI taxonomy): domain Eukaryota; kingdom Metazoa; phylum Chordata; class Chondrichthyes; order Squaliformes; family Squalidae; genus Squalus; species Squalus acanthias. The sequence goes on from CM059434.1 coordinate 38,919,758, forward strand.
TTTGATTAGCACAAGCAGATTCTCCAGTTTTTGTAAAGAAGGAACACTTTAAATTCCAGTTGAAATCACTTTAATTTAATTGATTTTCAGAGTTAGAAAGAACAAACTTGCATTTATATAGCGCCTTTCACAACCTCAGGATGTTCCAAAGTGCTTGCCAGCCAATGAAGTACTTTTGAAACATAGTCACTGTTGGAATGTAGGAAATGCAGCAGCCAATTTGCACACAGCAAGGTCCCATGAGCAAGGTCCCATGATGGAGAAAGGAATAGACGGACATGTTGATAGGGCAAGATGAAATAAGGTCGTAGGAGGCTCGTTTGGAGCATAAACACCGGCATGGACCTGTTGGGCCAAATGGCCTTTTTCAGTACTATAAAATGATCAGTTGCTTTTCGTGTTAGATGAGGGATAAATGTTGGACAGGACCCCAGGAGCACGCCCCTGCTCTTCTTTGAATAATGCTGAGAGATCATTTACATCCACTTGAGCGCAGTTTAACATCTCATCCAAAGGATGGCACCTGACAGTGCAGTATTGAAGTGCCAGCCAAGATTATATGGCCAAGTCTCTGGAGTGGGGCTTGAACCCACAACCTTCTGACTCCGAGGCAAGAGTGCCATCATTAGGCCACAGCTGACACCATGATTGGCACCAGAGTTGATGAAGATGTGTGTGCATATATGCACACAAAAACACAAATTTAAATGAAGCAGTCTCATTTCATTTAAAGTTACTCAGGTAAAGCAAATATTTCCAGATGCCATGGGCCAGATTTTGCTCTCAGCGGTGAACAAATGGCACCAGCCATTCATGACAATTACCCACAGACTTTAAATGGGATTTTGCACTGAAACATACTGTGATTTAAGAGCCATTTCAGCACAGCGCCCTCTACAAGGGATCTGGGACCTGTGTGAACAGGGCAAGCAACTGTGTACCGCCTTAACCAATAAGATTGAAAAATCATTAAGGAGGAGCAGAGTCTGAACCAGGAAGCGTCAGTTAGAATAGTTCATTCAATGTCAAATCAGGTACAGCAAAATATGGAAGGGATTGAGAGAGATAAAAAAAGCAAGAAAAAAGTTAAAAATAGTAAATTATTTACTTTTCTTTTAAATCTCGAACAATAATTAAAATCTGAAGGAATGAGACTCCACACTTTTTAAAAGTTAATTTTCAGTGCCAGAGAGGTTGTTTGGCAGGAATAAGACTTATCACATCATTAAAAATTTACTTAAACTGGAATGGACAAGCCCCAACTGTTTCTGGTTGTTTAGTGGGTATATATCACATAAGTACAGCAACTTCACGCCATTCCATTATTTCAATGTCAAGTGTCTCGGCGATATACCATTATAGCAAAGCTTCTGGAGGAGCAGGGCAACTTGGACAGCAACTTCCCAACTTCTGTAATTAACTGTGCATGTGCAGTCACTGGCAGATGCTGTCCAATTTACACTTTAATAACAGTGAGCGCTGGTAGTCTCACCGTTATTTCTATAGCAAAGTCCAGACCCCTGTAGCATGGGCAAGTGTTCTGAACAGCAGGCATCAGAATTCTGTATCAAACTGCTTACAAGGTAGAGCATGAAGATCACAATAGGAAAATACCTAGTCCTTGCTTACAGCAGTAAAGGACTTATGAAAAGGCAATGACCTGCCCTTCCCTGCTATTCCCTTCCTCAAATCAAATTTCACTGAATACCGAAAATAAAAAATTGATAAACTTATTTACAATTTACCATAAATAGGAGGAAATTAAAGAGTCTCAAAACATTCCCCAATTGAATAGTCTATTTCTATGCTGTAACATTCTATGTAATTCTATATAACTGAAATTACTTAACTGCAGTCCACTACAAACTCTTAATTGAATTATTTAATAATCTATGTAATAACTAACTTGAAATACTAAATTGTTCACAAGACCATACAACATCTGGCCTCTCTGCAATTGAGCAGAAAGAATTGAACTTTTTTTTTAAAAAATTTAAAAAGCCAACCAACAAGAACAATTTCTCAGTTGTCAGTTTGCCACAACAGTTGTCAGTGACTAGCACAATCCTGAGTGACCACTTTGGAGGCCAGTTAACCTTCAAGAATAACTTAAAAGTTGCCTGACCAGAACGTTAAGCCAAATGAATGAGATAGTAAATAACACCTGCTGTGTTTAAAACAAGTACTTTAGTTGTAAAAGTAAAAATGTACAAGAGATTCAAATGAGGTGCAGGCACTGTGCACTCAAAAAAGTGTGTGAAGGTTACAACCACTTGTACTGAAATTTGTCTTTAAATTATTCTCTCTTCCCACCCCTCAACTTTTCTTCTCTTTCTCTGAAAGCAGCAATGATTCACATTGAGTTACAGCTCGATGAGCAACAGCAGCTTTCTAGTAGCTTGCCCATTCATGAGAGCCTAGACAGGTCAGCAGGTTATTTGACAGTGGGTACATTATAGCTCAGCCCTATCCTGTCTTACCCAACATACACACACGAACACTTTTTGGCAAGGATCACTACTCTCAAATCCACAAGTGCTGAGATCAATTGTACGGTCTCCTCAAAATCAGCCAATACCAAAGTGACCAGATCAAACCAGAGGCCTGCCTGTTATGTATGGCTCAGCATCACACCAAGGTAAAGATGCGTTTATAGCTCTATTGAACACTCAGCAATTTTATGCAATGATCGCAGAGACACGCAAACCTGGAAGGTGCGAGGTTTGATCCTCCATCTGTGTTGTATCACTGGTACCACCACCCCAGCTGAACAGCTACCGCAGCACAGACGGGGGATTGAATTGCATGGTTCCCTGCATGGTTTACATGTTGTTTTTTTTCAAATTCTGATCTGATTGACCTTCTTTGCAGACAAAGCATCTTCCTCTCAACAGAACAGAACCAAATTAATTTCAAAGCAAGTGCGACAAGACTGACCATGTATACAAATATCCACCATTTTATTTACACATTAGCGTGGTATCATATTGTGGCATGTTTTGGTCATTTCTTTCCAAGGGAGGATATGGAAAAAGTTACATTTAACACTGGGTTTATCATGGCTCATTCGCACAGGTTTAAAGAGAGGCAGAGATAATAGGTAGTTAAGATGCTAATGAGTTATCGTTAATATTTCCCCATAGACTATAAATAATAGACAAATCATTGGACTGTCTCAGCAACCAAAAGGCACCTCTTGTATTGTGATGGAAAGCCTTCAATCGCCTTAATGGTTGTGGACAGTGAGAGCTATGACACACAGAGGCAGTCAGGAAGCAATGGCTACAAGAAGATTAGAGCATAGGAAAGCAGTCAGAAATTATCTTGTTTAAATCAAGGAAGACAAACCAGTGATGTGGGGAAAGTACAGGGTCGTCTTTATTTGGTATTTTGTGAAGTTGTACTTTTTGAATGAAAGTGACTCGCATAACTGCTGTTCTGTATATTCATCTTACTGTGAAACAAAGTAGCTCATCAATTTGTATCAAGTTTCATCTCACCAAGTGTTTACTCAGTCCACCCTCGAAGAGATTGAAGAAGCACCCATGCTAAAGACATGACTATCCAGTTCAGTTCATCAAGGATACTACTGGTATGCCCCAAGTTATGCTATTGTACAAGTAGATATTAGGCAGTGTGAGATGCTCAGACTGCTTGTGGGAATGAATGACACCAGTGAACCAGAGAAGGCATGTACAGTAGATCTGAATTTGTAACAGAAGGACTGAAACTGATGAGGGAAAACTGCAATGGATATTAAGTAGGTGTTAATGCCCGACTTTCTTACGATACATGAACAAAAACAAGAAATTGCAAAGCTGGAGGTGCTTGCACACCATTTCCCAGGCCAAGACTGAAACCAGGTGGCGGCTGGGAACACAACAGCTTGCACCCACAATTCCACCATTAGAAGATTCCAATTTCTAGTTGATCTCCAGGAATTCTCTTGATAAAACTGGTCACTTTCAGATCCCCAGAAGTCACCTGTGGTGCAGCACAGCTTAGGTAATGTGAGGAAGTCCCACACCTGCCTCTTGTATTTTCAAACTATATTTGAGGGGGAAAAACAAAACTATCCACAATATATAGGCACACATCTGTATATGTAACCTCAAGACTCAACCATTCTGAACCTTGCGCTAGAGAATGGAAAAGTCAGTTAGGATACTACTCCTGATCACTACCCAGTAATCCCTGCTGGAAAGTGGATATTGGACGAGGACAGCATCAGGTGAGTCTGCTATCCTACAAGCAAAAGGCGAGTTTGCTGTCCTATAATCAAATAGCCTGCTGACATTTAAGGTCTGAGCTCACATGAATAGTGGCCACTTAGGTGAAGTACCAAAGGGCTGCCAGCGCCATGAACTGCACCCCTGCAAGAGCTGGCATCTTTAGGAGAAAAGTGAGAAGTCGCACAACACCAGGTTATAGTCCAACAGTTTTATTTGAAATCACAAGCTTTCGGAGCGGCTGCTCCTTCGTCAGGTGACGTCAGGCAGCCGCTCCGAAAGCTTGCGATTTCAAATAAAACTGTTGGATTATAACCTGGTGTTGTGCGACTTCTCACTTTTGTCCACCACAGTCCAACAGTCTCCGCATCATCTTTAGGAGAGTAAAGGGAGAAAGTATTCAAAAAAAAAAACCACATACCGTACCTGCTTAAAATATTAGTGTTTCAAAGCAAAAATAGCTATATTTCTGGTGGTAGGAGGTGAAGAAAGGGTGATCATCTCTCACCTGCAACTACAAACACTGCAATGGCTATAAAATTGGAGTCAAAATTTCTTGAAGCTCAATGTTACCAAAACCAAAAGCACTGTTCTCTGCTTGTGCTTGCTTTGGGTCTTGGATTGCATCAACTTCTCCAGTTACCCCTGCAGAGATATGCAACTTTAGTGCCTTGTTCGACCCAGATCTAACCTTCCGACTGCACACCTGGTCAGCTGCCAAGATTGCTTTCTTTCATATTGTCCACCTACACCCCTACTGTACCTCTACTAGCGCTCAAATCCTAATCCAACCTTTCATTGTCCCAATGCTTTCCACTTTAGAGTCCACCATTCACAAACTACAGGAAACTCTTTCGTATCCGGCACCGGGATGGTGCCAGTTGATTAAAAATTCCAGATAACGGAGAGGTATATCTACAGAGGCTATTTTTAACAAACAAAAATTAAAAAATCAAGAAATGTGCAGTATAATTGGGTACTCCCCTACAGAATGTTGTGTTAAATGGATGGTGGAAGATGCTTGATTAAGTACAGTAATGCCAGTTGAGGGTAATCCATAACTCTTTAATTACTTAACAGTAAAACAAAACTTATAAACGACTGTATACCGTAGTTTTCGGAGTATGAATTCTGCCGGTTATTAGAGAATTCCGGATATTTAGGTGCCGTTTAAACGAGAGTTTCCTGTACAACTTATTCAGAACTCTGCAGCCTTGTCCTCTCTCACATAACCATCATCCCTACCCTTACCAAGATCCACTGGCCCCAGTTTCAGGGAAATCAACATAATGTCATGTCGCTGCCCCACGCAATCGGAGCTGGTTTTTTCAGCAATCCATCCTTGCACACATCCTCGCTCCTCTGATAGATTGCACTTTGCTACTGCACTGTCAAAGGCTACACTTTCAGTCACATTACACACCCTGCCCTGTGGAATTATTTCCTTAAACAACTTGACCTTGCTATCCCCTCCCTACCTTCAAAGGGCTCCGTTTCTGTTTGATGATGCATCAAGCCTCCCCACCCATCCCACAAATTTTCCCCTCTGCTTTTCTTCTTGGTATCTACCTTCTGGGCCTTTTAAAGCAAAGACTTTTGCTAGTTTATTACAAGAGGAGTGCTATATAAATTAAAGTTGTTGTAAGTAAACAGTTTATTCCACACATCTTTAAATACAAAACAGTTCCCATTTTAGATGCCAGCAAGCTTAAACTTGTAGTTGTGTGGTTGCAACCAGTCTATCTCCTATCCCCTCCCATTAGGTTTTAACAAGACTCACCTTCAATCTTTCTATTCTCAAAGCAAAAAAAACTAAAATTATGTCCCATTAAAACCACATATGGTAGAACATATCTCCCTTCCTTTTAATGAAACAATCCAGTAGTATAAATGGAACGATCTCACCAAAATGAGGAACTTCCTATCAATACTCAGTAATATTCTAACTGCAGAACGGAGCATAAAATGGTATAAGTCGACCTGAAATAATTTAAATATGTAGAAGAAGGAGCTACAACCATTAAATAAAACTAAACTGGGGAAGCTGTTTTGATGGTTTAGAATTTATTAGATGAGTGGCTAGGCCATACAGACCAAGAAAATCCTTGGCTCGATCCCCTCCACTGTCTGATTTGTCCAACCCCAGAAATTTCCTCCAATTAAATATTGGGAAGACCGAAGTTACCATCTTCGGTGCCTGCCACGAACTCTGTTCCCTAGCCACCGAATCCAGCCCTCTCCCTGGCAACTGTCTTGAGGTTGAACCAGATTGTTTGCAACCTTGGTGTTGTATCTGCTCCCATGAGGAGTTCCCGACCACATATCCGCTCCATCACCAAGACCGCCGACTTCCACCTCCGTAACATTACCCGATTACGCCCCTTCCTCAGCCCATCTGCTGCTGAAACCCTCACCCATGCTTTTGCTACCTCCAGACTCGACTATTCCAACGCTCTCCTGGCCGGCCTCCCATCTTCCACCCTACATAATCTTAAGCTTATCCAAAATTCTGCTGCCCGCACCGTAACTCACACCAAGTCCCGTTCACCCATCACCCGTGCTCACTGAACTACATTGGCACCCAGTCTTGCAAAGCCTCAATTTTAAAATTCGCATCCTTGTTTTCAAATCCCTCAATGGCCTCTCTCCACCACCCCTCTCCACTCCCCCCCCCCCCCCTCCTAATTTCCTCCAGCCATACAACCCTCAGATCTCTGCACTCCTTCAATTCTGGCCTCTTGTGCACCCCCGATTTTAATCGCTCCACCATTGGCAGCCGTGCTTCAGTTGCCAAGGCCCCAAGCTCTGGAATTGCCTCCCTAAACCTCTACATCCATCTCCTCCTTTAAGACACTCCTTAAAACCCATCTCTGACCAATCTGTGCTAATATCTCCTTATGTGGTTTGATGTCAAATTTTATTTGATAACGCTCCCGCGAAGCATCGTGGGACGTTTTACTACTTTAAAGGCACTATATAAATGCAAGTTGGTGTTGTGCTCTCCTAATTCTCTGCTCAGTTAACTGAACTCAGACAGGAAAGCAGTAATGGTGCTTCAACTGACCTCAGCTCCCCTGAATTAGGGAGAGAGAAAATGATGACAGCTGCAAAAATTTGAACAGAAATAAAAAGCCTGGTCCAATTTACTCATTGTAAAACAAACATCTGTTGCTGCAGCATTACTATTGTATGAAAAACTAGAAAGGTCTAAGATTATATACTTTTTCCAATACATAAACTTGAGCAAATATGGATATAAAATGAACCAAATTTGCTGTGTTTTTTCCATTTTCTGACAAATCCATTATTAATGGGACAACAACCAATTAAAAATGAATTTTTAAAAGTACTGTATCGGGCCTAATTCTTAGCAAGAAAATCACTGCTGTCGTCAATTTACAGTCTAAAAACATTGGAAAAGTCTGAGGTAGTTTACTGTCAGTAGGCAGTTTCTGGCAACACCACTTGTACATTCATTACACCAACACCAGCAATGCAATACCAGCTCCTGGCACCAATCTGCCTGGCTTCAGAGGCTGCAAACATTGGCTCTCACAGGAATGATTAAAGGTGTCTCCCATGCACCATCATACATAAATGAAATGCGTGACTTAGTTGAAAAGAAAAGTCTACAACTGAAATGCATTTACACATACAAGAGTCAGTGTTGAAGTTTAATGCAGCATGCATTTCTTTGCTGGGGATTCTAGAGGCCAAGAACTAGAAAAAATTAATAGTTCCCTCGAATGCTTCGAATTTTGTTTACAAACTCAATCTGGAGCCTAAACTTTGAGGAAAAAAATAAAAAGGTTAGCTAATTTTAGTACCCAAAACACAGATATGCACAATATAGATTATCTTTAAGTGCTAGAAGGTTTAAAGGCAAAAGGTGGGAAGTGGTGTTCCACAGGGATCGGTGCTGGGGCGACTGTTGTTCACTATTTACATAAATGATTTGGACTTGGGAATCGCAAGTACAACTTCAAAATTTGCGGACGACACCAAATTTGGGGGTGTAGTTAATACAGAGGGGGACTGCGACAAAATACAGGAAAACATCAATAAACTTGGGGAATGGGTGTGTAACTGGCAAATGGAACTTCAATACAGGCAAGTGTGAGATAGTACATTTTGGTGGGAAGAATAAGGAGGCCACATATTCCTTGGAAAATAAATGTCTAAATGGGGTAGAGGAGCAGAGGGATCTGGGGGTACAGATACACAAATCACAAAGTCGTGACGCAGATTAATAAGGCCATTAAAAAAGCAAACAAAGCACTGGGGTTCATTTCTTGAGGGATAGAACTGAAAAGCAGAGAAGTTATGTTGAACTTGTATTGAACCTTGGTTAGACCACACGGAGTACTGTGAACAGTTCTCCATATTATCAAAAGGATAGAGAAGCACTGAAGAAAGTGCAAAAAAAGATTTACTGGAATGATACCAGAACTGAAAAGTTATACCTATCAGGAAAAATTGAATAGGCTGGGGCTCTTTTCTCTAGAAAAGAGAAACTGAGGGGTGATCTGATAGAGGTTTTTAAGATTATGAAAGTGTTTGACAGGATAGACGTAGAGAAGATAATTCCACTTGCGGGCAAAACCAGAACTAGGGGCCATAAATACAAGTTAGTCACTAATAAATCCATCAGGGAATTCAGGAGAAACTTCTTTACCCAGAGAGTGGTTAGAATGTGGAACTCACTACCACAAGCAGTAGTTGAGGTGACTAGCATAGATGTATTTAAGGGGAAGCTAGATAAACACACGAGGGAGAAAGGAATAGAATATGTTGATGAGTTTAGATGAAGTAGGGTTTGAGGAGACTCGTGTGGAGCACAAACACCGGCATGGACTGGTTGGGCCGAATGGCATTTGTAGCTACCAAATTCAAACCCCAGCTGGCTGAAAGCAGCCAACTCAACAGAGACTGGGAACTGAACTTGGTTAGTGTTGTTTAGTGCTGCACTGGGCAATGCCCATACCCACTAGTGGCCATCGGAGTAAGTCTCCTCCCCTTCCTGTTCAAACCTTTAAAAAAAGTCAGAGATTGACCTGCCTTTAATAAACTGAAAAGTTAAGAGCGCTTCCTCCACCCAGAGTACTTTTTTTTTTTAAAGTAGCTGCCACCTCCAAAATGGACAATAGGAGTCAGAGAGAAACTTTTAAATAAAGCAACTAGTATTTTTAAAGTTAGCTTCATGTGAAAAATGAGGAAAGACAGATTAAAGAGAAAAAAAGTAAAATTATACAATCAGAATAGGAAATGAGAAAATAAACAGGATGGGGGAGAGAGGGGGCCAAATTAGGATACTTAAAATGTTTTTTAATACGGCATTATTTTTGCAGTTTAACAGTTATATTAAACAATCAAGCGACACCTGATACTTAAGTAGCTGAATTACTGTATTTATGCTTATTCCAACTTACAAAGCTATCTGGTTTATGGAGACAGTCTATTTCCAGGACTTGCAGTCTGAGGGATAAAGAGCAAATCCAATGTTTTTTTAAGGAAGGAAGTGCACAGTTCTGCACCAAAGCGCTAAATGATGTCATGCGCAAGCAGTAAGCTTTTATATTGTCCGCTGAATGACACTAGCGAGAAAAAGTCTTCAGTAAGCAAAATAGATTACTAACAAAGTTTTCCATGTTTACTTAAGCTTAACTATAAAACCATGCTTCCACATTAGTCAGGTGTAGTTCCACCATATTTCGGCAATAAACTTTCACTTATATAGTACCTTAAAGAATATCACACAGGTACTTCAAAATAACCACAAAGAAAATGGATACTAGGCCAAAGAGTGATTAGGAGGGTGCTTGAAAGCTTGGGCAAAGCTGAGTTTCAAGAAGGAGATGGGTTACAGCTTTTTAAAGTAGTGGGATGTGGAATGGTTTAGCACCATCTCTCTCCTACAGTCATTTGGACATATTTTGAATATCCAGGAAATTAAAAGTGTTGCACTTACATTTTTAGATTTCCAAATTATTTCTTGCTATTGACCAGACTCTGATGCAACACGCAGAACTAAATGTGGTGAATAATCACACCAGATCAAAAAGGATATTACTCAGAAGCTACATACAAGCAGCTAGGACAACATATAGCCAGTAATATGGAATGTCCAACTTAGAGCTGCTTTGGGCTTCATTGTACTTTGTTTCTGGACAGTTAATCACTTACCTGCTTGCCTCACAGGCAAATCCAGTTGGTCTGACATTGTAATTTGAAGCAGAGTTGATACAAAGGTAACAGCTTTGTTGGCCTGTAATGTACAAAAATTAAAAGAATCTATTAGACATATATACTCAAGTGATACAACTATTTAAAAATATAAGTGCAGATTATAATTTCATATTAAGGCAAGAGGAATCAGTGTTGAGAAACACATTTCCAGTCTGGTCATCTGATGTCAAAAAAAAGTGCTCCAACCATGCCTACAGCACAGCTAGATGGAATGTAAAGCCCCCTCTACTCGACCCCATCCCTACAATATGCTGCAACCTCAATACACTTTAACCCAATCTTAGATGAGCAGCCCCATACTACACCAGTATGGGTTCTCCCCCACCCCCCCCCAACTTCCCAACCAGTTATTGTTTTGGCTATGATTGAGGCAATTTAGTTCTGGATGTTGTGCAATTTTATGCCACAAATTCCTTCCTAAAGATTAAGTTGATATGACTGAAACTCATTTCAAGTAGGACTTCTACAGCCAAGGAGAAGTTTCTTTCACCCCACCAGTTTATCTTGATTTGAACCTAGCTACAAGGGGTGAAAGAACAGTGTGCAACACTCAAACTTCCAATTCAAATTCCTGATTTATCTCTTAATGGAATGGCAACACTCTCCTGTACAAAATGTTAGAAACAAAATCTGCAGAGTATCGGTAGTCATATTTCTAATTTTCTTCCTTCGCCTAAAAGGTGCCAACTCTTGTTAGAGTATGGTTACAGCAACCAGCAGATCTCGTATACCTCCAAGTGGTCATTAGTTATACGTGAGCTTGATGGGTGAGGATTACCAAACTATTCAACATTGGACAACATTGCATTTAAGTCCAAACCTGTCCTCGCATGCTACCCAGATGGACACACTTTCCAGTAGGAGTTACTGGACAGCTATCGGGAACAAGGTCAACAGTAGTCATCGCAACTGTTATCTTGTTTGAGGGAAGCTAACTCAGCACAAACCCAGACTAAAACAGGCTAAGTAAAAAGCAAAATACTATACAGGCTGGAAATGAAACAAGAACAGAAAATGCTGGAAGCACAGATCAGCCAGCACCTGTGCAGAGAACAGACAAGTTAACATTTCAAGTGCAGACCCTTTTTCACAACTGAAAAATGAGACGTGGTCAAGTGTATTAATACAATTAGAAAGACATTAAAGAGACAAAGAGTGAGTAAATAGCCATGGATGTGCAGATCTTGGAGAAATGTGATAGATGGGAAACATGGAAAAACAAAGTCATGTTGGAATTAATGCTGGTTTGAAAATGAGGGCATAGCTAAAGTCTGAAGTTACTGAAATCAATGTTCATACTACAAGTGTTCCTTTTAAAGAAACTGGTAAAGTCTTATCCTTAAAAAGAACATAGTTCTTGCAAAATGTACTTTCAATAGATCAGGCTGATACAATTGTCAAATTTATATTACAAAACACTGTTGGATTACTAACTTACTTTACATTAGGGAGAGGCAGGGGAAGGGATTTATCCTTTTCAACCCAAGTTACAGTTGTACTATGTCTGGATCCTAGAGTAGTCAGATCCATTTCAGGCCCATATAGGTACAGTAATCACAAGGACAACTGGACAAAATATTTAACAGATTTTGACTTGTAAAGTTAAAATTACTGTAATAGATAAAAATTAGAATAGAATATCTACAGGACTGCCAGAGCCCATTTGCAGCCACTGTGGGAATATTGCGTTGGCTGAGCTAAACTGTTCTGAGCAAGAGATGAACAGAGGCTTGTGAATGGCATATCACTGCCTTCCTTACAGAAAATACACTGCACAGAAGTAGAGACAGAAATGTCCAACATGCACATTATTTGTGGCATCATACATATTTCCACTAAAGTCTCCATTGATTCACATTTTGACACAAAACACGGAGATATTTCATTTCCAGTGACTGACTCCCAGAAATTCTCTCTTTTTTTTTTTAAACTGCTGTTTTAATTTTACTTGCTCACAGAGCAGTCAGTGTAGTCATATAATCTGAAACAATTTTTCTGAAACCAGTGACAACAGATCAGGTTAGAATTGTCTGAAAAAGACATTCAGATGTTGAATAATCATGGCACACTCAGACAAACCAGAAACACAGGTTAGATTATTGTTTCAAGTCTGGTCTAAAACCATAACTGCTGCAAATATCCAAACAGATTTAAAAATGAGCATGGATTCTGAAACTAGAACTCAGTGGTCCAAAGTTGAGTGAATCAAAACTAAACATTAATAGCAGTTACATCAACCAAGTGTACATTCCCAACGATTTCCAGCAAATACCGTAGTCAAAATTTTCACATCACATTCTGGGGCCTAGTTTGATATTATAAATTAAATAATCACCTAATTCTGTGTAAACTAGATGCAAAACTTGGATCCAGGGGGTGGGGAGAAGAGCGAAGAGAAGCAGAGAAGAGAGAAAAAAGTAAATTCCTACACCTGATCACTGTTTCCTGGTAGTGTACAAGCATGTGTCAGGTGATGGCCCCTATGATTCAATAACCTTGTAACATTCACTGCCAAGGTTCACATGAATACTGGCCAAGTTTCCCACGCCGGATGGCTGGACCCCACTGAAAGTAAGTATGTGGAGAGATCAGGTGATGTCCCCATGGTACAATAGTTTAACAGTATTCACTAAGGCTCATACATGTAGAATAGTTGCTTGGACAAGTACCAAAGAGCAATAGCATCCATGAGCTGTACCCCGACAAAAGAATAAATGTCTTCAGAAAAGTTGAAAGTGGGAAACAAATACATTATTCCCAAGTGCTCCAGCTTTCTTCCCAACAGTTTAGTATAACTCAGTGTATTGGTAAGGATTCCAAGCTACACTTGCCCCAGCACCTGCCATCAGAATCTGGGGAATGAGGTAGGTCAAGTGGGGCAAGTGTCAGTAGGTGAACATTTAGGGAACAGTGACCATAGTATCATAAGGTTTACATTAGCTATGGAAAAGGACAGGGAGCAATCTAGATTTTAAAAATGTAACCGGGGGTGGGGGGTGGGGGGTGGGGGGGGGGGGGGGAGAGAGAGAAGGCCAATATCAGTGGGATGAGAACGGATCTGCCCGGGTAAACTGGAATCAAAGATTGGCAGGCAAAACTGTAATGGAACAATGGGCTGCCTTTAAAGAGGAAATAGTTAGGGTAGAGTCAAGGTAAATCCCCACGAGGGGGAAGGTAAGGCAACTAAAGTCGGAGCTCCCTGGATGACGAAACAGATAGCCATTATGATGCAGCAGAAAAAGAGCGTGTATGCCAGGTGTCAGGTTGCAAAACATCTGAGAATCGGACTATAAACAGAAAGGCCAGAGGAGAAGTGAAAAAGAAAATAAGAGGGGCAAAGAGAGGGTATGAGAATAGTATGGCAGCCAACATAAAGGTAATCCAAAAGTCTTCTATAGGCATATAAATAGTAAGAGGGTAGTAAGAAGAGGGGTGGGGCTGATTAGGGACCAAAAAGGAGACCTATGCATAGAGACAGAGGGTATGGCTGAGGTACTAAATGAGTACTTTGCATCTGTCTTCACCAAGGAAGAGGATGCTGCCATAGACATAGTGAAGGAGGAGGTAGTAGAGACATTTGATAGAATAAAAATTGATAGATGTATTAGAGAAAGGCTGGCTGTACTTAAAGTAGATATGTCACCAGGAGCGGATGGGATGCATCCTTGGATGCTGAGGGATTTGAGGGCGGAAATCGCGGAGGTACTGGCCATAATATTCCAATCCTCCAGATACGGGGGGTGGTGCCAGAGGACTGGAGAATTACCAAAAGAGTACACCATTGTTAAAAAAGGTTGTAAAGATAAACCCAGCAACTAGAGGCCAGTCAGTTTAACTTCAGTAGTGGGGAAACTTTTAGAAACAGTAATCAGGGACAAAGTTAACAGACACTTGGATAGGTGTGGATTAATTAAGGAAAGCCAGCACGGATTTGTTAATGACAAATCTTGTTTAACCAACTTGATAAGAGTTTTTTGATGAGGTAACAGAGGGTTGATGAAGGTAATGCGGTTGACGTAGTGTACATGGATTTCCAAAAGATGTTCGACAAAGTGCCGCATCATAGGCTTGCCAGCAAAGTTGAAGTCCATGGAATAAAAGGGACAGTGGCAGCATGGATACGGAATTAGCCAAGTGACCGAAAACAGAGTAGTGGTGAACGGTTGTTTTTCCAGACTGGAAGAACGTTCCCCAGGGGTCAGTACTAGGACCACTGCTTTTCTTGATATATATTAATGACTTGGACGTGGGTGTACAGGGCACAATTTCAAAATTTGCAGTTGACACAAAACTTGGAAGTATAGTGAACAGTGAGGAGGAGAGTGATAGACTTCAGGAAGACATACAGGTTAGTGAAATGGGTGGACACGTGGCAGATGAAATTTAACACAGAAAAGAGTGAAATGATATTCTTTCTACAAAGAATGAGGGGGCATATAAACTAAATGGTACAATCCTAAAGGGGGTGCACAAACAGAGACACCTGAGGGTATATGTGCACAAATCGTTGAAGGTGGCAGGTTGAGAAAGCAGTTAAAAAGGCTTACAGGATCCTGGGCTTCATAAATAGAGGGATAGAGTACAAAAGTGTGGAAATTATGATGAAACTGTATAAAACACTGGTTCGGCCGGAACTGGAGTAGTGTGTCCAATTCTGGGCACCGCACTTTAGGAAGGATATGAAGGCCTTAGAGAGGGTGCAGAAAAGATTTATAAAAGAATGGCTCCAGAGATGAGGAACTTCAGTTATGTGGATAGACTGGGGAAGCTGGGGTTGTTCTCCTTAGAGCAAAGAAGGTTGAGATTTGATAGAGGTGTTCAAAATCATGAAGGGTCTGGACAGAGTAGATAGAGAGAAACTGTACCCATTGGCAGAAGGGTCGAGAACCAGAGGACACAGATTTAAGGTGATTGGCAGAAGAACCAAAAGCGACATGAGGGAAAACTTTTTTTACACAGCGAGTAGTTATGATCTGGAATGCACTGCCTGAATGGGTGGTGGAGGCAGATTCAATTGTGGCTTTCAGAAGGGAATTGGATAAGTACCTGAAGGAAAAAAAAATTGGCAGGGCTACGGGGAAAAGGCGAGGGCGTGGAACTAGCTGAAGTGCTCTTGCAGAGAGCCGGCACGGGCTCGACAGGCCAAATGGTCCCCTTCTGTGCTGCAACCATTCTATGATTCTAACATCAAGCTGTATTTTGCAAGAAATTGATTTAATAAATTTAAATCTAGCTTGCTCAAATGTAACAGCAAAGCATACAAGAAAAGTGTTTTGTGACAAGCTAATCGTATTTTTATTAACTCAAGTCTACACAAACTAACAGACACTTCCCTTTTTCCCTCCCCCTCCCCCAAAGTCTAACAACCAGTGTGATTGAGCACTGGAGCACTTGTAATCATTGCTACAGAGCAGGACAACCTAGGTTCCATTCTTCACTCAGTTCCCCAAAGTAGAGGCATCCTGCTTGACAGTGCCCTATCAAGCAGGCACTGACAGAGTACTGGGCAAAAGCCACATTTGGCAGCAGCACGAGTTAAAAGTGAAATGAAGATAAATAAGAGGGGGGAGAATATAGATAAGGCTAAAACACCCTAAAAAAAAGCTGGCTCTCTGAACTTTGACAAAAGAACTCCGTACTTTAACGATACAACTGTTGTTATTTAACGTTGCAGCCACAATTTTATTTGCTTAACAAATTAGGAAAATGAGGGTTGTGCTTCTATGGTTTAGGGACGAATGCTGTACCCGCATTCCCACTATATACACACATAATAAAGTTCGCAATCCACTTGATGCATGAACAAGAAAAACTCGACATTACTAGCCTGGTGTAAACACAAACCCAAAAGGCACGTTCAACTATTCATCACTTTATTGCGGCTAGTGAGGAGGAAGCAATATCTGCAGGTTAACGGTCAATAAATTGACTCCAAGAACATTTTGATCAGTTACGTGCGATTTTAGGCGTAAGAAACGCTCAACCTTGTAACATGTCTGCCAGCAGCAGCCGGCCTCAGGCCGGACGCGGCGCTGGCGCTAACGCCGAGGCCTGGCTCGCCGCAAGCCTTGGATTTCATACTCCGCGCACACCGACCGACACCTGCGAGGAGCCGGGGCCTGGGCTTCAATTATTGTGTTACCTCGTTGAGCTGGCGCTCGGCCGCCTCCCTCAGCGCAGGGTCCATGGTCCCCCTCAGGGCCTCGATGATTTTATTGGGATCCATCGGAAGTTTCTCTGCCGCGCTCTCTCACTCGAGGAGAATCGACGTTCAATTTAAAAATTAAAAAAAAAAGTCGCGTCTTTTTCCCTTATTTTTTAAAAAATAATTAATTAAGTACTCGCGCTGATGGGCCGCCCCGCCGGGTGCTGCTAAGTTGGCCTCTCAGCTACCGGCCGATGCGCACATGGAAGCTGCGCTTCAACAGCCGCCGGCGCCAAAGGAAGAGCGTCGCGCGCCGTGCCCGGATACATGGGCGCGAGACCGCCCGTCACCAGCCTGCCAGCCCACTCACCACCTTCCGCTTCCGCCAACCACCATCCACATCCGCCACGCATTCGCACGGGGACCAGGGAAATGTAGTTCGCACCCTGTGCGCAGGCGCCAGTTGAGTGCCGGCCTAACCCTCACCTTAACCCCGCCACCCACTTCCAGATGCGCCTTGTTAAAGGGAACTTAGCGGCTGGAACTAATGGTTGTTCGCTAACGTTTTTTTACTTTTTTTCTTTATTTTCAGTTGGTAGCACCCTCGCCTCGGAGTCACAAAAGGTTGTGGGTTCAAGTCCCACTCCAGAGACTTGAGCTCAAAAATCTAGGCTGACACTCCAGTGCAGTGCTGAGGGAGCGCTGCACTGTCGGGGGTGCCGTCTTTCAGATAAGACGTTAAACCAAAGGTGGATGTAAAAGATTTTATGGCATTAAAGGTGGATCTAAAATATTCCAGACGTTAAAGGTGGATCTAAAAGATTCCATGGCACTATTTAGAAGAAGAGCAGGGGAATTATCCCCGGTGTCCTAGCCAATATTTATCTGTCAATCAAAATCGCTAAAATATTATTTGGCTGTTAACACATTGCTGTTTGTGGGAGTTTGCTGTGCGCAAATTGGCATCCGCATTCCCTACATTACAGCAGTGACTACACTTCAATAAAAAGTACTTAATTGGCTGTAAAGCGCTTTGGGACGTACGGTGATCGTGAAAGGCGCTATATAAATGCAAGTCTTTTTTCTTTTATTGCTCTACTGATGGCTTAGTGGGTAAAAGCACTGTCTGGACTGTGGTGCTGAGCCACACCGGCCAAAAGTTCTCAGTTCAATTTCTGATCAGTGCCCAATTAGCTGATCTGAGGACTGATATAATTGGCCTCAGTGCCTCTGATTTCTGTCAAGTGACTCCTGCTGGAAAGTGTGCGTGTATTGATATTAACTGAGGACCGGATTGGATTCACCTTCATAGTCAAATAAACCAGCATAGATTTGATGCGCCAAATGGCCTGTTTCTGAGTACAGACAGCAGCATTAATAAATAAAGTTAGCCCATGTTTCCAGCTCCATTTGTGTCTGCCTTGGCTCAGTGGTAGCATTCTTGCCTCTGTGTCAGAAATTCATAATGCGGAGATGCTGGTGTTGGACTGGGGTGGACAAAAATGAGAAGTTGCACAACACCAGGTTATAGTCCAACAGTTTTATTTAAAATTAGGAGCTTTCGGAGCTCTGCTCCTTCGTCAGGTACAGTGAGGGAATACAAATCGGTTACAAAGTATATATAGACAGAGAACAATGTGTCTGCAGAGATACAATCCGTCAGGGAGGCATTACATCAAAGACACAGCAGAGTACAGCTAAGACAATGAGGTGGGGTCACAGGGGGTCCAATGTGTCAAATGCTGCAGTCTGCAGTTAAGCTTTTTACTTTTTTAAAAACTGGAAATCACATCTGTGAACCAGACAACGACGTCGAGTCACGTCCTGTAGCGTGACATGAAACCGAAATCCCGGTTGAGGCCGTCCTTATGGGTGCGGAACTTGGCTATCAGTTTCTGCTCGATGATTTTGCGTTGTCGTGTGTCTCGAAGGCCGCTGTCGTGTGTCTCGAAGGCCGCCTTGGAGAACGCTAACCCGCAGATCCGAGGCTGAATGTCCTTGACTGCTGAAGTGTTCCCCGACTGGGAGGTAACAATCCTGCCTGGCGATTGTTGCGTGGTGTCCATTCATACGTTGTCTCAGTGTCTGCATGGTCTCACCGATGTACCATGCTGCGGTGCATTCTTTCCTGCAACGTATGAGGTAGACAACGTTGGCCGAGTCACATGAGTATGTACCATGTACCTGGTGGGTAGTGTCCTCACATGTGATGATGGTATCTGTGTTAATGATCTGGCATGTCTTGCAGAGGTTGCCGTGGCAGGGTTGTGTGGTGTCGTGGTCGCTGTTCTCCTGAAAGCTGGGTAATTTGCTGCGAACGATGGTACTTTTGAGGTTAGGCGGCTGCTTGAAGGCGAGTAGTGGAGGCGTGGGGATGGCCTTAGCAAGGTGTTCGTCGTCATCGATGACATGTTGAAGGCTGCGAAGAACATGGCGTAGTTTCTCCGCTCCGGGGAAGTACTGGACAATGTAGGGTACTCTGTTGGTTGTGTCCCGTGTTTGTCTTCTGAGGAGGTCTATGCGATTTTTCGCTGTGGCCCGTCGGAACTGTCAATCAACGAGTCGAGCATCATATCCCGTTCTTACGAGGGCGTCTTTCAGCGTCCGTAGGTGTCCAACGCGTTCCTCCTCGTCTGAGCAGATCCTGTGTATTCGTAGGGCTTGTCCATAGGGGATGGCTTCTTTAACGTGGTTAGGGTGGAAGCTGGAGAAGTGGAGCATCGTGAGGTTGTCCGTGGGCTTGCGGTAGAGTGAAGTGCTGAGGTGTCCGTCTTTGATGGAGATACGTGTGTCCAAGAATGAAACCGATTCTGAGGAGTAGTCCATGGTGAGTTTGATGGTGGGATGGAACCTGTTGATGTTATCGTGTAGTCCTTTCAGTGATCCTTCGCCGTGGGTCCAAAGGAAGAAGATGTCGTCGATGTATCTGGTGTACAGCGTTGGTTGGAGGTCCTGTGCAGCGAAGAAGTCTTGCTCGAACTTGTGCATGAAGATGTTGGCGTATTGGGGTGCGAATTTGGTCCCCATGGCTGTTCCGTGTGTTTGGGTAAAAAACTGGTTGTCGAAGGTGAAGACATTGTGGTCAAGGATGAAGCGGATGAGTTGTAGGATGGCGTCTGGAGATTGGCTGTTGTTGGTGTTGAGTACTGAGGCTGTCGCAGCGATGCCGTCATCGTGGGGGATACTGGTGTAGAGTGCCGATACGTCCATCGTGGCGAGGAGTGTTCCTGGTTCAACTGGTCCATGGGTGCTGAGTTTCTGTAAGAAGTCTGTAGTGTCGCGACAGAAGCTGGGGGTTCCCTGTACGATGGGTTTCAGAATGCCCTCGACGTACCCAGAGAGGTTCTCACACAGGGTTCCGTTGCCTGATACGATAGGACGTCCGGGTGTGTTGGCTTTGTGTATCTTTGGGAGGCAGTAGAAGTCTCCCACGCGGGGAGTACGTGGGATGAGAGCGCGTAGGATGCTTTGAAGGTCTGGATCGAAGGTCTTGATCAGTCTATTGAGTTGGCGGGTGTGTTCTTTGGTCGGATCTGCGGGTAACTGTCTGTAGTGTTCCTGGTTGTCCAGTTGTCGGTATGCTTCTTTGCAATAGTCCATTCTGTTCTGTATGACGATGGCTCCTCCTTTGTCCGCTGGTTTGATGACGATGTTGCGGTTGGTCTTGAGAGCGTGGATGGCGTTGCGTTGTGCTCGGGTGACATTCTGGATTCATAGGTTCATAGATTCATAGAAATTCATAGGTTCTAAGCCCTGCTCCAGGTCTCTAGCATATCATCTAGTCTGACACTTCAATGAAGAATTCAGGTAGTGCTGCAGTATCAGAGGTGCTGTTTTTCAGATGAAACATTAAATTGTGACCCTTTTCATCCTGTCCTTGTAGTATTTGAAGGAGTGGGGTGAGGATGTCCTGGATAACATTTATACCACCCAAAATAAATTACGTGGTCATTCATCTCATTGCTTTTTTGGGACCTTGCTGTACATAATTTGGCTGCCGTGTTTGCCTACAAAACAACAGTGACTGCACTTCATTGGCTGTGAAGCGTTTTGGGATATCATGAGATGTAAATCGGGCTATATAAATGCAAGTTCAATTTTTTATCTTGAATGCCACAATATAGTTCACACAGTTTACAGGCTAAAATTACTACAATATTTATTTCCGTGTTAAAGAACATACAAAAGGATTGTGAATAAGCTAATACTACAGAGCACAAAGCAATGTTAAGATACATACAGCACTGCTGTCAAAGAACTGGTCTCAAAGGTTTTTTTCAGTAGATATGTCGAAAAGTCTTTTAGAATCAAATGAAATATTGAGTATCAGTACAATGAAAAGTACAATGAAAAGTACAATGAAAAGTACAATGAAAAGTCTCCTGCTCAAATTTGTCTGCAGACAACCTCCTCTAACTGACAGGCTTCTTGAAAAAAGAAATAAAGACTTGCATTTATATAGAGCCTTTCATGGCCTCAGGATGTACCAAAGTGCTTTACAGCCAATTAAGTACTTTTTTGAAGTGGAGTCACTGTTATAATGTGGGAAATGCAGCAGCCAATTTGCACACAGCAAGGTCCCACAAACAGCAATGTGATAATGACCAGATAATCTGTTTTTTAGTGATGTTAGTTGAAGGATAAATATTAGCTAGGACGCCGGGGAGAACTGCCCTACTCTTCTTCAAAATCGTGACGTGGGATCTTTTATGTCCACCTGAGAGGACAGACAGGGCCTTGGTTTAACATCTCATCCGACAGTGCAGCGCTCCCTCAGTAATGCACTGGAGTGTCAGCCTAGATTATGTATTCAACACACTGGAGTGGGACTATGAACCCACAAACCTTCTGACTTAGAAGCAAGAATGTTACTACTGAGCCATGTCCGACATCTAAAAGAACCGTCTTACTTCAAGCAGCCAAAATGGATGGTTAGCCTTTGAGTACAAATTGAAAAAAAAATGATAATGGCATTTAGAACTGAATATCAAGACAAAATATTATTTTGACATGTAACAATGATGCAAACCCTCATAATATTACTTTAAAATTAAATTTAATATTACAACGGCACTATAGAATACTAAAGAGGAGTTTTAATACACATTGTCCATAAATAAATTGCAAGCACACGTGTTTTTTGAGGTAGAAGGGGACATTCTTGATCTCCCAGCTCATTCTTCGATGTATCCACTTGATAAGCGTCCCAGCCCTAAACTATGACCCCAGCTGATTAGCAGGTTTTTGGCGATCCAGAAGCAGGCTATTGACAGTGTCAGCTGTGGCCCAGTGGGTAGCACACTCGCCCTCTGAGTCAGAAGGTTGTGGGTTCAAGTCCCACTCCAGTGCAGTGTTGAGGGAGTGCTGCACTGTTGGAGGTGCCGTCTGTCGGATGAGATGCTAAACCGAGACCCTGTCTGTTTTCTTAGGTGGACATAAAATATCCCATGGCACTATTTCAAAGAAGAGCAATTATCCCTGGTGTCCTAGCCAATATTTATCAACACAACAAAAACAGATTATCTGGTCATTATCACATTGCTGTTTGTGGGAGCTTGCTGTGTGCAAATTGGCTACTCTATTTCCCACATTACAACAGTAACTACACTGCAAAAAGTACTTCATTGGCTTTAAAGGCACTATATAAATGTAAGTCTTTCTTTGAAGTCAAGTGAAATTTTCTTTGTATCTTCCCTCCAAGGATAATTGGAGGCATTTGGGCCTTCTAGGTCCTGATCTCCATCAGTAGCCAAAATCTTCTGATCTTGGAGGCTTCCAGATGTACTTTGATTTCCTCCCAATTTTTGGATGGTTGGGGCAGGTCTGCACCTGGAGTGTGGATCTTGGGAGAAAAAATGTGGACAGCTTTCTCCCAGAGAGGAAAATCTATGCTACAAAATCCTGAACAACATAAATATTTTAAAATATAATGATACAACCTTAACATTAATGACATACCATAGAGTGTTTCACATTGTTGCAGAAACCACTGGATATTGGGCAGTAAAAAGTGCACTCTGGATCATAAGGGACGTGAGGTCTGCTTTCAGGAGTGACTGGCATCGCCCAACCCAATAGAATGTCTAGTGCAAGACTTGAAAATTGGGGCAATTTCTAACAGGCAAAAGACATACTTCTGGGGTGATGCAATCATGATCTACAAGCGTTATTAGGACCACTATTAAACAAAAGTAGAAGAATTGAGTAAGGGTGAAAACAAGTGGCAAAAATGAAGTCGATGAAGGTTGCAGAAAGCAACAAACGAGTCCAGAAAAATAATAAGGATGGCAAAGAGGCAGTATGAAAAAAAACTTGCAGATGGTCTCAAGAATTTTTATAAGTACACCAAGACAAATGCAGTAATTAAGGAGCACGTGCCCCCATTAAAAATAGATTGATACTACAGTAGTAGAACATAAGGAATTAAATAACTCCTAAATGAATATTGTGCTTCAGTTTTCACAATGAAAAAGGAGGATACTCCACTGGAGGATACAGGGGAGACTAGGTTTTTTAAGGGAACAAATTTAGCATAAACAGAAAAATTGCAATGGATAAATTAATGGAAGTAAAGCCAGATAAACTTATAGGTTCTGCCGGTTTCCACCCAAGTATATTCAAAGAAATAGGCAAGGAAATTTGGGATGCATTAGTTATAACCTTCCAAAGATCTCTGGATTTGTGTTAGTAGCAGGGATTGGAAAACAGGAAGCCTTGCACTGTTATTCATAAAGAAAAGAAGCGCCAAATTCAGTAACTACAGACCAGTGAGTTTAACATTAGCAATGGGGAAATTGCTAGAATTAGTTAACAATAAGTCAGCACTTGGAAAAGTATATTGATTCAGAGATTCAGCATGGTTTTGTTAAAGGCAGATCATGTCTAACAAACATAACAGAGTTCATTGATAAGTCACTGATGTGGTGAATAGAGAAGGATCAATGAATGCCATATATATTTTTGTTTTCTTCTCAGGATCTGGCATTTTTTGACAATCCCTAGTTGCCTTCAGAAGGTGGTGGTGGGTCTTCTCCTTGAACCACTGTAGTCCTTATGGTGATGATGCTCCCATGATGGTGTTAACTAAAGAATTCCAGGATATCGACCCAGCAATGATGAAGGAAGGGCAACATATGTTCAAGTTAGGATGGTATGTTACTTGGAGGGGAGCTTGAAGGTGATGATGTTCCCACAACATTGCTGTTGTTGTCCTTCTCTGTGGGTAGAGTTGTAGGGGAGGGAGCTGCTGTTGATGTAATATTGGTGAGTTGCTGGATTTTCAGATAAAGTTTCTGACTAAAATTGATTCCTATGAAGTTGGATGCAACCTTGTGTCATGGAAAGGAAGGTGGGAGACAGAGAGTTGGGGTAAAGGCAACAATCTCGGAATTGTGGACAATGAAAAGTAGTGTCCCTTAGGGATTGGCTCGCAAGTGCAAAAAGCAAGCAAAAAACTTAACAGAATGCTAGTCTTCATCATGAGGCACAGAATACAAAAGCAACGAGGTTTTTTTTTCTCGTTTTTTTTTCTCCAGTCCCACCCTTTGAGTGTACTCTTTTGATGCACACTTAAACAAAAAATACTGTAACTAATAAAACATTAAATGAAGCTTAACAACTTAAATTAAAATTTGGTTCTCGGTGGTGATAATGCACTCCAGTCCCTGTGGTGCCCACCGGTCGCGGAAGGCCTCGAGCGTGCCGGTGGACACCGCGTGCTCCACCTCCAGGGCCACCCGGGTGCGAACGTGGCCGCGGAAGAGAGGCAGGCAGTAGCAACGAGGTTTTACTGCAGTTATACAAAGCACTGATCAGACATCACTTGGAATACTGAGTTCAGCTTTATGTGCCCTACCTTAGGAAGGAAAAACTGGTCTTGGAGAAAGTCCTGCAACAATTCATCAGGATGAAAACTTGGATGTGATGAGAGACTCAGTAAACTTGGGTTATGTACCCTGCAGATGAGAGAGTTAAGGGGTGATCTGATTGAGGTGTTTAAAATACTGAAAGAAATCAACAAGGTTAATAGGGAATAATTCTTCCCTCTCATAGAGGAATCAAGAGCAAGGAGATATATCTTAAAATTCAAATCAATGTCAGTTACAAAGAAATCTTGAAAAAGGTTTTTTTTCTCACAAAGGGTTATGAGAATATGGAATGCACTGGCTCAGAAGGCCAGAGACACAAACTCAACTGGGGTGTTTAAAAGGGAGATCAATATTTACTTGAGAAGTAAGGGTATTAGGGGATATAGTGAAAGGGCAGGGAATTTGGATTCCAAAAATAGAACTGCCATGGTTAACAAATGGTGGAGCAGGTGCAACGTGCTGAGTAACCCACACCTGTTCTTAGGTACAGACATGTAACCAATCAGAAAAAATTACAGAGATTACAGTCACAAGCATTTTCATTAGAGAGATAGATCCTTTGTGTACAAATGAAAATGAAAAAGCATAAAGTTAACTCTTACATTGTTATATAGGTAATTCATAACACAGGTCCCAAATTTGGGGCAAGTTCACAAGAAAAAGGAAAAACATCCAGTTCAGAATTTGTGATTGACTCTGTGATGTTTTGGAGAATATATATCAGAACTTGAGTTCTCCCTCACTCAAAAAAGGCCTTTTGTAAGCAGCAGCCAAATGTCCACAGACAAGTGGGGCCCATACTCATTCCTGCCCCACACACAAAGTCTTATGATTCCCTGGCTCTAGCTTTCCTGCGAGGAACAAACTTAGATGACTATGAAATATATGACCTATTCTCCCCAATTTCTCCTCACTTCAAGATAGTAACTACTATTGAGATATGGTTTCACAGGTGCGAGCAGCCCTCAGATAGCTCACCTAAATGGCCATTCTTAAAGTATGAATCTATACAATAAGCACGGACAGGCTACTTGACAAGGGAGGTCATTACAGCCAAGTCCGATCCTGTCCTCACCTGACATACAGGCTCATGCACTTTCACAGTTGACTGGATATCAATTAGGAGCAGGGACCTTGGTAGATTTCTCCTTCCTGGCTCAGGGATGTTGTGGCCAATTGTAATACCCCTACCACTGTCATAGAGATCAGCTAACTCTGCACAGATTAGAAATTGAACCTGGGACCTTTCCATCTCTATGACTCAGTATCACGTTACTCTGGAATATGATACATTGTTATACTCTACTGTCTCTAGGAAAAATTATTTCCCTTTTCTCGGCCACTGTTCTCCCCTCCCTCCTCTTCTAAAGGTGTTCATTTCTTACTGGGTTCTACAGAAAGAAGACTTGGATTTATATAGCATCTTTCAAGACCACTGGACATCCCTAAGCGCTTTACAGCCAATGATGTACTTTTGAAGTGTAGTCACTGTTGTAATGTAGGAAACACAGCAGCCAATTTGCATACAGCAAGCTCCCACAAACAGCAATGAATTAAATGACCAGATAATCTGTTTTTAGTGATGTTAATTGAGGGATAAATATGGGCCAGGACTCCCCTGCTCTTCTTTGAAATAATGCTTATGTCCACCTGAGAGGGCAGACAGGGCCTCGGTTTAACATCTCATCCAAAAGACAGCACCTCCAACAGTGCAGCACTCCCTCAGCACTGCACTGGAGTGTCAGCCTAGATTTTTGTGCTCCAGTCTCTGGCGTGGGATTTGAACCCACAATCTTCTGACGCAGCCGGCAAGAGTGCTACCCACTGAGCCACAGCTGACACCCGAATACTGACCTATCTGGTATCTTGCTGAAGTGGACATTTTTCATGAGTGACCATGGGTGAACTATTGAACTGACACGAGCCCAATACATAAAGTCTGGCATAATTTGCCAGGAAATCAGGGGTTTGGTTTGGGACCCCAGAAGCTTTGGATTATCACAGATCTTTCATTATTCTTTGTGATATGAAATATACCAATAAATGAACAAATTATATAAATATATACTTAAAATATAGTTGGTTGTTAGGAATTCAAGGTGGATTTTAAAGTGTCATAGTCTTAGTTTAATTGATGGTTGCAGAAAGGAACAAGTCAAAATCTAAATGCAGAGTTAAAGAGAGCACATAGGTGATGCAATAGTACTTCCACCGCCAGGCCACGGTGGCGCTGGAGCGCTTGTCACGTCCACGTCGCAGATAGTTGTCGCTCTTGCAGATGCGCCTTGTTGTGTGAAAGGTGAAAGGTCACAAGTGCCGGATTGTGACCGGCATCCATCGCTTGCTCACCGGCTCGCTGATTCGGTCTTTACAGCACAGAAAAATGGCCAGAAAGAGAAGTGATGAAGTCGTGAGACAATCGAGCTCAGTTTTGACCAATGCTGGCCAACATGTAGCGACGCCTCTGGGTGACTTGAACGCCACGGGTGGCGACGACAACGATGCTAAAGGTAATGGGGACCAAAATGGTGTATCCGGGGAACGCGCGGCGATTGCAGTTGATATCGATGTGCGGAGAAAGGGAGCTTGGTTCTGAGTTTGGGGAGAGGGTGAGAAGAACTCTCAGTGGGTGGAGGATGGGAGAGAATTGGAATAGTCGAGTCTGGAGGTTACTAAAGCATGGTGAGTGTTTCAGCAGCAGATTGACTGAGACAGGGGCGATGGTGGGCAAAGTTACAGAGCTGGAAGTAGGTAGTTTTTCTGGTGGAGAGCATATGGCGCCAGAAGCGCAGCTGGGGGTCGAATAGGATGCCTGAAGCTTTGACCACGCTCGATCGGCTCCGAAAAACGGGTCACATCGTCCGCATGCCCGATACGAGACTCCCAAAACAAGCGCTCTACTCGGAGCTTCGGCACAGCAAGAGAGTCCCAGATGGGCAGAGGAAACGCTTCAAGGACACCCTCAAAGCCTCCTTGGAAAAAGTGCAACATCCCCACTGACACCTGGGAATCCCTGGCCCAAGACCGCACAAACTGGAGGAGAAGCATCCGGGAAGGCGCCGAACACCTCGAGTCTCTTCGCCGGGAGCAAGCGGAAGCCAAGTGCAAACAGCGGAAGGAGCGCACGTCAACCCAAGCACCCCACCCACCGTCTGCCCCACCTGTGACAGAGACTGTAGGTCCCGCATTGGACTCATCAGTCACCTGCGAACTCATTTTTAATGTGGAAGCAAGTCCTCCTCGGTTCCGAGGGACTGCCTAAGAAGAAGAGGATGCCTGAAACAGTGACATGGGTTTGGAGTTTATGGTGATGGCTGAAGATGATGGCTTTGATCTTCCCAATGTCTAGCAGGAGGAGACTACGGCCTCCCCAAGAGTGGATGTTAGACAAGCAGTCCAACAGCACAGTGGTCGAGAGACATGGTGGCAAGGTCGAGCTGGATGACACCATATCTGCGAATTATGTTGCCAAGGGGCAGTATGTAGATGAGCAAGAAGAAATAACTTGCATTTATATAGCGCCTTTCACTACCTCAGGACGTCCCAAAGTGCTTTACAGCCAATGAAATGTAGTCACTGTTGTAATGTAGGAAACTCACAGCAGCCAATTTGCAGTGCCTGTGTGCAAGACCTGGACAACATCCAGGCTTGGGTTGATAAGTGGCAAGTAACATTAGTGCCACACAAGTGCCAGGCAATGACTATCTCCAACAAGGGAGAGTGTAACCACCTCCCCTTGACATTCAATGGCATTACCATCGCCGAATCTCCCAACAGGGGGGGGGGGGGGTCACCATTGACCAGAAACTTAATTGGACCAGCCACATAAATACTGTGGCTACATGAACAGAGCAGAGGCTAGGTATTCTGCAGCGAGTGACTCACCTCCTGACTCCCTAAAGCCTTTCCACCATCTACAAGGCGCAAGTCAGGAGTGTGATGGAATACTCTCCACTTGCCTGGATGAGTGCAGCTTCAACAACACTCTTAGTAGCTTGAAACTATCTAGGACAAAGCAGCCCACTTGATTGGCACCCCATCCACCACCTTAAACATTCACTCCCTCCACCACCGGCATACCATCTACAAGATGCACTGCAACAACTCGCCAAGGCTTCTTCGCCAGCATCTCCCAAACGCGTGATCTCTACCACCTAGAAGACAAGAGCAGCAGGCACATGGGAACAAGTTCCCCTTCAAGTCACATACCATCCTGACTTGGGAATATATCGCTCTTCCTTCATCGTTGCTGGGTCAAAATCCTGGAACTCCCTAACAGCACTGTGGGAGTACCTTCACCACACTGAATGCAGCAGTTCAAGAAGGCGGTTCACCACCACCTTCTCGAGGGCAATTAGGGATGGTAAATAAATGCTGGCTTTGCCAGCGACGCCCACATTCCGTGAATGAAGAATAATTTTTTTAAAATGCACACAGCAAGGTCCTACAAACAGCAGTGTGATAATGACCAGATAATCTGTTTTAGTGATTATGATTGCGGGATGAATATTGGCCAGGACACTGGGGATAACCCCTACTGCTCTTCTTTGAAATAGTGCCATGGATCGTTTATGTCCTCCTGAGAGTGCAGACAGGGCCATTAAGAGGGGTTTAAGGAGATAACTGGTAATGGAGCTGAGTATCAATGGTAGGTATGGTCTTCCACTTTCTAGGAATACAATTTGGCTCCCACCATTTCTGCCCCTTGACTTCTGATCATTGTTGCATAAAACGGTTCTTTTTTTTGTACAGTTGTGTGTTTTCATTCAATATTATGGCCTCTATTACTGGTATCTGTCAACAACTGAGATTCTTGGTCACAAGACTCTGTATATGCAGACATGGGAATAACACCTCATGCAAGTGTGGCACAGAGCTTGGAAAAAGACAGTGTCCTTAATGTTTTTCTTCATTCTATGAACAGAATTTAACCACACACACAAATAAATCAGACATTGTCAGCAACCCAATGGGAGAATCTACTATTTATTTTTGTGAGGTTAAATTGTATTAATTGAATGAGGAAGACTATGAGCTGTGACTACCGTAAATAATCTAACATTAATTATAAAGTCGTGTTTTTAAACTAAATTAGGCTATGGGAAATTAGGTGAAACCATTACGAGTGTCATATTAACTAGTGCTCATGCCTCTGAGTGAGAAGGTTGTAGGTTCAGGACTTGAGCGCATAGTCTAGGCTGTCACTGTGCAATATGAAGGGAGTGCTGCATTGTCAGAGATGCCATCCTTCAAATGTGTTGTTAAATTGAGGTAATTTCTGTTCCAATGGTTCAGATGGATGTAAAAGATTCCATGGCATTGTTTGAAGAAGTACAGATCTGGCTAACGGACTGTAGATTCATCTCATTTGCTGTTTGTGGGATTTTGTTGTGTATAAATTGGTTGCCATATTTATCCAGATAATTGACAATACCTCAAATAAGTAATTCATTGGATGTGAGAATTTGTAAGGTCTGAGAGATGTGATAAGTTCTTTTCTGCTCTTTTTTGTTCTTTCTGGAGGTTAGAGATAGGATGGGGAGAAGCCATGGAGGGATTTGAAAACAAGGATGGTTTTTTAAGAAACATTTTTTTTAAATTGAGGCATTACTGGACCGGGAGCTAATGTAGGTCAGTGAGCACAGGGGTGCTGGGTGAATGGGACTTGGTGTGAGTTAGGATACGGGCAGCAGAGTTTTGGATGAGCTTAAGTTTATGGAGGGTGCAAGGTGGGAGGCCGGCCAGGAGAGCATTGGAATAGTCGAGTCTGGAGCTAACAAAGGCATGGATGAGGGTTTCAGCAGCTGACGAGCTGAGGCAGGGGTGGAGACGGGCGATGATACGGAGGTGGAAGTAGGTGGTCTTGATGATGGTGAGAATATGGGGTCGGAAGCTCAGTTTGGTCATATAGGATGCTGAGGTTGCAAATAGCCAGGGAGAGGGATGGAGTTGGTGGTTGGGGAAGGAGTTTGTGTTGGGGATGAAGACATTAGCTTTGGCCTTCCCAATATTTAATTGGAGGAAATTTCTGCTAATCGAATGCTGGATGTCTGACCAGCAGCGTGACAAATCCGAGGCAGTGGAGGAGTCAAGAGAGGTGATCAGCATACATGTGGAACCTGACGTCGTGATTTCGAATGGTGTCGCCAAGATAGAAATCCTGAAAAATAATGGTGCTCGTGTTTATCCAGGAGAGTAATGGATCAAATTTCGAACAGGCACACTTATAATATTCAGTCCTCCAGGTTAAATGTGATGTACACAAAAAATCTTTCTCAGTATAATCCCAACTTGACAGACCAAAGCTTCTTACACTGGTTATGCTAAAGTTGTGACAGAATGAAGCAACTGTTAAAGAAATGAGATATACTGAGGCTATGGATTGTGACAGGCATTGTTTTGGAATAACCTTTCCGGGAGAGTGAAGATGTAACTGATTATGTTCGTTCATTGTAAGTCTTCTAAAAGAGTGTCTAGCTGTTGTTCCCTTGTGTGTTAGTATAGATGAGAGAAAGCCTCTGACAAAAACTGTGGAAATGGGAGAAAAACACATCTGATACAGCTTTTTTTTTACTGTAGCCATAATATGTGAAATGAGATTCTGATGTTGGAAAATGAATAAGAAAAAAATAAAACTTGAAATCATTAAAGCAAATTCCTCTGAAGAAGATTTCTTGGTTGGTGAAATTTTACTTGTTCTAAAGACAGTATTCATAATATGTTGGCTAGTTATGAGATCCAACTAATGGTTGGTCACCTTGAATCGTTTGAGGTCCTTTTGGTTTGGTATCGGTATCACTGTAAGAGTGAGGTTTGGCAGAACGTCGGAGAGGAAACTTGAGAATTGGTGAATTGGGAAGTCGAATTTGTGGTTTGGTTCACTGGTGAATTTCTGGTGTCCCCGAGCAGAGGGGAAGGGCACAGACATGACAACACTGTAGGGGAGGGGATGGGAGGGTTCCAGCTCTGGCATCAGTGGTTTGTAAGTTTCCAAGTGATCTCTGTAAACATTCAATTCAGTGTTTTAAGCACATAAGAAATAGGAGCAGGAGTAGGCCATTTGGCCCTTCGAGCCTGCTCCGCCATTCAATGAGATCGTGGCTGATCTTCTGCCTCAATTCCATTCACCGGCCTTATCGCCATATCCCTTGATGCCCTTACTAGTCAGAAATCTATCGACTTCTGTTTTGAATATACCCAATGACTGAGCCTCCACAGCCCTCTGGGGTAGAGAATTCCAAAGATTCACCACCCTCTGAAGAAATTTCTTCTCATCTCAGTCCTGAATGGCCTACCCTTTATTCTGAGGCTGTGGCCCCTGGTTCTAGACTCCCCAGCCAAGGGAAACATTCTCCCAGCATCCACCCTATCAAGCCCTATAATAATTTTGTATGCTTCAATGAGATCCCCTCTCATTCTTCTGAATTCAAGAGAATACAGGCCTAGTTTACTCAATCTCTTCTCATACGACAGTCCCGCCATCCCAGGAATCAATCTCATGAACCTTCGTTGCACTCCCTCTATGGCAAGTATATCCTTCCTTGGGTAAGGAGACCAAAATTGTACACAGCACTCCAGATGTGGTCTCACCAAGGCCCTATTTAATTGGAGTAAGACTTCTTTACTCCTGTACTCAAATCCTCTTGTAATGAAGGCCAGCATACCATTTGCCTTCCTAATAGCTTGCTGCACCTGCACATTCACTTTCAGTGACTCGTGTACAAGGACACCCAGATCCCTTTGAGCATCTGCATTCCCCAATCTTTCACCATTTAGGAAATACTCTGCCTTTCTGTTTTTTCTACCAAAGTGGATAACTTCACATTTATCCACATTATAATCCATCTGCCATGTTCTCACCCACTCACTGAGCCTGTCAAGATCCCCTTGAAGCCTCTTCCCATCCTCTTCGCAACTGACACTGCCACCTAGCTTTGTGTCATCAGCAAATTTGGAAATGTTACATTTAGGCCCCTCATCCAAATCATTGATATAGATTGTGAATAGCTGGGGCCCAAGCACCGATCCTTGCGGTACCCCACGAGTCACAGCCTGCCATCCTAAAAAAGACCCGTTTATCCCTACGCTTTGTTTTCTGTCTGTTAACCAATTCTCAATCCATGCTAGTATATTACCCCCAATTCCATGTGCCCTAATTTTGTTCACCAACCTCTTGTGTGGGACCTTATCGAAGGCCTTCTGAAAATCAGATACACCACATCTACCGGTTCCCCTTTGTCTACTCCACTAGTTACATCCTCAAAGAACTCCAATAGGTTTGTCAAACAGGATTTCCCTTTCATAAATCCATATTGACTCTGCCCAATCTTACTATTCGTTTCTAAGTGCCCGGTTATTGCATCCTTTATAATAGATTCCAGCATTTTCCCAACTACTGATGTGAGGCTAACGGGTCTGTAGTTCCCCGTTTTCTCTCTCCCTCCTTTCTTAAAAAGCGGGGTTACATTTGCTATCCTCCAATCTGCAGGAACCATTCCAGAACCTATAGAATTTTGGAAGATGACAACCAATGCGTCCACTATCCCAATGGCCACCTCTTTCAAAACCCTAGGATGTAGGTCATCCAGTCCTTGGGATTTATCGACTTTTAGTCCCATTAATTTTGCTAGTACTGTTTTTTTACTAATAATTTCTTTAAGTTCCTCATTCTCGCCACACCCTATTTCTGGGAGGTTTTTTGTGTCTTCCTCCGTGAAGACAGAAACAAAGTATTTATTTAATTTCTCTGCCATTTCCTCATTCCCCATTATAAATTCTCCCATCTCTGACTGTAAAGGACCTACATTTACCTTCACCAGTCTTTTCCTTTTCACATACCTGTAGAAGCTTTTACAATCCGTTTTTATATTTTTCGCTAGTTTGTGCTCATATTCCATTTTCCCTTTCTTTATCAATTTCTTGGTCCCCCTTTGCTGATTTTCTCTCTTCCCCTCTTTTCTCTGTCTCTTTCTTCTCTATTTTCTATCTCTCTTTCTCTCCCCCTCCTATTTTCTCTCCTATTTTTCTCTTTCTCTCGCGCTCTCGCTCTCTCTCTCTCTCTCTCTCTCTCTCTCTCTCTCTCTCTCTCTCTCTCTCTCTCTCTCTCTCTCTCTCTCTCTCTCTCTTTATTTTCTCACTCTTTCTTGCTCGGTGGGGTTGGTGGCTGAATGGCAGGAGGTACGAGCCAGGGCCAATATCTGGGGCTGGGTGAACTGAGAGATGGTGGGGAGAAGTGCAACAGGCCACCTATTAGGAGGATTACAGTGCAAGGTAAGTAATGGTGAGTATGTAGTCATTTCAACTTTATAAGGTAACTCATTGAGGCATTACCCAGGTGGGAGAGAATTGTTACACAGAGCATGACCAAATTGGGACACAGGAACAAAGTCTTAGGACATTGAATATATTGATAGATATATATTTAATATCTCTATACTGTCGCTGAAATCATTTCTATAATACAAGTTGATTCTAATCATAGTTTTGTATTTTTAGGGAAAATATCATTGGAAGGAGGATCAGCCCGGATGTCTCTCTTCATTCTTATTTCTACCTTCCTTTCAGCTGCTTTTGTAATGTACCTAGTGTACAGGAATTTCCCAGAGCTTGATGAGTAAGTATCCATATAATTGCTTCCAAATAAATAGCACTTGCATTTATCATGTTAAAACGCCTTAAGCATTTCACACAATTAATAACTTTGTGTGATGTCTGCTGTTTTTGTAAGCCAGTACAGCAGTCATCTGTGCCACAAAAAGCCTTAAAATAAATGACCGGTAGACCTGTGTTTAGTTTTGTTGTTCTATTGGTTGAGGTAGAACTGATCAACAGCACACCAGAATAATATCTTGCTCTTCAAGCAGTGCCATAGTATCTTTAACATCCATCTGTACAGGCAAACAGGACCTCAGTTTAACATCTCATCTGAAGGGTGGTACTTCTGACAATGTAGCTATCTATCAGTCTTAAACTGGAATGTTGGTGTGGATTATTTACTCAATGCCTGGTATGGTGGTCAAAGAGACATCCTTCTGACCCAGAGATGAGAGTGCCACCATCTTGGCCAAGCTTGGTAGGTAGGTCTCTCAAAATATAAATGTATTGTATTTAATAGTCTTGCTGTAGTGGCTTGGCAGTATTGCTTTCTGATGTGTAGTACAACACCCTCAGGCACATGCATAAGTGAGGAAGATTTAAATGTAGAGG
This sequence comes from Squalus acanthias, assembly GCA_030390025.1. Taxonomy (NCBI): domain Eukaryota; kingdom Metazoa; phylum Chordata; class Chondrichthyes; order Squaliformes; family Squalidae; genus Squalus; species Squalus acanthias. The sequence goes on from CM059434.1 coordinate 38,954,452, forward strand.
CGGTGCGAGGGAGTTAATGGGATTGATTGATTGATTCTCTGTATGTGTTCTTGATTGATTCTCTGTATCTTTGTTTGATTAGAATGAGAACATTGTAACAACCATAAATATGGAGCTATTTCATGTGCTTATAGAAGCAATGAGAAGTTTGAAAAATTTGGAGAAAATAGCTTCTACTAGTTAACCAAACTGCATCCCCTCATCAGCCCACATTGTGTTGTCTTGCTCTGACCTCAGTTACTGGTTGAGATGTAACCACTTCCCCAATTGCATGTAAAGGTCAAAACCTCCTTGGTGCACAGTGAGTTGCCAAGTTCTAGAAGTGAAATTAATTTCAGTGAGACCATTAGACCAGTGGACAAATCTCCAGTATCCTCAGCAACTATCAATTGTTAGATGCTAAAATCAGTTGCGTAGATTGCTCGGTATGTTGTGCAGTGAAAAAAAAAATATGTTGAGTTAATCAAGATTGTACAATTTTGTGCAGAAGATTTAAAATAATGGGCGAGATAGTAACTAAACTTAGGAGAGCATGCCAGAAATGGTGGGTCCTGTGGGCTTATTTGACCTGAGTAAAATATACTCCAGTTTAAATTTCAGAAGTTTGGTAATTGTGATTCTTAAGCATACTACTTTGAATAGATTAAAGTGCTCTATAAGGCATATGGAGCAGCTTCATTTTTGCTATTTCATGAATGCTACCTCTTGGACTTGTGCACTACAATCCTAACAATAAACCTTAGCCACAAAAAAATTGCAAAACTATAAATATGTATTGAGTGGAACTCCCATCTAAATTGGAGAACTTCGGTTCAGATGCTTGTCTGGTTTATTAAGGCACTAAAACTTAAAATTGTCCAGAATATAAATGTTTGAATGGGTAACCATTTGGTATTATGAATTTTTTATGATAAACAGGATTGTAACTTGGAAAGAAATCAGAATGTCTGTTGACACCACTGTCCGCCAATGAGTTGGAGGTTGGGCGAGACATACAGCAGGACTCACAGCAAGCAGTGTATTTTACAGCAAACAAAGTCTATTTACTCAGCAAATAGTCTATTTAAACAGTGCACTACACCAAACCGTCGACAGAGTCTATTTAAAAAGAGTCGCTACGAACTGCAGCAAACAGAACTTGTGACTGAAACTGCAGCAATGTCTCCTAATAAAAGCAGGGTGATTTCTCTAGCAAAATGCAGTGAGTGGAGGATAGTTGCATATAAATTATGTAAGTAAAATCAATCCCAGTCACTTACAGCAGTGTGTTTTCCAGGCGTGATTGACAGGGGACTGAACCAATCATCTCCATTTTGGCTCAGAATAGTGGTGTCACTATATGCAGCTGAAAGAAATGTATCTAAATAGTAATGATATGAGCATCTGTTAATGGCTGTAGAATGTGAAGTCTATTATTTAGATGTACCAAAATCCTTGAAAGAATATTCATGAGCATTTCTCATGTAACTTTATTCCAATGTGTACGTCATCTTTGTGTTGAATACAGTGCAAACAAGATTAGTATTGACAGAGTTTTGCGTGCATCACACAGAACAAACACTATCCTTTGTAAGAATTGTTTAAGCTCAGATGGTGAAGCTCCTTTGATGGCTCAGTGGGTAATTACACCATCTTAGACTAGTAATGTCTCAGCTTGGATTCCTGATCTGTGCTGAGTTAGCTAATCTCCGATGGCTATGATGGCTACTGTTGACCTCAGTATCCCAAGGAGGATAAAAATTGACCTGGCATTCTGTTCCTGATTTCCATCCAATGACCACTGCTGGCAAGGTTGTATCTTTGAATTTTGGATGAGAACAAGCAGACACAAGGTTCCCATAATTAAGTAGTTTATTGTTTAGGCTCACACATGAAGAATGGCCACTAGGGAGAGTTATCAGAGAGCTGCCAGTCATGTTGGAACTGTACCCCAGCATGAAATGTTCAATAATGTCCAACTGTTTGTATGCTCTTGCATTTTACTACTCATCCCTTGTTTATTCTGGTTCTTAAGTGTTTCATTTTAATTTGCACAACTTCTCACCAATTACTTTATGTTCCAATATTTAGCACTATATAGTATGTATGTTTATGTTGAAAATTAAATTCTGAAAATCAAAAAGTTAATTAAACTCAATTTACTAATCCTACATTAGTTCTGTCCCCCGAAGCATTGACTTTAATTCCTTGTCCTCATCTTCAAATCCCTCCATGACCTTGCACCACCCTATCTCTGCAAACTCCTCCAGCCTTGCATCCCTGTCTACGACTATCAGTCCTCCAAATCTGTCTTTTTGTGCATTCTCTGTCCCTCCCTTTTTCCTACCTTTGGTGACAGACCCTTAACCTTATCATCTTAAAAGACCTGTCCAAAACCTTTTGTCCCTTTGCCCTCTTTTTTTTTGAAAATCTTCCCAAAATCTCTCTCTTTCAACCAAACTTTTGGTCACTCCTAATTCTCACACCATGGCTCAGTGTTGACTCCTTTTTATATATTTTTTTCTTCCCTCCCCCTTCCTTTGTAAAGCTCCTTGCAATGTTTTCTATGCTAAAGGCAATATATAAATGAATCATACAGCACAGAAGGAGGCCATTCGACCTATGGTGTCTGTGCCGACTCTTTGAAAGAGCTATTCAATTAGTCCCACTCCCCTAAGAATACTAGTTGATGGTATAAGAACTAGGGGACACAGATTTAAGGTTTTGGGCAAGAGATACAGGGGGGATGTGAGGAAAAGCTTTTTTACGCAGCGAGTGGTGAGGACCTGGAACTCGCTGCCGACGGAAGTGGTGGAAACGGAGACACTCAGTGTTTTCAAGGGGAGACTGGATAGGCACTTGAGGGAAATAAACTTGCAGGGCTACGGGGATAGAGCGCAGGAATGGGACTGACTGGATTGCTCTACAGAGAGCCGGCACGGACTCGATGGGCCGAATGGCCTCCTTCTGTGCCATTGTGACTCTATGACATAACGAATTAGGAGCAGGAGTAGGCCATACGGCCCCTCAAGCCTGCTTCACCATTCAGTAAGATCAAGGCCTGCATTTATTGCCCATCCCTAATTGCCCTTCAGAAGGTGGTGGTGAGCCACCTTCTTGAATCGCTGCAGTCCATGTGGTGAAGGCACTCCCACAGTGCTGTTAGGGAGGGAGTTCCAGGATCCCAGCGACGATGAAGGAATGGCGATATATTTCCACGTCAGGATGGTGAGATGGGAATATTGGAAACAAAAAATAATGTTGTACTATAGGAAACCTATAAAAAGTAATTAAATTTGTTTTTGAGAAAATGTGTATTTTCCATCAGGTAATGGCATTTAAAAAATATTTGCCTTAAAGCTGTTTATTAACCTTGTCATTCTGTTTTTGGATCTCAATAGAGAGGAGCGAAAGACCATTGTAATTCCTAAAGATATGGATGATGCCAAGGCGCTGGGAAAGGTTCTTTCCAAATACAAGGACACCTACTATGTACAAGTATTAGTGGCATACTTTACCACATATATTTTGTATCCTTTCCCTGTTTGCAAAATAAAAGGGTGGAGCATCAACTTTAGTCTACTAAATAGATTCTAATCTTTTTGAGTTGCGCAACGTGCTTGTACCCAATGTACTGTGGAAGAATACATAGGTTTATGCTCGCATAATAAGGTCCTGATTTTGATTGTGCCCTGGTGGAGGCTTGGCGCAGATGCGAGGCACATCCCCACAAGGAAGGAGTGAAAAATCGACAGGAGAGTCTGCCTATGCTGCACACGTAATCCTTAGCATTAGGCTGCAGTAGTAATGGTGAAGCCCTCAGTGCTAGGGAGTGGTTGCGGAGGGAGCTGAAAGCAGATGATAAAAATAAATGTTTAATGGCTTGGAAAAAAATACAATTCCTCTCCTGTTCACATTGTTTTCTGTATAAAAGTAAGATGACCTCACTCCACAGATGAAGGCTGCTGAATGGTTAGAAAATACGCTTCATTGTTAATAGTTAGACTTTGTACAGATTAGCATAGGGACCCTTGAGTGACTGGTAAGTAGATAAAATCACGAGTGCATTTTTGTTTTGTCTTCTCCATGGAGATTATGGTAGATCTATTGGCTCATAAGGATACTCCTTCCTCTTACCAAAGACTACAGTAGCAGGATGGATACTGGCACCTTTCTGACTTGTATGGTTTAGTATCGCATGGAGCACTGTATTTATCCACTGAGCCTTTGCAGAGTGCCCCCTGTATTTTTGTATTGGCGATACCTTGTACATACTGCATAACATTTTACTGGAGAGTGTTTTCACTGTTTTGAGAAATGCCTCCATCATGTTAGATAAAATTATTGTTGTTGAATGTCAATCTCTTCCCCATTGTTCATGTATGAGCCTGGAGACTGAATATTAGTGGGCTATTTGACTGCAAACAACCACATGCACACACTTCAGTAGGAGTTGCTAGAAAGTGATCAATAGCTGGAATACTGTCTGATTTCATTTTCCCCTCCTTAATCCGTGGCACTGAGACCAATTGTAGCACCCTGTTGCCAGACTGACATCAGTTAAATCAACACAGATCAAAGAGCGAGCTTCACCAGAATCCTGTGCTGTAATTTTTTTTCCTGGTATAACAATAACAACTTGCATTTATATAGCATCTTTAACGTAGCATAACGTTCAGAGTGTTATCAAACAAAATTTGACACTGAGTCACATAAGCGATATTAGGACAGGCTTGGCCAAAGAGGTAGGTTTAAGGAGTGATTTGAGAGGCGGAGAGGTTTAGGGATGGACCTCCAAAGTTTGCGGTCTAGGCAGCTGAAGGCACAGCCACCAATGGTGGAGTGATGAAAACATGGAATGCACAAGAGGCCAGAATTGGAGGTGCATAGAGTTCTTGGAGAGTTGTAGAGCTGGAAGAGGTTACAGAAATAGGGAGGGACGAGGCCATGAAGGGATTTTAAAACCAGGATGAGAATTTTAAAATCGAGGTGTTGCCAGACTTGGAGCCAGTGTTGGTCAGCGAGCATGGGTGAATGGGACTTGGCACGAGTTAGGGTACGGGCAGCAGAAATTTGGATGAACTCAATTTTACGGAGGGTGCAAGGTTGGTGGACAGCCGGCCGGCCAGGAGAGCATTGGAATAGTCGAGTCTAGAGGTAACAAAGGCGTGGATGAAGGTTTCGGCAGCAGATGAGCTGTGGCAGGGGCGGGGTTGGGCGATGTTAAGGAGGTGGAAGTAGGCAGTCATGGTGATGGAGCAGATATGGGGTCAGAAGCTCATCTCTGGGCCAAATCTCTGCATCAGCCATGATCTTATTGAATGGCGGAGCAGGCTCGAGGGGCCAAATGACCTACTCTTGCTCCTACGTCTTATGTTCAAGGTTGGGAACAGTCTGGTTCAGCCTCAAACAATAGCAAGGGATAGGGATGGAGTCGGTAGCTGGGGAACTAAGTTTGTGGAGGGGATCGAAGACAATGGCTTTGGTCTTCCCAATATTTCATTGGAGGAAATTTCTGCTCATCCAATACTGGATGTCGGACAAGCAGCGGAGGGGTCAAAAGAGGTGGTGAGGTAGAGCTGGGTGTTGTCGACGTACATGTGAAACGATATAACTTTCTCCTTGTTTGCCATTTGAGTTTGTTTCTTCATTACTGCTGCTGAGTTTGACACCTTTCAATGACACACTCATTTTATTTTTCCCCTGGGGAACACTATGCCGGCATGGGCTCGGCTGGCCAAATGGCCTCCTACTGTGCTGTAACAAATCTATGATTCTATACTGTATGTTTCTCAAATACTGTTTGATATGTGTATGAAAGATTCAGTTAAAATGCAGGTAATGGTTTCAGATATATTTGCTTATAGGAATGAGTGTAAGTAGTGTAGCACAGGACAGTCATGGTACAGGACATCTTCTCTTCAAATGGAAGGCTTGCAAAGTATTTTTGTTTGAAAGGAAAGAACTTGCATTTATATAGCACCTTTCACAAACTCAGGATGTCCCAAAGTGCTTTACAGCCAGTGAATTAATTTTGAGGTATGGTCACTGTCGTAATAAAGGGAAACTCAGCAGCCAATTTGTGGACAGTAATATCCCACAAACAGCAATGAGATAATGATCAGATAATCTGTCTTAGTGATGTTGGTTGATGGATAAATATTAACCAGAACACTGGGGAGAACTCTGCCGGGAGAACTCTGCCATAGGATCTTTTATGTCTACCTAGGAGGGCTGACGGGGCCTCAGTTTAATGTCTCATCCAAAAGATGGCACCTCCGACAGTGCAGCACTCCCTCAGCACTGCACTGGAGTGTCAGCTTTGATTATGTGCTCCAGTCTCTGGAGTGGGACTTGAATCCACAACCTTCTGACTCCGAGGCAAGAGTGCTACCCACTGAGCCACAGCTGACACTTTTCAAGTGCTTGTTTCCCCCCCTCTTCCCACCCCTTACAAGATGTGTTCGGTTCTCTGTTTAAAGTGTGCCACCATGCGGAGTTGCTGATTGAAGACCAGTTGGTTTCCCTATAGAGAAGGGAGAACTGCTCTCTCACCAACTGGTGGGGGGCTAGCGTCCTTTCTGGCAGGGTGTTGCAAGGAGATCCAAGAAGGGGGAAGGGCAGTGACTGCTTTCTATAGAGCTAACCTTAACGCAATTCTCTCACTACAAATATTGTTGATGTTTACTGACTATCAGCAAACTGTGTGAGGCTCCAGGAGATCGATTTTTCCTTCATCTTGAGCTTCTCCCACTCATTGTCTACAAATTCAGTCATTACTTTGGAGTGTCTCAAATTTGATTAAAACTTTTTAATTTCATTGTCTTCACTTCATGATGAGATTATGTGATTAGTTGTTTAACTTGCATGTTCGCCTAATGACTTGTGACTTGTTCGATGTTCAGGTCATTGTTACAATTGCATCACACAAATAAACACACTAGTATCGAGAACAGGGAAACCCTATGTGATTGCTTGTTCTTGTGCATATGGTAAACATTTAAGTTTGCATTAATGGCAGCTGCAGGACATTTAGAATTACAGTGTACATGGTATAATGCAGTTGGATGAATCTGAGATCGCAGTGTTGCACGGCATATCACATTTTGTGTTGAAATAATCCTTGACCTCATTCTCTCCAGTTTACAAACATTTGCCATACCAGGTTCCATATTTCTTAGCATCCTCTCAGGATTTCTGTACCCATTCCCATTGGCCCTGTTCCTTGTCTGTCTGGTAAGTTGATAAGAAAATTGAATATATTTTTGTTGTTAATATGGAATATCTGTTATAACCATTCTCTTCATGTCTTTCCACTAGACCGACCTCCATTTTACTCTCTGTATCTGGAGCAACTCCAGTTCATTTAGGAAACCTTCCTGCTTGTGTGTTGCAGTAAAGTTGCTTTTTGAACAGGAGAGATTCTGCTCTAAGAAGTGTATGCGGAAATGACCTGTGCATTCCGCCAATCATTGTGCCAATCATTGTGCTCCTATAATCATGCGTGCGGGGAGTTTGTCTGTGCTTAAAGGCTCTTATTTAAGAATGGGAATAAGAACTTGGGAGTATGTCACTTTCACTGTTTACAAGATGGGTCTTGGGTTCAACACAGAGTAAAACTACTTTCAAAATAGGTCATTATTTTTCCCTTCTATGTTACATTACATAGTATTTACAGCACAGAAACAGGCCATTCGGCCCAACAGGTCCATGCTGGTGTTTATGATCCACACGAGCCTTCTCCCACCCTACTTCATCTAACCCCATCAGCATTATTCTTCAATTCCTTTCTCCCTCGTGTTTGTCTAGCTTCCCCTTAAATACATCTATGCTAGTCGCCTCAACTGCTCCTTGTGGTAGGGAGTTCCACATTCTAACCAGTTTCTGGGTAAAGAAGTTTCTCCTGAATTCCCTATTGGATTTATCATTGACTGTTATATTTCTGGCCCCTAGTTCTGGTTTCGCCCGCAAGTGGAAACATCTTCTGTCCGTTTACCCTATCAAACCCTTTCATAATCTTGTAGACCCCTATCAGGTCACCCCTCAGTCTTCCCTTTTCTAGAGCAAAGAGCCCCAGCCTGTTCAATCTTTCCTGATGGGTATAACCTCTCAGTTCTGGTATCATTCTAGTGAATCTTTTTTGCACCTTCTCCAGTGCCTCTATATCCTTTCTATAATATGGAGACCAGAACTGTTCACAGTACTCCCAAGTGTGGACTACCCAAGTTTCAATACACGTTTAACATAACTTCTCTGCTTTTCAGTTCTATCCCTCTAGAAATAAACCCTAGTGCTTTGTTTGCTTTTTTAATGGCCTTATTAATCTGCGTCGCTACTTTTTAGTGATTTGTGTATCTGTACCCCCAGATCCCTCTGCTCCTCTACCTCTAAACTGAATGTTTAATTCAGTTATTTGTCTCTTTCTGGTGCATGACCACACAGCACTCCCTAGTTGGTACAGGAAAGTGACCTAGGATTGATGTTGCTTTTCTTTCCTTCTCTCAACCTGCCCCCGACATCTGTTGTAAAGGCAGTGACTTGTGCTGGGGTATGATTCCAATGGTACAGGCTGCCCCAAGTAGTTGTTTTTCATTTGCGAACATAAACCATGAGCGTTGATGAGCTGTTTAATTTCACTAAGTGTGGGATCATGGCTAAACCCAATTGTTTTCTTGTGCAAGTTCACTCATGTGCACATTCCAACAGGAGATGGTGATTAAGAATGGTAATCCTGATTTGTTTTCCCATTTTTTCCCTCCCCCGGGGCACTGAGACCTATTGTAATTCTCCTGCCATTGCCATGGCTGAGAGCCAACTCCAAACAGACAGGAGATCAAAAGTAACGTGGGACTTTCTTCGCCTGTATGACCTATAAATGGGACTTCCCAGCAGCTGGTTTTAAGTGGGTTTGGATAATTTTACTTTTGACATGTAGCTGACAAGATGTGCACTTCAGAAACTGACATGGCTAGTGCAGGTTTCACGCAATATAAAAGCAGCTTGTGAGCCAATGGTTGTTATTTTTGTTCTGTCTTTCTAAATCTCACTCCTTTCTGATATTCCCGAGTTAACTGCTGCAGTTCTTGCGCCTGTTGTTTGTGGTTAATTTATGTTTTTTATGCTCCGATTTGCAGCTAGAATTTTGGTTTGACTATTTAGAAACACTACTCCTGTTAATGAAACTGGCAAAGTTTAGGCAGAATAATTTGGTAAATAATTGAAAGCTTAAACTATAAGAGGGTTAGAGTTCTTGATGATAATGTTATATGTATATAACCTCTTAGTGCTGTTTCATTGTACATCTCGCGCTTAAAAAAAAAAAGTTATTTGTATTTCTCCCCTATAATCCATGTATTATGGTTGAGGGTAACATTTCAATCTCAAAGCTTACTTTTTTTTTTAATCTTTTAATTTCTGCAAATTTTTCTATTTGCTATTATAACCTAAATTTTAAAGTTGTGTAACTAATTAGTAGAGAAATGCATTCTGGGATTTGTGACTTTTTTTTGCTAGTGGAGAGGGAAGGGAATAACTTGACAAAGAATTACTTCCTGTCGTGGAACCAAGTTGAAAGCAGTTTAAGCCATAAGCAGTGAAATGTAACCACATTTGTGAAGTAACCCATGTTTTTTTAAACTAATAATTCAATGTAGATTCTGTTTTTCTCCAATAATTGCAGTGTTCTGGTCTTGGAGCTTCCTTCTGCTACATGCTCTCGTATTTAGTCGGTCGACCAGTTGTTTATAAATATTTGACAGACAGGGCAACAAAATGGTCACAACAGGTAACATTATTCTCATTTTCACTTCTTTAGAGATTCCACTATGAGTGAAGTTGGTCACTTTGCAGTTTAAAAGAAATGCTAAATAATGTAGCAACTGAAGCTCGATTTTAGATATAACAGAAAGTGGTTTTGTAATGCCAGATGCAGTTCCCAGTGCTTTGGAAAGGGCTTTGATTTACGTTGTGGGGCAGTGTGTTCAGCGTGTGCTTGACCTTCTAAAAGGACTGTACTTGCGCAGCTGTATCAAAGTAATTGTTTGACTTTTTATCTGGGTTGCTGTGTTCCCCACTGATTAGTTCACTGGCCTGTACGTCTAGATTTACCAAAGAAACGCTTTATTGCCCTGTACTGGGCAGGCATGAGCATTCAGCTGCTCCATCTCCTCAAGCCAAAAACATTTAAAAAGCAAAATACTGCTGATGCTGAAAATCTGAAACAAAAGCAAAATGGTAGAAAAACACGGCAAGTCAGTCAGCATCTGTGGAGAGAACACACAAGTTTACGTTTCAGGTGTGAACCCTTGGAACTTAAAAATGAAGAGGTGGACAGGCATCGTAATACAATCAGAAAAAGGCGAGGGAGAAATTGTATCCTAAAACACCCAAACACAAATCATGACTGAAATATTGTAACATCATTTCAGTTCTCAAGAAGGGACAATATCCAAAATGCAAACTTGTCTGTTCCCTCCACAGATGCTGACTGACCTGCTGTGTGTTTTGAGCATTTTCTATTTTTGTTTCACGGATGCCTCCCGTGAGCATTAATCCTGTTGACTTTTGCTGGTGTGCATTGCCTTGTTTACTTTGCTGACAATCTCAGGGCTGTATGGAAAATTAGTCTTGCTATTTATTCATGCTGATGGAATATTGATGCCAACATACATCTTTTATTTTGTTTAACCGAGAGATTATTGGAAATTAATATGTGCTCCTGTTTCATATATTTCACTAATGCTATTTTTAATCAGTATTTGGAATGTATAGAAAATCACAATTTACATTTGCTCTAACAGGAAATGTGTCCTTCAAATTTGGAAAAAATATTTGCTATGAATGTTCATATCTAGTAAATTTCAGTTGGGCAACAGAATTTATTGTTTTGATCTCAATTTTAGGCAAACTGCAACTTGCATCTACATAAATTGTTTGTTTTTCCTTTTTCTTAATAAGGATTTGGGCATAGTGTTCTCCTAACTTCAAAGTTACAAATTGAAATCCCAAGTTAGGTCTAACATTAAGTGACAGAGTAAGTTTGATTCCTGATCTGAATAGGCCTGTACAGGGAGGTATCATTGAGATTACAGCATCTCAAGGAAAGAATGAGGGAAGGTTAAAATGTGAGTCATGCCTGGTGGTCTGCAGGGCCTCCTCACAGCTGGTTGTGGGAGATATACATTAGTGGCATTCTGGCCATAGGCTGACCTTCCATCCTCTTAGAAACACAGCCAGTGGGACTGAGGATGAAGGCTAGTTTACAAAGAAAGAAAATGACTTAAAAAGGAAGTATTGAAAGAAAATTGCAGTGTTGAGTAATATTTGAAGTTATCTGTCTGCATTGGGTCAAATTATAGCATTTCTAAGGTTGGAAGGAAAGAGAGGAGGAAAAACTGCAGTCTTGCCTTGCAGAAGCACATCTAAGCAGTAAGATTAGGGTTCACTCTTACACGACCAGTTGCCACTGTCCTCCACGTTTAATGTAGGTGCTGGGGAATGAATGGAATTAGCGCATCACCTGGGAGCTTCCTCACAGAAACAAAATGGGTGTATGAAATCACTTAGTTCTGCTTTCATGCACTTCCCAGTAATCAGAGTGACATCAGCAGAGGCCTGGTCACAGATTATCTGCCTAATCTGTTATGCCATCGGCAAACATATGACTATTGTGTTGGGAATGTAGTCTATCGGGAATGACACTTTGTACTGTGTGTTATGTGGCAATGCTATATAACTTTACATCTGTTGCAGAATTCCTAATGCAGTTATGCTAAAGAGGGGAGTGCAAGAGAAGTATTCATGTCTGAATGCAGTGGACTGAAAAATCATTCAAATTGTACCTAATTGGCATGTGTTTTTATTTACATTTTCTTGCAGGTTGACAAGCACAGGGAGCATCTTATTAATTATATAATTTTCTTGAGAATAACTCCTTTCCTGCCAAACTGGTTCATTAACATCACCAGTCCTGTAATAAACGTACCTCTGGGTGTCTTTTTCATTGGCACATTTTTAGGTAAGTATGTGTGGTTTTTATGGAGAGTTTGTTTGTTTTATTTTTAAAAGTTCCATTGATTTGATTAGAGCAAGCATGCTAAACCGTGTTTTGGGGGGGAAATTGGTGAGTTATGCTGTTCGGTATGCCGCTCGTTTCTGGTATTAATTTGCTTTCTTCCTAGTGAGTGCCTAAACCCACACTTTGAGTTATTTAATGACAAAATAGTGACTGTTCTCCATGTGGTAGCTTGGGAAAGGTAAGTTTTATTTAGGATTGAGATGGCCCTAAAGTAACATGTGATGATGGAAGATTGGAGCCAAGTCAATTCTCCATGACAGACTCAGTAATATGATACCTTTGCCAGTTCCATGTTTCCGAGGGCAGTGTTGATGATTAACTAGCCACCCTAGTTCACTGATGAAATCTGGAGGGGTACACCTGTCACTGAAATATGGGACCTTTTCTGGCTAATTTTAATAATTGGTAGGCTGGTCCTAGCTAGACAAACAATGGAAATCCTGCCAGTGTGATGCTGCTTGATCTCTTGCAGTATCCCTGCTCACTTGGGAGATTCCTGAGACTTGGCATTTGTCAGCTTACACCAGGATTTTCTGGACTAACTATGTGGGCACTCCATATTGGCCAAGCAGATACTCTACTGGTGTGGATTTCTCAGCTTGGTTTGGAGATTCTTAAGCATGATTGGTTTTGCACGTCCAATATCTGGCTGAAACAAAAATAAAATAATTTGGGGTTTTATAAATAGGGGTATAGAGTACATGACTAAACATATAATCAATTTGCATAAAGCAGTGGTTAGGTCACAGTTGGAGTACTGTCTGCAGTTTTAGGCATCCCATTATAGAAGGAACATTAAAGCTAAAGCGACTGTTCAGCATAGATTCACCAGGATGATGCCAGGAATGGGAAACTATAGCTATGTAGAGAGCTTTTAGATATTGGGACGATTACAGAGGAGCAAAGAAGGTCAAAAAAGATTTAATAAGAGCCTTTGAAAGTTATGAAGAGTTTAGATGGAGTGAATAGGGAAAGACCAATTCCTGTGGTTGGAAACTCATTTCCATGTACTTTCTCAATTCTAGTATGCTGTATCTGTTATTCCTGGTGAGGGCAAACCCCAAATTGAGAGTTTTCTTTGTGAAAAATGTCCATTTTATCACAAGTTTGATCTTTGCCTTCCTCTCCCATTTTGAATCTCCCCATCTCCTCTTTGGCTTCCGACATTGTTCCTGAAGTTTGCACTGATCCTGATTGGGACAGTATCTCATAGAATACATAGAAGTTACAACACAGAAACTGGCCATTTGGCCCAGCCAGTCCGTGTTCACATTTACCCTCCATATGGGCAAAAGCTCTAATCACATTTATCTATTTTATTCCCATATCCTTCAACCCCCTTTCCTTCATCCACTTATTCAATCTAATCTTGAGTATTGATCTTTTCTGCCTTAACCAATAACCTGAGTGTGAATTCCACATCCTCAACCCTCCCTGTGTAAAGACATTTCTCCTATACACTCTCCTAAATCTAATACACTTGGGGGGGAAAATTGGGTTGCTTTGTGCCTCCTGTTAGCGCCCCTGGGGGGCGCTAGCGAGGCACAAAACCCCTAGCGCCTGAGCGAGGCACAAAATCCCTAGTGCCTGAGCGAGGCGCCGCTAACGCCTCCCGCGAAATTCAGTGGGAGGTTAGCGGTGGCGGTAGCGCCCTGCGGTGATGCGCCACCAGCGATTACATCATCGGCATGCACAGCGCCCCGGCTGCAAACTTCCCTTGCGTCCCCATACCTATCGCCAGACGATATATCCGACCAGTTCAGGGGGCGTTTTGGCAGCAACGGCAGCGCAAATGAAAGGGCAGGTGCCGGGCGGCCATTTTTCTTTTGGCCGACTGCCAGCACCTGCTGCTCCTTATTTCTGTATATGGCGTGCCGGCCGCGACCGCTCCCCGGTGGTCCAGCAGGGCCCCGGTGCGTGCAGCGCTAAGCCCCTCCTTTAGTCAGGGGAGGAGGCCTGCAATGACGCGGCGTTACATGCTGCCGCACGTGGCGCTGTTGCATGTAGCGCCGCGAAATTCACTGGTAGCGCCCCAAGAAAGAGGGGGAGCGCTTTCCAGTAGTGCCCCACCTCCTGCTTGTGGCGCTACTACTGAATTTATGGCGCAGGAGCGCTAACTTTTAGTGCCCCGACGACGTTGGTACCCCAAAGGGGGCGCCACCTAATTCTTCCCCGCATTTCTTTTATCTTTTTCCCCTAATTTGAGACCCCTCAACTACTGGAGACAGTCTGTTTCTATTTACCCTGTACCATTTTTTTCATAACTTTAAACACTTCTATCTTCGCCCCGAAACCTGCATCGCTCTAACTAAAGAAAGGACTCAATATTTGAAGTCTCTGGGCTGGATTTTGATACTGGGGCGGGTTGGGGTCGTGTCATCCACTTTTCGTGTTATCGACCCGACTGCAATTTTGGATGTGGGAGATTGATGCAATTTTCACCTAATTGGGCAATTGAGTTCCAGCATGTGGGAACCCATGAACCAATTAGTGTTTTCAGTCTGAAAGTTGCCTCTGATGATGTCATCATTACTGCTGCATTGAAGGTCTTTGCTGTGAGAGGACCTGGATGGAGGAGAGGGGGGGGGGAGAGAGAGAACGACTTTGCTGTGAGAGGACCTGAAGGCAAATGAGCAGCAGCAGCCGCCGCCCTAGGTCTGCTCCCAGATATGTTTCCTACTATTGCAATAGTGGACCTGCAGCTGATAGTGAGCTTTCGAAATGTGTTACTGCCGTGGTTCAGAACAGGCGTGCTTCACGTAGAACAAGGGTTAAAATCACAAAGGCCTTTCAAAATGGCATTATAGAGCCAATTTAGTGCTTGTTAAGGGCCTTAACAGCCTATTCCGCCTCTTAAAGGCGGGACGGAGTCGGGACCAGCAGACACGATTTAATGAAAATTGCGTGGAGGCGGACTTGTGCCCGCCCGCCAGTTTTCGCAATTTTTACCTCCCACACGCCTCCAAACCCACCTCCACGGGTCAATGAAAATCCAGCCCTCTGTGTTTGTATTTCCTCACACTAGCAGAATCCTGGTGAATCTGCATTGTACTCTCTCTAAAGCCTGAATATTCTAACTATAATGCAAAGGCCGATACTGCGCACAGAACTTGGGTCATTAAGGTTTTATATAGGCTCCTCATTACCTCTTGGTTTTTATACTTTATACCACGTGATAAAACCTAGAATTCCATTAGCTTTTTTACAGATTTATCAACCTGAGATGCTGCTTTTAATGTCCTGTGACTTTGTACCCCCAAAGCCCTCTGCTCTTCCACAGCACTGAACCTACTTCCATTCAGTGTATAATTACTGGTGTTTTTTTCATTAAAATGTATCGCCTCATACATCTGGACATTGAATTTAATCTGCCACTTTTTAGCCCATTTTCCCCATCTTATCAATATTCCTTTTGCAGCTTCCTTTGGTCTTCTAAATAATTAATTGTACCTCATATTTTGACTTCATCTGTAAATTTCAACAATACTTCTAGGTCCAAATCAAAATCATTGATATACACAGTGAACTTAAGTGCCCCAGAACTGAAACTCCTCTTTCTCCTAAGAACTCTGCATTGACCTCCAACTGTTGTGCAGCTGGGTTCATTTGACTCGGCACAGACCAGGGGTTGAACCTGTTCTGTATGGCACGGCACAGTACAGTATCACACAATGTATTTACCCACTAGGCAATTACAGGGAGCAAATAAAAAGCTTTAATGAAGTGTATTTTAGCTTGAACTTATTCATTACTCACAACCTAACAACCATCTTTGTCCCTTTGGGAAAACCACTTTTTGTAATATTGATAGCATTGATAATGAACCATGTTAAAGGCTGGAAATTCCCTCGGATCAGCTCCCGCTCTCCATCATAACTTCACATGTAAACTGAGTTTCCATTGCACTTCCGGCAAAGTTGCGATGGGGGAGCAGGAACGACTCCGAGGAACTTCCCAGCCAATGTCTCCAGTGAGAAAATATGGGCAACAGCCATTACCTTGTGTAAAATGTGAGAAATGGTATGCCCTTCTCTGTACTAAAAATGTTACTCATTTCATACCTTAGTCCTGTTTAATTATCCATTCTCCAGTGAAAGTTAATGTGCATGTTATGCAGTTTTGTTTTGATAAATGGGTATTTAGTTGGAAAGGTGAACAACTATTATGGTAAGTGCTCATATTCAGGCGAAGTTATTCTTGGTAGTAACAGATCAGTCATGACAGTGGACAGGGAGTCCACTCTGACCTTTAGGGAAAAAATCTTTGAAATATCAAATGTTCGATGTGAAGATCCGGCTGCTTTTCAAAAGCTTCAAAGAGGGTTTTATTGGAAAGGTCACCGCAGATCTGCTGTTTGTTGTATTGGATGATGCAAGTTGTTTTGTGTCTGGCACTTACGTCCTTTCAAAGCTAAATGTGGACTTCCCAATTCATTTGGATCTAAATTAGGATAAAGTAAAACCTGGGTGATCAACAGGGCTTTAATAACCAGTTGTAACATTTAAACTGGTGTACTTTCCATAGAACTGACTGCAGTGTTTTACCAAATTTGTATGTGCACGTAGATATGAACTTTTATTTTATCTTGCTCTGTGACATTGTTAGGCTAGTGACATTTTATTAAATATAATTATATGTCCGCTCATCTAGGTTAAACTTGCCCACAGGGTCATGCCTGACTTCTCTCTGGAAGAGGAAAATCTGACTGTTTTAAATGCTGCTGGGTGAAAAATATGAGCTTGTAAGACTGAGCTCCAGTTACTCATAAGTTTATAGACGCTTCTTGCTGCTTGCTGTGAGCTCATGTTTTAAAATAAGCATTTAAAATGGCTGTGTGTTTTACATTTCTTTTTCTCCTCTACTGGATTCCATAATGGAGAAGTTGGGTAAGACAATTATTTGTTTAATTAAAAAATGACTTTTGCCAAAACTTCAGTTGAATTACAGCAACTTGGTTCTCCCCGGTCCCGTCCTACTCTAGTTTTCTTCTCCTCGTGAAGGTTTACTTGTGTTTGGTACAGTTCCATCCCCACTCAAACTCCTCAAACAGCCATCTTTTATATATGAGCATGGCAGTGGCAATATCTGTGCAGAACATGATAGCTATGCTCAATCTTGTCCTTGCTCAATATCCCTGCTCCCTAGCTACTGGTCCAGCTGAGATCACCTGACTCAATACGGATCAGGAATCGAACTTGGGACCTTCTGGTCTGTATGACTAAGTACTTCACCCAGGTGTATTTTAACCCTTTTGGCGATTGCGAAAGTAGCCCCACCAATTTTCTTTATTATAACTGCCATCACAGTTCTTTTCAGTTGTCAACTTTGATCAAACAAATCGGGAGCCTTTTTGAAGCTTCTGTTCTAGTGTTAATCTAATGGCATTGATCCAGAATCCTGTATTTTTTCACATTAAAGCAGCAGTAGGATGCAACAACGCCAGTTTAAGGGAAACACTTTATCCAGCTGTTTTGCTTACTGAAGGGACTGTGATTTCTAGCACGGCTATCATGTGTTGAGTTTTTGCAATCTAGGCCACTAGGTGGGCCACTCCATCAGTGGAAAAGCTGATTTCAGTTGCAAGGCACGTCTATGCTATGGTTCCGTCGCCAGCTTCTGACTTGTGGAGCCAGCAGCACCACCAAAGATAAAGTTAACGGGCCTTATAAATCCAGCTGGAGTGAAGACCCAGTCTTCCTAACTGCCAGTGGTTCCCACAGCTCGGTTTAGAACATAGAACATAGAACAGTACAGCACAGTACAGGCCCTTCGGCCCTCGATGTTGTGCCGAGCATTGTCCGAAACCAAGATCAAGCTATCCCACTCCCTATCATTCTGGTGTGCTCCATGTGCTTATCCAATAACCGCTTGAAAGTTCCTAAAGTGTCCGACTCCACTATCACAGCAGGCAGTCCATTCCACACCCCAACCACTCTCTGAGTAAAGAATCTACCTCGGACATCCCTTCTATATCTCCCCCCATGCACCTTATAGTTATGCCCCCTTGTAACAGCTACATCCACCTGAGGAAATAGTCTCTGAACATTCACTCTATCTATTCCCCTCATCATCTTATAAACCTCTATTAAGTCGCCTCTCATCCTCCTCCGCTCTAAAGAGAAAAGCCCTAGCTCCCTCAATCTTTCCTCATAAGACCTCCCCCCCCAAACCAGGCAGCATCCTGGTAAATCTCCTTTGCACTCTTTCCAATGCTTCCACGTCCTTCCTATAGTGAGGTGACCAGAACTGCACACACTATTCCAAATGTGGTCTCGCCAAGGTCCTGTACAGTTGCAGCATAACCTCACGGTTCTTAAACTCAAACCCCTTGTTAATAAACGCTAACACACTATAGGCCTTCTTTACTGCTCTATCCACTTGAGTGGCAACCTTCAGAGATCTGTGGATATGAACCCCCAGATCCCTCTGCTCCTCCACGTTCCTCAGAACCCTGCCGTTGACCCTGTAATCCTTATTCAAATTTGCCCTACCAAAATGAATCACCTCGCACTTATCAGGGTTAAATTCCATCTGCCATTTTTCGGCCCAGCTCTGCATCCTATCAATGTCTCTTTGCAGCCTACAACAGCCCTCCACCTCATCCACTGGCCACTAAGCTCATTCAGTGTTATTCATCATTCTGTAACATAATATCAGCATCTGCAGGTACAGGGGTTAACTCCGTATACAACAACAACTACAGTATAGCACTTTTAACATAAAACGTCCCAAGTCATTTCACAATCAGACAATAATTGACTCCGAGCCAAAGAAGGAGATATTAAGACGGCAGACTAAAAGCTACGTCAAAGAGATAGGTTTTAAGGAGGGTCTTAAATGATGAGGGAAGTGGAAAGGTTTAGGGAAGGAATTTGAGACCTTAATGCCTAGACAGCTGAAGGCATGGGCGCTGATGATGGGGCCAAGGGTGTGGGGGATTTGTAAACAGCCAGAGTTGGAGGAATGCAAAGATCTTGAAGTTTGTAGGGCTGGAAGATGTTGGGGATAGGGAGGGGCGAGTCCATGAGCAGCTTTGAATACAAAGATGAGAATTTTAAATTGGTGGCGTCTGGGATAGGGAGGCAATGTAGGTCAGCGAGTACAAGGGTGATGGGTGGGAGGGTCTTGGTGCAGGTTAGGATGTGCGCAGCAGAGTTTTGGATGTGCTCCAGTTTATGGAGGGAAGGGGATGGGAAGCTGGCCAGGAGAGCATTGCAATAGTTAAGTCTGGAGGTGACAAAAGCAGGGATGAGGCAGCAGATGGGCGAGGCAGGTCAGAGACGGGCGATGTGATGGAAGTAAGCGGTGGCGAGCGAACGTTTGTCGGGGGGCGGGGTCCGAAGACGATAGCTTTGTTCTTCCCAGTGTTTACCTGCTGGAAGTTGCGACTCATCGAGGACTGAATGTCAGACAAGCAGGCTGGCAGCAGAGGGGTCAAGAGAGGTGGTGGAGAGATAGAGCTAGGTGTCGTCAGCGTACATGTGGGACCTGATACCATGTCTTTTGATACTGAATAACAGTATGTAGATGAGGGATAGGAGGGGGCCAAGGATAGATCCTTGGGGGACTCCAGAGATAGCGTAAAGAAAAGCCTTTGCTGGAGATCCTCTGACTACGATTGGTTAGATAAGAGTGGAACTAAGTGAGGGCAATTTTACTGAGGTAGACAACGAAGGAGAGGCATTGGAGGAGGATGGTGTTGTCAGTCATGTTAAAGGCTGCAGAGAAGTTGAGATGGACGAGGAGGGATAGTCCATTATGGTCACAGTCCCAGAGGATGTCATTTGTGGCTTTGATTACAGCCGTTTCAGTGTTGTGGCAGGAGCAGAACCCTGATTTGGAGAGATTCAGACATGGAGTTACAGGAAAGGTATGCACTGATTTGGGAGGCGACAACATTTTAACGGTCTTTGGAGAGACTGGAAGGTTGGAGATGGGGCGGTAGTTTACAAGAAAAGAGGACGAGTGTGGACTTTTTGAGGAAGGGGTATCTTTGATGGTAATTTTGAAATGGAGGGGACATTAACCTGAGAGGAGGGAACTGTTTGCAATGTCAGCCAGTATGGGGACCTGAAGGGAAGTTGGGTAGTCAGCAGTTTAGTAGGAATGGAATTGAGAGAGCAGGAGGTGGTCTCGTGGACGGCGTGTGCTCAGAGAGGGCATGATAGGAGAGAAACTAGACAAAGACTTGGGTTCAGGGCGCGGGTAGGGGGGGACTTTGGGAGAGGTTTGGCTTGTTTGGCAAGCTGAAGGGGGGAATGCGGCAGAGGCAGCTGAACGGATGTTCTCAAACTTCGTGACAAAGAAGTCCATGAGCTCATCAGACTTGTTGGAGGGGAGGGTAGAGGGGGCAGGTGAGAGGGGTGTGAGGCTAGAGTTGATAGTGGAGAAAATAAGCTGGGAGTTATCTTTGCCTTCCAGGATGATCCTGGAAAAGTGAGCAGTTTTGGCAGAGGAGAGCAGAGCCCAATAGTGCTTGACGTGGTCTAGCCAGATCTGGCGATGAATGGTTAAACAGGTTTGGCGCCAGATACATTCAATTCTGCTACTTTTGGACTTGAGGGAGTGTTTGGGCAGACCAACACCTGCACACGTTGTGGCAAAAGGGAGGGCCACAGGCTAGACAGATAGGAGTATGAAAGTGCAGTTTTAAGTGACTTGAGGGGGAGAGTTTTTTTCCAAGGGTGGATGCAGAGGAAGTGAGTTTAGAAAGGGGATGTGAGTGGGAAGGGATATAAAAAAGCGATCAGAGATGTCCTCGTCTGTGACTGAAATAATGGGAATAGAGAGGCCATATGAGATGGCAAGGCCCAGGGGTTGGTTGTGAATATAGGTGGGGGGTCGTTATATGGAGGGAGAGGTTAAGGACGGACAGGAGGGCAGTGAATTCCCAGGAAAGAGGGCAAGGTGAGCTGAGATGGTGATTGAAATCACAGAGGATGAGAAGTTGCTCAATGCAGAGGCTGAGGGAGGAAAGCAGTGACGATATCTTGGTGAGAAACTTGGCGTGGTGCTTAGGTGGGCAGTAGAGAATGAGGATTTTAAAGGAGAGGCGAGAGGGGCGGAACAAGTTGAGGTGCTCAAAGGAGGAGATGGTACCAGAGGGGGAATAGGAAGAGATGTCCTGCACCTCCACCCTTCACTTTAAATAATGCAGATCACACTTTTGGTGCTTTTACACTGAGGCTTCTGGAGTCTGGGCAATGAGAGAGCAACCTGAGTGCTCTGTTGCCTCGTATTTGCACATGAGAGTGGAGTTGGTTGTAGCAGGCGTCATTACATCAGTACTTTGTGCATGTGTAGTGGCCATATTGCTAAAGCCATTCAAGTGTGCATGGATCCAGGAACTGATTTAAATAAGAAACCGACTCCACTCTTGTGTGTAAACACAGCAAAATGGTGCACTTGTGTCACTTTCCTGACACCCAAACCAAAGAGGACCCATTTGTGAAAACACCTGTGGAAAAGGCCATAGCCTGTCCTTGAGTTGGAGGGAAGTGATAAAGTATGGTAAGATGAAAGCCAAACAAATATTTTTAAATTGTGTACCCTTAAGCAGGCATATTGCTTTTACAGCAAATATTAATTTTAGTTTCGTGCTAATGCAAGCTGAATGTAGACTCCAAAGGACTAAGCCTCATCTTGGCCATGCCAGATGTATAGCGCACTTTCAAGCAATTGAATAGCGATCAAGAATGTTGGGTTTTTGCCTTCCTGGCCCAGGGACACTGAATTCAATTGTAGTGCTCTTCTCACTGTCCTGCCTGAGATTAGCTAATTCAGCACGGACCTGGGACCTTCTGACATATATGGTTTAGTACACTATCTGGGGAAGCTATGAATCAATTTTAATCAAAATAATCTTAAGCATTAAAATGTTGATGTCAAAGTTCAAATGACATGGATATTATAGGCTATTGCCACTAAAGAAAATCTTAAACCAATTCCTTTTGTTTCCCTTCAGGTGTAGCACCGCCATCGTTTGTGGCTATTAAAGCTGGTACAACCCTTTACCAACTTACAACGGCAGGAGAGGCTGTTTCCTGGAATTCAGTCTTTGTTCTCATGATCTTGGCAGTCCTCTCCCTCCTTCCAGTGTTTTTTCAGAAAAAGCTGAAGCAAAAGTTCTCATAATCTTAGCACAATCTTGCACCTTATACATCTTGGCTCAGAATTTGCCTTTAAGTTACCTTCAGTTACATGGGGCCTAACAAATGTCCATTGTAGTAAAGATTATATTTGGATTTGAAAGGTAAATAAATCACTATTTTAATTTTTTTCTAATGAAGTGCACAAAATGTGACTTACATTTATTCTTTGGTCATAAAATTTTCACCTTTCCCTGTTTTTAATTCCCCTACATTAGCATTGTCCAGGTCATATGTTGTGTACTGGCTGTTGATTAGAAAGACTGCATATGGCTTGTCTGCTTTTCTATTTATTCTTCACAGTGGAATTTGTTGCAGAATGTAGCTGAACTGGGCTAAGCACATGATGGAATTGCAGCAAGCCCTTCCCAATTCCAGATATGCTAAGTTCACCTCACTTCCACACCCTTGCACATTTTAAACACAAATTTTTTCCTGTGCTTGTGGTTACATGTAGTGGAAGCATTTGTGCAAGGTACTTCAGATTTAAAAAATAATTAACTATCTGCAATCTTATGCCTGTAACAGTATTAAGAACATCGACACTGCAATAAATACACACAATCTTAGCATATCATTATTTGTATCATACATGTTTTTGGTTCCTAAACAGTTAACTTTCTGGTGCAAATATTTATTGGATTGGATGGGATGGAGGCTGTATTGTTTATTTCTGTACTCATTCCTTGTGTACTATTTGTTCAGTTTTAAGTGGTATAATATGGCTATATGTTGTAATTTTAATAAACAAGTGTCTGTAAAAATCCTGAAGAACAAGTAGCACTGTGCCTAAGTGCACTGTAAACAATTGTATGTGTTTTCTGATAATGGTTGTATTATAATTTCTCTTCTGTACTGATAATAAAATGCCCACTAGGTGGCATGGCGACTCTGAACACTTGGGGCCGTAATTTGTGGCCCCTACGGGTACATACGAGGTGTGCACGCACCCGTAGGGCCACACAAGTTCCAGGTTTAAGCATGCGAAGCACATGCGCTAAAACCCGGAACTTGCGATCTGTCAAGCATCTTCTTGACAGATCGCACGCATCCCCAGGAGAAGGGTCTCCGTGGGCGGAGAGTTGTGCTATTTGTCCAACTTTTGCTCAGCGAATGCCTGTGAAATTCTTACGCCTGGTAAAAGCAGGTGTAAGGCCTGCTTTTACCAGCGTAAGAGTTTTAAAAAACCAAAATATTTTTTTTTTCATTCATTTAAACACTAAAACACATGTAAGGTTATTTTTAGACCATTTAAAATATGTAAATTTATTTTTCAAAAAAATAAATTTTTGTTTTAAATATTTAATTATATTGTATTTTAATTCATTTTAAATGATTTTTAAATTTATTATGTTAAATCTATTTTAATGTCATCCCATTCATGCTTATGGAGGTTCCGTACAAACGGAACCTCCATAAGTATGAATGGGGATTCCCCCTTCTTTGGTTGGGCCGGCCCACGTGATCCCAGGGGCGCTTGCGAACCGCATGTGCCCCTGGGATCACGTGGGCCTTTACGCAGGCCTATGCATAGAGGCCCAGGAGCACAAGTGTCCGAACCTCTGAAACCATCAAGTAAGTTCGTAGATTTTTTGCTGGTCTGAGGCATCCGCCCGCGGGAAGCCTCTGACCGCAGATTCAACCCCTTGGTGGTTTAGAGGGTATAATAAGGTTAGCCTCATGGTGAATTCCCAGTCTCAGCTTAGCTATCTGGAGGAGACAGCACGCAGAGGCTGATGTCCCTCCTCATAGAGTAGTGGAGAGGGGGGGGAGGCGGGCGTGGTGCACGAAGAGAGAAATCAGAGCAAGTCATAGTAGGCCACTCTTGTCTCCTAACAATATCAAGTTGCAGTTTAGAGAGGCCTGTGGAGGAAGGGGGAAGATTTCCTGCCTAGTCAAGAGTTGGAGTATGGCTGAAGGCAAACCATGGAGTAAGGGGAAAATACTTTGAAATGGGATCACAGAAGATAATAACTGTTGCTTGAGAGTTTGTAATACAATTCTGAATTATCAAAGTCTTATTCAACTGTCAAACAAAACTGCTGCTAAATATTCTATGAAAGCAATTTTCAAATTCTTACTAATTTATAATTCTTGCAGGATGTCAATAATCAACAACAGCCTGGGGAACCCACACATTTTTTAATACTGATAAAACTGCAATTGCTGAAAACAAACACAATCAGAATGCTCAAAATACATAGCAGGCCAATTGACTTCTGTAAAGAGGAACGATAATGACCCTTGACTCAAAGTCTACACCCAAAACATCAGCACAGCCTATCGCTTTACTGATGCTGACAAACTCCAGCATTCCCATTTTTTTTTTTTGCAAGATATTTGGGTCAAAAGCATCTACCCAACTGAAGGAAGGATATCATGCCTTTCAAATCCTGCATCGGACATTTTGAAATCTGTTTCAAAGTATTCAGATGCCAACCTTGTATCACACTTTGGCTATTTAGAAGTGGTGCCATCAAGGTATACTGTCTGCAAAGAAATTTGAATGCAAATCTGGTATGACCAGATGCAGTTCTAGAATAAAACGTATATTGTGCTATTGACAATCGTCACTTCTGAGTTGATCAGAATTGTAAACTATCGACGAGGTTTCAAAGTGGAATTCATCACTGTACCTGTTCAGGAACTGAGTTGGAGAGGGGGAAGCAAAGTTTTTAACTCCCAGAAATTAGTAGTTTTATTGTAACCTTGGCCTGAATGGCTGAGAAGCCCTTGTGAGAGTTGGTACTATTGTGTGCTAATGAAGGTCAGTGGGCAAATGTCTTGCCATGTTCCCTCCACAAACCAATGTCAAAAAGCGCAGAGTGGAGCTTGTATAAGATGAGGATAAATGTTTTAAATAATAAGAGGGCAAGTGCTTTGGTATGGTACAATATCTCATTATATATCTTGCAAATTTCTAAAATTACTACACGTAGCGCTATTTCCTTCCTGAGTACTGGAATTTTGCTAAAAATGTCCCAATGCAGTCAAATTAAGGTTCCTGAGTGGATCTGGGCATTTCTTTTTAATCACTTGTCCTAATAATCTAACTTGCTCTTTTCACATAAGAGAGCATGATGTCTGGCCTTTGAATTTCTCCATCAATGCCAGTCTTGAGCTGCTTTTATATTGCGATAAGACCCATGTTCGTGTTCCTGGCTCCCAATTCACAGGTCTCCTGCAATATAAAAGTAGCTTACATTGACTGTCGGGCAGCACATAAATGGTGCAGGGAAGGACTGCTTGTACAGTTTCCAACTATCTCTCCCTCCCCATAACACTGGCAAGCTCACCTCCGAGCGGAAGTGCAAGAGTGAATCTTGCTAATATACTGCGGCTGTCTTTCTTTATCATTCGCTGCCTTATTGTGAACTCAAAGCAAAAAAGTAAAGTTTATAAAATATTCTGAGATTTTTAAAAAATGATTGATCAAGAAATATGTTGACCAGAATAACCTGTCTCATGCCTAATTTTTATATTGGGTGGTTTTGAAAGAAAACTGGAGTAATTTGACCCAACTTCTGTTATCATCTGCTACTCATCTCTATTAATAAAGCATAGATATATATCAGAACCACATAAAGGATGAATCATTTAAAGCACTAACAACGGAACTTTTTGTGCTAGCTCGCTATGGGTTTCCTGTTTATCCAACAGCATATGGGTTAACAATCTTTAATTTAGATTTTTTTTTAAAGTAACATTTTGGCAGCTCAGTTTGGGCTCTGTTCATCTAACTTCTATTTATGAAAACATGGGATGAAGTAAATGATTTTATGTAGAAAAACAGTAACTGCCTGCCTTACATCAAGGCACCACATGATTTATGTATCCCCATCACTAGAATGCATAATTTTTGAGGTAACTTTTAAAATGAACTGTTAATAAACACCTTATTTCTATCCCACTGAAGCATAAAGCTTATGTTTTCCCCCCTCTCAATGATTACCTGCCACCAGCAAGAGCAGTGACATCCTTGCCACTTTTCCTTGGATCCCATGGGCTTTTACTTTTCTAACCGGTCTGCCACGTGGGACCTTGTCAAAAGCCTTGCTAAATTCCGTGTAGACTATATCAAACGTGCTACTCTCATCAACCCTCCCAGTTATTGCCTCAAAAAATTCAATCAAGTTAGTCAGACACGACCTTTCCTGAACAAATCCAAGCGCTGAAGAAATAATTCATTTTCACATTATCTGAGGTGCAAAATATGGATTTCCTGATTTGCGGTAGGGGACAGAGCAGAGAAGAGAATTATTTTTCAAAAGAGTATTTTTCAAGATGGAAGTTCTAAAGTCATTCCAACGATTACAAAATGTACAGCCACATCATGTTGAAGTCAGTATGGAATATATTGCCCTTAAAGTGAACATTAATATGTTCATTTGTAAAATTTAAAGTGCACATTTTTGTCATAGTTTCAGAGCTAACTCACATTACAGCCACTGCCCCCTCTACAGTCTTTAACTATTGCTACTGCTTTGAGGACATTTAAAGCAAACAGCATTTCAAATTGTACAACCACGTAAAATCGTATGAAGTGTTTGAAACAAACTTGTTGAGAAGGAAGGGGATTCTTAAATTTCCTCCCTTGCTCTCCTGAAAGCTGCAGTTCATAATGGGGTGTGGTTCATTGAGCAATCAAGTAATCATTCTTCTTGTGTGAACTTGGACACAGAGGCCCTGATTTTTACTCCCCCTGCTGGTGGAAACTGGGCAGGGGCAGTTAAAATTAGAGCAGTGACTTATCCCTTCTGATCTCGCTACTTTCCCACCATGTCCTGATATTAACCTGTTCTTTTGAGCAGTCGAGCGGGACACCCACAGGAAGGCAGTGGGGTTCTTTAAATATCCAGATCGGGTCCAGATTGCAATTTTAGTTGGAGGCCTGAGCGGGGGAGCAGAGATAGCTTCCCCATCAGGCCAGACCTGCAGGGAGGTGGATTGTGCAGGTAAGTTTAAAAAAAAAAGGTGTAATTTAGGTTTCTTTGTGGGCCAGAATTCCGGGCCTCTCGAGGCCTTGGGCCTCACCTTGCCCCGCCCAGGCTGCCTACCTCCCCCGATCGTCTCACCACTTACCTGGGCCCCCAGCTGTGGCCTCCTGCCACCGAATTTCTGCTCCTGCCCGCCAGCCAGGTAGTGGATTTGGCCATGTTTGGGTCGGTTTCAGGGAAAGTTCATGGAAATGAGGCCCATCTGTTGAGATCCACTAGGCCTCCATGTCCCTGGGTGTGCCGTCTGCTTCGGGGCTCACGCGCACAGTTCCCGACCCTCCCTTTAAAATTGGGGTCTGAGTGTCCGGAAAGTATTTGATTAGTGACTAACCCTGTCCTCATTTGATGTTGACACGCTTCTAACCAAGCACACTTTCCAACAGAAATCACCAGCTAGCAATTGAGAGTGAGAACCTTGGCTGATTGTTTCCATTTGCTTCTGACAATGCCGAGGCCCATTGTAGCACTCCAGCTGTGATCAGGTCATTCAGCACAGACCAAGAGTCAATTTTCAGACTTTCATGATTTATATGGTTTGGTTTGCTGATGTACTGTGAAGATACCAACTGTAAAGGCAGAAATAAAATAATTCAAGAAACAAGAAGTGCAGCAAAGAGATTCCTCATATTAGTGAGCCTGCACCTAGTGCAATGGAATGGCTAATTTCAGGGTTACAGTTACCCATAACCTGGGCTTCCAATGTTAGCAGGCATAGGTGTTGAACTGAGGGTAGGAGTGTAGATTATCCCAGGCCATTCTTGCACACGTGGTGGATATGCTGAACAGCATTGGCAGGGATCTGGGAACCTATGCGTAATCCACTGATTTTCTACATAAAGAGTGGGTGGCAAAACCAGGAACTCTATAAATGTACTGTTGTCGGTATATGGATAGAATTGAATAATATTGGTGTGACTGAAGCTGCCCCCAGTGTCTCAGCAAAGTTATCCAGTGAACAGGTGACCTATGGAGCTAAGATATTGCTGTGATCCTCATGCAGTGCAACAGAATAATGAAAATATTATGTAAGTCTGCTGAATATTGCAGGCACTTGAGTATTATTGTCCCTTGTCATTTGCTCAAGACCATAATCACTACAACATGTGGAGGCAATTATGTGAACTGTTGCAAGTACCTGCATAAAATCTCATATTGCTAAATAGGAAAGGTTCACAGTTGGAACTGAATGGAGTGATATGTCACATGAGTGAGTGCCTCATTCGTCGGTGCACTATTTGCAGCTAGGAAACGGGTCAGCTTGTAAGTGTCAGGAAACTTGCAGCAATGATTTGATCAGACGCACACATTCAAAATGCCGTGCATTATGATTGCAGTTATGTGATTTTAAGTTTATTTTACACATGTTGGTGGTTGCATATCCAAAACTGATAAACTAAAGAATAAAATTCCTTTTTAAACTATCTTTTTACCCTCAGTGTGTTCTTTCTAATGTTCCATCCCCTCCCAATATCATTTCCCATTCCTCAGCTAAGCTTGTGGTCAAACTATTTATTTCCAGGGTTTTGCTGATTCTACTCACCACTTGGAGATGTACAAAAGTGACCAGGGTGACTCGGGCACTTCTCCTCCTTTACTTGACCTGGCACCTCCTTAATATTGGTATAAAAAATATGCAGGTGAGAAACATGGTACTGTATTGTACTACCCTATGCAAGTACCAGTCTGTTATGATCACAACATTTCCTAAGCTGACTGACAGAAAAATAAGAATATATAACAGTACACTTTTGCATGTTGCTAAAGTGGTGCCTTTTTCTTTCTAAAGCACACTGCAGTGAGTACTGGCAGTCTTTTGGTATATCGCCCAAGTGGCCATTCATGTGAGACACTAGACAGTGATGCTGGGAGGATATTTCGCAATGGAAAGATCAGCAACTGAACCGGATCCTGTTCCCACCTGACATCCAAGCATACACAGTATAACGAGTATCACTGGACAGCAGTCAGGAGTGGGAGTCCTGGCTGATTTTTGCCACCATGGCCTGGAAATACTGAGGTCAATTATAATGCCTCATCTGAGCAATCAAGCTCGGGACCTTCTGATCTGTGTGGCTTATTGCTACGATGGACCATTGATGGTTAATACAGGGCTTCTAACGAACAGGCCCTAGTATCCAGTGGGTTTGATATTAACACCCTGGGGTATTGGTTCTACAAGGAATTTCCTGATGTTCCACTGTAACTTCAGCAGAAATGGCATAAATTCTACCCACATCTTTATAACCTGGTGCTTTAATAATTTAATAACATTGATCTTGGATTTTAAACAAACATCACAAGATAAATGCAGATGAGGCAATCCATTTGCCCATCTTAACTCAGCCACTCAAAGTAAAACCTACTGTCCTCTATCACCCTATCCATTAGGCTCTTGACTAGCACTAAGGGTTTTGCCTTTACTCCTTTTCCTGCAAGTTTATTTTAAGTGTTGATTACACTTTGGGGGAAGAAATTTTTTCAGACATCTCAGCCATAACCTTGCCAGTCACCAGTTTGAATGTATGCTCCCTTGTCTTACTGTTACATAAGAACATAAGAATTAGGAGCAGGAGCAGGCCATTCGGCCCCTCGAGCCTGCACCGCCATTTAATGAGATC
Organism: Squalus acanthias; assembly: GCA_030390025.1. Taxonomy (NCBI): domain Eukaryota; kingdom Metazoa; phylum Chordata; class Chondrichthyes; order Squaliformes; family Squalidae; genus Squalus; species Squalus acanthias. The sequence continues at coordinate 38,984,270 of CM059434.1, forward strand.
ATGGCTGATCCGATTTTGGCCTCAACTCCACTTTCCTGCCCGCTCCCCATAACCCTTGACTCCCCTGTTGCTCAAAAATCTGTCTATCTCAATCTTGAATATATTCAATGACTCAGCTTCCATAGCTCTCTGGGGTAAGGAATTCCAAAGATTCACGACCCTCTGAGAGAAGAAATTCCTCCTCATCTCCGTCTTAAATGGGCGACCCCTTATTCTGAGACGATGCCCCCTTGTTCTAGATTCCCTGACAAGGGGAAACATCCTCTCAGCAACTACCCTGTCCAACCCCCTCAGAATCTTCTATGTTTCAATAAGATCACCTCTCATTCTTCTAAACTCCAATGAGTATAGGTCCAACCTGCTCAACCTTTCCTCATAAGACAACCCTTCCATCCCAGGAATCAACCTAGTGAACCTTCTCTGAACTGCCTCCAATGCAAGTATATCCTTCCTTAAATAAGGGGACCAAAACTGTACGCAGTACTCTAGGTGTGGTCTCACCAGCACCCTGTACAGTTGTAGCAAGACTTCCCTACTTTTATACTCTATCCCCCTTGAAATAAAGGCCAACATTCCATTTGCCTTCCCAATTACTTGCTGCACCTGCATGTTAACTTTTTGTGTTTCATGTACGAGGACACCCAGATCCCTCTGTACCGTCGCATTCTGTAGTCTTTCTCCATTTAAATAATATTTTTCTTTTCTATTCTTCCTACCAAAGTGGATAACTTCACATTTTCCCACATTATACTCCATCTGCCAAATTCTTGCCCACTCACTTAACCTATCTATATCCCTTTGCAGACTCTTTATGTCCTCCTCACAACTTGCTTTCCCATCTATCTTTGTATCGTCTGCAAATTTGGCTACAATACACTCGCTTCCTTCATCCAAGTCATTAATATAGATTGAAAATAGTTGAGGCCCAGCACTGATCCCTGTGGCACCTCACTAGTTACAGATTGCCATCCTGAAAATGACCCATTTATCCCGACTCTCTGTTTTCTGTTAGTTGGCCAATCCTCTATCCAATCTTACCCCCAATACCATGAGCTCTTATCTTATGCAGTAACCTTTTATGTGGCACCTTGTTGAATGCCTTTTGGAAATCGAAATACACTACATCTACTGGTTCCCCTTTATCTACCCTACTCGTTACCTCCTCAAAGAACTCTAATAGATTTGTCAAATACGATTTCCCTTTCATAAAACCATGTTGACTCTGTTTGATTGTATTATGATTTTCTAAATGCCCTGCTACTACTCCCTTAATAATGGATTCGAGCATTTTGCCAATGATAGATGTTAGGCTATTGTTTCTCTCTCCACGGATGTTGCCTGGCCTGCTGAGTTTTTCCAGCATTTTCTGTTGTTATTTCGGATTTCCAGCATCCGCAGTATTTTGCTATCATATAGATGTTAGGCTAACTGGCCTATCGTTTCTTGCTTTCTGTCTCCCTCCTTTTTGAATAAGGGCGTTACATTTGTGGTTTTCCAATCCGCAGGGACTTTTCCAGAGTCAATGGAATTTTGGAAGATTGCAACCAATGCATCCACTATCTCTGTAGCCACTTCTTTTATGACCCTAGGATGCAGGCTATCAGGTCCAGGGGACTTGTCAGCCTTTAGACCCATAAGTTTGCCTAGTACTTTTTCTCTAGTGATAGTGATTGTTTTAAGTTCCTCCCTCCCTTTTGCCCCTTGATTTTTTACTATTACTGGGATGTTTTTTGTGTCCTCTACTGTGAAGACAGATACAAAATATTTGTTCAATGCCTCTGCCATTTCCTTGTTTCCCATTATTACTTTCCCAGTCCCGTCCTCTAAAGGACCAACATTTACTTTAGCTACTCTCTTCCTTTTTATATACTTGTAGAAGCTCTTACTGTCAGTTTTTATATTTCTTGCTAATTTACTCTCATAAGCTATTTTCTCCCTCTTTATTATTATTTTTTTCGTCATCCTTTGCTGGTTTCTAAAATTTTCCCAATCTTCTGGCCTACCACTAATCTTTGCAACATTGTATGCCTTTTCTTTCAATTTAATACCATCCTTAACTTCCTTGGTTAGCCATGGTTGGTTCATCCTTCTCTTCGAGTCTTTCTTTCTCACTGAAATCTATATTTGTTGAGAGTCATGAAATATCTCTTTAAATGTCTGCCACTGCTTTTCTACCATCTTACCTTCTAATCTATTTTCCCAGTCCACTTTAGCTAACTCTCTCCTCATACCTTTGTAATTGCCTTTATTTACATTTAATACTCAAGTTTCTCACCTTCAAACTGAATGTGGAATTCTATCATGTTATGATTACTCTTCCCTAGAGGATGCTTTACTATGAGATCATTAATTAATCATGTTTCATTTCACATTACCAGATCTAAAATAGCCTGTTCCCTGGTCGGTACAACATATTGTTGCAAGAAACTGTCCCGAATACACTCTATGAACTCATCCTCAAGGCTGCTTTTGCCAATTTGATTTGTCCAATCTATATGAAGATTAAAATCGCCCACAATTATTGCTGTACCTTTCTTACAAGCCCCCATTATTTCTTGATTTATACTCTGTCCTATAGTGTAGCTACTGTTAGGGGGCTTATAGACTACTCCCACTAGTGCCTTCTTTCCCTTACTATTTCTAACCTCCACCCAAATTGATTCTACATCTGGAACTTCTGAGCCGAGATCATTTCTCACTATTGTACTGATCTCATCCTGTTGTGATTTACTTTGGCGTAATACTCCTGAGTCACCTTTTCTATACCGGTTAATATATAAGTTCTTGACTGCTGCCTCTGTCTCCCTCCTTCAAGGCTATAGAGCCCTAGTTTCTTTAATCTACCCTCATAGCTTAGTCCTCTGATGTTGGGCATTTTTCTGTACTGCCTCCAGTTCAACTGCCCTCCCCTCATAGAAACATAGAAGATAGGAGCAGGAGTAGGCCATTCGGCCCCTCTAGCGTGCTCCGCCATTCGATGAGATCATGGCTGATCATCCAAACTCAGTACCCTGTACCTGCCTTCTCCCCATATCCCTTGATACCTTTAGCTTTAAGAAATATATCTAACTCATTCTTGAATATATTTAATGACTTGGCCTCAACTACCTTCTGTGGTAGAGAATTCCACAGGTTCACCACTCTCTGGGTGAAGAAATTCTTCCTCATTTCTGTCCTAAATGGCTTACCCGTTATCCTTAGATTATGACCCCTGGTTCTGGACTCTCCGACCATCAGGAACATTCTTCCTGCATCTAGTTTGTCCAGACCTGTCAGAATTTTATATGTTTCGATGAGATCCCCTCTCATTCTTCTATACTCCAGCAAGTATAAGCCCAATCGACTCAATCTCTCCTCATATGTCATTCCTGCCATCCCAGGTATCAGCCTTGTGAATCTTCGCTGAACTCCTTCCATGGCAAGAACATCCTTCCTCAGATAAGGCGACCAAAACTGCACACAGTACTCAAGGTATGGTCTCACCAAGGCCCTGTACAACTGCAGCAGGACATCCCTGTTCCTATACTCAAACCCTTTCGCTATGAAGGCCAACATACCATTTGCCTTCTTCACCGCCTGCTGCACCTGCATGCTTACTTTCAGCGACTGGTGCACAAGGACACCTAGGTCTCGTTGCACTTCCCCTTCTCCCAATCTATTGCCATTCAGATAATAGTCTGCCTTTCTGTTTTTGACACCAAAGTGGATAACCTCGCACTTATCCACGTTATATTGCATCTGCCATGCTTCTGCCCACTCACCCAACCTGTCCAAATCATCCTGGAGTTTCTCGGTATCCTCCTCGCAGCACACACTCCCACCCAGCTTTGTGTCATCTGCAAACTTGGAGATATTACATTTAGTTCCCTTATCTAGATCATTAATGTATATTGTGAATAGCTGGGGTCCAAGGACTGATCCCTGCGGTACCCCACTAGTCACTGCTTGCCACTCGGAAAAAGACCCATTAATTCCTACTCTCTGCTTTCTGTCCACCAACCAGTTCTCTATCCAAGTCAATACCTTGCCCCCAATCCCATGTGCCTTAACTTTACACGCTAATCTCTTATGCGGGACCTTATCAAAAGCCTTTTGAAAGTCCAAATACACCACATCTACTGGTTCTCCCTTATCTATTTTCCCCAGTTACATCCTCAAAAAATTCCAGTAGATTAGTCAAGCACGATTTACCTTTTGTAAATCCATGTTGACTTTGTCCGATCCTGTCACTGTTTTTCAAGTGCTCAGCTATTACATCCTTTATAATGGACTCTAGCATTTTCCCCAATACCGATGTCAGGCTTACCGGTCTGTAATTCCCCGCTTTCTCTCTACCACCCTTTTTGAATAGTGGGGTAACATTGGCTACCCTCCAATCCATGGGTACAGTTCCAGATTCCATCGAATGTTGGAAGATGATCAGCAATGCATCTACTATTTCTAGGGCCACTTCCTTAAGTACCCTAGGATGTAGATTATCAGGCCCTGGGGATTTATCGGCCTTCAATCCCGTCAATTTCCCTAACACCATTTCCCTGCAAATACTGATTTCTTTCAGTTCCTCCCTTTCATCAGACCGTATGTTCTCCAACATCCCTGGGAGGTTATTTGTGTCCTCCTTTGTGAAGACAGAACCAAAATATGCATTTAATTGGGCTGCCATTTCTTTGTTCCCTATTATAACTTCCCCCGCTTCTGACTGCAAGGGACCTACACTTGATTTCACTAATCTTTTTCTCTTCACATATCTATAAAAGCTCTTACAGTCAGTTTTTATGTTCCCAGCAAGCTTACTTTCATATTCTATTTTCCCCTTCTTAATTAATCCCTTTGTCCTCCTTTGTTGAATCCTAAACTGCTCCCAATCCTCAGGGCTACCGCTTTTTCTGGCCAATTTATATGCCCTCTCCTTGGATCTTATGCTATCCCTAATTTCCCTTGTTAGCCACGGTTGAGTCACCCTTTTTGTTTTATTCTTATGCCACACTGGGATGAACAAATTCTGTAGTTCATCCATGCAGTCTTTGAATGTTTGCCATTGCCTATCCACCGTCAACCCCTTGAGTGACATTCCCCAATCAATCCTACCCAATTCGCGCCTCATACCATCGTAGTTTCCTTTATTTAAATTCAGGACCCTTGTCTCTGATTCAACAACTTCACTCTCCATCCTAATGAAGAATTCTATCATATTATGATCACTCTGACCCAAGGGGCCTCGTACAACAAGATTGCTAATTAATCCTTTCTCGTTACATAATACCCAGTCTAAGATGGCCTGATCTCTGGTTGGTTCCTCGACATATTGTTCCAGAAAACCATCTCGTAAACATTCTAGGAATTCCTCCTCCACAGTATTTTTACTAATTTGGTTAGCCCAATCTATATGTAAATTAAAGTCACCCATGATGACTGCTGTGCCCTTACTGCATGCTTCTCTAATTTCCCTTTTAATGCCGTCCCCAACCTCCGTATTACTGTTTGGAGGTCTATTTGCCACTCCCACTAACATTTTCTGCCCCTTGTTATTTCTCAGTTCTACCCATACAGATTCCGCATCATCAGAGCTAATATCCTTCCTTTCAATTGTGTTAATCCCCTCTTTAACCAGCAATGCTACCCCACCTCCCTTTCCTTTTTGCCTATCTTTCCTGAATATTGAGTACCCCTGGATGTTGAGTTCCCAGCCTTGGCCACCCTGGAGCCTTTTTTATCCTTGTTTCCCTTTCCTTTGTCTCCCTGCTCAGGTTCCCAACCCCCTGCCACTTTAGTTTAAACCCTCCCCAACAGCACTAGCAAACACTCCCCCTAGGACATCAGTCCCGGCCCTGCCCAGGTGCAGACCGTCCCGTTTGTACTGGTCCCACCTCCCCCAGAACCGGTTCCAATGTCCAAGGAATTTGAATCCCTCCCCCTTGCACCATTCCTCTAGCCACGTATTCATTTGAAATATCCTTCTATTTCTACTCTGACTAGCACGTGGCACTGGTAGCAATCCTGAGATTACTACCTTTTGAGGTCCTCTTTTTTAATTTACCTCCTAACTCCCTATATTCTGCTTTTAGGACCTCATCCCGTTTTTTACCTATATCATTGATGCCTATGTGCACCACGACAACTGGCTGCTCGCCCTCCCCCTCCAAAATGTTCTGTAGCCGCTCCGAGACGTCCTTGACCCTTGCACCAGGGAGGCAACACACCATCCTGGAGTCTCGATTGCGGCCGCAGAAACGCCTATCTATTCCCCTTACAATTGAATCCCCTATCACTATAGCTCTTCCACACTTTTTCCTCCCAGCCTATGCAGCAGAGCCACCCATGGTGCCAGGAAGTTGGCTGCTGCCGCCTTCCCCTGATAAGTCATCCCCTCCAACAGCATCCAAAGAGGTATATCTGTTTGAGAGGGGGATGGCCACAGGGGACCCCTGCACTACCTGCCTGCACCTCTTACTCTGCCTGGTGGTCACCCATTCACTTCCTGCCTGTACACCCTTTACCTGCGGTGTGACCAACTCGCAAAACGTGTTATTCACGACGTTCTCAGCGTCGCGAATGCTCCAATATGCATCCATCCGCAGCTCCAGCGCCGCAATGCGGTCCGTCAGTAGCTGCAGCTGGATACATTTCCCACACACATGGTCCTGTGTCCCTGATTTCCCACATATTGCAGGAGGAGCATATCACGGCGCCGAGCTCTGCTGCCATGACTTACCCTTTAATTAATTAATTAAAATTAAACTAATTGAATCCCACCAATTTCACTTCAATTAAATGATATACTCAAGGGCCCTTGCTTAACAGCAGTCCCCGCTACACCACAGAGAATCTAGAAACTATAAACCACAGAATTTAAGTATGGAAAAAAGGAGAAAAAGAGAAATACTCACCAACCAATCACTTCCCTGCTTTCTGGTGACGTCACACTTTGATTATTTTCTACTTCTCTCTCTCCCGCTCTCGGGGCTCAGATTGGTAAGCCTACCTGGTCGCCGCCTCTTTTACAGCCGCCGCCTCGCCGCTGTCGCTCCACCCAGGTCCGCCGCCTCTGTGGGCCTACCTGGTCGCTGCCTCTTTTACAGCCGCCGCCTCGCCGCTGTCGCTCCACCCAGGTCCGCCGCCTCATTAGACACTGGGCTCTACTGAAAATGGGCAAGCTCCAAACCATCCACATTTTGGAGCATTGTATGAGAGTATGCATCTTTAAACATTCAATATTTAGATTAATTTGCTACCTTTATATTTAAAATATTTAAACAAATTTGCACAGGAGAATCTTTTCTCAACAATATATGCTTCCTTTTGATATGAAATAAGCTGGAGGTTGTACTTTAATAATCAATTACCCAATTTTCAATGGCCCCAAAACTTCAGCATGAGATTTGTGCTCCTGGGCACAGTGACATGCAGCACTAACGTGCCACTGTGCTGCAGAGTGATAGGATGTGGTTGAACCACATACTGAGTTCAGAGTTCATGACCCAGCTGTGCCACTGGGGGCAGTGGTGAGCAATAGCCAGATGTTTCTCCACATAAGGAAGCGATCCTCAGATGTAAACTCAACCCGGGCTGCACTCTGGCATTGTACAGAGTTACATAAAAGAATCAGCAAAGGACTGAGAATGTCAGCTGCCTGTCTTTTTGAACAATGGTGCAGTTTGAATGTAACTGTCCCTCCCCCATCCAATTATAAAAAGAAACCCATACTGTCAATCTTTCAATGCACTCTTCACATAATATTTATTCAGTAATTAGAAAAAATAGAATATCTTATTTATTTCATATCTTTGATTTCATTAGTTCATCCACCACCTGCAACCAAAAGGATGATCTATATCTTTCTAGGCCTGAACTAATCTTGCCCTGAATTGGTTGCTGGCTCAGAGATGATGTTTCCTTTAATTTTTCCTCTCGTTCTGCAAATATGAGGTATAGCTCAATTCCATGGTGTAAAGTAAGTCCTGTGATGGATCTACAACTGACCCTGTCTACATCAGTTACTGGTAGAGACTGTGTTGACTACCACTCTATTCCTGAACATCACTGGATCAGTGCTTCATGTGAGCCAAGCAAAGCTGGAGATCACTGGGTTCATAGATAAAAGAATAGTGTAAGATAGGAAAACTAATTTAACTGTCTTTGGTTTCATAGATAGGATCTTGTCCAGTGTTGTCAATGGTCTAAAAAGTTGAGATAGCATTGAAGGTTCCATTAAAAGCTGGCAGACATAGCTGGGAGGACTTGAAACCGTCAAGGTGAAATTTAGTTGTTCTGAATAATATTTTCTAATTTCTTCTTTATTTTGGACTTTTGTACAAAACTATTAAATATTCCAGCCTTTTGAAAAATTAACACATGCCAAAAAACCTTAATGGTATAATATTTGCTGAGCTAAACAAAATCCTAGATTTGAGTTTCTTTCTGGTGTCACCTCCATTAGAGAGATCATGTTAGCAGTGTTTACAGCTTTGTTTTGTGATAGTTTTGTAAGGTCAATCTATTTTGGGCTAGGAAAGCAAGCACTGCCTCCTAAATTATATATCTGAACTGTAATCATGTCACTCCACTGATTTACTGAGGAAAAAATGGTCACATTGTTACATTGAAACTGCAACCTAAAAACTGCATATGCCGTCACTGAATCTTATAGATGGTATTGGAAGTCACATAGTCTTAAAAAAGCTTCACATCTCTATAAAGTGTATACATTGCAACCTGCACTGTTTCTTTTTTCTCACTAATCTTCTTTCCTCCTCTCCTGAGGGTGTTGACCCCTTGCTGTGGTACGGTTCTATAGGAGCAGACCACCTGCTGGTATATAGTCAAGTGGCCTTTCTCTCTGTTGTTTGACCCCCTAGTTAATCTTCCTCCCACACATCCACTTAATTACTAAGATTGCTTCCTTGCTAACCTGCCACCTCCCTAACATTCCTGCCTCTGATTCTACCCCTACTCGCTTCCACCCCGAATTGTTTCTGCCCTTACGCTCGTCCAACACCAGGTTATAGTCCAACAGTTTTATTTGAAATCACGAGCTTTCGGAGCGCTGCTCCTTCGTCAGGTAAAGTCAGCAGCGCTCCGAAAGCTCGTGATTTCAAATAAAACTGTTGGACTATAACCTGGTGTTGTGCGACTTCTCATTTTTGTCCACCCCAGTCCAACACCGGCATCTCCGCATCTTACCCTCGTCGCCATTCAAACCCTAGTCCATGCCTGAATCACCTTGAGGTCAATTTATCTAACGCAATCCCAGATCACAAAAGAAAAGAAAGAACATGTGTTTATAAAGCGCCTTTTATGACCTCAGGAGGTCCCAAAGCGCTTTACAGCCAATTAAGTACTTTTGAAGTGCAGTCACTGTTGTAATCTAGCCTCCACAAACTTCAACTTATCTAAAGCATTGCATTCTGCGTCCTCACCTGCATTCACATTATCCCCATCATTCCAAACCCCACTGGCTCCTTATGCCTCAGTGAGTTGACTTCAAAATTCTCATGCCAAGTTTCAGATTCCACCACGGCCACAAAACACTTCATGTTTTTCACCTGCCTTATGTCCCAGTACTCACCATCTTCTCCAAGATTACTGACGACTCCCAGTCGCCTGTCCCTCCTCTCCAGTATTGACGGCCACTCATTCAGTCACTATAGTGCTGCCTTCTGGAACTCTCTGCCTAGCTCCCATCAATTTTGCATTTCCATCCTCTAAACTTTTCTCTTCCAAGATTCAGTTCCCCAACTCTAATATGTTCCAATTTTTTAAATTTGTTTTTATGGGATCTGGGCGTTGCTGGCAAGGCCAGCATTTATTGCCCATCCCTAGTTGCCCTTGAGAAGGTGGTGGTGAGCCGCCTTCTTGAACCGCTGCAGTCTGTGTGGTGAAGGTACTCCCACAGTGCTGTTAGGTAGGGAGTTCCAGGATTTTGACCCAGCGACGATGAAGGATCGGCGATATACTTCTAAATCAGGATGGTGTGTGACTTGGAGGGGAACTTGGAGGTGGTGGTGTTCCCATGCACCTGCTGCCCTTGTCCTTCTAGGTGGAAGAGGTTGCGGGTTTGGGAGGTGCTGCCGAAGAAGCCTTGGCGAGTTGCTGCAGTGCATCTTGTAGATGGTACACACTGCAGCCACGGTACGCCAGTGGTGAAGGGAGTGAATGTTTAAGGTGGTGGATGGGGTGCCAATCAAGCGGGCTGCTTTGTCTTGGATAGTGTCGAGCTTCTTGAGTGTTGTTGGAGCTGCACTCATCCAGGCAAGTGGAGAGTATTCCATCACACTCCTTACTTGTGCCTTGTAGATGGTGGAAAGGCTTTGGGGAGTCAGGAGGTGAGACACTCGCCGCAGAATACCTAGCCTCTGACCTTCTCTTGTTGCCACAGTATTTATGTGGCTGGTCCAGTTAAGTTTCTGGTCAATGGTGACCCCCAGGATGTAGATAGTGGGGGATTCGGCGATGGTAATGCCATTGAATGCCAAGCGGAGGTGGTTAGACTCTCGCTTGTTGGAGATAGTCATTGCCTGGCACTTTTGTGGAGACCAGCGTCGACAGCGGGGGAGGAGGAGCCTTTCTTTCTCTCTCCCACAGAGCGGTCGGCAGCGGGGAAGGAGGAGCGGACCTGGTTGGAGCGGCGGGAGCGGCGGCGAGTCAATAAAGGGAGGCCCGAGGCTCAGGTAGGCCTCAGACCAGCGTCGACAGCGGGGGAGGAGGAGCCTTTCTTTCTCTCTCCCACAGAGCGGTCGGCAGCGGGGAAGGAGGAGCGGACCTGGTTGGAGCGGCGGGAGCGGCGGCGAGTCAATAAAGGGAGGCCCGAGGCTCAGGTAGGCCTCAGACCAGCGTCGACAGCGGGGGAGGAGGAGCCTTTCTTTCTCTCTCCCACAGAGCGGTCGGCAGCGGGGAAGGAGGAGCGGACCTGGTTGGAGCGGTGGAGGCCTGAGGTGAGTCATTAAACTCACCTACGTGGCCTTTTTCCCCAGCGGGGAAAGAGCTTCGCGGGCTTTTTCAAAGGCAGGGACGGGGCCAATTCATTGGTACCTGTATATAGGTGGAGCGGTTGCTAAACCCGAGACACTACACTAGTAGTGACTCCCACCCTCCCACCTCCTCTAACCTTTAGGGGTAGAGGGAATTTAAAAGGTAGGTTCGATTTTATATTTTGTTTTCAGGGACTTAACTCCTGGACCTAAGATAAATAAGTTTAAATTTTAGTAATAAAGTAACATAAGGGTTAAGTCATGACAGGAAGTCTCGGACCCGTTTCATGCTCCTCCTGTGCCATTTGGGAAACCAGGGACACTTCCAGTGTCCCTGACAACTACGTGTGCGGGAAGTGTGTCCAGCTGCAGCTCCTGACAGCCCGCATGGCGGTGCTGGAGCTGCGGGTGGACTCACTCTGGAGCATGCACGATGCCGAGAACTCGGTGAATCGCTCATTTAGTGAGTTGTCCACACCGCAGGTAAAGGCTAGGACAGACAGTGAATGGGTGACCAAGAAGCAGGGCAATATCAGGAAGGTAGTGCAGGAGTCCCCTGTGGTCATCTCCCTCCAAAACAGGTATGCCGCTCTGGATACTGTTGGGGGAGATGGCCTACCAGGGGAAGGCACCAGCAGCCAGGTTCATGGCACCACGGCTGGCTCTGCTGCACAGCAGGGCGGGAAAAAGAGTGGTAGGGCTATAGTGATAGGGGACTCAATTGTAAGGGGAATAGACAGGAGTTTCTGTGGCCGCAACCGAGATTCCAGGATGGTATGTTGCCTCCCTGGTGTAAGGGTCAAGGATGTCTCGGAGCGGCTGCAGAACATTCTGAAGAGGGAGGGTGAACAGCCAGCTGTCGTGGTGCATGTAGGTACCAACGATATAGGTAAAAAGCGGGAAGAGGTCCTACAAGCAGAATTTAGGGAGCTAGGAGCTAAATTAAAAAGTAGGACCTCTAAGGTAGTAATCTCTGGATTGCTACCAGGGCCACGTGCTAATCAGAATAGAGAGAACAGGATAGTGAGATTGAATACGTGGCTTGAGCAGTGGTGCAGGAGGGAGGGATTCAAATTCCTGAGGCATTGGAACCAGTTCTGGGGGAAGTGGGACCTGTACAAAAGGGACGGTCTGCACTTGGGCAGGACTGGAACCGATGTCCTCGGGGTAATATTTGCTAAAGCAGTTCGGGAGGATTTAAACTAATATGGCAGGGGAATGGGAACCTATGTAGCGAAACAGGGGGAAGTAATATGCAGTCAGAAACAAATGTTAGAAGGGTGAGAAACAATAGGGGAAGGCAAGAAACACAAAGGGCCATACTAAATCATAAGTCTAAAAGGACAAAGGATGTTAATAAAACAAGCCTAAATGCTCTGTGTCTTAATGCAAGGAGTATCCGTAATAAGGTGGATGAATTGACTGTGCAAATAGATGTTAATGGATACAATGTGATTGGGATTACAGAGACGTGGCTCCAGAACAATCAAGGCTGGGAACTGAACATCCAGGGGTATTCAACATTCAGAAAGGATAGAATAAAAGGAAAAGGGGGAGGAGTAGCATTGCTGGTTAAAGAGGAGATTAATGCAATAGCTAGGAAGGACATCAGCTTGGAGGATGTGGAATCAATATGGGTTGAGCTGCAGAACACCAAAGGGCAGAAAACGTTAGTGGGAGTTGTGTACAGACCTCCAAACAGCAGTAGTGAGGTGGGGGAGGGTATGAAACAGGAAATCAGAGGTGCGTGCAAAAAAGGCACGGCAGTTATCATGGGTGACTTTAATATGCATATAGATTGGACTACTCAAACTGGAAGCAATACGGTGGAGGAGGATTTCCTGGAGTGTTTAAGGGATGGTTTCCTAAACCAATATGTTGAGGAACCAACTCGAGGGGAGGCCATCCTGGACTGGGTGTTGTGTAATGAGGAAGGACTAATCAGCAATCTTGTGGTACGAGGTCCCCTGGGGAAGAGTGACCATAGTATGGTGGAGTTCTACATTAGGATGGAGAAGGAAACAGTTAAGTCAGAGACCATGGTCCAGAACTTAAATAAGGGCAACTTTGAGGGTATGAGGCGTGAATTGGCGAGGTTAAATTGGCAAGCGATATTTAAGGGGCTATCAGTGGAAGGGCAATGGCAGACATTTAGAGATCGCATGGATTAACTACAACAATTGTACATCCCGGTCTGGCGTAAAAATAAAAAAGGGAAGGTGGCTCAACCATGGCTAACAAGGGAAATCAGGGATAGTATTAAAACCAAGGAAGTTGCATACAAATTGGCCAGAAGTAGCAGCAAACCCGGGGACTGGGAGAACTTCAAAACTCAGCAGAGGAGGACGAAGGGTTTGATTAGGGCAGGGAAAATAAAATATAAAAGGAAGCTTGCAGAGAACATTAAAATGGACTGCAAAAGCTTCTATAAATATGTAAAAAGAAAGAGGTTAGTAAAAACTAACGTAGGTCCCCTGCAGTCGGAAACAGGGGAAGTCGTAATGGGGAACAAGGAAATGGCAGATCAATTGAACAAGTACTTTGGTTCGGTGTTTACTGTGGAGGACACACACAACCTGCCGGAAATAAAAGGGGTCAGAGGATCTGGTAAGAGGGAGGAGCTGAGGGAAATCCTTATTAGTCGGGAAAAGGTATTGGGGAAATTGATGGGACTGAAGGCTGAAAAATCCCCGGGGCCTGATGGTCTGCATCCCAGAGTACTTAAGGAGGTGGCCTTGGAAATAGTGGATGCATTGACGATCATTTTCCAACATTCCTTAGACTCTGGATCAGTTCCGATGGAGTGGAGGGTGGCCAATGTAACCCCTCTTTTTAAAAAAGGAGGGAGGGAGAAAGCAGGGAATTATAGACCGGTCAGCCTGACATCGATCGTGGGTAAAATGATGGAAGCAATTATTAAAGATGTCATAACAGACCATTTGGAAAGTGGCGACATGATAGGTCCAAGTCAGCATGGATTTGTGAAAGGGAAATCATGCTTGACAAATCTTCTGGAATTTTTTGAGGATGTTTCCAATAGGGTGGACAGGGGGGAACCAGTAGATGTGGTGTATTTGGACTTTCAGAAGGCCTTCGACAAGGTCCCACACAAGAGATTGGTGAGCAAAGTTAAAGCACATGGGATTGGGGGTAATGTGTTGACGTGGATTGAGAACTGGTTGGCACACAGGAAACAAAGAGTAGGAGTAAATGGGTACTTTTCAGAATGGCAGGCAGTGACCAGCGGGGTACCGCAGGGTTCGGTGCTGGGACCCCAGCTGTTTACATTATATATTAATGATTTGGACGAAGGGATTAAATGTAATATCTCCAAATTTGCGGATGACACTAAATTGGGAGGCAGTGTGAACAATGAGGAGGATGCTAGGAGGCTACAGAGTGACTTGGACAGGTTGGGTGAATGGGCAAATGTATGGCAGATGAAGTACAATGTGGATAAATGTGAGGTTATCCACTTTGGTGGTAAAAATAGAGAGGCGGACTATTACCTGAATGGTGGCAGATTAGGGAAAGGGGAGGTGCAACGAGACCTGGGCGTCATGGTACATCAGTCACTGAAGGTGGGAATGCAAGTGCAGCAGGCAGTCAAGAAAGCAAACGGAATGATGGCCTTCATAGTAAGGGGATTTGAGTACAGGAGTAGGGAGGTGATGCTGGAGTTGTACAGGGCCTTGGTGAGGCCACACCTGGAGTATTGTGCGCAGTTTTGGTCTCCTAACTTAAGGAAGGACATTCTTGCTATTGAGGGAGTGCAGCGAAGGTTCACTAGATTGATTCCTGGGATGGCCGGACTGACATATCAAGAAAGATTGGGTCAACTGAACTTGTATCCTCTGGAGTTCAGAAGAATGAGGGGGGATCTTATAGAGACATTTAAAATCCTGACTGGTTTAGACAAATTAGATGCGGGCAGAATGTTCCCAATGTTAGGGAAAACTAGAACCAGGGGTCACAGTCTAAGGATTAAGGGGAAGCCATTTAAGACTGAGCTGAGGAGGAACTTCTTCACCCAGAGAGTGGTGAATCTATGGAATTCTCTTCCACAGAAGGTTGTTGAGGCCAGTTCGCTAAATATATTCAAAAGGGAGTTAGATATAACACTCACAACTAGGGGGATCAAGGGGTATGGCGAGAAAGCAGGAATGGGGTAGCATGTTCAGCCATGAACGCATTGAATGGCGGTGCAGGCTCGAAGGACCGAATGGTCTACTCCTGTACCTATTTTCTATGTTTCTATGAATGTTACCTGCCACTTATCAGCCCAAGCCTGAACGTCATCCAGGTCTTGTTGCATGCGGGCATGGACTGCTTCCTTATCTGAGGACTTCTGAATGGCGCTGACCACTCTGCAGTCATCAGCGAACATCCCCATTTCTGACCTTATGTTGGAGGGAAGGTCATTGATGAAGCAGCTGAAGATGGTTGGGCCTAGGACACTGCCCTGAGGAACTCCTGCAGCGATGTCCTGGGGCTGTGATGATTGACCTTCAACCACCACAACCATCTTCCTTTGTGCTAGGTATGACTCCAGCCAGTGGAGCGTTTTCCCCCTGACTCCCATTAACTTCAGTTTTACTAGGGCTCCTTGATGCCACACTCGGTCAAATGCTGCCTTGATGTCAAGGCCAGTCACTCTCATCTCACCTCTGGAATTCAGCTCCTTTGTCCATGTTTGGACCAAGGCTGTAATGAGGTCAGGAGCTGAGTGGTCTTGGTGGAACCCAAACTGGGCATCAGTGAGCAGGTTATTGGTGAGTAAGTGGCACTTGATAGAACTGTCGATGACACCTTCCATCACTTTGCTGATGATTGAGAATAGACTGATGGGGCGGTAATTGGCCGAATTGGATTTGTCCTGCTTTCTGTGGACAGGACATACCTGGGCAGTTTTCCACATTGTCGGATAGATGTCAGTGTTAAAGCTGTACTGGAACAGCTTGGCTAGAGGCGCGGCTAGTTCTGGAGCACAAATCTTCAGCACTTTCCCCCTTCTCCTCTTGCGTAGTATCAACCATTCTTTTTTCCTTCTTAATGTAAAACACTTTGGGACGTCTTGCTGCCAGGAGATGCAAGTTGTTGCTTTTTTATACTGGAATAAGTGCAGGAGGCATGTGGTGCAGCAGGGGACTGGTGAGGAAACACAGGCATTCATCCCCTTGTCAAATTTTGCAAAAATAAGCTTTCTGTTCTGATCCAGCATAAAGACCAATATTCATAATTTATATGTAGATATGATGGATATATATGGATTTTTACATCAATTTGCACAACTATTATTAGATACACAGAAGCATCCTATATAATGAATCTTGCTTGAGCCTTTGAGAGCTGAATGCTTGAATTGGCTTGAGCTCTTCCATTCCAGCATTAATCCTGCTGGACCATTCACTATATAAGCATTAACCATAGTTCAGATTGAGGTATTGTGACAAAGGCAGAGAATCAACTAATAAAACATGTGTAGTATTATAATTTTATAAGGCTTTACATAAAGTAAATGTGATTTAAAAATTAACTTCAGCTAGGCCAATAGTAACTTACTGTGTCTGATTACATCTGTAAATAAATCTTACCTTTACTTGTAAATAAGTTTAACTATTAGTTTTAGCCTGAAATTAAAGGTATTTACAATCATTTAGAGTAGGCACAAGGGTATGGTGGGCTTCCCATGTGGTCTCTACTGAAATGTACTGTAGTTAAGGAGTCATTTTTAGTTCTACAACAGGCGGGCGATCCATTCTACTAGATTACCGCCCAGGCAATGAAGGTGAAAATGACCCCCCATAGTCTTTTTAACCCTTCCCTCGCAAAGGTGCTGACTCCTACTGGATACAGTTCCATATGCACCAGCAGCCCTCTTGCATTCCTCATTTGTAAATCTAGATAGTAAGTGAAGGCAGGTTAATTAACTATGGGGAATAATACAGCAAAGCCCGATCTTATCCTCATTTGGCGGCCATACACTTGCACTTTCCAGCAGGTTTTGCCACACCATGATCTGAAGCGGAACACCTGGCTTATATTGTTCCCTCTTGCTAGCCATGAGATGCTGAGAGCAATTCCAATGGCCGCACAGCTAATCTGACTCCGATTAGTTAATTCAGCAGAGCCTGGACATGAATTGCTTGATTTTACAGGCTTAGTACCAGCTGAGTCGTGCAATTATTCATTGAGAATCAGGAGAGTCCAGAATATACTTTTAACAGAGCTTTTGAAAGCCTGAGTCAGTTTTATTATTTCATTCAAAATAATCGAATTAACAAAATGTAACATTTTTAGAAATAAGGCTTGCCTGACAATCAAGATGAATTTGGCTAAAGATGCTGCGGCCCAGGAGCTGAAGTTCCCGTGGGCCCAAAACACAACGGCAGGCGCGGTAGGTAAGTGCGCGTGCGATCCTTACCCCCGCGGCAAGCCGGAGAGGTGAATTTCAGGGCCGCTGTATTACAAACCTACCCGACACATCCAACCAGTTTGTCCCTATGTTTAGCATCTGGTCAGTCCTAGTTATAAGGTACCATCTTACATTGTTTCATAATCTGTTCATTTTTGTATGTTCCTGCAAGGTTTGTGCCTAACAAGGTGAGATAGTTCTATGCTGTGAATGATCAACAACAACAACAACTTGTATTTATATAGTGCCTTTAACATAGTAAAACGTCCCAAGGCGCTTCACAAGAGCGTTATCAAACAAAATTTGACACTGAGCCACATAAGGAGATATTATTGCAGATGAAAGAGAGAGGTTTTAAGGAGCATCTTAAAGGAGGAAAGAGAGGTAGAGAGGCGGAGAGGTTTATGGAGGAAATTCCAGAGCTTCGGGCCTCGGCAGCTAAAGGTACATCCGCCAATGGTGGAGCGATTAAAATCAGGGATGCGCAAGAGGCCAGAATTGGAAAGAGCGCAGATATCTTGGAGGGTTGTTTGGCTGGAGGAGGTTACAGATATAGGGAGGGGCGAGGCCATGGAGGGATTTGATAACAAGGATGAGAATTTTGAAATCGAGGCGTTGCTTGACCGGGAGCCAATGTAGGTCAGCGAGCACAGGGTTGATAAGCTATATTGTATGTGGGAAAGCGCCATCTAAACTGCCCCAATAACATGCCTTAATCTGTGATGTTGTAGTACTTTTAATGAATTAAAACCCATATGTTTGAGTCTCAGCCTCTACTATTCTCTTCGCTGCTGCCCACACTTACCTCAGACTGAAAGGTCAATTGTCTCCGAGTTCTCTGTCAATCCCACTTTGTATTAAGCTGTTAGACAATTTGCAAGAATAGCCTTGGCAAATTATTTCTGCAGTGTTAATTTCTCTTACCACCACTTGGTGCCACCTCAAAATGCTCCTTCTGAAGCTCTGCTGGATATCAACCTACATATTGATACTTGGTCACAAAACAAACTGATACATTAAAGCACTCAAACACCAGTCTGGCGTACCACTGGATTTATCTCCGGTTATACAAGTTCAAATGCCAAGTCCAGTCAGTATTGTCTGTGCTCGCCAGTCTGTGGTGTGTTGACAAGAGGTGGGGGATACTCCCTTATTGCATGTATCCTAGGTGAGTCATAAAAAGACAACATTCATGGTATCTGTGGACATATCCGTGGTCTGTACGGTCCCGCCTGTCCAACTAGTTTGACCAACATGCATGTGTGAGGGAAGTAAATAAGGGGAAAAGTGTGAAATGGAAATCACAATGGAGAGGGAAAAGGAAGCTGCTAAAATACTGCCAGAAGCCTTCCACAGCTGGTAAAAATATAAAGCTACTGTTCAAGCCAGCAAGGCGATTGTCTATGAGATTAAAAAGTCTTCCCTAAGGATTCATTTTACCATCTGTTTATAGTAAGCTGCCAAGTGACACTGGTCATTTCAGGGAAGTCTGACCTTCTGCTTTGCTCCTGAGGTTACAATGGTATTCATGACTGAGGAGTTCTCCAACCATGTGCTCATGTAAGTTTTACAGATTTCACCCAGAGAGGCGAAGGAACTTTGGAAAAAAAGACTTGTATTTATATTACATTTATGTCACATCTCTCAGCAATAGAATCATAGAATGGTTACGGCAGGGAAGAAGGCCATTCGGCCCGTCGAGCCCGTGCCGACTCTCAGCTAGTCCCACTCCCCCTGCCCTTTCCCCGTAGCCCTGCAATTTTTTTTTCCTTCAGATACTTATCCAACTCCCTTTTGAAAAATAAGATTGAGTCTGCCTCCACCACCCTTTCGACCCTTCTGCCAATGGGAACAGTTTCTCTCTATCTACTCTGTCCAGACCCTTCATGATTTTGAACATCTCTATCAAATCACCTCTCAATCTTCTCTGCTCCAAGGAGAACAACCCCAGCTTCTCCAGTCTATTAACGTAACTGAAGTCCCTCATTCCTGGAATCATTCTTGTAAATCTTGTCTGCACCTTCTCTAAGGCCTTCACATCCTTCCTAAAGTGTGGTGCCCAGAACTGGACACAGTACTCCAGTTGGGGCCGAACCCATGTTTTATACAGGTTCATCATAATTTCCACACTTTTGTACTCTATACCTCTATTTATAAAGCCCAGGATCCCGTATGCTTTTTTAACTGCTTTCTCAACCTGCCCTGCCACCTTCAAGGATTTGTGCACTCATACCCCCAAGTCTCTCTGTTCGTGCACCCCATTTAAGATTGTACCATTTAGTTTATATGTCCTCTCATTCTTTCTACCAAAATGTATCACTTCACGCTTTTCTGTGTTAAATTTCATCTGCCATGTGTCCGCCCATTTCACTAACCTGTCTATGTCTTCCTGAAGTCGATCACTCTCCTCCTCACTGTTCACTATACTTCCAAGTTTTGTGTCATCTGCAAATTTTGAAATTGTGCCCTGTACGCCCACATCCAAGTCATTAATATATATCAAGAAAGCAGTGGCCCTAGAACCGACCCCTGGGGAACACCACTGTATACCTTCCTCCAGTCTGAAAAACAACTGTTCACCACTACTCTCTGTTTCCTGTCACTCAGCCAATTTCATATCCATCCTGCCACTGTCCCTTTTATTCCATGGGCTTCAACTTTGGTGGCAAGCCTATTATGTGGCAATTGTCGAATGCCTTTTGGAAATCCATGTACAGCACATTAACCCCATTGTCCTCATCAACCCTCTCTGTTACCTCATCAAAAAACTCGATCAAGTTGGTTAAACACGATTTGCCTTTAACAAATCCGTGCTGGCTTTCCTTAATTAATCCACACCTATCTAAGTGACTGTTGATTTTGTCCTTGATTACTGTTTCTAAAAGCTTCCCCACTACCGAGGTTAAACTGACTGGCCTGTAGTTGCTGGGTTTATCTTTACACCCTTTTTTAAACAATGGTGTACTCTTTTGGTAATTCTCCAGTCCTCTGGCACCACCCCCGTATCTATGGAGGATTGGAATATTATGGCCAGTATCTCCGCGATTTCTGCCCTCAATTCCCTCAGCATCCTAGGATGCATCCCATCCACTCCTGGTAATTTATAGAGTCATAGAGTTATACAGCACAGAAAGAGGCCCTTCGGCCCATTGTGTCCACGCCGGCCATCAAGCCCTATCTATTCTAATACCATTTTCCAGCACTTGGTCCGTAGCCTTGTATGCTATGGTGTTTCAAGTGCTCATCTAAATGCTTCTTGAATGTTGTGAGGGTTCCTGCCTCTACCACCCTTTCAGGCAGTGAGTTCCAGATTCCAACCACCCTCTGGGTGAAAAAGTTTTTCCTCAAATCCCCTCTAAACCTCCTGCCCCTTACCTTGAAACTATGCCCCCTGGTTATTGACCCCTCTACTAAGGGGAAAAGTTCCTTTCTATCTACCCAATCTATGCCCCTCATAATTTTGTACACCTCAATCAAGTCCCCCCTCAGCCTTCTCTGCTCTAAGGAAAACAACTCCAGCCTGTCCAGTCTCTCTTCATAGCTGAAGCGCTCCAGCCCAGGTAACATCCTGGGGAATCTCCTCTGCACCCTCTCCAATGCAATCACATCCTTCCTATAGTGTGGCGACCAGAACTGCACACAGTATTCCAGCTGTGGCCTAACTAGCGTTTTGTACAGCTCCATCATAACCTCCCTGCTCTTATATTCTATGCCTCAGCTAATGAAGGCAAGTATCCCATATGCCTTTTTAACCACCTTATCTACCTGTCCTGCTGCCTTCAGGGGTCTATGTACATGCACACCAAGATCCCTCTGATCCTCTGTCCTTCCTAGGGTCCTACCATTCATTGTGTATTCCCTTGCCTTGTTAGTCCTCCCAAAATGCATCACCTCACACTTTTCAGGGTTAAATTCCATTTGCCACTGTTCTGCCCATCTGACCAACCCGTCTATATCGTCCTGTAGCCTGAGGCTTCCCTCCTCGCTATTTACCACTCCACCAATTTTCGTGTCATCTGTGAATTTACTGATCATACCTCCTACATTCATATCTAAATCATTAATGTACACTACAAACAGCAAAGGACCCAGTACCGATCCCTGCGGTACACCACTGGACACAGGCTTCCAGTCACAAAAACAACCTTCGACCATCACCCTCTGCCTCCTGCCACGAAGCCAATTTTGGATCCATGGACCTTCCCTCCATCATAAGGTCAGAAGTGGGGATGTTCGCTGATGACTGCACAGTGTTCAGTGTCATTCCCAACTCCCCAGATAATGAAGCAGTCCATGCCTGCATGCAGCAAGACCTGGACGACATTCAGGCTTGGGCTGATAAGTGGCAGCTAACATTCACGCCACAGAAGTGCCAGGCAATGACTATCTCCAACAAACAAGTATCTAACCACCGCCCCTTGTCATTCAACGGGATTACCATTGCCGAATCCCCCACCATCAACATCCTGGGGGTCACCATTGACCAGAAACCTAACTGGACCAGCCACATAAATACTGTGGTTACAAGAGCAGGTCAGAGGCTGGGTATTCTGCGGCGAGTGTCTCACCTCCTGACTCCCCAAAGCCTTTCCAACATCTAGAAGGCACAAGTCAGGAGTGTGATGGAATACTCTCCACTTGCCTGGATGAGTGCAGCTCCAACAATACTCAAGAAGCTCGACACCATCCAAGACAAAGCAGCTCGCTTGATTGGCACCCCATCCACCACCTTAAACATTCACTACCTCCACTGCTGGTGTACCGTGGCTGCATTGTGTACCATCTACAAGATGCACTGCAGCAACTCACCAAGGCTTCTTCGGCAGCACCTCCCAAACCTGCGCCCTCTACCACCTAGAAGGACAAGGGCAGAGACGCATGGGAACTCCACCACCTCCAAATTCCCCTCCAAGTCATGCACCATCCTGACTTAGAAGTATATCGCCGTTCCTTCATCGTCACTGGGTCAAAATCCTGGAACTCCCTCCCTAACAGCACTGTGGGAGTACCTTCACCACATGGACTGCAGCGGTTGAAGAAGGCGACTCACCACCACCTTCTCAAGGGCAACTAGGGATGGGCAATAAATGATGGCCTTGCCAGCAACGCCCACATCCCATGAACGAATAAAAAAATATATATTTTTTCTGCATGTTCAGTAATTTCTCAAATTTCTTTATCAATTGTTATATGAGATGGTGAACCATTATACGTAGGAATAAGTTAAATTGAGTCTACCATCTGAAAACATGTTTATAAATGTGCTGCTAACAACATAATACCATACATATTTACTGGAAGGCTCATAGATTACAGCACATTATTTTGATGACATTAAATAACTAATTTGTCGCTCAAAACTCTGACTTGGCATTTATTTTGACTGCAATTACATCATGATGTTGTCTGACAACAAACCTGGTTTGATAATGTTGTTGACAAATTTTCCAATTTAGTTTTGCTTTTCCTATTTTCTCCAAATTTCTTCTCTACTAGCAGTGACTCATGCCAGAATATGGTTCCATGGATGCTAGCAGACCTTCATTAACTTGGCCAACAAGCCATTCTTTAGAGAAAAAGGGAAAATTAATTAAAAAGTTAGTCAAAATTTAAGTGTACTGAGAAACTGGAAATTCCATTTCTGTGAACTCGAACCATTCAAAGTGCCCAAGTTATAATTATTGGTTGTCAAGGGACTGAAAATAGTTTTTTTTAACAAAGTCTATAATTGTAGAACATTTACATTTACAACAAATGATTAAGTATTTCTGTGACATTATATTTACCAACTTTAAAATATACATCATATATTAGATTAATTATCTATTCTATTCTTATGAATGTAAATGATCTATTTACTTATACATATCAAAAATATGCTTCAATAGTAAGGTTTGTAAGTGGATAAAAATGTTAATTGTCGCAAGGTTAGGTTAATTGGTTATTGGGCATAATCTTCCAGCTCATGACCATGTGAACATTTTGTTGTTGAAGTCGTTGCTCATCAAAATAAGCTGCTCTTAAAACTATGCTGCTCAGCTTCGGTCTCTTACATAGTATTACATAGTATTTACAGCACAGAAACAGGCCATTTGGCCCAACAGGTCCATGCCTGTTCCACAGGAGCCTCCTCCCACCTTCTTCATCTAACCCCATCAACATATCCTTCTATTCCTTTCTCCCTCATGTGTTTATCTAGCTTCCCTTTAAATGCATCTATTCTAGTCACCTCAACTATTCCTTGTGTAGCAAGTTCCAGATTCTAACCACTCTCGGGTAAAGAAGTTTCTCCTGAATTCCCTATTTGGATTTATTAGTGACTATCTTATATTTATAGCCCCTAGTTCTGGTCTCCCCCACAAATGCAAACATTTTCTCTATGTCTACCTTATCAACCCCTATCATAATCTTCAAGACCTCTATCAGGTCTCCCCTCAGTTTGCTCCCCTCCTCCTCAGCTGACTTTTGTGATGCCAGGGTTCCACAAGAACCAGCAGCCCTCCATTGGCCATATTTGATATGTGGGCCTAGACAAGGAGCTTCAGCACAATGGTCAACCATGGGAAGGGGAAGGGGAAGGGAGGGAATCAATGTCAACCAGATCCTGTCCTCAACTGACATTCACACATTTGAATCATGACATTGTGACACAGCAGGTACTAAGAGGCTGTAAAGTAACTTGTGTTTCAGAAAATTGCACAAAGTACATAAGAACATAAGAACATAAGAAATAAGAGCAGGAGTAGGCCTCGAGCCTGCTCCACCATTCAATAAGATCATGGATGATCATCGACCTCAACTCCACTTTCCCGCCTGATCTCCATATCCCTTGATTCCCCTAGAGTCCAAAAATCTATTTATCTCAGCCTCAGGGGCAGAGAATTCTGTTACTAACAATTTAAAGAAACACTTCAGGATAAAGTTCCATTGTGGCATTATCCTACAGGTGCTTGAAAGGGTGGATGTAGGAAGAGAACTTTAATTTTTCCCTCCAATGTTCTTCCCGCCTCTTCTGAAGACACTGACTCATATTGAAGTGTGGTTCATGGGTACTGGCCATTCTCTAGCACCTCACTCAAGTAACCATTCTTCATGTGTGAAACATAGGAACAGAAGTAGGCCATTTAGCCCTTCAAACCTGTTCTGCCATTCACTTGCTCATGACTGATTGGTACCCCAACTCCATTTACTCACCATTGTTCCATACTCCTTGATCTATTGATCTCAGTCTTGAATACTCCAATTTTCCTGGCATCCACATCCTTTTGGGGAGTGTGTTCCAGATTTCCACAATGTGAAAAAGTACTTCTTGATTTCATTCCAAAATGGGTTAGCTCTAATTTTATGATAGAAGCATAGCATAAAAGATAGGAGCAGGAGTAGGCCATTTGGCCCCTTGAGCCTGCTCCGCCATTTAATGAGATCATGGCTGATCATCCAAATTCAGTACCCTGTCCCTGCTTTCTCCCCATATCCCTTGATCCCTTTAGCCTTAAGAAATATATCTATCTCCTTCTTGAATATATTTAATGAATTGGACTCAACTGCCTTCTGTGGTAGAGAATTCCACAGGTTCACCACTCTCTGGGTGAAGAAATTCCTCCTCATCTCAGTCCTAAATGGCTTACCCCTTATCCTTAGACTGTGACCTCTGGTTCTGGACTCCCCCGCCATCGGGAACATCCTTCCTGCATCTAGTCTGTCTAGTCCTGTTAGAATTTTATAAGTTTCAATGAGATCCCTTCTCATTCTTCTAAACTCTAGCGAATATAAACCTAATCGACCCAATCTCTCTTCATACGTCATTCCTGCCATCCCAGGTATCAGTCTGGTGAATCTTCGCTGCACTCCCTCCATGGCAAGAACATCCTTCCTCAGATAAGGCGACCAAAACTGCACACAATACTCAAGGTGTGGTCTCACCAAGGCCTTGTACAACTGCAGCAAGACATCCTTGCTCCTTTACTCGAATCCTCTCGCTATGAAGGCCAACATACCATTTGCCTTCTTAACCGCCTGCTGCACCTGCATGCTTACCTTCAGCGACTGGTGCACAAGAACTCCCAGATCTCGTTGCACTTCCCCTTTTCCCAATCTATTGCCGTTCAGATAATAATCTGTCTTCCTGTTTTTGCCATCAAAGTGGATAACCTCGCATTTATCCACATTATACTGCATCTGCCATGCATCTGCCCAATCACCCAACCTGTCCAAATCATACTGGAGTTTCTCTGCATCCTCCTCACAGCACACACGCCCACCCAGCTTTGTGTCGTCTGCAAACTTAGAGATATTACATCTAGTTCCCTCGTCTAGATCATTAATATATATTGTGAATAGCTGGGGTCCTAGCACCGATCCCTGCGGTACCCCACTAGTCACTGCCTGCCACTCGGAAAAAGGCCCGTTTATTCCAACTCTTTGCTTCCTGTCTGCCAACCAGTTCTCTATCCAAATCAGTACCTTACCCCCAATCCCATGTGCTTTAACTTTGCACGCTAATCTCTTATGCGGGACCTTATCGAAAGCCTTCTGAAAGTCCAAATACACCACATCCACTGGTTCTCCCTTATCTATTCTACCAGTTACATCCTCAAAAAATTCCAGTAGATTAGTCAGGCATGATTTACCTTTTGTAAATCCATGTTGACTTTGTCCGATCCTGTCACTGTTTTCCAAGTGCTCTGCTATTACATCTTTTATAATGGACTCTAGCATTTTGCCCACTACCGATGTCAGGCTTAATTCTCCGTTTTTTCTCGACCACCTTTTTTAAATAGTGGGGTTACATTAGCTACCCTCCAATCCATTATGTCTACCAGAGTAAATAGTTTATCTGTATCTACTCTATCAGACCCCTTTATCATTTTTAAACACCTTGATTAGATCACCCCTCAACCTTCTAATCTCAAGGAAATACAAGCCAAATTTATACAGCCTGTTCTCATAATTTAACCCTTTAAGCTCTGGTGTAATTCTGGTGAAACTGTGCTGTACCCCTTCCACGTCCAATACATCTTTCGTGAGGTTTGGTGTCCAGAACCGAATGCAATACTGCAGGTGGGGTCTGACTAAAGCTCTGTACAACTGAAGCATCACTTACTAACTTTGAATTCCCACCCCCTTGAGCTTAGACAATGAGTGCTTGAGTGTTGCTAGGTCAGTTGACTATTGAGGAACACCATAACCAACTCTGTTATCTTTCCTCACCCAATATCTCCACAAATGTATTTTACAAAAGCACTGACTAGATATCAATTAGGAGTGGGAACCCTGGCTGATTTTTCCCTTGTCTAGCCTAGAGACACTGAGGGCAATTATAGTGTCTGTATTGCCTCTGTCTGAGATCTGCTGACTCAACACAGATCAGGGATTGAAGCTGGGAATTTCCTGTTCTATAGGTCTCAGTAGTTCAAATATAATTCAATCACTGGGGGAGACAGGGCCGTACTTTCAATATAAAGAACTTGGTTCGGCATTTTTCAGCTCAGATGGTAGCAGGACAGGTAGATAAGGTGGTTAAGAAGGCATACGGGATACTTGCCTTTATTAGCCGAGGCATAGAATATAAGAGCAGGGAGGTTATGCCTGAACTGTATAAAACACTAGAATACTGTGTGTAGTTCTGGTCACCATATTACAGGAAGGATGTGATTGCACTAGAGAAGGTACAGAGGAGATTTACGAGGATGTTGCCTGGGCTGGGGAATTTTAGCTATGAGGAAAGATTGGATAGGCTGGGGTTGTTTTCTTTGGAACAGAGGAGGCTGAGGGGAGACCTTATTGAGGTCTATAAAATTATGAGGGGCCTAGATAGAGTGGATAGGAAGGACCTATTTCCCCTAGCAGAATGGTCAATAACCAGGGGGCATAGATTTAAAGTAATTGGTGGGAGGATTAGAGGGGATTTGAGGAGAATTTTTTTCACCCAGAGGGTGGTGGGGGTCTGGCATTCACTGCCTGAAAGGGTGGTAGAGGCAGAAACCCTCATCACATTTAAAAAGTACTTGGATATGCACTTGAAGTGCCATAACCTACAAGGCTATGGACCAAGTGCTGGAAAGTGGGATTAGGCTGGATAGCTCTTTGTCGGCCGGCACAGACAAGATGGGCCGAATGGCCTCCTTCTGTGCTGTAAATTTCTATGATTCTATGATAACTGGCATCTAGAAGCAGCCTAGATGCCTATCCAAGGATTTCCAGTGCAGTCACTCACTAATTTTCTTGGGATACTTATTATTAAACATATCAAAATCAGCTCTTTCATGAAAGCATTTGAATAAAATAAGCAGTTTAATTTCTTCCCAAGGTGTGTTTGTTATCAAATGTGATGTGCTACCATGGGGCCTGAGGTGGTTTTGTGAATCGGCATGCAAGCTGCTTCTGGATTGTATTTCAGTGTGTTCACAGAGAGTTGCTGTTCATGTAAGCATCTTTAAAATACTCAACCAGATTGTAGCAAAAATCATAAGTTTGTATATGACTTCCTCCCATCAGACACATTTTTCAAAAAGCACACTGAGGCTCCCCAATTAACTTAATGGGTAAAAGCACCTCTGAGCCCCTGAGCCCAGGTGTATCCCTGAGCTATAAGGACCAAGAAATTTCCAGGTTCAATCCCTGAGTGAGATGTCCTTAGCTGGAGTACTGGAGGGTTTGATGCAATTGGCCTCATTGTCCTTAGACAATGGAACCAATAAATCAGCCAGGATTCCTGTTCCTGATCACTATCCAATGACCCCCGTTAATTTATACTGCTGCACTGTTGAGTTGAAATTCCTAAACGTACATTCCTGTGCTGAAGTTGATGTTTACACATTTACATTGCAGCAATCATGTTGATGGCATAACTGTAAGGTAAAGAAGTGGAATATGTCGGTGCCTTTCCCCTCTCGGTAGCAATAAACGTTGGCGGTGGAGGTCATTATCTTTTTGGTGCCAACAAAGCAATTTTTCACTTGCTGAATTGTATGGATCTTCCCCAGCCATTGGAGAAGATCTGGTGGCAAACTATAACTTAAAAAGCAACTACTCATGTGCAAGTTTGCACTTGCACAGTTGCTTCTATGTTGTTTCAATGTTATGGAATCCACACTGCAGACAGGATGCATTCCACAGCACCTGGAGCCTGGGGCAATAATATAGAATCACTTCAAGTAAGATAAATGCAACAGAAAACTCTCTGGAATTCTCTCCCCAATAAGCTGTTGAGGCTAGGTCAATTGAAAATTTCAAAACTGAGATTGATAGATTTTTGTTAGGCAAGGGCATTAAGAGATATGGGGGGAGAAATTCAGTATCGCCCCATTTGGGGCGCAATTATCGGCCGGGCGCAAAGATTAGCGCCTGGCGCTAATTATCGCCACCGACTGCAAACTTGACTTTTATCGCCCCTGGAGGTGATTGGAGCGCTAAATCAGACGCTTCACACCTGTCTTAAGGCGCAAAGGCCGAGGAGCGAGGCGCTACCTCAGAGCGCTGGCGAAGCTCATGTGATAGAAACATAGAAACATAGAATCTAGGAGCAGGAGTAGGCCATTCGGCCCGTCGAGCCTGCTCCACCATTCAATACGATCATGGCTGATCATTCAAATCCAGTACCCTGTCCCTGCTTTAATCCCCACAGTACACATATGCCACCCTACCTCCGTAACCCCACGTATTTAATTCCCCCTAACATATCCCACCCTATCCCCGTAACCCCACATATTTAATCCCCCCCTAACACTAAGGGTCAATTTTATCATAGCCAAATCAACCTAACCCGCACATTTTTGGACTGTGGGAGGAAACCGGAGCACCCGGAGGAAACCCACGCAGACACGGGGAGAATGTGCAAACTCCACACAGACAGTCACCCGAGGTCAGATTTGAACCCGGGTCCCTGGCGCTGTGAGGCACCAGTGCTAACCACTATGCCACCGTGTTGTGTCAGTCAGCAATGGAACACACACACAATGGCACCGGCCAGTTCTTAAAGGGGATGGTTGATCTTGCTTTCCATCCACATCCTGCTCATTGCAGCCTTGAATCCCGGCCTGGAGAGACCTGCACATCAAATCTGCTGGAAAGAACAATGGAGAGTACCAGGGAAAGAGCTTAGAGTGCAGCCCCCACAGCCTCTTCTAAATCGATACAAGGAATGGCAAATTAAAATGAACCTGCAAAGTGCTGCTCAGTACCCAAAACTCCTTCACACAGCGTTAAATCTCTCCAGAAGTCTCTCTCTCTCTCTCTCAGAATGCGTGGTTCAAAAATGGCACCAACAATAAAAGGCAGGAAGCGGTCGCCTTTAAATAGCGCTCCCCCAGTCCCTTCATGACTGCAAAACGCTCCCCTCAACCTGTCGTTGCTAGCGTCAGGCGGTAAGGCAGGGGGCGCCACTCAATATCTGCTCCGGGACGATACCGGGTCGTTGCGCACTCGACTGACGTCACGATCTGCCGGCGCAGGAGATCGTGGCGGTAGTGTTTAGCGCTGCTGCAAAATGTCTAGTTAATTTCGCGAGCGCCGCAAACATCGCCGCGCCTGGGCGCTAGATGCTTTGCGCCCCATTAGCGCCCTCTTAAGGCGCTAACGGGAGGCGCAACCAACTGAATTTTTCCCCCATGGAACCAAGGCAGGTAAATGGAGTTAAGATACAGATTAGCCATGGTCTAATTGAATGGCGGAACAGGCTCAAGGGCTGAATGGCCTATTCCTGTTACTATGTTCCTAGAAAATATACTCAACTGGTGTCAGTCACAAGGGAGTGCTGCATTGTCAGCAAGCACCTTTATTGCAAGGACTGGCATTCTTTTAATTCCTGCATGTTTTTTAATAGTTAATGCTTGTTGCCTAACCTGATATTTGAGTCCAACTGTCAAGAGAGAAAGTTTTGATGAAATAAGATCTGAAAGACTGAAAGCACTTCCCTACAAAGAATCCCTCTCCTTTAATTCCACTGAAACTTGTGAACTCTGCAGTCTAGTTGCTTCTGACACAATGACGTTTCCTTACCTTCGTGTTAAACATTACTTCATTGTCAGTTCTCTCATTCTGCTATGTCTGTTTTCTT
Source organism: Squalus acanthias (assembly GCA_030390025.1). Classification (NCBI taxonomy): domain Eukaryota; kingdom Metazoa; phylum Chordata; class Chondrichthyes; order Squaliformes; family Squalidae; genus Squalus; species Squalus acanthias. Next base: position 39,014,709 of record CM059434.1, read on the forward strand.
CAAAACATATCAGAAGAAAAACATGAAAGAAACAATCTGTTGTGATTCAGTAACTGTAAAACCCTTGTGTTTCTACCTGTGATAATGGATGTGCAACTGCAAAAAGAGACAAAGCCTCTTGCTTCAATTGTGCTTTCATTGTATTCAAGCAGACAGTAGAAATCGGTGAGTTAGCATTTGTGGAAGTGTTCAAACTGTTCAGTACCAACTAAAGAATATGTAATGATGAATTGCCATGGGATATGTGTCAGATACAAAAAAAGCACAAATGAAAGGTTGCCGAATAGCTTTGGCACCATCTGTATATTACTGAGCTTTACAGGCCAGATGGCTGAAGTTCAATTCCTGGTCTGTGCTGAGTTAGCTGATTTCACCCAGTGTACACAGTTGAGATACTAGAACCGAATGAAGATGTAAAATACATTAAAAAAAAGTGAAAAATTGAAATAAGGAATAACATAAATAAATGTGGCTGGTGGCTCAGCAAGTTTATCCAGTGAGTAGCTGAGCCATACAGACCAGACTTGCTTTTTCATCTGTTTCATTTCCTGCTTTTTTCTCAGTTCTGACGAAGGGTCTTCGACCTGAAACGTTAACTCTGTTTCTCTCTCCACAGATGTTGCCTGGCCTGCTGAGTTTTTCCAGCGCTTTCTGTTGTTATTTCAGACCAGAAAGATCCCTGATTCAATCCCTGGGCTGGCATAAAGTTTGTTGATCCCAGCCAGGGCAATGATAGAGATGCTACAGATAGTCTGTATTAACCCTGGGTTAAGGAGTGGGAAAATCAATTAGTCTTTTTGCTCTTCATTACTATCCAGCAATTTCTACTGGAAGTGTGCATGTTTGATGTTGATCAAGAACTGGATCAATCATGGCTGTCATGCCCCTATGACAAAATAGCTTGTCAGCACTTACTGTCAAGGCTCAAACTTGAATAATGACACTTGGGTGAGGTATCAAAGGGGCTGTAGAACTGTACCCCAGGAAGAATCACACATCTTCAAGAAAGGAAGGGAAGAAAACTAGCCAGACAAAGAAAAAGAAATATGGGTGCACTTTTCAACATTAGTATGTGCTGTTCTAAGCAAGAACCTGTAGAATAAAGATACGGGGTTAGAAATTCATTATTGCCCATGAATGGGCGGTGTTATTAGAAAAGTTGGAGAATTAGTGCCAGGCGCTAATGCTTTATACTGCATGCAAAATTTGTGCTCACTGCTCAAAAAAATGATTGGAGTCCTAAATCAAGTCTTAAAGTCCAAGCTCATTGGCATTACATTCAAAGGGTGGACCAATATCAGGTGCAGTCTAATCACAAGTCATGATTGCCACAGGCTTTTTTCAGTACTTAAAGAGGAGGTTCATTGATGCTGGAGAACCTCATTCTCAGCATTGCTGGCTGTGCAGCTGCCTCAGCAAGCAGCAGCAGGACAAGAAGAAGGAGCCAGAGGAATGAAGCAGCTGTACTCATGGCAGATCCACGCCCCAGGGAGAGAGCCCACAGATTCTGTGATCAAGCATTGGAGGTGTTGGTGTTTGCTGTGGAGAGACAGAGGGCGGTGCTCTACCCAGCAAGTGGCAGGAGGCCGTTGCTGCAAGTCTTCCTCACCATGTGGAGGGAGGTAGTGTAGCATGTCTCGGGCAGCACTGTGGTCCCCAGGACCCACACACAGCGCAGGAAGAAATTTAACGACCTTACTCGGGTGGTCAGGGTGAGTGAATGTTTCAACAAATTCTACATACCACCGTCTGAACCACAGTCTTCACACACTGCCCAAAGCACCACACCCCCAGCACTCACCCACCAACAATCTCTACCTACCAACACTCACACCCACATCTCACACCTTGCACACAATGACAGCTATTCAACTATGGCAGGCACATCACCCAAACACATTGCTCCACACTCACTCATACACTTTCCTTTCCCTTGCAGGCCAATGTGGCTCACAACAGGAGGGAGCAGGGGTGCACAGGCAGGGGACAAGCCGACACCCAACTACTGTCTGCGCTGGAAAATAGAATGCGACAAATTTTTGGGCGCCAGGTGGTGGGCGCCATGGCCACTGGCGATGTTGACCCCCTTGGGGACACAATGGTATGTTCATCCCTACTCCTTCTTCTCACATCCCACTTCCTCCTCACCCCACAAGCGTTTCACACTTTCCAGCTAATCATACTGTATGCATGCATTTCTCCCTTCCTGCCCCCCTCCCCTCACCTTAACTCGACTCTTGTGCCTTTATGCTTTCAGATAATGAGCAAGCACCTGAACAGCCTGTCCCTGAGGGCACCGTAGAGAGCGAGGTGGGAGAAGAGGAGGAGGAAGAACAAGCTGCGTCACTGCATGTCTCACCCGCAGGCACCAGCTCAGATACTGGCGCTATGCGTTCTTTAGAGGCTAGTATAGTAGCGGAATCTGCACAGGGTGAGGCACCGGGGACGAGTGGGCTGCAGCAAGGCCAGGGGGAAAGGGTAGCTGGGGAGCCAGCTCCCCGGAGGGCGAGTTCGCGCGCGAGTTCTGCTGTACAGGAATCAGATGAGGACCTCGATGGGGAGGCGTTTAGAAGAAGGGTGATGGGCATGTACACGGAGATGATAGGTGCAATGGCAAGGGTGCCCGAGAGCCTCTCGGCAATGATAAGGAGCGTGGAGGAGTCCGCCTCCAACATTGCACAAGGCTCTGTGCACACCATGGAGTCCATCATTTCCAGTCTGCAAAGGATGGTAGACTCCCAGAGGGACCGTGGCAACTCAGACCTGATGCCGCGTGTGATTCACGATCTGGCAGCTTCCATTGCAGCACAGGCGGAAGCGATGCAACGTCTTAGTGCTGTAATGTAGTCTATGCTTGATGGCATCCAATCTCAGACTGCTCTCATGCAGTCTCAGCTTGATGTTGCGCAAGCTCTGACTGCTGCCATCATGGCTGGGTCTACCACCATCGACTGCTCCAACAGATTGCTAGGGATGCTGAGGTGCTGCCCCGAGGGAGTGGCAGTGGGTCAGTGGAGCAGGAACGTGCTATCCTCTCTTAGGATGACAGCATTCCTGCTTCCACCACTGCCTCTCTGCCATTGCCCTTGTCGCTGCCTGTCATCCAGCCAGCCCAGACTGCTGCCGCCCATGCTGAGGTGGTGCAGACTACAGCCAGGCCTTCCAGGCCCAGAGCTGATCGAGGGTGTCCTGCAAGGCCATATGAAGTCCCGCACGGACACTCAGCAGCCTTCCACTAGCCCTGCTGCAGCCACTGGGCCAATACTTCGTAGGAGCACGAGAGTAGGCAAAGGCACAGTAACGAGAGGCACTAAGGGATTGCACAAGGGTGAATAGTTAATATTTTTGTTGTAAATATGTGTTCACTGATTTTTGATAAATTTATTAATTCACTTTGGATTCTTTTGTGGTGTGTCTCATTTCAGCTGTGCGCTGTGATATGGCCTGCGACAGGGATGGAATGATGGGGATGTGGTGAGCAATGGGGATCTGGGGTTTAATTCATTCGAACCACAGTCTGATGAGGCAGTCATGGACCGCCCTTCCAGAAGGCCGATTGAGTGGCTGCCTCCTCCCTCGCTCCTGTTCCTTGTCGTTCTCCTCATCTTCCTCTTCATCCTCATCCTCCACCTCCTTCTCCTCTCCCTCTTCCTCCTCCTGAGGTGGTCCCGCAATCCTTGGTGGCAAGGGCTGGGCCCTCATGATGGCCAAGTTGTGGAGCATGCAGCAGACCATCACGAAATGGGACACCCGCTCAGCCGAGTACTGGAGGACTCCTCCCGAGTGGTCAAGGCAGTGGAGCCGTTGCTTCATCAGGCTGATGGTCTGCTCGATGATGTTCCTGGTGGCAGCATGGCTCTCATTATATGAGTGCTGGGCAGGAGTGTTGGGGTTGTGGAGGGGAGTCATGAGCCAGGTGGAGAGCGGATAGACCTTGTCTCTGACCAGCCAGCCGCGAGCTTGACATGGTGGCTGGAAGAGTGTTGGCACACTGGTCTGGCGCAGGATGAAGGCATCGTGGCTGCTGCCAGGATAGCGGGCATTGACATTGAGGATTCGCTGTCTGTGGTCGCACGCTAACTGCACATTAAGTGAGTGGTAGCCTTTGCGGTTATGGAAGATCTCAGGATTGTTATTCAGTGCCCGTAAGTCACATGAGTGCAGTCAATGGTGCCCTGCACCATGGGGAAGCCCGCTATCCTGGCAAAGCCACATGCACGCTCGTCCTGCTTCTCTCTGGTGATGGGGAAGGAAATGTAGTTCCTTCTCCTTCTGTAGAGAGTCTCTGTGACCTCCCGGATGCAGCAATGGATGGCGAACTGCGAGATGTTAGTTATGTGTCCTGTTGCAGACTGGAAGGATCTGCTGGCAACGAAATTGAGGGCGACGGTGACCTTGACTGCCACTGAGAGCCGTAGTCGTCTTGATCTGAGGCTTGAGGTCTGGTTGCAGGAGGTGGCAGAGTTCTGTGACCACCTTCTTAGTGAAGCGGAGCCTTCTAATACACTGCTCCTCGCTTAACTGGAGGTTGGAGAAGTGCTCTCGGAATACCCTCGGAGGGTAAGGCCTCCTGTTCAGAGCCCTGATGGCCCTCCTCCTCCCTTTGGGCACATGTTCCAGTCTTTCTCGCTGCCTCCGCTGCCTCCGCTGTAGATCCTGGAGGGCGAAGTTAACTGCCAGTACAGCCCCCATTAATGTAACCAAGTGTAGCAGTTTGATTTTTTTAAGAATAAATGTAGCTACTTTTTAGTTGCCACAACACTCCTGATACAAAATAACCTTGAAATTACTGAATGAAACTGTTGGACTATGTGAAACTGACAAGAAACCACTGAAACTCCACTAACCTGACAGCTGCGACTCATTACTGATGATCCCTTTAAATAACATCCCTGGAGCCGGCTACTGGTGCTTCACGCCAGCTCTGCCTGTCGCTGTTTACTCCAGCGCTAAGGTAGGTGACGACAATCAATTTCGCAGATCGGGCAGTCAGTAAGCGTTGCACACTCACTGATGTCACGATCCACCTGCCGTTGAGGCTCCCAGCAATAACTGTTACTGGCGGCGCTGTATGTGGTGGGGGGGGAGAGGCAGGATTTGGCGTGCGGCGCTGGATTCGCCTTGCCTCGCCCCGGCGATAATGCTCTAGTGCTAATGGGAGGCACTAATGTACTGAATTTTTCCCCCATAGTGTTTCATATTTATGATAACAGCTCTTTTGGAAAAGTGACATAGAAGTTATCAACCATTTGATGATATGTTAAACAAGTAGGAACAGGAGCCAGGTTTTAGAAGACTGAATAGGAGGGATGATAAGCAAAGCGGTTACAGATTGTTATATACAACACTTTGCTGTAGGTTGAATGTCTGGATATCATTGAGGAGACTAAACATGCTACTGGCCTCATTTGTATGTTCTTCATTTGTTACAGAAATCTAAAATATGGAATCAAACATCCTGTAGGAGTAAATATGCAATACAGGAAAAATTTGACTTTTCAAGGGATCATGCTGTTGAATAAATATTTTGAGCATCTGTTAATTTGGCTCAGTTGTAACACTGCTGTCTTTTTGGTCAGAACTTTGTGGGTCGAGCCTCACTCCAGAATTTGATCACATAATTTAGGTTGTCACGCCACTGCAGTACTGAGGAAATACTGCATTGTCTGAGGTCTAGAAACTTTGGATGGAACTTTAAACAGAGGTCCTGTTTACCTGTTTAGGTAGCGTTAAATATCCAATAACACTATTTGAAGAAGATCAAGGAGTAATCCCAATGATCTGACTGACATTTCTCTCATAACAAATAGCATCAAAACCAAATTGACTGGTCATCCGTCTCAATGCTTTTTGTGGGACTTTGCTGGTGCAGAATGGCTGCCATATTACTCACATTGTAACATAGTCACTTAATTCCAAAATACGTTTTTTTGTGTAAAGTCCAAGATCATGACAATAATGAAATGGCTGTATATAAATGTAAGTATTTCTTTAAAAAGTGGATTTAAGTGAAATTATAATTTGCTTTTTGTTTGCTGCTAGAATTCCAAAGGTGCATTGGGAGGAATTGACCTGCTGTGATGTAACACAAACCTTACTTCATTAAAGATCAATTCCTCCTTTTGGGCAATTCTTTTCAAGTGGACTTTAAAAGAAGACATGGTGAACTGAGCCAGATGTTCCCAGGTTTAACGTCTTGTCTATAATTTTGCGAATCTCAGCCAGACTGTCAGTGTGGCAGTGAGGTACCACAACTGTTCTCAGTGTTCCGGAATTGGGTAGGGAGCAATATCAACTCCTGATTTTTATCTAAAAACTTCTGTTATAAAGTGTGTGTGTGTGGACATCTGATTTGGTGCTGTTTAAAAGCCCCCTGACTTTAATATAAATTGCTAGCCTCACTTTCCAAGTTCAAAGCTCAAGAATTAACATTTGCTGATGCCTGTGGAAATCTACAATAGCATAAGTTAATACACAAAATGAGAATTGTTCCATTTCTCTGGCTTAATAGCCTTCACTTGGCAATCACAAAAATTCACCAAAAAGAAAATATAGTTTAGTTCTGTTTTATATTTCTTAGTGACTGGGCCACTGCAGGAGGAATCAGAGAATTGTGAGGATGCTTAAAATGTTAGACCTTTGATTACTCATTCGGTTGTCTGAAGTCTCACCAGCTCTTTTCATGTGGCATTTTCTTTAAAGATCTGTCCTTAATGCTTAAATAAGCAACCCCGGAGCAGAATAAAGATTTAGAAACAGGAATACAAACTGAAAATGATCAGAAATGCTCAGAAGGTAGGCAGCATCTGACCTGCTATGTATTTTCAGCATTTTCTATTTTTATTCCAGAATTCCATTAAAATTTATTTTATGTTTATACCTCTACAATTAGAAACAGGGATCTATTTGGAGAGGTCTATACACAGTGGAATGTTATAAGACTCTCGATCAGATAAACATTGGCTGCTGGAGTGAACAAAATGCCCCAAGTGAAGTGAATGAAATCCCTTTTCATTGATCCAAATGACAAGGCTAGAGGGAGATGAAAGTCTGAAAGGACTAATTTTCTACATGACAGAAAGAACAGAAAACCAGCACGTTCAATGTTTTCAGATAAAATTGTTAAATTTGGTACAACAGAAGGAGGGACACCTGGAGTTTTACAATAATTATATTCTGAGTGATTAGAGTGACTTCACTCGTGATCACAAGTTGGTGTTGGTGAAATCAAATGCGTGATTTGAGCCGTACAGATTAGAGGGTTTCACGTCCAGTTTCTAGTCTGCTCTGTGTAGTTGATGTAAGATGTGGTAAAATTGGGGTTGCTATAATTCTCTTTATTGCCTGGGCCTAGAAAGGGGTGGGGTGGGGGGGGGTGGCGGGTAGAAATCAGCCTGTAGGATTGCCTGAGATCACAATCTAATCACTCACTGCTGCACGATGTGGATGTTGGGCCTGGGCGAGGACAGGATTAGGCTCTACTGTCATGCCTCCAATGGTCAAATAGTGTAGGCTCACACATGAATAATGGTCATAGACTGAGGTATCGGAGGGCTGCCAATCTCTGGGGTACTGCAGTCAAGCATGAGTTAGCATGGATTGGGTGGGGTGGGGGGGGGGGGGGGGCGGGGGGCGTGTGAGGGGGCAGTGGTGGGGCAGGTGAGTTAGTAAAGAAGCAACAAATGAAAAACTACACCACTTCTAGCATAAGTCAAAACTGGGGTGAAACCATTAACTGAGGTAGGTCTAGTTAGCAAGGGTTCAACTCAGCATCAGTAATTTGTTTGTGTTCTTGCAGACATCAGAGGAGGTTGTTTTCAATTTCATGGCCCCTCCGACCTCCAACATGCGGTATTAACCAGAGTATTATTCTCAACATCAATAAATAAGAGGAATGGGAGAGAAAAAAATAACTGGAGGGGGAGTGAGGGAATTCTTTTTTTACTATCAGTGCTTCATATTCGGATTGGCGTTTCCTGGAGATCACACTTTTTTCTGTATTCTTCCTGTATTTGCTTTTGGGTTTTAGCTTTCCCTGTATATTTTCTTATATACACACGCACATAAAATATACCAAGAATAAAGTCTAGAAACAATAAAACTGTTTTAATACCTTTATATATTTTCAAGAGCCCACATTTTTTATTAATGGTTATATTATTGATATTTATAACTTTTTGTTTACTCTTAAATTGCTTCTCTGCTCTGCTGGCTTCCAGCTAGCAGCTGCTGCTTCACTTGCTGTCCGGTGACTCGTTCTACTGGTTCTCAGCTTTGCTGGTCGCTGGCTTGTGGTTTTACTTTTTCTCCGCCGCTTCGATCTACGGTGACCTCCAACTTGCGTCAATTTAGCCATCATCTTTCTGCACCGCTACCAACTCATTCCTACGGCAACAACCTCCATCCTCGAACTCTCTACCCTTCAAATATCTTCTGGAATTCACTCGCCTGCTTTGGACAGCAGTTCGTCGATGCTCTGTGCCGGCCCCATCCTGCTTACGTCGGCTTTGTCCTTCCATGGGACCTTTGAATCTGACCCTGGTCTCCCTACTATTGTCTCCAACCTATTCCCTGCTACCAGGAAATATGTATCCCATTAATTACTACATTTAAACAGGCCGATGTAACCTGGGCTTTTCCCGTGTCCATACACGTGCGCACTTTGGCTGCCGCTCTGGACTCAAGCCATTCAATACTTTTACACTTTTCCCCCCTCTTTTCCTTTTCTCGCTATCCCTCCCTGACCGCTCTCTCCTGTCATCATGCCTCCTTTCATCTCTTCTCTCTCGGATATTCTGCTCTCCCAAATCCCTACCCCAATACTTCATTATTCTTCGACCTTCCTACTCTCCTGCCGCCATCCCAGGCTTGACTCCCTCTTAGATAAGCCTACAGCTTCCCTCTGTGCCTCTCTTGGCATCCTCCGAAGGGCCCATCGAGGCACTCATCGCTGCATCCTTAGGAGCAGCAACCCCAACTGTCCCATTCTACTCTCTCGCCGACCTTCCCGCCCAGCGCGCCCACTGGGGGAAAATCTTGCCAATCTCCTCCCCGTCCAATTCACCCCCTCCAGCGCTGACCCTGTGGACGCTGGCAGTGGGGCAGCCATCACCGACCCTCTCCGCATCTCCCTCCAGAATGTTCGTTCACTTGTGAACAAGGCCCTTGCCATCCATGAGCTTATTGTGGATGATTGCGTCGACATCATGGCTCTGACGGAAACTTGGTTGGGGGTGATGACACCTTACCCTTAAATGAAGCCTCCCCGCCTGGCTATACCTTCCACCACTTGCCCCACTCAGAACGCTGTGGTGGCAGTTTGGCTCTCATCACCAAATCATACCTTGGTCTGTCCCCCTACTCCTCTGGCACTTTCTCCTCCTTTGAGCATCTCACCTTATTCCACCCCTCACACCTCTCACTTAAAATTCTTGGGGGTAAAAATTCAGTTGATTGCGCCTCCCGTTAGCGCCTTAAGAGAGCGCTAATGGGGCGCAAAGCCGCTAACGCCCGGGCGCAGCGATGTTTGCGCCGCTCGAGAACTTAACTTGACATTGTGCGGCGGCGCTAAAACTTACCGCTGTGACCACCTGCGCGCGCAGATTGTGACGTCATTCCATGGTGCAACGCCCTTGTGGCGCCCCGGAGCGGAAATTGAGTGGTGCCCCCTGCCTTACCGCCTGGCGCTTCCAACGACCAGAAGACTGGAACGCTATCAATCGCTGTGGGGCTGGGGGGGGCGCTATTTAAAGGGGGCCTCTTCCTGCCTTTTATTGTTGGTGGCATTTTTGAACTACGCATTCTGAGAGCGAGAGGGAGAGACATCTGGAGAGATTCAACGTTGTGTGAAGGAGTTTTGGGTACTGAGCAGCACTTTGCAGGTTCATTTTGATTTGCCATTCCTTGTATCGATTTAGCAGAGACTGTGGGAGCTGCACTCTGAGCTCTTTGCCTGGTACTCTCCATTGTTCTTTCCAGCACATTTGATGTGCAAGTCTCTCCAGGCCGAGATTCAAGGCTGCAATGAACAGGATGTGGATGGAAAGCAAGATTAACCATCCCCTTTAAGAACTGGCCCGTGCCATTGTGTGTGTGTTCCATTGCTGACTGACATTACATGAGCTTCGCCAGCGCTCTGAGGTAGCGCCTCACTGCTCGGCCTTTGCGCCTTAAGACAGGTTTGCAGCGCCTGCTTTAGCGCTCCACTCACCTCCCGGGGCGGTAAAAGTGAAGTTTCCAGTCAGTGCCGATAATTAGCGCCAGGCGCTAATATTTGCGTCCAGACGATATTTGCGCCCCAAATGGGGCGCGACCTAATTTCTACCCCTTGTTCTCTACCGTCCACCCAAATTTGATTACCGAGATATCTTCACTGCTTTCCTCCCTCAGCCTCTGCGCCGAATGACTTCTCATCCTTGGTGATTTCAACCTCCATCTCAATTCTTCATGCTCTCTCTCCTCTGAGTTCACTAGCCTCCTATCCTCCCTTAATCTCTCCCTCCATGTAAACTCCCCAATCCATATTCACGGCCACCCCCTCGACCTTGCCATCTCTCGTAGCCTCGCTACTCCCATCGTGTCAATCACAGATAAGACCATCTCTGACCACTTCCTCATATGGTTCTCCACCCACATCCCTATTCCACCACCACCCGCCCCCCAACCCCCACAACCCTACTTCCTTCTGTGTCCGCCCCTGGAAAAAACTCTCTCCCAACTCTCTTACAACTGCACTTACGAAATCCCAACTGTCCAGCCTTTGGCTCTCCATTCATCATGACATTTCTGCAGCTACCGATCTACTCAACCATACCCTCACCACCACCTTTGATGCCCTAGTCCCTATTAAAACAATTACTCTCTCTCACCCTGGCCATTCCCCCTGGTATGGCCCTCATCTTCGCTCCCTTAAGTCCAAGGAACGCAGACTTGAACGGATATGGCGGACAACTGGTTTAGCCATTCACCGCCAGATCTGGCTGGACCACATAAAGCATTATCAGGTCCTGCTCACATCTGCCAAAATTGCTCACTATTCCAGAATCATTCTGGAATGCAAAGATAAACCCCGACTTCTATTCTCCACTGCTAACCGTCTTCTAAACCCCTCTCCCCTGTCTCCTCCCCCCTCACCTCCGACAACAAGTGTGAGGAGCTCATGGACTTCTTTGTCTATAAGATTGAGACCATCCATTCAGCTGCCTCTGCCACTTCCCTTCCTTCCCCTAGCCCACCGGGGCAAACTTCCTCTAAGGTTCCCTCCTGCCCTAGCCCTGAACTCACATCTGTCTCTAATTTCTCTCCAATCTCCCCTTATGACCTCTCCGCGCTCATCTTGTCCATGAGACCCACTTCCTGCTCCCTCGACCCTATTCCTACCAAACTGCTGACCACCCAACTTCCTTCTCTGGCTCCCATGTTAGCTGACATTGTTAACAGTTTCTCTCTCCTCAGGTACTGTCCCCCTCTCCCTCAAATCTGCCGTCATCACCCCTCTCCACAAAAAAACAACCCTTGACCCCTCTGTCCTTGCAAACTACCGCCCCATCTCTAACCTCCCTTTCCTCTCCAAAGTCCTTGAATGTGTTGTTGCCTCCCAAATCTGTGCCCATCTTTCCCGCAATTCCATGTTTGAATCCCTCCAATCAGGTTTCCACTCCTGCCACAGTACCGAAACAACACTCATTAAAGTCACAAATGACATCCTTTGTGACTGTAACAAAGGTAAACTATCCCTCCTCATCCTTCTTGACTTGTCTGCAGCCTTTGACATGGTTGACCACTCCATCCTTCTCCAACGCCTCTCCACCGTCGTCCAGCTGAGTGGGACTGCACTCGCCTGGTTCCATTCTTATCTATCTAATCGTAGCCAGAGAATCACCTGCAATGGCTTCTCTTCCTGCTCCCGCATCGTTACCTCTGGTGTCCCCCAAGGATCTATCCTTGGCCCTTCCTATTTCTCATCTACATGTTTGCCCTTGGCGACATCATCCGAAAAACACAGTGTCAGTTTCCACATGTACGCTGATGACACCCAGCTCTACCTCACTACCGCTTCTCTCGACCCCTCCACAGTGTCTAAATTGCCAGACTGCTTGTCCGACATCCAGTTCTGGATGAGCAGAAATTTTCTCCAATTAAATATTGGGAAGACCGAAGCCATTGTTTTTGGTCCCCGCCACAAACTCTGTTCCCTAGCCACTGACTCCATCCCTCTCCCTAACATCTGTCTGAGGCTGCACCACACTTTTCGCAACCTTGGTGTCATATTTGACCCTGAAATGAGCTTCCAACCACATATCTTCAGCATAACCAAGACTGCCTATTTCCACCTCCGTTATATCGCCCGTCTCTGCCCTTTCCTCAGCTCATCCACTGCTGGAACCCTCATCCATGTCTTTGTTACTTCTAGACTTGACTATTCCTACGCACTCCTGGCTGGCCTCCCACATTCTACCCTATGTAAGCTTAAGGTGATCCAAAACTTGGCTGCCCGTGTCCTAACTCACACCAAGTCCCGTTCACCCCTGTGCTCGCTGACCTACATTGGCTCCCGGTTAAGCAACACCTCGATTTCAAAATTCTCATCCTTGTTTTCAAATCCCTCCATGGCCTCGCCCCTCCCTATCTCTGTAACCTCCTTCAGCCCCACAACCTGAGATATCTGCGCTCCTCTAATTCTGCCCTCTTGAGCATCCCTGATTATAATCGCTCAACCATTGGTGGCCGTGCCTTCTGTTGCCTAGGCCCTAAGCTCTGGAATTCCCTGCCTAAACCTCTCCGCCTCGCTACCTCTCTTTCCTCCTTTAAGATGCTCCTTAAAACCTACCTCTTTGACCAAGCTTTTGGTCATCTGCCCTAATTACTCCTTATGTACCTCGGTGTCAAATTTTTTGTCTTATAACACTCCTGTGAAGTGCCTTGGGATGTTTTACTACGTTAAAGGCGCTATATAAATACAAGTTGTTGTTGTTGTTATAGTATGCTCTCCTCTAATGCATGTGTTTATTCCACTTCTGCTGTTTCCCTGTTTTTTCCTCTGATGTTATTTCATTAATTGTTCTCTGCTTTTTTAAATTCTTCCTTTTAGTGATTCTCACTCTCATTCCACTTTCCATCCAGTGTTTGTGACAATGATGTCCTTCTTGTTTCATGCCATTTTCCTGCTTCACCATTGTCAACTCATGTGCCTGCCTTTAAAAAAAATTTTTGTGGGTGACACTGGCAAAGAAGTATTTATTGTCCATACTTAGTTGCACTGAGAGTATTAAGAGTCAACCACATCGTATGGGGCTGAAGTTACATGTCCGCCAGACCAGGTAGAAGTCCCAAGTCTCTTTCCTGAAGCACATTTGTGATTCAGTTGGGTTTTAAATGACAACTTTCATGGACATTTTTTCTGGTTCTAGCCTACAAATTGAATTCAATGTTTTAACTTGGCATGGTGGTAATAACTCACAACAGCTGGGTTGCTAGTCCAGTACCATAACCACTGGACTACTTCCTGTACTTAGACTGCCTTGTTTTATTTGCTCCTCCTGTCACAAACAAGATCAGTTAATCAACACTACTGGGTTTGGGAGGTAGAGCCATCCCAGTCACTATGAGATTAAACTGTTCTATTCCTATTATTAGTATTACACTGGTTTTATAATGAGTGCCTATTGACTCATGCTGTGAGTGCAGTTGCCAGCAAACATTTGTCCAGGTGGAGCTGGAAGGAGAGGGGCATGAGGGAGATTAATCAGGAGAGAATAAGAGAGAGGCAGATAATGATATGGCAAGGTGCAGCTATTATAGATTGGGCAGAAGAGCAAGCAAGAAGATTGGGTTCAAGGGTGACATGGAATTGGATTTGGCAGAAGAGGGACAAGGAAAACATTGGACTAATGCACTATGTGCAGCTGTCCCTTTGAAACTTTTTATTTTCCATCAAGAAATGATTTCTCTAGTTTCACATGACTATAGGATTGCAGTTATATATTTTGAACTCTCCTTTATGTTCCCATTGCAATCAAATTTCATATTCTATGGTGTTCATTTGGTAAGGTAATTGATCACTGGCATTGTTGCTCTGAAAGGGATCTTTTTTCAACAGAACAATGCAGATTATGGGGCAATATGATAGAAGTGTTTAAAATTATGAAAGAATGGGACAAGGTAGATAGAATCCAGTAGTCAAAGGGTCAAGAATGAGGGGCCATATGTGCAAGATTAAATGTAAGAGATTTAGAACAAAGGGCAGGAGAAACTTCTTTACAGAGCTGTGAGGCTGTGGAATTCACTTTCAGGGTTAGTGGTTAAGGCAGAAAATATGCCAACATGCAAGATTAGATTGGATAGATGGACTGGTTGGGCCGAATGGCCTGTTTCCGTGCCGTATATCCTATGTAAAGAAGGAAAAGGAGTTGAAGGGATGTGAGAACAGGGTGAGTAAATGTGATTGAACTATTTCCTTGCATGGAGGGTAAATGCAGACAGGGACTAATTGGACAGAATGGCCTGTTTCTGTGTTATAACTTCTATGTATAATCACACAGATTAATTTCTCCTCTTCATTTTAATTCCTGTATCCTGCAATTGGAGTCAAATTGATTCTACATATATTTCTTTTATCTACATATTAAAAGAAGTATACAGATTAATTCGTTTCGGCATCGTTAGTCTTGCTATTAATATTTCAATTCTATCAGCAACAATCTGACATAAAAATACTGCAAAATACTGCGGATGCTTTTTATCTGTCAGATTGTTGCTGATAGAATTAAAATATTAACAACAGCAAGACTAAATGCTGAAACGAATTAATCTGTATACTTCTTTTAATAAATCAACAATATCTAAAGATTTAAAGATAAATGGTTCTTATAAGAACTTTGTCATTTCACTGATACTTCCTGATCCACAGATTGGTCGATGATGAGTAATGCACAACACTACATCATTAAAACTGCATTACCGAATCCCTTTTTTGGTAACAGTATTCAACACGAGAAAAAATAGTAACAAAAATCAGCATTTAAGTATTCTTATTTTATGAAGAAATATGCTGTAGTTTTCGCACAACCAGAGATGGACGGAAAAAAATGTGACTTACACTTAGATTCCCCTTTCCAAAAAAAATGGGTGTTGTTTTTTTTCTCTGATCTGCAGTGCAATTATGTCACGATTGGCAGGCTGCTAGCGTGTGAACAAATTCAATTTTGCCAACTTTCAATCTGGTAGAAAATTAAATGGATATAAATTTGCATTATATTTTGACCTGGAGTTTTGGAGGGTTTTTTTTTTGCAGCTAGGGAAGGAGTACTGAATTGAATCGTAACACGAGTGAGCTGAGGTAAAGGAGGGGTGGGGTGGGGTGGGGGGGTAGAATAGAGGTGGTGCATTCTTGGTTGCTGCCTTGGTGAGGCGGAGACTCTGCGCTGGCGGGTGAACAGTTAGTTGCCCCTTTAAGCGGCGATTGCCTTGCACATTGTGTTCTGGCGTGGCCCAGCATGCAGTGCAGCGCGCTGCCAGCCCCTCCAGCTCGAGCTGTGATGGAAGCGCCGAACGCCAGCCCGGGCTAGAGAGTGCTGGAGCTGGAGCTGGAGCTCGGGAGCGGCAGCGGCGATCCGCAGCCAGCGCGCGCTCCCAGTCCCCAGTCCCCCAGTCCCCGCCGCTCGCTGCAAACCGCGCACCATGACTGCCAACAACACCGCCGGCTGCCGCTTTGCAGATTACTTCGTCATCTCTGGTCTGGACATCGAGACCGGCTTGGAGCCGGACGAGCTCTCGGGTGAGTGTCTCTTTTTTATTCACAATGTAACCCAAGCCGCTTCTGTGATTGGAGCCGAGCAAAGCGCAAACTTCAAAAACCTCCCAGCTCCTGGCGCATTGCACTAAAAATACACGACCAGGAGCACTTCAGAAAAGTCTTTCGCAATCCCAGTGAATAGAAGTAAAGATTTGAATGATTCGGTAGCTCTTTTAGTCCACATAAAGCCAACGTTGTTGCCATCGACTGTTGCAGGAAGTGATGATGTAGAGCTGCCTTTTGACAGTTCGCAGTCCCTGGAAATGGAGTTCGCTTTGTCCACTCTTTATTTTACAGCAGATTCTGAAATGTGCATCTTCACTGTTGTTTTGATATTTTGAGCCCCGTAATAGGCAAGTTTTCATTAGTGCAAATATTTATTGGTGGGCATCGCAATTTATAGAAGTACTGTTATTTGTAGTTTTTAAAAAGATGCAATTATATTCATGCCTATAGTCCTATAACTAGTGCTACAACTGTAAACAAAGGCGCTGTGTTTAACGCACAGCACAATATCAATAGATTACATTAATTCACAACATGTTAATGTTTGCATGTGACTTTACACAGATACGAAAACCATTTGTGTGCGGTTATCAGTTTCCTCTTTTGACCATATTAAATAGGTCATGTACTAACATTTCTAAGTGATCCACAGGGCTTCTGGTGACTGTATTTTAAGCTATGACCTCGTTTTCTAAATTGTAACGCTTTGAACAAAGTCCTGCTCGGTGTATTGAAGTCCAGCTATTGGAAGTATAATTAGTCTTGCTCCTGCGGTACTACATTTTTGATACATAAAAAAGGTACAGCAAATAGTTGCAGTCTCTAATTTCACGATTAATATTTTGTTTGTGGAATTAAACACACTTCCGATTTTAATACTAATTCAGTGTTGCAATTATTATGTGGTACACGCTGTTGTGTTCTTTACCAGACTTTAAACTTTAATCAAGTACACCAAATTTTCTTGACTCCTAAGTTTTGCAGATATATATTTCAAAGAGTGTCTTAAAATTCATGTACTGTTGCATCAATCCTACCTCCTGTGCATGAACCCTTCCAGTACTAAATTTCTCTTTTTCTTATACCACTTTGTCTTCAAGCAGTTAGCTAAACTAAAATGTTCTTTAAATTTCTAGAACTACGTGTTTATAAATGAGTATTACAACAGTGTGGAGCTATGCTATTTTCTGAATAAATTCAAACTTTTTGTTGTGAAAAATGCTACTGTAGGCCTTGAAGGGTTAAGTGCTGCAATCTTATCAGAAAGTATCTTTGTGTTGTACACTGCATTGTGTATATGTGTGTATGGTAAGGCATTCAATTTTTTGGTATGTTTCTGAAGATGCACATTTTATAAATCCACTGAAGTATTAGCACAGTTCTTGCACATGCGTAGTGTTTAGTGTGATAAAGTTGCTTGAGGTATTAGTTATTTTGCATGGTGAATGCAGTACTAGTTTTATTTTTGTGTTAGATTACACTGGCTTGAGCAATCTACAGTCTTGTAAACAATAGAGAGATCCTTAGAAATGGGGGTGGGGGTGGGTTTGAATCGTCTGCATTCAAATTGTCCTTGGGGTCCTTCCACATCAGCTCCTCTCAAGCGAGGCTCTAAAAGGATGATGTCATTGTAACTGAAACTCTCTACAGGAAGACAGCAACTGCTGCATGTTTCTCTGGGGATGCTGAAGGGCCAATCCTGGCACAGGCTTTGGTATTTAGCTAATGCGGTTGTGGATGAACCGAGAATATTGCTGGGATACCAAAGAATATTAATAATTTCTTAGTTAATGCATACAGCTGCTCTTGATTTAAACTGGTTTGAATGAAATGCTTTAAAATGTGCACCAGTGTATTCCTTTTCCTGTGCAGCTCTATTGCCAGTTTATCTTGGTATGAATGTAAATAAAATATACACAGAATAACCAGGCCCCTATTTTCAATCAAAAAATGCTGCTAAGAAAACAATGCATAGACAGATGTTTTTACAAGCTTAGGTTTCCTTTGTCAGAATATGCATGAGTTTCCGAGGGGCATTCTTTAATAAATTGCTTCCAGATATTATAATTACTATTCTAGTTATTTGGAAAAATGTATCAGCCATAGTTCTACAGTGTTATGTTTAATGTGGTGCATATTGTGCTTAGAACAAAATGTAAAGAGTTGCAGAACTCCTCCCATAACATCGGCAAGTCTGCCATTTTAATGTACAGCAGCATAGGGGTACAAGCTGGCATATTATTCAAAGTATCAGCCGTGGCTTAGTGGTAGCGCTCTTGCCTGAGTCCGACGGTTGTGGGTTCAAGTCGACACTCCAGGAACCGAGGCCCCGTTTGCCCTCTCGGGTAGACTATAGTCCCATGACACTATTTCGAAGAGCAGGGGAGTTCTTCCTGGTGTCCTGGCCAACAGTTATCCTTCAACCAACACCACTATGTTGCTGTCACATTGCTGTTTGTGGGACCTTGCTAAGCGCAATCTGGCTGCCGCATTTGTAAAGCGCTTTTATATTTCCTGTGGCATTTTATTTAAATGTCTATTGTGTATCTTACATCAATCACCAAGTTTAAGAATCTTCAAGCCAAGTTACTGAGAAATCTAGAATTTTTGTTCGCTTATTATGAAGTGCACGCACTCTCCGCATGATAATACACCTTGCTTACCTAAGTCCAGAGAGCTTGGGTACAGGTTGGCAGAGATTTAGGGGCCCACAAGTGTGCATGACGTAGGGCTCGAGATTAATCGGGTGAAATCATGCAGCTTATGGCACATACAACTGCTAAGCTTCTTTCTGCTTGTCAAGCTAAGACCATCCTACCAGTTATGGCATTAGCTTGCAGTTATTTGAAGATGAGTGCAAAGGTAGGACCCCCAGTTTCTTCATACACTTCATTGCTCTCTCCGATGTGAGATCAGTTTCATGACTCTTTTCTGAACTGTCTCTGGGGTCTGAATGTTTCTCTTGTGTCTTGGTGACGAAAACTGGATGTGGTTACAAATCTTACAATTCACTACTTGCCAACAATTTGGAACATGAGTTTCTTTGTCCTTATTGGCACTCCAGTACAGACTACTACCACCCAGTGTGCACGTTACTTTGTTACATAACTGCTCTGTATCATGATTGGTGGTAGTGCTAAAAATGTCAGGAATGAGACAAAGATGGACGCCTCTTTTCAGGAATTGGGCCATGTTTTATTGCCAATCTTGATTTATATCTCAATTTAAGAGTAATGGAACAGTGTGGAATTTTTTTTGCAGTGTGGAATTTGTTTTGCCTTTTAATGTCAGTTGAGCTAGAAAAAAAGCACTTTTTAAGTGTTTAAATAATATGCATCATATAGTAGTCTAACTTCTGTCTAATTGAACTATTTAATGAACCATGACCTCTTTGGAAATGTTTACATCTTCACTTACTTGACTGAATTTGGATCTGAGAAATTTCATAGTTAAGCATTAAGCTATGTAAATGAATAAAATATTACTTAAATGGAAAGAAAATAATGTACATGGGAAATGAAAGACTTGTAGGTGTCCTGATTGGTAATAAATTGAAGCTATCGCAACAATGCTCGGTGGCAGTGAGTAAAGCAAATCGGATTAAAAAAAAACCAGAAAATGCTGGAAAATACTCAGCACGTCAGGCAGCATCTGTGGAGAGAGAAAGTTAACATTTCGGGTTTAAGTTAGGATGTATTAAAAGGTCAATATTGAGCCGAAATAGTGAGGTAATCCTGCCACTTTATAATTCATTGGTGCGGCTGCACTTAGAATACGGTGTACAGTTCTGGTCTCCACAGTACAAAATGGATATTGCAGCTATTGAAAGGATACAGAAGAGAGCAATCAGAATGATTGAGGGGATGGAGGGATTGGATTATGAGGAGCGATTATGTAAATTGGGCCGGTTCTCAATGGAAAAGAGAAGGTTGAGAGGTGATATGATTTTTCTTTATTTGTTCATGGGATGTGGGCGTCGCTGGCAAGGGCAGCATTTATTGCCCATCCCTAGTTGCCCTTGAGAAGTTGTTTTGAGCCGTCTTCTTGAACGGCGATATACTTCCAAGTCAGGATGGTGTGTGACTTGGAGGGGAACTTGGAGGTGGTGGTGTTCCCATGCGCCTGCTGCCCTTGTCCTTCTAGGTGGTAGAGGTCGCGGGTTTGGAAGGTGCTGCCGAAGAAGCCTTGGTGAGTTATTTTTAGGATTCTAAAGGGACTAGATCATGTAAACCATGACGAGCTGTTTCACCTTGTAGAACCAGAGGACATGGCCTGCGTTTGAAGGGGGAGACAGTGGAAGCAATTGGTATTGATTCATTCAAATGCAAATTAAATAGACCTCTTTGAGCAAGTAACATTTTGGGATACATGATCTGAGTAATTTGAGATATGACGTGGTAAGTGTAGCATGCTTGGGCGAAAAAAAGTGACTTTGGACATAAGGTTCTCAAAGCACTCCACCACTGAGGTTTTCCTCATGTCCTCTCTGGGCCTATTGTTGACTAATTGATATGGATTGACTGCTATGATTAGTGAACATCTAGGATTTGGGGAAAGGGAAGAGAAACAAAAGGATGAGATGTTCTTGAGGATTTTATCCCTGGTGTGTTTTTATTTTTGCTCATCAAGGCAAGGGCTATTAATGTTGGGAAATGGAATTCTTTCCTAATTTGGGCACCGTACATCAAGCAGAATAAAGCTGTCGGCATTATGTGTTGTTGTGCCAGTTTTGGGAGAGTGTGTCTATGCTGGCCTCATAGTGCTGCTCCTGCACCATTTTACTGTTTTCACCTGCTAGCATATGTTGGTCAGAAGCAGAGCGAGCAAATCTAGTGCAGTTCAAAAATAAACGGTGACTATTGCTGATAGAACAAAGTCAATTTGCCCTTTCTTATTTGCAAGCACTTTTAAAAAAAAATCTTGCTCCACAACCAGATAAGGACCAATACTGCATTTTACATTTTCAGCCATCTACACGGCCTCTCACATTGGAATTGCCAACTAGTGCTAAATTAGGGATAGTTTATAATTATCATTGTGGACCAGTGTCAAATACAGGTTCTCGATGGAAAAAGAGATGTGTTTGAGACTTTTTAATTGCGTGCTTTTTTAACATTTTGGAATATTTTGGTGGTATTGTTAACCTTGAGTAGATTGTATAGATTATCTTTATTTGATCTTGCGTTCGGCCAAGAATTAGTTGCAGTCGATGTACTATGAGGTGTTTTTTCCCCTGAATGATAAATTGGCAGATTTTTTTCATCAATTCTACGCTTAAGTTTTGCTTGAACCACACAATTTTTGTACTTATTTAAAAAAATATCTCGAGATTTTTCGTTAGTTGTCTGTCACACAAGCAATTGTTCTGCCTTGGTTAGAAATCAGAACTAAGTATTCAGAATTGTTTGTTAACTAAGTTATCAGTTTAGTCTGTGCTCAATGACAGCAACAGCAACAACTTGCATTATATAGCACCTTTAACACAGTAAAACGTCCCAAGGTGCTTCACAGGAACAATTATCAAACAAAATTTGACACCAAGCCACATTATGGAGAGCTTGGTCAAAGAGGTAGCTTTAAGGAGTGTCTTAAAGGAAGAGAGAAAAGTAGAGCGGCAGAGAGGTTTAGGGAGGGAATTCCAGAGCATTCCACACTCCCTGTGCAATCCGTTTGCTACCAGAATACTTATTCCTGCACGGTATTGCATTAAATTAGGTAAAGATTGAGGCTCGTCAATCCTGCCCCATCCTTTGTACAACTGACTAGAATAAACTAATCTCCTTCTCTCAGTAGTGTTTTGTGTTTGATTTATTTTCTTTGCTCTTCTCCTGTATATGTTTATATGGTCAGGGAAAACTTTTTTTAAATTGAAGAATCTGAAGAGTCACAGCTCATAGTGCAGGATGCCTCCAACATTGAAGAGTAGAAGAGAAGATGCATAAATCAAGAAGTAGTAGTTAGATGACCAAGCCTGGGTTTCAGAAGTCTATAGATTGCAAGAGGAAGGAAAAGGCTGAGGAAGGCAAGAAGTTCCATAGTTTCTGAGGTCCTGGGAAAGATTATAGGAGATGGTGCCATTTCAATACTTAAAGATGTAGAGAAGAGGAAGACTATTGAGTGCATTTAGAGCTTGTGAAGAAAGTTGATTAAAGTAGATAAAAATTGGGAGCTAGAGGTGAGAAGGACTGTGCATCGTACAGTAAAATTTTGTTTGTGTCCTCTGCAGGAATTGGAGACGTGGAAGCTGATTCCATGAATAATTTTAAAAGGGAGTTGCACAGGTACTTGAGGATGAGGAACTTACAGGGTTACGGACAAAAGGTGGGGATGTGGGATTAAGCACGAATGCTCTTTCAAAGAGCCAGCACAGGCACAACGGGCCAAATGGCCTCCTTCTGTGCTGTAGGTTTCCATGATTCTAGGTGCTTAAAAAAAAACTCGAGTGTGCTGAATTGGCAAAGTTTTTGATGACAAAATCAAAGTGATGCAAAACTTTTCTGGCAGACTTATGTCGTAACCTCTGACCTTGATCTGCTTTCTATCACAAAGCTTGACACAGCTGCAAACTAGTTGTTAAAATCTATGAACTGGATAAATAGAGAGAAGGCCTCTCCATAGTCAGAAATTACTTCCATCTACTATACAGGTGTTGTGCTCAGTGGTCCACAATCACCATCTATACAGAAGACCTGTCAATACAAAGCTAACTGGCACAGAGCTATCTGCCAGATGATTCCTCTGCCCACACTTATAATAAATGAATAATTCTTACAGTTTCCCCCAACCTCTTCAATATATTTTGATGAATTATTAGGTGAGGGATGTCAGTGCTGGGGAATGGAACTGCTGTATGCAGTATAAAGTCCTCAACCTTTAAAAAGTCCTCAACCTTTAAATACTCCTTACCACAGAATTGTGAATCTTCCATGTCCCACACCAGCAATCTTTTGACCTTTTCTGAGATTCCCAAATTGTGTTGTATTGTAGGAGTTTTGTTCATATTTATTGAGACTTGCCGATTGGGTTTAAAATGGATTCAGTTTAAATGAAAAAATAAGTGAAGTTCCGTTTTAAATGGATTTATGACCTTAATCATAAATCATATTAGCATTTCCCCAACAGTGGCCTAATTTACGCACCTATGGGGAACTGGGTTGAGACAGCCCTGCCCAAACTCTTGCCGGTGAAAGGCAATACGCTAATCAACTGATACTCTGGCTCAAGAAACATCTTTAACATTGCATATCTTTCACTTGGTCCGTTCTGCTGTTTTGAAGTAATCCTGGATTAGGTACAAGGATAAAATTGATGAATTTGCTGTTGTCATTATCAGTACTGCCCATCTTGAGGCTAATTGGTCAAGTTGAAGAAGGTAGGATAGAAAATGTATAGTTCTGAGGTTTCAATAACGATTGATAAATAGGTTACTCCACCTTGTGTGTAGTTATTTCTCCTTGTTATTTGATTTCCAGCGTCGAACCAATTATTCTGTAAAAGTTCAATTTGTACTCTTTTGGCTATTTGTCAAACGTATGGATGTCTAAAGTTGGTTTTATTTTCAAATATCACTGCATTGTCTCCAGGTGGTTCTCAAAACAAAGTCCTTTTTTGGATTAATATTGGTTCTGTTTATGTTTCTAAGTTCTCCTGTGTTTAGTTTTCTTTTTGGAAAACTTCTCTTGACAAGTTACTCCTTATCTTTGATTGATTGCTGTTGGTAAGCTGAATCGCAACTTTTTTACTTTATGCTGTGCAACATAATTTACCTAAAGACCTGCTAACCTTCAGAGAATTCTCCTATTTTAGTACAAGTACAAGTGGGTCTGCGGGGGTAAGAGGGGTCCAAAAGTGCGCTGTGGAGGTGAGTGATGGGTGCAAGTGTGGAGAGGTAAGTATGTGAGGTGAGTGAAAAGTGTTAGAAAAAGTTTCCTTACCTTTGTTTCTTCCTGCAGGCTTCAATCGTTGGGGATCTGGAGGCTCCGGCATCTCCACGGTAGAGATGACAGAATGGCTGCTGCATTCTCCGATGCAACAGCCATCTGCTTTCTGCTCACAAAAGAGGTTTGGTGAGTCTTGAGTACAAGAACTCGCCAAACAACAGAGAATGTCAGTGTTTGACAGCTTCAAAGCTGTCAAACGATGACAATTCATCTGTCAAAAATTTTTGACAGATGAAACGTCATACGCTGACGTTCTGTCACCGGCTTTCCCTTAATTGGCCTGCTAAGCCCGCTGGGCGGGCTGAACAAGTTCAATCAAGGGAAAATAGCGTGGGTTGGCCACAAGTCGATGGAGGCGGGACAACGACCCGACAAGCAGCAGTCCCGCCTCCAACGCACCCCCATTGGCAAAAAAAGATTAGTGATCTATATAACTTCCAAGGTAAGATTACTGGCTCACCAGCTGAATTGCCACACATAGACAACAAACTGTTGTATTTTTGTTTCCTGTTGCAAGTGTCAAATCTTTCTTCCAAACAGGTCTTGACAGGCCATAGAATAACATGGCTGCGATAGGTAACTCAGTGGAGCTGGGAGGGAATTTGAACCTTTGTTCCTCTACTCATGTTATTCTTGTTTCTTCTTCCATTGCACAACTGTTATTTATTTAGTGTATGCAGAGTTGGTATATAATTTTAGCCATCTTTGAGCATTGTCATCACCAGTCTGCAAAGTGTGTAGGCCACAAGATAGTTTAATGTGGGATATGATTTGTATTTACTTGCATTTGTTGTCGTCACTAAGGCCCAATAGGTCTTCAAGGCCCACTGTCTCTGTCCAGTTCGAAAGCAGTAGAGAAGTGCCTAACTATGGGAGATGATATGGTGATTTATAGGAGTATGCTAGAATTGGTCTCAGCATTTAGGTCAGGGGGAGGAAGAAAAACAGCTCGGGTTCTTGCTCTTAATTGGCAGGAAATGACCTGGATGAGGTACTGGAGGTTGACTAGCACCTGCGGGACTATTCTTCAAAGTGTCAATAGCTTCAACAGGAGACTGCGAAAATTGGCGAAAGTTTTTTTTTAAAAAGGGGAAAAATAAACCTTTGATTTCTTCATAAGGTTCCCCATTTGCCACCGCCCCATAATTGTACATATGTATTTTGGGATTTTTTTTTTTACTAATCACTATTATTCCTGGAAATTAATTTTTTCAACATGAGAGAATGAACCACAAAATGTGTGGGTGTTTTCACGAAGTGGCACTGATCACACTGGGCCTTCTCAGTAGAGGTAATATTTCCTTGTTCCGTTTCTACTCTTTTTCTCCTCCCCCCCCCCCCCCGCCACATGCTTGTCATTTGCTACCAAGAAGTATATCAAAGAGAACAATACAAAGATAATGAAATATAACACTTCTGGTTTGTTTTATGTCAATTCTCTACTTTAAGGCTTACACCTCTCCTACAGAAAAAAACGCCTAATTTAAAAATAACATTTGGTGGAAAACTGAGACCATTGTTAGTGAAACAGAGATATGGGGGAAGGAAGTGAGAAAGCAGGCTCTGATGCTGGAGTGTTTTTCAGAGCAAGTGCAGGAGTGGTCAGACTTGCTCCATACATTATCAACAGAGCACTGTAAAAAAAAATAAAAAAAATACTGGAACTCTGTTGTACTACCCAGCATAATTCAAGTGTTGTGATTAGAGTGCCAATTAAATAGGATGACTTAAAAACTGCTCCTGAGCTAAATGTGCCCTGGTAACTGTACTATGAAAAGAAATTAAACCCAGAACAAAGCCAAATTAATCCTGGAATAAAGGATTGCCTTGCCTAGAATTTTGAGTCATTCTCTCTTCCCTTCCCCATGCAGCTTCTGGATTATGCATTCAATTGTAAATAACGTGGTTTCCTGTTTTCGTGTAAGGTTGCTTCCCCATCATTTTCGCAGTAATTTGAGGTAATTGGGAGTGGGGACTGTAAGTACTGCACTATTAAAGCTGGGTTGAACCTGAACCAAGTCAGGTATGTGGTGGACTCTTCGAAGGCAAAATGTTGAAGCATGATGCAGGATTGAGCCAATGACAGACAAAATATGAATGGCGTTTTATTATGCATGTTAAATAGGAGAGCATTTCTTCTCTGGGAAGTTGAATAACTTTAGTCAGTGTGTCTTATAGTTGTACATATTAACGTTTTTTGCTATTGTTTCCCTGATGAGCTTTTCCTGTAACTTCACTTGAGTGTTTTTTTTTCAGTCGGGTATTTTGCTCTCTTTTTTACTGCTAGTGTTCTCCCCTTGCAGTTTCCTTTTCCTGAAGTAATTGAATCTTTGGAGTACGGTTTCCTGGGTGTCAGCTGCAGGTCGGCACCAACTTATTATTTTTCTTATCCCTATTGGTTGGCTATCTGGCTGCATGGCTGTTGAACCTGGGACCTGCACGGTTTGTATGGCTCATAACACTCGCCACCTGTACCAGCTGAACCATCGGGAGATGACCTTGTGTTTTTTTTTTATTGAAGGTGGGAACCATCCAAGAAAATGATTCACCATCAGAATTTTCAAAATAATACAGTAAATGGTGTTTCAGACTGGTAACGGTACAGTTTTGTACCCTCATTTGTGCTGAGTTGATTTCAGCTGGTTGGTGGTGGTGCTGGTCCTGCATTTGACCTCAGTGTCCTGTTAGGGGGGGAGGGGAGGACGCGGGGCTGGGGGTGGGGGGGAGGGGCGCGGAGAGCGGGGGTGAACAGCGGAAGGAGGAAAGGATAGGCCAGGATTGATCACTATCTAGTAACATCCTCCTGTGTGGACATCGTATGAGGACGCTATTGGGCTCAGTCCCCCTGCCCTCCACAGTCAAATAGTCTCATAACTGATAATTCTTCATATGTTTAAGAGGTATGTGAGGGTTACTGGTGCCTTTGGAACTGTATAGTCCATCAGGACTCAATCTTCAGGATAGCATGAGAGGAAATTAAGGAGGGGGGAAAAAAAGCTAATGTTACTTTTACTAAGTCTGTTATTTTTAGACCACAGCAATGGAGCTGTATTGCAATTGGAAATCAGTGTTTTGGTGAAGAAAACCATGTGTGCAGACATTAGACCTGCATTCTGCTAAATCCTGCCTTGTTTAGTCGTAGTTTTGACTAGGGTATTATCTCTTCAAAAGAAGAATTTTTCAGAGCTGGGGGAAGGCAGAAATTAGCTAAGGATTTAACACCAAATGAGCCAGGACTGTGAAACTGTTGGGAGGTGGGCAGTTTTGATAATGCCTTGCTGATCTTGAAATTGCAGCTGCAGCCTCCTGTTTATGTAGGCTTCCGTGCAGAGTGGTTGTGTCATTCTAGTTCAAAATGTAGTAATTTTGTACTGAGCAGCTGCGAATGGTGTCAGTGTGCTTCCTGTGCTCCTGACTTCTTCATGTGATGCTGATGCTACTGTTTCTTTTACTGTGCCAAGGAGCAGGCTCTGAGGGCCCCGCTGCTTTGGTATGGCGGGGGCAGGGGTGGGGGGAGGGGTGGTTGGCTGCCTGTTTGTTTTTGGCCTAATGGAAGATGTAGAAATTTTGAAAAAAATTGGACCAAACAGAATGATTGACAATTCAACAAAATACTTGGTCACGATGCAGACATTAATCTTTAAGTCCTTTATTCTTTTAAGATTTTCAGTTTTAAAATTGGTACCACTATGTTAATGTCTACAGGGAATGTATAGATTTGCACTGAAATACAGAAGTTTGAGGTAACTAGAGGACTTGGCTGGTGTTTGGCTTGCTCCCAGTCTCAGCTGAGCAGAGGCAATGCTATTTGTTAAATTGGTGGGGGAGGGAACATAACATAAGAATTAGGAGCAGGAGTGGGCCATACGGCCCCTTGAGCCTGCTCCGGCATTCAATAAGATCATGGCTGATCTTCGACCCCAACTCCACTTTCCCACCCAATCCCCATATCCCTTGATTTCCCCAAGAGTCCAAAAATCTATCTATCTCAGCCTTGAATATACTCAATGACTCAGCATTCACAGCCCTTTCGGGTAGAGAATTCCAAAGATTCACAACCCTCTGAGTGAAGGAATTCCTCCTCATCTCAGTTTTAAATGGCTCACTGTTTATCCTGAGACTATGCTCCCGAGTTCTAGACTCACCAGCCAGGGGAAACTACGGCCACGATTTTGCCAATGGATGCGGTTTGGGAGTGGGTCAGCTGGTTTCCGGGTTCCAGTCCCGCCCCCAACTGCATCCGGTCAACGGACGTGATTTTACATTGATTGGCCTTGTTAAGCCCGCCCTGCGGGCTTGCCAGCCAATTAAGAAGAATCCGGTCAGATGACGTCATTTGATGACGCATCATCTGCTGGTTTTCTTAAAGGGACCATGCACAATTTTTCTTTGACAGCTCATTTCTCAGTGTTTGACAGCATTGAGATGCTGCAAACGTGGACAATGACTGTTCACAGGTGAGCTTTTGCACCCAGACTCTCCAGTGACTCCCTCCTTAGGCTAGAACAGATGGCAGCTGCAGGTGAGGTTACAGAAGCGATCTGTCACTGGTGAGAGAGGTTCTCCCAATGAGGTGGGACTAGACAGCCAATTCAAAACTTGTTACCTACAGAAAAGCGTAAATGCATTAAAAATGATTTTCCCAACACTTCCTTACCTCTGAAACTCACCAGTTCACCATTGGATCCTTCACACCACTTCTGCAGCTGTCATCAATGCAGAAACATCACAGCAGACTCACAACACGCCACACTTACCTGGCGTAGTGTCCGGACGTCGGGGAAACCGAGGCAGAAACGGCAAAATTGAAAAAGAGCCTGTTAACAAGTATTAAGTACCTGTTAACAGCCAGGTAAGTGGCTATAATCCTCTTCTTGGTGTCGGGTTCATGTGCAAATCAGGGACCCGACGCTTGGGAAGATTGATTGGAGGCGGGTTGACAGCGGGTTTCCTACCGCTGTCAATCTTTGCCATTTTGACAGCAGTCCCGCCTCCAATCCCAGACTCTGAGGACCGACAAAATTCAGGCCGCCTTCTCAGCATCAACCCTGTCAATCCCCCTCAGAATCTTATATGTTTCAATGAGATCACCTCTCATTCTTCTAAACTCCAGGGCGTATAGGCCCAATCTACTCAATCTCTCCCCATAGGACAATCCTCTCATCCCAGGGATCAATCTAGTGAACCTTCGTTACACCACCTGTAAGACATGTATGTCCTTTCTCAGTTAAGGAGACCAAAACTGTGCACAGTACTCCAGGTGTGGTCTCACCAAAGCCCTGTACAATTGTAGTAAGACTTCCTCACTCGTAAGACTTCCTCACTCTTGTACTCCAACCCCCTTGCAATAAAGGCCAACATGCCATTTGCCTTCCCAATTGCTTGCTGTACCTACATGCTAACTTTGTGTTTCCTGTACGAGGACACCTAAATCTCTCTGAACACCAACATTTAATAGTTTCTCACCATTTAAAAAATATTCTGTTTTTCTATCTACCAAAATGAATAACCTCACATTTCCCCACATTATACTCCATCTGCCACCTTATTGCTCACTCACTTAACCTGTCTATATCCCTTTGCAGGCTCTTTGTGTCCTACATACAGCTTACTTTCCCACCTAGCTTTGTATCGTCAGGAAACAGAATACATTGCACTCGGTCCCTTCATCTAAGTCATTAATATAGATTGTAAATAGCTGAGGCCCAAGCACTGATCCTTGCGACACCCCACTAGTTACAGCCTGCCAACCGGAAAATGACCTGTTTATCCCTACTGTCTGTTTTCTGTCCGTTAACCAATCCTCCATCCATGCTACTATATTACCCCCAACCCCATGAGCCCTTATCTTGTGTAGCAACCTTTTATGTGGTACCTTATCAAATGCATTTTGGAAATCCAAACATACTACATCCACTGGTTTCCCTTATCTACCTTGCTAATTACATCCTCAAAAAACTCTAATAGATTTGTCAAACATGATTTCCCTTTCATAAAGCCATGTAGACTCTGCCTAATCATACTATGATTTTCTAAGTGCCCTGTTACCACTTCCTTAATAATGGATTCTAGCATTTTCCCGATGGCTGATGTCAGGCTAACTGGCATGTAGTTCCCTGTTTTCTCTCTCCCTCCTTTCTGGAAGGAAGGTAGGAAGGAAGGAGAAGGTGGGGAAGGAAAAGCATTGTAGGAAGAGCCAGTTACAAAGTGGCATCATTGGCAGAGGCCTGGGAGCAACTTATTTGCATTCACTCTCTTGGGTGAGGATGCGGCTTGGCATAGAGACTAAAAAGAAACCATAATGAAGAGAATGTTTTCTTAAGATTATTTTCTTCTCCCTCTCCCTAATTTTTAATGCTTTACCCCCTCCACCCACCAACACCACCTAGAAATTAGTAACCGTGTTGGGATGTGGGTCCATGTGTGTTGAATAGAAATTTGGCATAGATACATCTTTTTGGTTTTGATCAAGTACTGGAATATCAATATCTCTCTGTGGTACAGCTCTCATCGAATAGTACAGCAGTGTTCTCCGAGTTTACTTACTTATTGCTGAGGTAACAGTAACACTGTAAAGGACTAAATTAATTCTCGCAAGCCCCAACTGGTATTCATAAAAGCCTTTCAACAAAAGTAGCAGGATGCCATACTTTTAATACTTAGCATTCTTATTTCAGCTTTTGCGAATAAAGAGAAATATTCCCACCCTTCTTGGAGATTGAATGAAATTGGTGCTCTTGTGCATTTGTATAAAGCAGTTAGGTGAGAATTGTAAAAGATTGTTGTTCCGAACATTGTGTGGCTGAGATTAATTCAACTAAAGATCCTTCACTGATTTTTTAAACTTTTTAAAATTTGTTCCTGGGATGTGGGCGTCGCTGGCAAGGCCAGCATTTATTGCCCATCCCTAATTGCCCTCGAGAAGGTGGTGGTGAACCGCCTTCTTGAACCGCTGCAGTCCGTGCGGTTAAGGTACTCCCACAGTGCTGTTAGGGAGGGAGTTCCAGGATTTTGACCCAGTGATGATGATGAAGGAACAGTGATATATTTCCAAGTCAGGATGGTGTGTGACTTGGAGGGAAACTTGGAGGTGGTGGTGTTCCCATGCGCCTGCTGCCCTTGTCCTTCTAGATGGTAGAGATCGCGGGTTTGGAAGGTGCTGTCGAATAAACCTTGGTGAGTTGCTGCAGTGCATCTTGTAGATGGTACACACTGCAGCCACGGTGCGCCGGTGGTGGAGGGAGTGAATTGTTTAAGGTGGTGGATGGAGTGCCGATCAAACGGGCTGCTTTGCCCTGGATGGTGTCGAGCTTCTTGAGTGTTGTTGGAGCTGCACTCTTCCAAGCAAGTGGAGAGTATTCCATCACACTCCTAACTTGTGCCTTGTAGTTGGTGGAAAGGCTTTGGGGAGTCAGGAGGTGAAACACTCGCTGCAGAATACCCAGCCTCTGACCTGCTCTTGTAGCCACAGTATTTATGTGGCTGGTCCAGTTAAACTTCTGGTCAATGGTGACCCCCAGAATGTTGATGGTGGGGGATTTGGTGATGGTACTACCGTTGAATGTCAAGGGGTGGTTAGATTCTTGTTTGTTGGAGATAATCATTGCCTGGCACTTGTGTGGCATGAATGTTACTTGCCACTTATCAGCCCAAGCCTGAATGTTGTCCAGGTCTTGCTGCATGCAGGCATGGACTGCTTCATTATCTGGGGAGTTGCGAATGGAACTGAACACTGCAATCATCAGCGAACATCCCCACTTCTGACCTTATGATAGAGGGAGGGTCATTGATGAAGCAGCTGAAGATGGTTGGGCCTAGGACACTGCCCTGAGGAACTCCTGCAGTGATGTCCTGGGGCTAAGATGATTGACCTCCAACAACCACTCCCATCTTCCTTTGTGCTAGGTATGACTCCAGCCAGTTTTCCCCCTGATACCCATTGACTTTAATTTTATTAGGTCTCCTTAATGCCACACTTGGTCAAATGCTACCTTGATGTCAAGGGCATTCACTCTCACCTCCCCTCTGGAATACAGCTCCTTTGTTCATGTTTGGACCAAAGCTGTAATGAGGTCTGGAGCCGAGTGGTCTTGGCGGAACCCAAACTGAGCATCAGCGAGCAGGTTATTGGTGAGTAAGTGCCGCTTGATAGCACTGTTGACGACATCTTCCATCACTTTGCTGATGATTGAGAGTCGACTGATGGGGCGGTAATTGACCACATTGGATTTGTCCTGCTTTTTGTGGACAGGACATACCTGGGCAGTGTTCCACATTGCCGGGTAGATGCCAGTATTGTAGCTGTACTGGAACAGCTTGGCGAGAGCCACGACTAGTTCTGGAACACAAGTCTTCAGTACGACAGCCGGGATGTTGTCAGGGCCCATAGCCTTTGCTGTATCCAGTGCGCTCAGCCATTTCTTGATATCACTTGGAGTGAATCGAATTGGCTGAAGACTGGCTTCTGTGATGGTGGGGACCTCAGAAGGAGGCCGATATGGATCATCCACTCGGCAGTTCTGGCTGAAGATGGTTGCAAACACTTCAGCCTTGTCTTTTGCACTCGCGTGCTGGACTCCGTTATCATTGAGGATGGGTATATTCATGGAGCTTCCTACCTTTAGTTGTTTAATTGTCCACCACCATTCACGACTGGATGTGGCAGGACTGCAGAGCTTTGATCTGATCCATTGATTGTGGGATCGCTTAGCTCTGTTTATAGCATGCTGCTTTCGCTGTTTAGGATGCATGTAGTCCTGTGTTGCAGCTTCCCCAGGTTGGCACCTCGTTTTTAGTTACGCCTGGTGCTGCTCCTGTCGTGCCCTTCTGCACTCCTCATTGAACCAGGGTTGGTCCCCTGGCTTGCTGGTAATGGAAGAGTGAGGGATGTGCCAGGCCATGAGGTTACAGATTATGGTGGAGTATAATTCTGCTGCTGCTGATGGCCACAGCGCCTCATGAATGCCCAGTTTTGAGCTGCTAGATCTGTTCTGAATCTATCCCATTTAGCACGGTGGTAGTGCCACACAACACGATGGAGGGTGTCCTCAGTGTGAAGACAGGTCTTTGTCTCCACAAGGATTGTGTGGTGGTCACTGTTACCGATGTTGTCATGGACAGATGCATCTGCGACAGGTAGATTGGTGAGGACGAGGTCAAGTAGGTTTTTCCCTTGTGTTGGTTCTCTCACCACCCACCAACGACCCAGTCTGGCAGCTATGTCCTTCAGGACTCTGCCAGCTTGGTCAGTAGTGGTGCTACCGAGCCACTCTTGGTGATGGACATTGAAGCCCCCCACCCAGAGTACATTCTGTGCTCTTGCTACCCTCAGTGTTTCTTCCAAGTGGTGTTCAACATGGAGTACTGATTCATCAGCTGAGGGAGGGCGGTAGGTGGTAATCAGCAGGAGGTTTCCTTGCCCAAACTTGATCTGAAGCCATGAGACTTCATGGGGTCCGGAGTCAATGTTGAGGACTCCCAGGACCACTCCCTCCCGACTGTATACCACTGTGCCGCCACCCCTGGTGGGACAGGACGTACCCAGGGATTGTGATGGAGGAGTTTGGGACATCGGCTGAAAGGTATGATTCTGTGAGTATGACACTGTCAGGCTGTTGCTTGACTAGTCTGTATGACAGCTCTCCCAATTTTGACACAAGTCGCAGATGTTAGTGAGGAGGACTTTGCAAGGTCAACCGGGCTGGGTGTGCCATTGTCGTGTCTGAAGTTGATGCCAGGTGGTTCGTCCGGTTTTATTCTTATTATTGTTTCTTGTAGCGGTTTGTTTGTTACAACTGAGTAACTTGCTAGGCCATTTCAGAGGGCAGTTAAGCATCACCCAAATTGCTGTGGGTCTGGAGTCACATATAGGCCAGACTGGGTAAGGACGGCTGATTTCCTTCCCTAAAGGACATTAGTGAACCAGATGGGTTTTTATGACAATCTGACAGTTTCATGGTTACCATTACTGATACTAGTTTTTTATTCCAGATTTATTTAATTAACTAAATTTAAATTTCCCAGCTGCCGTGGTGGGATTTGAACTCACGTCTCTGGATCATTAGTCCAGCCTCTGGTTACTAGTCCAGTAACATAACCACTGTGCTACCAAATAGGATGCTTCTATTGGGCTACTCATTTGAGGGTAGGGGATGCAAATTCTCTCTCCTCTCCTCTCCTCTCCCTTCCCCACACAAAATCATTGATTGACTCTGTTACGCTTTCAGATAGCATTCTGGTACCTCAACAAAGTGGCCATTCACATGCATGTGCCTACACTCTGTGTTGGCAGCTTATTCAGCTATTGATGGCAGAGTCTGATCCTGTCTACAATTGTGTGTTTTCTGACAGGAATCACTGGTGATCAGGAATGTTAACCTTGGCTGAATTTTCCTCCCCCCATCCCTAGCCCAGAGTTGCTGAGGCCAATTATAGTACCTCTACTGATATGTGGCTGCGATCAGCACAGACAATGAATCAGGACTGTAGTCTCAAACTGTAACTTAATGTGAAGTTTGGATCTCCCTTCCCGATCAGCAGATAAGCTGCGCAAATGAACTTAGCAACTGTACAGCTGCTTACACTGGGCATTTAGCGAATTTGTAGCAAGTGTAAATTTGCACCCACAGCACAACAGTCTGAAAATAGCACAGTAGTTACTGGGGGGAAAAAAATGGCTTGCTTTCATCAGCTATTTGTTTTTGTAATGGTCCAGTGAAGATTGGAGTGACCTTAGAATAGTAGATTTTAAAAAAATGTTGAATACTAAAGTGGCTCATTTTTATTTAATTACAGGAAGCCTAGATGGGTGAGAATGAAGTTTAGTTCTGAATTCTGTTTTATCAAAATCCTTTTTTTCAGTCACAAGTAATTTAACTCTGTCAGAAATTGATGACAGTCTAACAGAGAGGCGGACCACTCCAGTAAAAGTACCAGTCTTCATTTTTAGATCTTCTTCTGATGACTGTATTTTAAGGATCTGTCATTAGTCCATGTGGTGATGCTGTGGGTGATCTAATCTAATTTAAGATGCTGTTGCTGTTGGAAACAGCCTTGGTTGTTGCAGAGATGGTGAGAAGGCAGGAAAAGTCCAGCTCAATGGTCAGAACCTTTTTCTCTGAGCAGCAACTTTTCTCTGTCCGTACAAGACTCCTCCATCAGTAATCTTTCTCACTACAGTACATAGCAACATTTCTGTAGCAATGGCAGGACCGTAATGTTTTATTACGCAGCATTTATTTCAGTTTTTTTTAAATGGCACTGCAAAATTACACAACATGTCTGCAAAAATGTTATCTATGACATGGAGCCGTTAAGTTGAAAATAGTTCTACAATTGTACAGTACATCAAATTAACAATGTACACTTTTTGATTCATTTAAACTGTTCTTAATTAAGAGTAATACAAAAATGATACACTTAATTTAATGTTCTGGTAAATTGAAGAATTTGAATGTTGATTTACTCTGATGTTTTAGCTGTGTGGATCAATAACAAAACATTGTGAAATGTCCTTCAGTACATGACCCAGTGTCTATTGTGCCCATCGACTCGATGGGCCTAGGGGCATTTAGTAGCCTCCAATATTCATATTCTGACTTTCACTTCTTAAGAATGTAAACTCTTGAAATGTACATTTATTATTATATATGTGTCTGTTTACACGGTGCCTGTGAGAGCAGTACATTGGTCCATTAAAGTTTCTTGGTATGGTTGTGCTTGCATGGAAGCAATGTGTGTTTGCGGGTTGAAGTGACTTTTTGATTTCTGGGACTCACTTGGGTTGGTTAGTTGAACTCGGTGGTCCTACCTACTAATGTTTTCTTGGTTGTATTGGAGGTTACTCTGTGCCTTGGGAATATCTCCTCCTTTCTGTTCAGGTAGTTGTTTGTTCATCTCTTTCCCCTACACCCAGATAGAATGAACCAGATAATCTTTATATGCACAATTGAACTGACAATATTCTACATCTGGATATTGCACTTGGTTTAATGTACACTTCTGGCACAGTTGCTCTGTTTATTTTTGTAGCCCCCTCCCCCCCCAAGTTCTGGGTTGTTTTTTTCCTGTGTGTTCCGGTGAATCAGGGCACTTAGGATCATTCAACATCTCGCAACATGGTGCAATCAGTAATGAAAACAGAAACTGCCGCATATACACAGTAGGTCTGTCAGCATTTCTGAAGAGAACATTTCTTGTGTGAACTCTTTGTCAAAATGGAAAACTGCAGTGATTAGTGAGCCCCCTTAATAGGACAGAACAAAAGGTAGGGGGTGGGGGGAGAAACAAGAGAGATAATTGGGTTGAATAGGTTTTATTGAAAAGCTGGTGAAAGAGTTATGAAAATTATCTGTGAGGCAGTGAAAATGCATTAAAAGATCAAAAAGGCATAGAATGGCTAATGAAAGAAACTGGAAATCTGACGTAAAACAGAAAATGATGGAAATATATAGCAGGCTGTAAGTACCTGTTGGTGCAGACCCTGCCTGAACTGTTCTGATCCACACCTCCAATGTTAACTTAGTTCCCCAACAGACCTGCTGCACAACGTTCCCTCTAAGCTGCACGGCCGACTTTTTCAGTGTTAAATTTTGCGCATGCATGAAACTGTGAATGGGCTGCGCAGCCCCTTAAAGGGGCCGTGCACCCAAAAAAATCAGGGGGAGCATTGCTGCTGCACATCCCAGGCTACAACTCTTAAGAAAATGGAAGAGATAGTTAAGGTCTGAAGTGATAAAGTCAATCCTCAGACCAGAGGACTGCATGTTACTTAAGAGAAAGATGTTGCACTTGAAGCTTGTGTTGACCTTGGTTGGAACAGTGTAGGAGGCCTCAGGTGGAGATGTCTAAGGGGGAATTGAAATGGCAAGCCACAGGAAGGTCAACATCACAATTACAGACAGAATAGAAGTGTTTGGCAAAGCAGTTAACCAATCTGAATTTGATTTATTTGATAGAGAGAAGACCATGCCATGAGCATTGAATACTGTATATTAGATTGGAGGAAGTATGTGTAAATTGTTTTAATTGAAGGAATGTTTGAGGTCATGGGAAGAAGTGAATGAATAGGTGTTGCACCTGCTGTAATTGCATGGGAATGTGTTATGGAATGACAACCTGGAAGTCAAGTTGATGGAAGAATGAGCGAGTGTATCTTGGAGAGAATGCTCCCTCTGGAAAGTGGAGAAGGGAGGTGAAGATGGCCTTAGTAGTAGGATCACATAGGTGGTGGAAAATTATCTGGGAAATGTGGAGGCAGAAGGTTAGGATGAAGGTTACCTTGTTGGTATGAAAGGAGGTGTGGGAAATGGGGTGAATAAAGCCAAGTGCTTTGTCAGCTACTGCTAAAGGGAAGCCTTGGCTGAGGAAAAAGGTGGTCATTTCAAAAGCTCCTGTGCCGAAAGTGGAGTCATCAGAGTAGATTGTAATTGGGAAACTGGGAGAAACAGTTGGACTTTGCAAGAAGCAGGATGAAAAGAAGCTATAATCTAGGTAGGTTTGTAAGTCTGTGGGCTTGTAATGTATATCTGTTGAATTCCCATTGCCAGAGATTTGGGAGGAAGAGATATAAAGAAAAAGTTTATGAAGGAATAGAAGAGTCAGCGATTGACTGTGTAAAGGTGACCGATGGAGGGAAATTGGAAGCATATAGTGAATAAAATTCTGAAAATTAGAGTGAAAACAGGAAGCAGCAGTATCTGAGTCATCTATGTTATATAGGGAGAGGTTGAGAAGGATTGGAGCAAAGGGTGTTCCACATATTCTATATTTAAAAAAAAAAGACAGCCATAGCTGAGACCTATGCAGGTTCTCATCGTGACACCTTTTTGCTAGAAGAATTGAGTACAGTTGTTCAGGGTGAGAACATGTTCAGCCAAGCAGAGGAGATGATGGATGGGACTGGTTGGGTTGCTGTTCAAGGAAGAAGTGAAGGACCCATAGACCATCCTGATGAGGAATGGAAGTGGAAAGAAACCAAACATCCATGGTTCAGAGATGATGATAGGGATCAGAGAACCTGAAATTGTCAAAGTGTCAGAAGAATAATGGATCATGTGAGTACTGATTGGAAAACGGCAGAAAGAATAGTCAAGATAAGAGGAAATTATTTCAGTGGGTAGGAGCAAGCTGAAATAATTGGTCCGTTGGGGCAGTCCCATTTGTGTATCTTTGGGGAGCATATAAAAACAGTATGGAGACTTACAATCTTGGAGGTGATGGGAGGGGAAGATCTCTGGAAAACATGAGATCCATGGTGTTCTGGGAAATGATGGTTTGGATGTTTGGTGGTCGGTACAGTCAGTGATCAGATACTGTAACTGATCACAATCTCTTCTGTATTGTAAGATGATCATTAGAGCAGGGAATTTAAATCATTCCTATTAGACTTTTGATGAACTTTTTTGTTCCCAAATCTCACAAGTTAAGTTACAGTAACTTACATGTCTTAAATATTAAAATACATAACCAAGTTTTGAAGATGAATTGTGAATCTGTTATTCTTTTTGTCGAGAGAAGTTTTTGTCTGAATTGTTTGTATTTATCTGTCAGTGGGAAAATGCAGCACTTCTCATGCATATGCTAAACCGTGGCACATTCTGAGCCAGGCATACAAGTGTCAGATGTGAGCAGAGAGCAGCTGTGTACCAACAGCAAGCCTGTGTTTGAAATCTGAACCCAGCTGGTGTATTCAGCCATCATTTGAAGGAATTTATCTCGTTCTTTGGGTTCCTTTTTCTTTCGTTGCTGTGTGTGTTGGTTGTTTGGCATGAAGATTGATGTGTGAGTCTAGGTCTGGGAGTGGTGTTGAAATATAATTCAGTCAGGGTTCCTGCTACAGATTACTATTCAGTAATCTCTGCTCAAAAATACCTGTGCGTGGACATCTTTTGGTGCGGAGATTGGGCTCTGCTTTGATGTTCCAACAGTTAAAGTAGCTTGTGACAATTTAAAGTTCATGGATGAAGAATGCCCATTGGGGTGAGGGCCAGAAAAGTGTCTACCACCTGTGGAACTACAACAGGAAGAATTGGTGCCTTTAGGAAGGAGACCAAAAAACCTGGAGCAGGTGGAATAACCACAAACTGTATTCTGTTAATTACAGGCAGCATTTTTAATCTCCAGCAACCAAGTGTTTCTTTAAGTTGATCACAGTAGGACTTATTAATTAATGTAAATACTGGCATAATAATGTTATCTATTCTACCGTACTATTCTGCCAAATTGAATTGCTTACATGAAACTATGTTAGTTTTTCTTTTAAATTGAGAAACCTAGGTAAAGGGTCAAAATCCTTAGATACTACCGAGTTGTGCACCAAGGTTTGCTGATTGTTATTGAGGGGTGAGCAGGGCCACTCTCATCCCTCCTGTATGGTCACAGAAGAGAATGTAGTAGGTGCACATGCTGAACTCTGGTTCTGAAATTTCCACTTTGCAAAGTGGGATACAGTTCTTGTGTATGCTTTCTCCCTCTTTAATTTCCTCCCCATTTCTCTTGAAGTGTTGAGTCATGCTGAGATACAGTTCCATGGGTGCCAGTCACCATCCTGTACCACAGCTAAGTTGTCCTTTTTTTTTAGTAATGTAGTCGATCAATCCTAAATCTAATTTTGTATTTACTGATCTTTGAGAGTCTTGTGGTTCTTATTGACTGAAATGTTTATCATGCTTCTAACTCATTCTAAAGGACCATTAGGCAGTGCTCTATACTTGAGTTTCAATTGTCCTATTAATAAATGGAACCGTTATTGGCTTTGTGCTGTTTGGCAGGATTTCCTGTGCACTGGTCTGGTTGCTGATCTGTGAGAGTTCACTCAGTGAAAGCAGATCCTGTGAGGCAGAGCTTATGCTGATTCAACACTACAGGATATGTGCAGTACTTGTATCAATTGTGTATTGATTCAAAAATAATGCAAGATTAGAATTTTTCTATTTCCTTTGTAGTGCTCTGTGGCCGGAGATAGATATATTCCACTTGTTTTGCACTCAGTTTACTGTGTGTGTGTGTGTGTGTGAATATTTGTCTCCTGTGACATTGCGCAACATAAGTTGAAGGATATAGTCCGTGCCTTACCTGTCAATCATATGCTCTCATTCTTCTCTCTCATCGTGTTTGCTGTCAGCTTAGCTCAGTGTTGGCACTCTCCCATCGGAGTCAAAGTTATGGGTTTAAGAACCACAGAAGGACTTGTGTTCATGATCTAGGCTGATGCTTAAGTGTAGTATGGGGGGAGTGCTGCATTGTCAGAGGGGTTATCTTTCAGATGAGATTTTAAATCAAAAAAGATCTCATGGCACTTTGCGAAGAAGAGTAGTGAGTTCTCTCGGTGCCTTGGCCAACATTTTTTTTTCAGCCAGCATCCACTGGTCATGCATCATGTGTGGGATCTTGCTGTGTGCCTATCGGCTGTTGTGTTTGCCAACAAAACGATGACTACACTTCAAAAGTAATTCATTGGTTGTAAAGCACTTTGGAACAAACCGACGATGTCAAAGGTGCTATACGAATGCAAATTTTTCTTTTCAGCTTTCTCTATCTTATTTGTTTTTCTCCTGTATTATTTTTCTTTTTATTCTTTTACTGCGTTTCTCTCTCATTTTTCCTATTGTGGCCTACTGTTCTATGTTTTGGCTTGGATGGAGAATTATATTTGGGTTACTTGAAGGTAGTTAGGGAGGGGATTGGGCTTGGAGACCACATTTTTGTGCTGTTAGTGGAGGGTTCGGGGAGGGATTGGGTTCTGAAGTTGTATTTTCGTGTTGCAGTGATGGGGGGCCTTATTTTTCAGGCTGCAGGCAGATTAAGCCTGGAGGCCAAATTTTTGGGTGACCGATGCAGAGCACTGGTGTTCAAGGATGGGAGGCGATGATGCCTGTGGAGGAAAACTAAACCACTTTTGGAGATCCAAATCTCAGGAGCTGAGAGGACTGAAAGGTACGTACAATATAAGTTTTATAGGGAAATTAAATCATACCAGCTTACATCTAACACCCGGGCGTGACAGAAATAGTCTGACATGGCCTTCCTCTATTTTGAAAAGCTTTCCATATATCGCTACTATACCTCCATGACATGCTAATAGTGAGTCAGAGGATTTGTTATTTTATAGCAATAGGGATGTTTATGCTACTTAGGGACAACATCAGGGCCACTGATTTACAATGACTGAATAATTTAAATTCCATTTTTATTAACTAGCATTCATGGATTTTTTTTACTGGTCCTTTTTGCATTGAATTCCACAATTTTTTTAATATATATAGTAGTGATGCCCGTTTGTTTAATTGGCGAAAGAGATTCAGGTAACCAGAATATTTGTGTTTGTTGGGAGATAAAAATAGAAACTTGCAATCACTTTCCAAGACTTTATCCTTCATTTGCTTATAAAAATAAGGTATTTTTTTGGGTGGGGGAATTGGGTTAAATTGGATCACCGTATGCAACTGTAATCTTACCATTGTTTATTGGAGCCAGTATTGCATAATGCCCAGATAATATTGCCATTCATCAGTTCCAACTCTCAGGTGATATGTAAATTTCTCCAGTGCTGCACTGACGCTGGCTAACAGTTGTGGTGGGTTGGGCTTGGTAGTGATGGCCCCTGTGGTTATTTGGTGTGCCGGTGTCATCAGTTGAGCCCTGCATTCTACTTATTCAAATATGAATAATACTTCACTTGACCTCTAGCTCCCCTCCTCAGTTATTAGGAGTTATTATGATGTTTTATCATTCTACACATATTGAACTTTGTGTTTTTTGCCTAGGGGATGTCTGTCTGCAGAAATAAACTCCACTGGGGATAGATGCTCTGATTATATTTCCATCACAAAAGAATGTTGTAATAATGATATTTTAGCTTTAACTGGAGAACAAACCTTCTAACTGAGCGTGTGTAAGTACCAGTGTTCAGTGCTGGGAATTGTAGCTTTTTCCTTGTTAGTTTTTCTCCTCTCCCCTCCCACCCCCGAGGGCATTGAGTTCTTTTGTAGTGTGGCTCCATGGGTACTGTCACTACAATACCTTGCTCAAGTGGTCACACTTCATTTACGAGTCCTAACAGTGGGTGTTGGCAGGCCATTTGACTACATGATCATCCTGTCTTCACTTGATGTCAACACAACCTCACTCCCCATTCCCAACAGAGTCAATCAAAAGTGGGAATCCTGGCTACTTTCTTTTCTCTCTACTCAAGTCAGTGGCATCAAAGCCATAAGGAAACAGTTGAGGGTAAGGAAAGAGGCATACATTAAGTACATAGACAGCAGGGGAGTGCATGATGAGGGAGAATATGAAAAGATTAGGAGAGAATTCAAAAAAACAATTAGGGAGGCAAAGAGGAACTATGAAATTAAATGATCAAGGAACATAAAACAAAACAGTAAAATATTTTATAGGCACATCAATAAAAATAGGAAGATTGGGATGGGAATAGGGCCATTAAGGGACAGACAGGATAATACCACAGGTAATGATAGAGAGATGGCAGAAATATTAAATAATTATTTTGCTTCAGTATTTACCAGGGAGATAGAACAGATGGACATGACATTGGATAATGAGATTAGTAATGCGATAAGTGAATTTAAAATAAAAAAGGGGATATATTCAATAAACTAATCAAACTCAAAGAGGATAAAACCCCTGGTCCGGATGGATTGCATCCACGCATTTTAAAAGAATCTAGAGAAGAGATAGCAGAGGCATTACTACGCATATTTAATAACTCGTTAGAAAAAGGTGTAGTGTCAGAGGACTGGTGGATAGCTAACATAATACCGATATTTAAGAAGGGGGATAGAACATGTCCAGGGAATTATAGACCAGTCAGCTTAACATCGGTGGTTGGAAAAATAATGCAATCCCTACTAAAGGAGAAAATAGAAGAACATCTAGAAACCAAAAATATAATATTGAATAGTCAGCATGGATTTCAAAAGGGAAAGTTTTGCTTGACCAACCTTATTGAATTTTTTGAAGAGGTAACAGAGAGAGTAGACAATGGTAATGCAGTAAATGTAATTTATCTGGATTTTCAAAAGGCCTTCGATAAGGTACCCCATAATAGACTGATGAACAAGATCAGAGAATGCGGGGTCAGGGGACAAGTAGCAGAATGGATTGCTAGCTGGCTTCAGGACAGAAAGCAGAGAGTGGGAGTAAAGGGTAGCTATTCACAGTGGCAGAAGGTGGGTAGTGGTGTTCCACAAGGATCAGTGCTGGGACCACTGCTGTTCACAATTTACATTAACGATTTAGACTTTGGAATCAAAAACACAATATCTAAATTTGCGGATGACCCAAATTGGGGGGGGGGATAGTCAATAATGAGGAGGACTGCAACAAATTACAGGAAGACAATAATAAACTTGCAGAATGGGCATATAATTGGCAAATGAAGTTCAACACTGATAAATGTGAGGTATTACATTTTGGTAGCAAGAATAGGGAGGTTACTTATCACCTTGGAGGGTGCGAGTCTAGGTGGGGTAGAGGAACAAAGAGATCTAGGAGTACAAATACACAAATAGCTAAAAGTTGCGACACAGGTTAGCAAGGCCATAAAAAAAGCAAAAGTGAGAAGTCGCACAACACCAGGTTATAGTCCAACAGCTTTATTTGAAATCACAAGCTTTCGGAGCGGCTGCTCCTTCGTCAGGTGAAGTGAAGAAATACAAATGGGCACAGCATATATAGACAGAGAACAATGCCTGTGCAGAGAACAATGCCAGATGACTACAGTTAATCTTTCTAACTGCCTTTTATCACACCTCGACAGAGAGACAATCGCGGCAATCAAATCCAACCAGGTCAGTCAGGAAGACATTACATCAAAGAAGCAAACCAAGCACTAGGGTTTATTTCTAGAGGTATAGAATTGTAAAGTAGGGAAGTTATGCTAAACTTGTATTGAACCTCGGTTAGACCACACTTGCAGTACTGCATACAGTTCTGGTCGCCATATTATAAAAAGGA
This sequence comes from Squalus acanthias, assembly GCA_030390025.1. NCBI lineage: Eukaryota > Metazoa > Chordata > Chondrichthyes > Squaliformes > Squalidae > Squalus > Squalus acanthias. Next base: position 39,058,422 of record CM059434.1, read on the forward strand.
TATAGAGGCCCTGGAGAAGGTGCAGAGAAGATTTACAAGGATGATACCAGAAATGCCAGGGTATACATATCAGGAAAGGATGAACAGGCTGGGTCTCTTTTCTCTTGGAAAAAAGAAGGTGGAGAGGAAGAAGGTGGAGAGGTGACCTAATAGAGGTCTTTAAAATTCTGAAAGGTTTTGATAGAGTGGATACAGAGAGAATGTTTCCACTTGTGGGGAAGAGCATAACTAGAGGCCATCAATACAAGATAGTCACCAAGAAATCCAATAGGGAATTCAGAAGAAACTTCTTTACCCAAAGAGTGGTGAGAATGTGGAACTCGCTACCATAGGGAGTGGTTGAAGCGAATAGTATAGATGCATTTAAGGGGAGGCTAGACAAGCATATGAGGGAAAAGGGAATAGAGGGTTATGCTGATAGATTTAGATGAGGAAAGATGGGAGGAGGCCCGTGTGGAGCATAAACACCGGCATGGACTGGTTGGGCCGAATGGCCTGTTTCTGTGCCGTAAATCCTATGTAAAGCCAATTTCAGCACCCTCACTGCCACCTTAGCTGAGATTAACTTACTTAGTCCAGACCAGGGATTGAATATGAGACCTTTCTGCTCATATAACGAACTGAACCATCAGGGGAGCTTAAAATACCATTTATAGATTCAAGCTACTCCAAACCTAAGGCTGTTCTTGATTTCTTTTACTTTGATTTCTCCTATTTTTGTTTTGTTTTGTGCAACTTCTATGTACTTTCCCTGGTTGAGAGGATGGGCTCTGGATCTGATCTCAAGCCCTTTCAAATATTGCGTTGAGTATGTCAACTTTATTTCTAATCATCTTTTTTTTTAAGGGTGTCACTAGTATGGTGGATAGAGAAGTGTCAATGGATGTGTCTATATGGACTTCCAGAAGGCATTTGATAAGGTTCCGCACAAGGGATTATTGGCAAAAAGGAAATCATGCGGAATTGGAGATAACCTTGTGACATTGATTGGTATTTGGTTGGGAGGTAGAAGACAGAGAGTAGGGATAAAGGACACGTGCTCTGATTGGCAGCATGTGGTATGTAATGTTCCCCAGGGATCTGTACTGGGGCTTCAGCTTTTCAGCATATATATTATTGACTTGGTTGAAGGAATAGAGAATTGTATATCCAAGTTTGCAAACTTAGCAGAGAGGGAGGATTATACCTGGGACATACCTGGTCTGTAAGGCTCAGTTATTCAATGGATAAATTCTGCTAATCAATGTTATTGATAAATTTACATGGTAAATGGGTTCTGAAGAGCAAAATAAATGAACTCTTACAGCTCCTTTGTGATGAGTTGGCTTGGCTACAAGAACATTTTAGTGATTCAGTTTTGTGTGTTGCATTTTATCTGTGTCACGAATCTATCTTAATCTGAATTATTTTTTTTGATCAGCATTGAATTCGTTTTTTTATTGGGTTTTCTGAGTATTCTCTAAATCAACTCAAATGGTGCTTCCACCTCTTGTGTGCAGAAATGATCTTACCCTATTCAAACTTAGCAGCCAGAGGCTGTTTTAAGTGTTTGTGAATGCAGTTTATTTTTATGTAGTAAATGTTCAAATCTTCATACACGCTATGATTATTGAATGGCCCAGGGGGCATGTTTAATAAATGACTATCCATGGAGCAATTCAAAGAAGTCTTTTTTTGTGTGGGAGACCTTCTGCTTCCAAGTACATTCTGTTCTGCTGTTTGGAAAGACTGATGCCTCTAGTTTGTTGCTAGGTAAAGGATGTTCATTAACACCAGTGTGCAGGATGTGTTGACTTGTGTCAAATAAACCTTGCATGTAACCGGGATTGGCAGTCCTAGTGTAGTGTCCTGTTTCCCTTTCACTTGTTTACCTCTCATGTCTTTCTGGCTTCTTGCCTCCTTCTTTCACCACTTCTCCCTGCTTCTTGATTTCTCACTCTGCTTACAATAAGAAAGATCTGGTTGGTGCTTCTAGGTAGTAAGCATTGGAGGGCAAGTCAACCTACAGCGCACACTCCTTCCCAAAGAGCTGCTTTGGAGAAAGATCTGTCAGTTAGCTACTTTGTGTGGGGTATGATTTCTTTGGCATTTAGCTTTCAGAAAAGCCATCACAAAATTCTCCTTCAATTTTTCTTGGTTCCATTATTGAGAGAGCGAGAGACTGAGACTGGAGCTCTTTCCTGGAAGCTCACAATTCCCAGATTCTTTTCCCCCACACACACTTGGACCACTTCCCAAGAAGGTTAGAATGGGGTCACTAACTCCTGATTCCCAGTCGTCTACAAAGGGTAATAAATTAACCTTCCAAAGTCTTTCAATATTGGGCAGTACTGTTGCATTCCCCTGACCCAGGCAAACTCCAGAAACTGTAATTGAAATATCCCAACCCAAAGCAGCGCATTGCCCCGAGTGTATGGATAGCCATAATTGCCCTAAATACGCCAGTCCCATAAATATTGTGCGACAAAACTGTCAGCGACTTTATAAAATATGTGTATGTATCTTAAAATTAGAAAATTCTGATTTTTGTTAACTGCGTCATGGCTGTTGATTGTTGCACCCTACACTGCTCAAAGAAAATTAAAACTCATAAAGCATTGCTCCTATCTACATCCAAGCTGCATTTTGCTTGCTAGTGCGGTACAGGATAGATGGCGCGTTACTAGACATCATATTTGTGCAAATCCTAGCAAGACTTTTTTTTGTTGACTGCTTTGGTAATTGTGCTCAATCTATACTGAGTAAAAACAAATAGTGCAGATAGCTGGTAGAATGGTTATTCTCAGAAAAGTCTGGCCTATTTGTCACTGTCAAAAAGCAAATATCCAATTGTGAATATTGTAGCCTTTCTTGTCAGGCTACAGAGAAGAAATTTCTTGCTCCTGGGATCAAGATAATTGAAATACATGCCAAAATCCTCCGTGCACAAGACTTGAGAGTTGTGACCAGTCATCTCTTGTACAACCAAAGAATGGCAAGTATTTATGACAAGAACATTAAGTCCTGTAGCTTCACCTCAACATTCTGTATCAGACTGTGAAATTCCACTCTCCTTGGCTCCATCAAGTGCAGAAATCTAGATAAATAGACTAATTTCCTATTTGTGTAAGTGCTGAAGTTGGTTTCTTCTCCACAGGAAACTGCTCACTGGAGGAGTTGCTAATGTGAAAATGACAATACATTATAATTTTATTCCCTGGAAATTAAAATGCTTTAATTAAAATATGAATCAGAATTGGAGTTCTTGCACCCATGTCCTCGATAACAGACATGGTTCCCACTCCTGATAATTATTTATTGACCCCCGCTGGACATGAAGACGGGCTACCAGGGTTGTTGATACCTGTGTCACTGCCTTTAGAAGAGAAGGGAGAAAATAAATATGGCTTGTAAACTGTTGTTCATGTACTTAGTTTTCGAGAACAATTGTAACAGCAGTTCTAGTTTGGAACCCCTTATTTGCTTCGCAATGGTTTTGTGTCGGGATTGGTGCAAGGTTTTTATTTTGTGGCAGTCTACCTTTGTCTTTCTGGGTTGTTAGTCCCATCAGTCGGTGGCAATGTCTTGTATTCAAATGAGATTACTCATGCTAGGAAAGCAAAAAAAACTCGAGCAATATTCTTAAATCAAGCAGAGCAACAGTCAATAGATCTGATGAATGCACTTAATGGACTTTTATTAAATTTCTGTTGGAAATTCTGATTATAAATGATCCTTGGGGAATCTTGAGTTCCTTACAATAGTGCCTCTCAATTTGGCCCTGCACAAAATTTTCTTTCATGGGTTTTTTTTCTAGTTCTTTTTGGTTTGGTAATTTCTTGTATTTATAGAGACTGTGAAGGTTTCCTACTGCTGACTACAGTGTACTGGAAATTAGAAATGCAAACATATGAAGATCTTACTCATTTGCCTTCATAACAGTGATTGCACTGAAAAAAAGTAATTCATTTGAAATGCTTCTCAGCCATGTGATAAGGTGCTCTATAAATACAAGTCTCTCCTTCTCTGTCTGCCTTTTGTTTGTAATGCTGCTTAGTTTTCTATCATTCTCCCTGCCCCCTCCCAAATCTTCCAAAGCTCTGCATCCTGAATTGGCAGGTGACTCTAGGCATCTATTTGATTTCCGGCTCTTCACAGTTCTGACGAAAGGTTATTGACCTGAAACGTTAACTCTCTTTCTCTCTCCACGGATGCTGCCTGGCCTGCTGAGTTTTTCCAGCGTTTTCTGTTGTTATTTCTAGGCATCTACATGGTTTAAGTGACCAGCTTGTGGGGAACATTTAAAGTACAATGCAAGGTCTAGATTATTCCTTCTCATTGGTTGTATGCCTCCTCTCTGTTCAGTACTGTGATTGAGCAGCAGGTTGAGGTCGTCAACTTGCTGTTTGGTAGAAGGAAGTGTAAACTTCAGTTGAGGCAGGAATTCAAACCAGAATCTGGCAGCTCAAGGTATCGTTCACTAACTTATTTCTTTTTGGAGCAGACTTATTTTTGAACTGTCTTTCTTATCAGGATTTTTCTTGTGGATAGAACTTTTAAGAGGACATTTCCATGTTAGTGATCATCTCTTTTGTGGAGAGAAACTGGCAACCCAAATATGTGTTTTTCTCTTTCTCTTTGTCAATTTATTTTCACTTCCTCTTCTGAATACATTTGATTCCTTGCTGTGGTATGGTATGATGGTGACCGTTGTCCTCTTATTGCTTTGTCCAAATAGCAATTTTTTTATGAGCGTTGATGGTGAGTGTCTGCAGGCTATTGGGTCACGATGGGAAGTGTAGGAGACGGGGGCATCACCACCTAACTTGATAATGCTCTCACCTGCATCCATGTGTGACCACTTCTAACAGGAGTCATTCTCTGATTGAATGACCTGCCAACAATCACTGTCTAGGCTCGTGCATGAAAAATGTCCACTTGGGCAAGATAAGGATGGGTTGCTGTTGCTTCAGGACCAATACCTAGCATGAGTTAATATCTTTGGAAGAGATGAGGAGAAAAATCATTTCAGCAAATCCATGTGTGGAAAACTGGCAGCAGGCTAATGTGATCTGGTGTAACTAAAAACAGGAGTAACCTGACATTCAGTCTGCTACTTGACTGTAGGATGAACATCACAGTGTAGCCTAATCCTGTACCGAAACAGATGGCCACCTGTGCATTTTGCAGGTCAGAAGTGGGGAGTGGAGGAAGAAGCATGGGCACTCAGGAGGAAAATGGCAGCAGTAGAGACTGAAGATGGATGAAAGGCCACCTCAGAGTTCAGGGAGGGAGGGAAGGGCGGTTGGTCAGGAATGGAGAGAGGCAACAGGACTAAGCATTGGGTGAGAGGCCTGATCATTATAGGCTCTTGATCAGTTTTCCATAGCTCAACTGCACTTCTAGACTGATCTGGGAGGAATCAATTAGAGGTAATTATAATAAATAGTTAAGATTAAGAATAACAGAAATGGAAAGTGTTACAGATAATAAATTTTCCTCTTGTAGGTTGTGCATGATAATGCAAGACTATATAAAAATATCTTTAATTTGTTGGTAGGGCAGTTTCATGCTGTTTTCTGTGTTGTTTTGGTGGGTCAGGCAGGACAAGATGGTCTGTGTTGTCTGTTTCCTCTGTGAAAACTAAAAGAGTATGGAGTGATGATCTCCAATTGATTGTCAGGAAATAACTTGGTGAGCATTTTATATTTGAGGACTACAGTTTAAAAAGTTACAGCTTTTAAATGAGGACAGTTTTGCTGCAGAGTGGAAATGAAATCTCCTTATGTGGCTCGGTGTCAAATTTTCTTTGATAACGCTCCTGTGAAGCGCCTTGGGACGTTCTACTACGTTAAAGGCGCTCTATAAATACAAGTTGTTTTCGTCGTTGTTCTTGGCTCACTCTCACTGAGTTGACTGAAGCTACAAATTAAAAGAATCCAGAATGTAAACGGACTGGTACTTGCACAGCTGTGCGTGAACAAATGTAGAAAGCACTTCACTTTCACAGTCCCCTTTTGGAAGAAGCAGCTCTAGCTCCAGCAAGAAGTAATGCGCCAACTGCAGTTCTTTTTGCATATTTGCGCAGTGAGGCAAGGCACACCTTATTTCACACTCCTCCGCATATGTGAATATTGATAATTTTAAGTGGTAGATTTTCTCTGCCTCAGAAAGGAACAGATCATTCCTTTTGCACATATCTTAAAAGGGCCAACTGAGCACTTTGCCTCCCTTACTTTTAATCAGTAATCCTGCTGTACTAATAATTTAGAAATTGATCACTAGCAAATATTCGACAGTTCGGTCAATTTGCTAATGTCATTTTTATTTTGTAGTTTACTGCACTGCGTCTGATTTGTCACGCTGCTTGTCCGGCATACAGTATTGGATGAGCAGAAATTTCCTCCAATTAAATATTGGGAATACCGAAGCCATTGCTTTCATCCCCCCCACCACAAACTCCGTATCCTAGCCACTGACTCCATCCCACTCCCTGGCCTCTGTCTGAGGCTGTACCAGACTGTTTGCAACCTTAGTGTCTTATTTGACCCTGCGCTGAGCTTCCGACCTCCTCTTCATCAGCAGGACTACCTACATCCACCTCTGTAATATCGCCTGTCTCCGCCTCGGCCTCAGCCCATCGGCTGCTGAAACCCTCATCCATGCCTTTGTTACTTCTAGACTTGACTATTCCAAAGCTCTCCTGGCCGGCCTCCCATCTTTCACCCTCCGAAAGCTTCAGCTCATCCAAAGTTCTGCTGCCCATATCCTAACTCTTAAGTCCTGTTCACCCATCACCCCAGTGCTTGCTGACCTACATTGGCTCCCAGTCTGGCAGCGCCTCAAATTTAAAATTCTTATCCTTGTTTTCAAATATCTCCATGGCCTCTCCCCTCCCTATCTCTGTAACCTCCTCCAGCTGTACAACCCTCCGAGATCTCTGCGCTCCTCCAAAGCTCGCCTCTTGCGCATCCCTATTTGCATCACCCTACTATTGGTGGCCGTGCCGTCAGCTGCCTAAGCCCTAAGCTCTGGAATTCCCTCCCTAAACCTCTCTGCCTCTCTACCTCTCTCTCTTCCTTTAAGATGCCCCTGAAAACCTACCTCTTTCTGCCCTAATATCTCCTTATGTGGCTCAGTGTCAAATGTTGTTTGATCTCGCTCCTGTGAAGTGCCTTGGGATGTTTTACTACATTAAAAGCCCTATATAAATGCAAGTTGTTGTTTACCAAGCCTGCTGTTATACTAGGTTCAACTGCCAATCCATCCATCTACCCAAGGTCACTCTTTACTTGCAGCTGACTACTAATATTGCACCTGTGGAGGGAGAAAAGGTAATAATAATTTGCTCACTCCAATAGTTCACCAAGTTTATTCATTGACTAATGGAGCCATACAGACAGGAAAGGTCTTGGGTTTGACCCTTGACCTGTGCTAAGTCAGCTGATTTTAGCTAAGGTGTCTGTGGGGTCACCCCAACTGGCATGACTGCTCCTGGATTACGAAGGGGAAAGTCAGCCTGGGCTGCTGCTCCTGATCGCTATTCACTGACTTCTGCTGGAAATGCTCATAGGCATCTTTTGTGAGTTCTTGGTTGTTGATGTCCCCATGTTCAAATAGCTTGACGACACTCGCTGTTGCGGCTCAAAATAAATAATGCATGACGTAAGTCCCTTTCCCCAAATCTGCTGTTCTATTTTCTTCAACATCTTTGTTTGCTGAAGATATATTAGTTTATTTTCTGAGCTGCTATTCTGGGTTATCTGTCTTCCACCTTCAAAAAAAGGAAGCCCCAACAAAGTAGTAGTTTAGTGCACCCAACATGCAACAGTTTGACTGTGTGTAAGAAATCTATATACGCTAGTAAGGCCCAACTCTACCATGTTCTCTCCTCCATCAACCCTACTGCTGTTGCTCAGTGTCTATCTGTCTATGCAACATTCTACAACAACAACTTGCATTTCAATAGCGCCTTTAACACAGTTAAATGTCCCAAGGCGTTTCACGGGAGCGTTATCAAACAAAATTTGACACCGAGCCACATAAAGAGATAGTAGGAAAGGTTTGGTCAAAGAAGAAGGTTTTAATGAGCGCCTTAAAGGAAGAGAGAGAGGTAGGGAGGGAATTCCAAAGCTTAAGGCCTAAGCAGCTGAAGGCACGCCTGCCAATGGTGGAGTGATGAAAATCGGCGATGCACAAAAAGCCAGAATTGGAGGAGCATAAGAGATCTCGGAGGGCTGGAGGAGGTTACACAGATTTGGGCCGGGCGGGGTGGTTTGCGAGGACCTGGAGGGATTTGAAAACAAGGATGAGAATTTTTAAATCGAGACTTTGCTGGAGCGGGAGCCAATGTAGGTTAGTGAGCACAGGGGTGATGGGTGAACAGGACATGGTGCTAGTTAGCATACGATCAGCAATATTTTGGATGAGCTCAAGTTTACGGAGGGTGAAAGGTGGGAGGCCGACCAGGAGAGTATTTCAATAGTCAAGTCTAGAGGTAACAAAGGCATGGATGAGCCAGCTTAATATTGACAGAACCAAGGCTATCCTCTGGCTCTTGCAATTACCTGTGAATCTTTCACCATAACTCCATATGCCTCCCTGGCCATTAACAAGACTTAGTCCAGAGACATAGAACTTTGGTGTATTGCTCGACCCTGAGATGAGCCTCTTTCCCCACATCTGATCTGTCACCAAGACTGGCTTCTTTCATCTCTGTAATATTGCCCAATTTCACATCTCTTTGATCCAGCTTTTTGTCCCTAATCTCTCCCTTCTAAGCTGAGTATCCATTTTGCTTGCCCCTATTTGTGAAGTGCCTTGGACCGTTGCTGCTTTAAAGGCGCTTTATAAATGCAAGTCGTCATCGCCATCATTGTTATGTTGAATTGATTAAAGGTTACAACCGTCAAAACCCTTCATGACTGCCCCGTCCCTACCTTTTTTGAACTCTTCCAGCCCTACATCCCTGTAGTTTTCCAACACTCGCCTTCCTTCTTGTTTCTTGTTCCACCATGGTCAGCTGCTGCTTCAGTCACCTTGCCCTTCCCTTCTGGAAGTTTGTCCCTCGGTATCTTTATCTTGGCCCCTCCCTCCTTACCTTCAAAAAACTCCATACCACCTTCCTCTTTGACTGCTTTTGCCCCGTACTGATGTTCTCTTGCTGGGCTCAGTTTCCACCACCCTGTAAAACACTAAGATTGTATGTAATGAGTGCAATAGAAATGTAAATTGTTGTTGCCTGCCCATCTGCTGTGCGTAACCATTTGGGAGGGATTTGTTTTTGGACCAAGCCAGATGGATTGCTGAGTCTTCCAGTTCTATACTTCTCCATGTTCCTTTTGTAAGAGACCCATAGGATATGAATTTATGATCTCAGAATGGATGATCTTAACCCAGATCCTGGTAGGTGTGGGCCCGTAGCACAAAACTTCTACTAATTTGACACCAACTGGCAGTTAGTTAATGGTCACAAGGATGGTTGGTGTGGGAAATTGGGAAATGTTACATTGGTGTAGTTGGAGACCATTTTCCATGGTCGAGGTTAGAAAGAGCTTAACTCTGCGTCTGGCTGTTCATGTGCTATACCTGGGAGAAGTTAATGCTGACATCGAGTGACGGAACTGGGGAAAGTGTTTAGATTTAGAACCTCCTTTGCCTTGATTTGCACCATATTTATTTTTGTTTTAAAAGTTAGTGTTTTTGATTGTTAGGACAATCAAATACAAGTTTTTTTTGTTAATTAAGTCAAAGACCTAAAGAGTGGTAATTTAAAAAAAAAAGTTTCCCATCATCTGCTAGCAATTCAAATGAATGTAAATCTAAAATTAACAGCAAAAAATGGACATACTTGTTAGTGTACTACACTTAAATATTGTAGCGATAAAGTCTTATTTTTTATTGCACTTGTTGAAGAAGGAGCTGGTAAAGTATCCACCTTTATTTGTCTGCATTTATAAATTTTAATTTGCTCTACCAAAATTTCCCAAAGACACCTTGAATGCACTTGAATATATTCATGTCGTAGCCTGCTATTGTGCAAAACAGCATACTTAGCACAATCATTTGAGCTCGATGTACTTTGTGATCTTGTACATGTGACCTCCATTATTTTAGTGTAAAATACTTGAAATAAGTTTCAGGTAACCAGTAGTTTTCACTTTTGGCGGTGGCGGATCGGGCACCTGTTACACACTCTGCCTGATTTTTCCTTTCCATTGATTTTTGCTACCATCAAATATCTTTTTACCCAGATCAATATGATAATTTATTTTGTTGGCTGTTCATGATTTTTGCAGGATACTCTTCTGAATACAGCAACTTGCAAGTGAGGGGAAAGTCGTGATCCGATAATCCCAGATGGACTCTGGATGGAGCTGTCTTGATGGCTTGAGTGACTTTTTCTCACTCTGGACTTAGTTTTGTTTTGTTATGCATTGTTTGGCATTGGGTTTAGCGACTTGAGCACATAATCTAGGCTGACACTTTAGTGCAAAACTGAGGGAGTGCTGCACTGTCTGAGGTACCGTCTTTCAGAGGAGACATTAAACCGAGGCCCTGTCAGTTGGACGTAAAAGATCCCATGGCACTATTTTGAAGAAGAGCTGGGGTGTTCTCCCTGGTATCCTGGTTAACATTTATCCCTCAACCAACATCTATAACAGATGATCTGGTCACTTACTTCATTGCTGTTTGCAGGAGCTTGCTGTGCGCAAATTGGCTGCCACGTTTCCTACATTACAGCAGCGACTGCACTTCAAAAGTACTTAATTGGCTGTAAAGCACTTTGGGACATCATGAGTTTGTGAAAGGTGCTATATAACTGCAAGTCTTTTTCTTTTGTTTTCACAGTAATATCCATTAGTCAGTACTATGTGCTGATCATATCTAATGTACTTTCATGGACTGGTTCACATAGTCCATTGAGTAAAATGATATTTGTCCAAAATTGTTCCTAATTGTGTTCTTTTTAAATTGACTGTGGAATCTAAACATTACTGTTAGCTTGTGACTGCATTGATTTTTAAGACAATGATCCTACGGCACTGCCCAACAGATTGAGCTGTATGTTTATAGGAGCAGTAAACTATATTCCCAAAGAGCTGTTCAATCCACTGTATAATTGATGAGATTTTATCAGCACTGTAGAACAAGGAATGTGCACGTGATTATACATTTTGGGCATTATCAACATGATTTACATTGCTGTATTCTGTTCATAAATGATGTGCATCTGTTCTGTTACATTTGTTCATGATATTTTTTCCTATTGTGTAATAAGGACATAAGATTCTACTGCTGAACGCAACTGATATCGGAAGTGACTATTTTGTCACAGACCATTTCTGTAAGTAGGAACAATTAAAAGTGACAGAGATCAGTAGCATGGTTAGTAAGGCTAAATGTGAATTGCTTCCATCACAATTTTTGATCAACATTTAAAACATTAAAAAATAAGAATGGAACTGTATACTTTTCTTGGTATAAGGTACCTGTAATTCTAAAGTTGGAAGCAAACCATCTTCTATTTATTATGAAAATTGAAAACTCGCTGGCACCTATAATTGCCATAATTTTTCCATGGCAGAATGGTATTCAGATAATTAAAATGCTCTTTGCCTTTCTGTTTGTGAATATATTTTAGTGTGAAGTGATTCAGTTCTCCATGATGTGCATTTATTTTGAGACCGTCATCATGGTTACTTTTTTTTTTGTTAATTTGTACACCACCAAGTAAATAGTTTGCTCGACATTCATGTTACTGATTTACTTACACAACCATATATCTGTGATTTTCAGAACAATGTTGTGGGATTGCTTCAGGTTTACCCTTCTAATAATTTGTGCCTGTCTGCTCGTTGCAAGTAATTAGTTTGAGCCTTACCAATTGCATGGCATTAGACAAGTAAAAGTGAGCCAAGTGAAGGGTGTGAAAGGAACGTTAAGAGTTTAGTCACGGTCTGCTCGCTGGGCTCTGACATTTCGGTTTAGTTTTCAGGACACTTTTGAAAACCATGAGGAGAGTAGCAGAATATTGATTAACCAAAAATTCCAGAACCTATTAAACATTCACAATGATTTATTTTTATAGCAGTGTTTTTTGTGTATTTTCTGTGACTCTCCATTTTCTCTCCCTGCATCCTTACACAGTTGTGCATAAATGGGACTATAAATGGCCCGTTTTAAAACTGTTAAAATATTTACATGATCTTTATTTCTCCTACATCAAACATGAATTAATATCATTAGACAACTTGATTAAGGACATTGAACCCTTTTCATTCTAACCTCTCCATTAGCTTTATTTATCTCTTCAATAGCTTCAATTTTTTGGTAACAAAATTAAATGTCAGTTTTGAAGTAATTAACTCTTACAGTTTGTGCACTGGACACCTGAAGTAAAAGATCTAAATTGCTTTATTTTTCAATCAGTAATCTTTTTACTGAACGCCCCAGAAAAAGTAGTTTAAAACATCCTTGCGTCTCTGTGTTTGGTGTACTAATCTACCATGCTATGGAATAGTAAATATGGTTTGTGCCTGGTATTCCCTATATGTGATCTTTTCTCTTGCCAATTTTCTATCGTCCTCGTCTAAAGACTTTGATTCATTGCTGGAGTATGATTGCACAAGCACCAGCTTTACTCCAGCACCTTGCTGAAGTGGCCAATCTTCATTTGTGTCTAAACAGTGAGCAATTAGGCTGAGGTTATGAGATCTGTCTTGTGGTGATGATCCTTTTGTCAACCTTTTTGCTACCCCATTTTTTTGACCATCGACTTTCCTTAATTATCTTCTTCTTTTTCTTAGGCAGTCCTTCGGAACCGAGGGTGACTTGCTTCCACACTAAAAATGAGTTCTCAGGTGACTGATGAGTCCAATGTGGGACCTACAGTCTCTGTCACAGGTGGGGCAGACGGTGGTTGAAGGGGCGGGTGGGTGGGGTGCTTGGGTTGACGTGTGCTCCTTCTGCTGTTTGCGCTTGGCTTCCGCTTGTTCCCGGCGAAGAGACGCGAGGTGTTCGGCGCCTTCCCGGATGCTTCTCCTCCACTTTGTGCGGTCTTGGGCCAGGGATTTCCAGGTGTCGGTGGGGATGTTACACTTTTTCAAGGAGGCTTTGAGGGTGTCCTTGAAGCGTTTCCTCTGCCCACCTAGGGCTCTCTTGCTGTGTCGGAGCTCCGAGTAGAGCACTTGTTTTGGGAATCTCGTATCGGACATGCGGACCGTCCATCGGAGCTGATCGAGCGTGGTCAAAGCTTCGATGCTGGGGATGTTGGCCTGAGCGAGAACACTGACGTTGGTGCACGTATCCTGCCAATGGATTTACAGGATCTTGCGGAGGAGCGTTGGTGGTACCTCTCCAGTGCTTTGAGGTGCCTGCTGTACATGGTCCATATTTCTGAAGCATACAGGAGGGCGGGTATCACTACTGCTCTGTAGACCATGAGCTTGGTGCTGGGTTTGAGGTCCTGGTCTTCAAACACTCTCTTCCTCAGGCGACCGAAGGCTGCACTGGCACACTGAAGGCGGTGTTGGACTTTGTCATCGACGTCTGCCCTTGTTGACAGTAGGCTCCTGAGGTATGGAAAGTGGTCCATGTTGTCTAAGGCCTCGTCATGGATTTTGATAATCAGGGAGCAGTACTGTGTGGCGGGGGCAGGTTGGTAGAGGACCTTTGTCTTACGGATGTTTAATGTAAGGCCCGTGCTCTGGTACGCTTCGGTGAAGGTGTTGACGATGGTTTGGAGTTCGACCTCCGAGTGTGCGCAGACGCAAGCGTCGTCTGCATACTGTAATTCAATGACAGAGGATGGGACGACCTTGGATCTGGACTGGAGGCGACGGAGGTTGAACAGTTTCCCGTTTGTTCTGTAGATTAGCTCCACTCTAGCGGGGAGCTTACTGAGGGTGAGATGGAGCATTGTAGCCAGGAAGATCGAGAAGAGCAATGGTGCGATGGCACAGCCTTGCTTGACCCCGGTCCGTACGTGAATTGGGTCTGTGGTGGATCCATTGGTTAGGATCACGGCTTGCATGTCGTCGGGAAGCAGGCGGAGGATGGTGACAAACTTTTGAGGGCAGCCGAATTTGAGGAGGACACTCCATAATCCCTCATGGTTGACGGTGTCGAAGGCCTTTGTGAGATCAAAGAAGGCCATGTACAACGGTTGGTGCTGTTCCCTGCATTTCTCTTGTAGTTGACGCGCGGTGAAAATCATGTCCATTGTGCCCCTTAGTAGGCGGAATCCGCCTTGGGACTCTGGGAGGAGCTCTTCAGCCACTGGGAGAAGGCGATTGAGGAGGATTCTTGCGATGACTTTCCCTGTGGCAGACAGCAGGGAGACTCCTCTGTAATTACCGCAATCGGACAGAGAGCAATTAGGCTGAGGTTATGAGATCTGTCTTGTGGTGGTGATCTTTTTGTCAACCTTTTTGCTACCCCATTCTTTTGACCGTCGACTTTCCTTAATTATAACAATAATGTATACTGACGATTATCTGTGTCTCTGAGTGTGCAGCCTTAGTCATTCCATCATTAAGCAGTAACTTGTCACCTCAACAACTTCAGCAAATGTTTATCTGATTCTCACCAAACATAACTCCATGCTCATTGTACTTTTTTGTGAAAGTGGGGATGCTGAGAACTACTTCAATATCTATCAAGAATTCCACAAAATTTGTGAAATAATTCCCTTTCAGCAGGCTGCATTTGGTCAAAAATAGGAATGCTCTAAACTCATTGATGTTCTTATGATCAATAGTATATGGAGACACAAATTTTTCACCTTTTAATAAGAATGTATTCAACAGTATATTGTGTTCTGTTTCCTCCAGTATTTTAGTGACCAGAGTGTAATGTAAGAAAGCATGCAATAATAAAGGGTTGTTCTTTCCAAACGCGTACCGCCGGCGTCTGCTGTGTCTTATACAGTACCCATTTTAAAAAAAGTTTTAAGGGAAAGTTCAGCAAAAAATTCTCCCTGCTGCCCAAAGTGTAATTGAGCAGAACTCCAGCATACCTATCTAACTTAACAACTTCCATTATTCAGCAGTGGTTCCACTATCATAGAATAGTATTCACCATGGTCCGTGGAGTATTTGATCATTTCTGCCTGTCTTTATAACCTTCAGTCCTGTTCCGAATGAGCATAGGATCTCCAATTTTCAGCTGCAACCTCTTCTAGTATTTATCTTTTTCTTAGATTTGAACTGCGTTTGTAAACTTTATAAACCTTTCCAGATCAACACTTGGACTTTTTTTGAGAGCATAACCACCCTTGTTGAAAAATCATAAAATATTTACAACCCTGCATCTGCACCATGAGTGATATGTGTTCCAAAGAATATATAGAAAATTAATGGGCCTTAAAGCGGTTCTTCTTTTATTGCCATAACTGACAGACAAGGTGACACATTTTCTGATCTTTTTGCTTCTTTCCTTTTAAAGCAAATATAATTTTTTTGGGTTTTGAAACATAAATGCTTATTTTGCATTATGCCTGGGACTGAACGCAGATATCTGATTTTTGGTACCCTTGGCTCTAGTATTCCTGTTTACAGAAATGAATTTATACTGTGCCCTAAATGAATGGTCCAACTCAGAGCCACAGTGACCCATCTATTACCTCAGCAAGCAACTTTGAAGTGTTGCTAAATCTTGTAGTTGAAGGCTGTAGCTGTAGATACACTGTGCTGGATTTTACGGTGGGTGGGGGGGTCAGTGGGCACGATCGGTGGCGGGTTGGGACCCCACTGTGAACCCGCCACCACGCGCCTTTACCAAATGTCAGGGGTCTCAGCGCTGAGCAGACCCGACACGCAGCCACAGGGGAGACAATTAAAATCATTAGTGGCTTGTTTACAGCCACTTATCAATGGTTTTATCCCAGCTTTTTAGATTTGATACGTCGCCCACCGGTTTCCCGCTGTGCCTAGACGTCGTCAGTGAAGTTGAGGCGGGAGGTCAGTGGCCACTGAATCAGCTGATGAGTTGACAGCTTCAAATGTCAAGTAAAAGCTCCCAGCTGATTTGAGAAATGTTCCCTTAACCACTAGCTTCTCTAAACTGCATTTCCACTACAGATTCAGGATGCTGCAAGTCTTTACACAAGTCTCCATCCAGTCTGACCTCATTACCTCTTCCACCATTGACAGATTGCTTCTGTCATCTCTAGTTCACCTGTCATCTATTCCATCAGCATGGGTACCCTTGAAACTCTTTCATCTTGGTCCTCAGAATCCCACCACGATGAGCCCCAACACCAGCATCACCAGGCACACCAGCAGCACCATCAACAACACCAACCTTCTCCGCAATCACCTGATGCTGCACAGGACATCAGCACCTGACCTCATTGCTGCCCGGGACGCCAGGGATGGCCTCACCATGGCCAGATTTACTTTACTTGACGCTGTACACCCTGGCTGCCACATGATGCGTCAAGTTGGCACCACCCCACACCAACACCATAAAGCATCCCTACAATGCCCAAGCCATTCCTTTCACACTCATCACAATTGCAGGGGGTACCGTTATGTCTCACCTTTCACTGCAACTCACTAAGACACTTAAAAAGGTACACACAAATCTGTCCAAGAATGCAAAGTGTTGAAAATAAAGGTTTCAATGTTTGACACCACATTAACAGACTTTACATGAACATTTCATAAAACACCCACGTGCCTACCCTTGTGTGTTGTTAGTTGGTGTGATTGGACTAGGATGAGGTTGAATGTGAGGGGTGGCTAGTGAATTGGAGATGTGATAATGTAGATAGAGAGGGATGGGTGGAGGTGCATGGTAAGTTGGTGTGAGTAAGGATGTGCAGGAGTAGGGTAGGGAAGGCAGAGTGATAGGGATGCGGAGAGGCACAGCAGGATGAGGTTAAGTGTGGCTTTGTACTAACGTTTCGTGATCTACTGAGATCATTGAAACGTTTGCGGCACTGCACCCTGGTCCTCCTGACCACATCCCTGCTTGTGCCCTCCTCTGCAATATGCAACCAGGCTGCGTTGGTTTCCTGGGGAGTTCTCTTCTGCCCATGGGAAGGGAAGAGGACCTCTCTGTGTGCTGTGACTCCCTCCATAAGCATATGGAGGGAGACATGGGAGAGCCTGGGTGCAGCCCTGCACCTCTGTGCAATGCTCATCAATGTTTGCAGCACCTCAATGCTGTAGAACACTGACAGCACAAATGTCAAAAGAAAGTTGGCCATGGTCACTTTAAGGAAACCGGCTGATGACGTGTCATCAAATGACGTTACCAGACCCGCTTCCTCTAATTGGCCAGGAAATGCGTTGGGTGGCTTAACAAGCCCAATCTCAGTAAATTAATTTCAGAGGCCGGGATGGAGACCGCATTGGGTTTGGGATCCGCCACCGATGTCGCCTACCACGGACCCGTCGAGGTTTGTAAAATCCAGCCCACTGTGTTCCTTAAAGTATTGACCAGCTTTAATTTTCTGAAAATATAATTATTTAAGAAATATTTCTTGAACGCCAGCACCATATCGTAATATTTTGGGTAAAGCCCCTGATTGACTAAGATCAATAATTTGGATAACTGCTTATTAGTTAGTCAAGTACTAAATTATGTGCTATAAATTCAGCACGGAACCTGATGTACGTTATGATGGAATAAACATGCACAGGGCACGCTGGGAGTTTGCCAGTTTGGTTAACGGAAAAGAAGCGTTTGTATCAATAACATCCCACTCTGTTGTGGTTTTTATATTTTTACAGCAATGTGGCTCCACTTCCCAGTGGAGTTGTTGAAGTAGTGACTCATGCAAGGATATGGTTCCAGAGGTTCTGCCAGCCCTCTGGCACTTTGCCAACCAGTGAATCTCGGCAGACTATTCAGTCATGGGGTCGTGACATCCGTTTTATTGGATACACATTCTTTACCCCAAATCATTGACATTTACATTTAACAAAATTCTCTTATTCAGGTACCTTCTTTCCACTTTGTGTTTTCTACTTGTTCCATATCCCCACTCAACTTTTATTCTGATTTAAGATTTCAATTTTTGTCATGGCCTTAACTGGAACGTCTTTCATAACTGGTAGTTCTATAAACTAAGGGAAGGTGAGTTTATAGATATTAACATGTTTTATATGTGCATTAAAATAAACACAGCAAATGCTGGAAATGCATTTAAAATATTCTAATGAAAGGTTATTGACAATTTGGGTCTGTAACCAATCATTTCCTTTTACAGTTGCTGACTGACCTACTCTATATTTCTAACACTTCTGTTTTTATTTGAGATTTCTAGCATTTGCAGCTTTTCCTTTTTGTCATACATGCACATTATCAATTTTTGCTTTTATCGAAGAAATTAAGCCTTCACAATATACAAAAATCCACGAGGGAATTCTTCTGAGGAACAGATTACCCCATAACTAAATATCTTGCTAAATCTTCAGTTTATTATTAAAATAGATCTTGAATTTTAACCTTAGAATGTGTTTCACATGGTTGTTTTGCACAGTAGATTTGGTTGCCTAGTTACTTTTGAGGCAGGCCGAGCTGCAGTTGCTTTACAATTTGAGTTCAGTATAGATTTGGGTCAATTTGATTTGACAGGTGACATGTGCTAAATATAAGACTAAGACTGCCTATGAGCTGAATGACATAATGATTTCTCAACTCAACAAGTGGATTGTAACTCATTGCTTAATTCAATTGTCTAATATGTTCAAGAATAATTAAGATTGCCTTACATAATTTTTATTTTTATGTAAACCATTTTAATCATGCAGATTGAAAATGAAATGTTATTTTTTGATAAAATTGTGGTGTATTATTGCATCCCCATTCAAGAGGTACTGAATTTTTGTCCGATCTAATTAATTGTGCATTGGATGTCCTGTTCCATTTTAATTGCAGAGTCATTGGGTTGGATTTTGTCTTGGGGTCAGGTTGGGGTCGTGTGATCTGCATTTCGTGTTGCCCCCCCCCGACTCCAGATTAATGTGGATGAATGATGCAATTTTAACTTAATTGGCCAATTGAGTTCCAGCATGTGGGAACCCATGAACCAATTAGTGGTTTGAGTCTGAAAGTCGCCTCTGATGATGTCATCATTGCAGAGACTGCCTGGTCTCAGAGATTGCCTGGCCTTTGCTGTGAGTGGACCTGGATGCAAAATGAGTAGCAGCAGCAGCAGCAGCAGCAGCAGCAGCAGGAGAGAGAGAGAGAATTTTTTTCCATCCAGGTCCTCTCACAGCAAGGCCAGGCAGTCTCTGAAGACATTCAATGCAGCAGCATCAACTTTCACACCTAATACTACTACTCCCTTCATCACATCTCCGTTGTAATAGTGGACCTGCAGCCGATAGTCAGCTATCCACTTGTGCTCCCGCCAGGTTTCACTGGAGTGTTTCACATCAGGCGTACTTCACGTCGGAAAAGGGTTAAACTAGCTAAAACATTTCAAAATGGCATTACAGAGCCAATTTAGGGCTTGTTAAGGGCTTTAATGGCCTCTTCCGCCTCTTGGAGGCGGGACGGAGTCGGGAACCCCGCGACTGATTTTGTCAAAATTGCGTGGAGGTGGGATGGAGTCGGGACCCCTGACCCCGCAACTTTAACTCCCCACATGCCTCCAAACCCGACTCCACGGGTCATTGAAAATCCAGCCCATTATTTCTGTTTAAATCATTTATTCAGAGTTGCTCATATGCTTAATCTCCTAAAGTTGAGATCCCTTTTGATTTATAGTATTTTTAAATCTGTAATGTCCTCCAGAATAATCCTTTTTGGAATCTCTGCCTCTCCAGCCTTTATCCTTTGAAACCCTGCTTACAATCAAGCTTTTTTCGTCACCCCTTCTAATATCTCCCCCTGTGGCTCAGCGTTGATTTTTGTCGTCTTATACCTCTGTGAAACACCTTGGGACGTTTCATTTTATTGTTGTTTACATTAAAGGCACTCTATAAATGTAAGTTATTGTGGCAGCACTCCTTCAGTACCGCACTGAAGCCTTGACGGTGAGTACCAGCAAGTTATTCAACTGTTGTGGGGAGGCCTCATAGTTGGGTATGACCCTGCCTTTGCCTGTTATCCGCATATATCTTTCCAGCAGAGTTTGCTGGTTCACCATTAAGTTCGGGCGCCTGACCAATTTTCCCCTCCCTAGCCCAGAGACACTGTGGCCAGTTGTAATGCCTGTACATATGAGTTGGTTGACATATGAGGAGAGGTTGAGTAGATTGGGACTCTACTCATTGGAGTTCAGAAGAGTGAGAGGCGATCTTATTGAAACATATAAGATTGTGAAAGGGCTTGATCGGGTGGATGCGGTAAGGATGTTCCCAAGGATGGGTGAAACTAGAACTAGGGGGCATAATCTTAGAATAAAGGGCTGCTCTTTCAAAACTGAGATGAGGAGAAACTTCTTCACTCAGCAGGTAGTAGGTCTGTGGAATTTGCTGCCCCAGGAAGCTGTGGAAGCTACATCATTAAATAAATTTAAAACAGAAATAGACAGTTTCGTAGAAGTAAAGGGAATTCGGGGTTACGGGGAGCGGGCAGGAAATTGGACATGAGGCTGAGTTCGGATCGGTCGAGGCCCTGTAGGTGGCGTTGCGGGCCCAGGGGCTGAGTGGCCGGGTCCTGCTCCTACTTCTTGTGTTCTTTAGATTTGAGGTGAGGATCAGATCAGCCATGATCTTATTGAATGGCGGAGCAGGCTCGAAGGGCCGATTGGCCTACTCCTGCTCCTATTTCTTATGTTCTTATGTACTGTTGCACAGTCTGAGATAAGTGAACTCGGCTCAGAATAGCGTCTGAAACTGGAACTGAATGTACTCACTGAGCCACTGGGGAAACACTTGCCTGTTTTTAATTGCAACATCAGTTCTAGGTCATTCCATGAAGGTCAGTTGAAACCACAAGGAAAAAATTAGATCATCAATAAAAGAGGGGAGCAAATTTTGTTCCTACAAATGACATGCATCACCAATAAATAATGTGTGTATTACCGAAAAGTATTGATCAATTTAGTTTATTGAAATATGCAATAAATAGCACAAAAGAAAGACTTGCATTTATATAGTGACTTTCACGACCTCTGGATGTCCCAAAGAGTTTTACAGCCAATTAAGTACTTTTGAAGTGTAATAATTGTTGTAATGTAGGAAACGCAGTAGCCAATTTGCACACAACAATCTCCCACAAACAGCAATGAAATAAATGACCACATAGATTATTTGTTTTAGGTGTTGGTTGAGGGAGGATAATTGTTGGCCAGGACACCGGGAGAGCTCCCACGATCTTTGAATAGTGATGTTGGATCTTTTGCATCCACCTGAGAGGACAGATGGGGCCTCGGTTTAACGCCTCATCTGAAGGGTGGCACCTCCAACAGTGCAGCACTCCCTCGGTCGTACACAGAAGTGCCAGCCTAGGTCAGGTGCTCAAGTCTCTGGAGTAGGGCTTGAACCCAGAACCTTCTGACTTAGTTAACAGTATAGTTGAGCAGTAGTTTTCAAATTGGGCTTCCTGGATTCTAGGTAGTCCACTGTGACCATTCCTGTATTTTGATATGTTAAGTATTGTCTGTATTATTTGAGCTCCAGACTTCTTAATATTGCAAATGTTTCATTTTTCATTTAGCTTCAGTTACAATATTAGCTTCACCAATCAGCAGCACATGTATCGTAGTTACAGCATAGTTCATTAGCTTTGCATTTTCAATTTATCTTTATCACAGGTTGACCTATTGTCCTTCATGATAACTCCAGCTCTTTGTATTAACACTCCTATATCACTGCTCACAAGGCATTTCAGAATCACGTTTTCAGATTCGTATTTAAAATATATAGTGTGAATTTCCATGTAACTTCTGGCCACTGCAGCTTCGCTGATAGAGTTGTGGAAAACTTGGAAAAATAGTGTAAGAGCCGTTTACATTATGTTTCTGGAGTTTCCTCGATTCTTCGCTGAAGTTATGGTGGATGAGCGGAAGAACCCCCGCAGAAATTCACCCCCAATATCTCTAACTGCTAATGTACACTGCTTATGAATGACATCTTGAGACAATATTTGAGATGGCATATTGTAATGGATCCAACCACATCTAATACGCAAAATGTCTCAGACTTCAACAGTTTGACATTTAAATGGTTATTGTTTCATTAATCAATGTAGTTTATCTTCATTGAATACTAACCTTACATTTTTAGCTCTCTACTAGTTCCCTTTCTAGCATCCAAAACCGATCCCCTTAATTCTTTTGTTGCAAACCCAATTTATTCAGCTCTGATGTATGAGTATATATGTAGCCATCCTCTATTCAAGCTATTCCTCCCATTGTCCTGGGGTATCAGACCCTTTTATGCTATTGTTCTTATGGCTTAATAATGCCTTCTGAATGTCATTGCAGTTACTTCCCAGATATTAACTCTGTGCTTCAATAAAGAAGTAACTTCACAGGTTCTCCTGCGAATGTGATATCATCTTACAGCCATAAATTCACACTTTATAAGTTCAAATTCACAAATATAAAATGCCAATTGTGACAGGATGTCCACTCCCGCTTGTGTGGATCTGATTTGTCCTTGGTGTCATATAGTTAACACAGGCCGCTTTTAGCCTGTTGTGTTGCGTGACTAATGTGCAATGCTACAGGCTCAGTACAGTATTGGGTGCACTGACATAAAATGTTGTTCACACAAACTCAAGATTAATAGTTGAGATAAATTGAGAAGACAAAGCTTAAAATATGTAACTATTCATTTCAGGATAATGTATTAAAGTATTGGAGCATTTTAAAACTATTTCATGGTTGCTCAGCCCCCTGCCTGCGCCCCCCTCCCCCCCGGGCGAAGGTCTATTTTTATTTGCAAAACTCCGGCTCTTAGTTGAATCATTTATCCCCGAGAACACTGGTATGTCTTGTACCCACTATTTAGTTTATTCCTTCTGCATGTTATTTTTACATTTCTTCACTCATCCTGGAGATTTCCTCAAAAGAGGCTTCAGCTAGCCTAACACCAGCCAGTACATTTTCACTTGGGTCTTACTAACTCTTCCTTTTCTGGCAAGAACACAGCAGATCAGACTTTAGTCTCATCTCTTTGTAACCTTTATTCAGTATGTTCACATTGCTTCAGGGGATTATTAGGACCTGACCAAACAGTCTGAAGTATTATACTGTCTAAACCTGTAAATACATAATAGTGTTATTTACAATGGAATAACCTCGGTGCTTGGCACTGGTTCACAAAAGAAATGTGGTGCTTCAACCTTGGGTACTAAATCCTCCACTTTTTTTTTATCTGCATGCAATGGTGTGGAACATCGACTAGTAATTATTTAAAGTTCTATATTTCTGCAATAGTGATGTAATCTGCAGTGGGTTACTGGGGAAATAATGCTGCTCTCTCACTATTCTAATGGCATTTAGTTACAGTATTTCCACTGAGTGATTTTAAAATATAAACTACAAGAGTAAAACCTGAATGATTGATTAAGGAATATTTGAACCCCACATATGAAACTGCTACCTTGCAATTTTCACAGGTAGCATAATACCTGCAAGAGTTTTGACAAGCGTCTACATGTATGCAGTTCCAGCAGGGGTCACCAGAGAATTGGTCAGGGTTTCATTCCTGGTTTCTAATTATTTGCTGCTTCTCCCTTGCTCAGGGACACCAAGTCCTGTTGCAGCGATTCATTTCTGCCCTGGCTGAGGTCAGCTAACTCAACAGACTATCTTCTTACTTTTTGTGGCTATCCCATGAGGGAACAGAAACACAACAAGCCATTATGAGAAGTTCTGTTTATTGATTTTTATCAGCTGTCACTTCAATTTCTTTGTAAAATCAGCTTTTGTTCAGGTTAGATTGCTTTTAGCATTGGTGCATCAGTAATATAGGTGTAAAGATATAACACAGCAATTGATGTTTTGACTTGAAAAATCATAATGGGAACTGTACTGTCTTCAACTTGTTTCTGGGAAATATTCCATGCAGTATATACTATATAGGTGAAAAGCAAAACTGGAAATATGAAAAAAACAGAAAATGCTGGAAATACACAATAGATCTGTGAACATCTGGAGAAGAAAAGGATGGGTTAGTGCTTTAGGTGGAGACCCTTCATTGGACAGACCAGGAAAAGATGACAATCCCCTTTTACAGTCATGTCTATTTGCAACACCAGATTTCTGATTGGTCCCTTTGGAGGACAAGACTAGATTTCTGATTGGTCCCCTTGGATACAAGACACACCCAACAGTTTATGTGGAATGTGTAATTTGATCCTGCCTGCTGTTGATAACCCTGCAATGTGTAATTTGATCCAGTCTTGCCAGACTACAGAATGTGGAAGTCTAGTTAGCTTTGTGAAGATCCTCTCTTAATAATATTCTGCAATTGTAATTATAGTTGTTCTTGGCTGGTAAAATAAAAAACTTTATACTCTAATTAGTGGGTTAATTAATTCTTTGGAGTTTTATGTTTTTTTTCCTTCTGGAAGTGATAAAAATTCTTTAATTCTGAATGAAGGGACTATGTGTGGGGTCCATGTGTGTGGTGTACTGGTGTTTTGCTCATCTGTGCTGCTCCTAAGGTTTCACCGGAGTTTGTAGCTCTGGATTGTTGCAGATTGGACTGCAGGTTCAGTCCGGACTCTTGTGTGGGGCTGAGTGTGGCACGGCTGGAGTGCTCAGTGGGTGCACTCGTGAACATGTGGTTGGTAATGGCGCTGCCCCAGGAACCACGTATGAACGCCGTGCTGGGCCAGAGAGCGCGAGAGGCGGCAGGGCCCCGAGCCTGACACCATCAAACCCCGGGATCCTCACACGCTCGCCGAGACCGCAAGATGGGCAAGCTCGACCGGGTGAGCGGGATTTTAAACATCGGGGTCTGGGCCCGGGCCGGGTTTCCGCCCTTGGCTGATTCTCGCTGGGTTTGGGTTTTAAATTTTTTTTCAAGCTCCCGCCTGTTGCTGGGGAACCGGCCGCCCTCCGGTTTCCCCCCAACCAACTGACCCTCCTTCATCTCCTGATCTTCTCCCCAAGCACGTGCAGCAGAAACAGGCTGAAACTTCGGCCTGGTGTCTTGAAGACCAGGCCCCGTGGCTGCAGAGCCTGAGTCGGGTCCCCACACCCAGACTCCCACCCTGAGGCTGCGGCCTACTGCCCGCCAGCCTGCCCCACAGATCGCTAGCGATGGTCTGACAAGGGCCCTCCGGTGCGCATGCGTTGTTCTGGTGGGGCCATTACGGTGTTTAGGCCCGGCCCTGCCCCCCATGTGCAGAAGGACGCAGAAGACCGTGCAAATAATCACAGTGCCCTTTTATAGGATTGACCAAAACAGAGGGAAGTAGAAAGCTGCAAGCTTATGTCACAAGTACAGAAATGGTAACTGCTGTTGCAAAGATGCAGCTAATGAGTTTAATAGTCGATAAAGCAGAATTTTTTTAAAAGCTTGAAAAAGGTGTAAAGGACTGTATACAATTGTCAATCAGGCTGTGAAAAGACATGAGAAAGACTGAAGATGAAATAAAACTGCTCCAAAATGGAAAAGAACGCAGTGTAATGTGAATGGGAGAAA
This sequence comes from Squalus acanthias, assembly GCA_030390025.1. NCBI lineage: Eukaryota > Metazoa > Chordata > Chondrichthyes > Squaliformes > Squalidae > Squalus > Squalus acanthias. Next base: position 39,083,966 of record CM059434.1, read on the forward strand.
TTGGAAGGAATATTGGGAAGACACCTAAGCTCTAAGGGGAAAAAATTCATTAGCGACCATTTTAGGTCTGTCTCTAACATCACCTGGACGCTAAATTTAGCGCTCGGTGAAAAATAGCGGCGGTGATCGCTAACTTCAGTTTTCGCGCCCCAAGAGGAAGGTGGAGTGCTAATTCAAGCGCTCCACTTCCTTCTTGGAGCGCTAACCCCGAATATCGGGACAGTGCATTCTGCAGCGCTACGCACTGGGCCATGTAGCGCTGCCGCATGGAAGGGCTTGTCCCCTTATTAAATAGGAGGGCCCAAGTCCACAACTCTGCGGGGTCCTACCTGGATCACCGGGGAGCGGGGTGCCGTGCCAGCAGCCCAGCCCTCGAGGAGGACCGGGCTGCCAGATCGCGGCACAGACCCCGCGTTCAAAGACGCAAGGGGCCGTGACAAGTAAGTCGGCCGTTTTTGTTTTTTTCCTGCCCGCCACCTCCCCTTTAGTTATCGCCCCGCGAGCCTCCTGCCGCTCCGTTCCCACCCCCTGAATCGGCACAGATTCAGGGTGCGTGGGCCAATTTTGCAGGTGGGACGAAAACGGGGCGCTGCACACGGTGATGTCATCATCACCTGCAGAGCGGGGCGCTACCGGTTACCGCCGCCGCTAAACTCCCGCTGAATTTAGCGGGAGTTGTTCGTGTTGCTGCGCCCGGACGAAAAGTCGTTAACGCCCCCGGGGGCGCTAACGAGAGGCACAAATGCACCGAATTTTTAGCCCTAAATGTTTAAATGGTAAATTTTATGAATGTATACTTGTGATGTGCCAAATTCACCCACTGGGAGCACAGATTTACAAGATTTACTCTTGAATATCCATATTCGGACCAAAGGGCTTCAGAATACCTAGGAGATGGCACAGTGCGTATTGTAATGTATGTATCATTATTCTTGACCATCGATTATCTAAGGAATATTTTGAGAGTGAAAACTTAAATTAAAAAAAAAAGCAAGACTTGCGCATTTATATCGGGCTTTTCGTGACCTCAGGATGTACCAAAGTGTTTTACAGCCAATGAAATACAGTTTTGAAGTGCAGTCACTGTTGTAATGTAGGGAAGCGCTGAATGTGTAAGGTGTAGACAAATCCGGATATTCAGAGGCTGCTTTAGCTGCCAAGAAGGTTTGGGTTGTCAGAAATCCTTCATTTATTTTGTTTTAAACAAATATACAGAAAAGGAAGTAGGTTTATGCACATTTCTAAAATCTTATTTCGATTATTTAAGGAACAGCCTGTAAATGCAATGTACATACCTTGGCTCAGTGGAGGACCAACTTTTATTCCTTTGCAGAGCAGGAGATTGAACTCGCTGTTTCTGCTTTTATTTGTCTCTGATTCCATATTTCCTATGTACAATACTGTTCAATGCTATCTCTTTTGATCTATCTATCAATCTAGATTCATCACCGAGAGTTGAAGGATATACTTTTTTTATAATGGGTAGTAGTTGGGGCAAGCCAATCAACCGAGTGTGAGAGCCTGAAGTGTGTGCGCGACAGCCTGTAAGTGTGAGGCTTACTGGAAGTGCGCACTATATACAAGACTTTTAATATAGAATTAATGGATCTCCCATTGCTTTACTCATGGTAAATCGAATAATAAATTGTTCTTTTACTAATGGAAGTATTATACTGCTTTTAAGTTGGCCTGTCTCTTAAGGCCAGAAAGTTTAATTATCAGCAAACACAGACTGAGGTCACTCGCAGTTTAATTCTGGTCAGAGAAATTTTCTGATTGAAATGTGCTTGTTGGTTTCATATTTTCCAGCATTTTATAGTAGTTTAAATTTTTTTCATTGGACCCAGAGACGGATGGAAAACTAAACTGACCCCTAATGCAACCCCGCAGGAAAATGCAGCCTGCAACCGCTGTTGACTTCTTTAACCACCACACTATGCCATGCCACTCACCACCTGCCACCCAAAATGAATGAAGAAAAGAAATCATACTTCAAAGAAAAATAAACATACAGAAACAGTCATTTGACACCATAGACAGAATGGGCTTGAATTTCCGTGGGGGTTCTCCTGATTGTCAGCTGTAACCTTGATGTACTAGGAGTACTGTGAACAGTTCTGGTCTCCATATTATAAAAAGGATATAGAGGCACTGGAGAAGGAGTGCAATAAAGATTTGCTAGAATGATACCAGAACGGTTATACACATCAGGAAAGATTGAACAGGCCGGGGCTCTTTTCTCTAGAAAAGAGAAGACTGAGGAGTGACCTGATAGAGGTTGTTAAGATTATGAAAGGGTTTGATAGGGTAGACGTAGAGAAGATGTTTCCACTTGCGGGGGAGACCAGAACTAGGGACCATAAATATAAGATAGTCACTGATAAATCCAATAGGGAATTCAGGAGAAACTTCTTTACCAAGAATGTGGAACACCTTACCACAGGGAGTAGTTGAGGCGAACAGCATAGATGCATTTAAGGGGAAGCTAGATAAAGACATGAGGGAGAGAGGAATAGAAGGATATGTTGATGGGGTTAGATAAAGAGGGGTAGGAGGAGGCTCATGTGGAGCATAAACACCAGCATGGACCTGTTGGACTGAATAGCCTGTTTCTGTGCTGTAAATACTATGCAAGACTATGCGAGATCTGCAGAAACCCCCGAGAAATGGCATAATTTGTGTTTCTCTGGAGTTTTCATGGATCTTCCACTGTAGTTACAATAGGCAAAGCCTTGTGGAAATTCAACTGCAATGTCTGTAACCTCTTGAGTGGCTTTACCAAGCACAGTTTGAATAATAAAAAAAGGAAATCTGATTTGCAGTCTGAACAGCAGTTAAACTCTGACCTCACCCAGTGTTTATTCAACAGTAATTAGACTGTTTCCGTCTTTTTTTTGTTCCAATATATCCTGCCCAATAGCACTGTAAATCTTAGTCATGAATTGCACTTTACAGTCGAAATGTGTGAATTGTGTACCCTGAGGAATGGTTTTTAAATGAGAACATAGGAGGTTTGCATTTAATCAAAAATATTAACACCAGGTTCATTCTTGTTTTTGGTACAAGGCTTAGTAGATCACTAAAAACTTTTAAAACGCTTTTTGGCCACGTAGCCCATTATCATTACTTATACTTTTTACTTTATTTGGTGATCTGCTTCATAGTTAGCTCAATCCTTTGTACTGTGTTCCTTCTACTGTGGCCTCGTGCTTTAACCCCCTCCCTATACCCCATATTGGAGGCTGTGTCTTCAGCCATCGAGGCCCTACGCTCTGGAATTCCCTCGCTAAGCCCCTCCACCTCCCTCTCTTTTTAAGAACCTCATTAAAACCCACATCTTTGATCAAGCTTTTAGCCACCCATCCCAATATCTCTTCCTTGGGCTCGCCGTAGAATTTTGTCGCATCACACTTCTGTGAAGCACCTTGGAATGTTTTTTTACGTTAAAGGCACACTACAAGTGTTAGTTGTTGAGAGAGTATATGAAGTCGCCATATGGTCGTCTTGGGCAATTTGTTCTGGCTATGAAGATGGATCTCGTCTGTTCTAGGCCTCTGCCGGTGCTGTTCTGAATATGCCGTTAAGTTATTCTGTGTTATTGTAGTTCATGAATGGCTGTACCTTGGATATTCCCCTCCCTCCCTTCATTCCTGTAGGAGGGAACCTGATCTCTCTTTCAGTGACTCTCCACAACAGCGTGACTGAAATGGAGAACTTTGCTTAATCTGGGTGGAGCCTGCTGATGTGGAGCAGTGCATTGGTGCTCGATGTGAGCTGTACCCCAGTGCCATCTACGAACTGATTTAGTTATTAAAATTACAAGTCGGCAGATGTTGAACATTGTTATTGGGGAAGAGAGGAATGAGGAAATTAGATCCTAATGCCATCAATTTGCTGAGTTCTTAAAATTGTTGTAGCAACAATCCAGATAAGTATCCTGCAGTTCAAGTTTTTGTTGCTTGATCTTTTCTTATTCTTCTGGAGTTCTGGCTCTTTGGTTTGCCACAATCTGGATGATGTGTATCCATTTTGTTTTCTCTTGTGAAGTAGTTTTTTTTCGAGGTCTTGCATTCAGTATGTGATTTTCAATTTTGGAGCAAATGCTGCTTTAATTGTGGGGTAGCTGACTTTTTAATACAATATCATTTTTGTGCAACTTTTAGTTTTTTGTTTTAATCATTATCATCTGCGAAGATGCTTTTAATAATAGAAGAAATTTGTTTGTTTAAATTTTTTTTTTTACCTTTTAGGGAGTTGGGTTCAAATTTAGCCATAGATAGGATACAGACTGTCGATAGGTTATGAAGGTTCCAAATAGATGGTTTAGATCTAATTTTGAAAAAAAAATTTCAGCAAAATACTCTACCTGTATGACTACATGAGTGGTTGATTGAATTTGTAGTTCTTATTAATTTCTCCAAAAATGATTTTAAAACTGTAAGTTTGTTATGAAGCGTATTCTGCTGCTATGCATTAGGAGTAGACTGGGTAACAAAATTGTAAATATTATACAGGTTATGGAAAAGTATGCTAATTATTTTTCATTAAAGCTACCGTACACTATTTGTACTGGTCAAGTGGCCTTACACCACTGGATTGATATTTATGTACTCATTTCTTTTCTCTTGTTAAATGTACCAGGAACAAATCAATTTGTAATTAATTGTTATTTTATTTGTTATATAGCTTTATGCCAGTTCTTACAGGCTTCTAAAGGCAGAGATGGTGCTGGCCGTGTCAGTTCAAGTACAGACGAAGGTAAAATCCCTTCTGATGGTCCTATGTCATCCTTGTGACTCTAGTGACCTTTTGATCTTTTAACTATCCAGTTCCTCCTTTTCACAGCAATGTTGCTTAGCAGGTGACGGGACTTCCAGATTGTATTTTGGGCTCCTCGCCTGGATACAGCTCTTGGAACAGCCTTTCTTTTTTTTAATTTTGTGGTGTTTTCTTGAAGCTCTTCCTCCTTCTGAAAAGATGCCGTCTCTGTTTTGTGCGCTTTTCTCTTTATCTAATGCAAAAAAAACCACAGCAAGCTTTCAGAATTTATTCTGTTAAACAAAGACTGCAGTTAGCAGTGCTTGTAGCTTTCTCTTGATTTACTCCTGTACACTGCAGTAATGGCTAAAAGTAATAGTTTCCCCCACTTGAAAGATTTTAATAACACCAAACTTTGGCATTTCTGTTTACTTGCTAACCTATTGGGATTTCAGAGGAATAGTGTAAAAAAAAAACTGGCTTATATTCAAAAAAAATATTTGCAGACGAGCAAAAGAATGACTATTTTCTGACTAGCACATAAATATGGACACAAAAAAGATGACTCTTAAAATAGGTGGTGACTTGTGCAAAGATCTTTTTATACCTTTTCTTTCCTAATTGAAACAATCCGAAAATAGAATGAAACTCTGCATTATTTTTAACTTGGAAGTATGAAAGATCAGCACTGTGCACTTTTTAAAGCTTCATTATGCACATATAAAGCCATATAAATTTTGGCCTTAAATAATACTTTACAGTGTTTGTTATGTAAGTATCTTTGTGCATTCTTGACCACTTTTATGACCAGTACTTTATGGATTCTGCCTTTCCTTTTGTAGGGTGACTTATAATGATGCATTCTGTCCTTTCTTGGATTTTGGTCACTGCTGTGCTGTTGTACTTGTGTTTAGGATGGAAAACTTTTATCAGTCCGTATGTTTGTTTTCTTTGTTTCAGGTGAAAACTATGAGCAGAGTCCACTGCGAAGAACTTTTAAATCTAAAGTGTTGGCTCACTATCCAGAAAATGTGGAATGGAACCCTTTTGACCAGGATGCTGTTGGGATGGTTAGTATGCATAACATGTTCTGAGAAACTGGTCTAAGTCCAAACAAACAAGGAAACCTTTTTTTTCTAGAAAAGGAATAGATTTCCTTGTTTTTACATCCTGAACCCTGGGTGGCAATCGTGGGACAAGTTCGTATGGTGAGCTTCAGATCTTGACCGTACCTTCAAGTGAAAGCTTGAGCTGAGGGCAGATGCTTCCTCATGCGGAAAGAAGAGAAAGTGGTAATTGAGTCACCTCAGGCAACAATTGAGTATCTCCTTTTTTTCCCCAATAGAAGCCCGAAAGCCAATTTATCTGTTATTGTAATTGGACAATTGGTATGGTGGTCGGGAGGGTCCCGATCGTGGGGGGCGGGGAGCAGATGGTGGTCGGGAGCGGGGGGGGGGGTCCGATGGTGGTTGGGGGGTTCGCTGGTGCCGGGGGGGCGGGTGGGGCAGACAGATTGCGGGGTGTGGGATTTACTGGGTAGCTTGTTGGGCCTGGAGGAAACACTCCTGCTCCTCCTGCCCCACAAGCAGTGCTTTAAAGGCACTTACTTCATGGATTCAGCCCTTCTCGCCTCCTTTCAGCTTCCGGGTTTCCAGAGGCCTGGGAAACCCGGCCGACATGAGTTTAAAAATAGAATGACTGTCAAAATGAAGGCAGGCAGCCTCATTATAATATTTAAATGACCAACTCGCCTCCCATGAGCGGATTGATCATCCGCACCTCGTCCTGCCTCCGTTAAAACCGGAAATGGGCGGGTTTGAGGCAGGTTGGGTTCCGGTTTCAGATTTTTTGAATTTTAACCTCTGACCGGACACCATCCCATCCATTTTTTCAGAGTTAAGATTCAGGCCATAGAGTCTAAACCAGGAAGTATAAATTAGAATATTTAATTCATTATAAAATCATGTACAGAAAGCAAAATAGAGATAGAAGGAAAGATGGGATTAAGAGAGGGAGATAAAAGAGACAGGAAGAAAGAGTAAAAATAATTTTTTTAATTTTTCTTTTAAATCTCAAACAATAATTAATTCTAAAGGAATGAGACTCCACACTTGTAAAATTAAATTTTCAATGCAAGGCAACTCGGACAGCAACTTCCAAATTTCAGTGTTCAACTGCGCATGTATGGACTCCGGAAGTTGCTGTCTGATTTACTCCATAATAACGCTGAGCGCTGTTAGCCTCACCGTTATTCTTAATGCAAAATCCGGGCCAATAAGTATTTTCCTCTCCCACCATCTTAAAATCTTGTGGTAACAGCACAGCTAGTGAGTATTGTATGAATGAATCCGGCAACTCATTTTTAATCCGCACAGTGCTACAATCCTGTACAGCAGAATAAGCTGTGGGGTAGCTGGCATAATTTTAGCTACCATACTGTTGACAGTAAATGAAATAAATGGATAAGAAATGATCTAAAGTTAAGTTTTAAGAACAAGCACTGTTGACGAGGTTCCCTCTTTGATAAAATAAAATTCAGGAATTCCTGTAAATCACAAAACCAAACGGCCACAAAGAGTTGTATTTTGTTTCCCTTCTGTCGGTTTATGTGAATCTGAAGGCCAATTTGTGAGAACTGACTTGGAGAAGTTACTGATTTCAACTTATTAAACGAATTGAATTAATTGGTCAAGGTGTAATCTTTCACATGGGTTGCCATAGTAGTCTTGTGATTTAGCTCCCTCACACTGCTGGGTTTCATAACTTCTAACACCATGTCCTAATTCCAAAGACATTGGCATCTGCCCAAAGCTAAACAGTTCCTTCATTACAGAAAATGTTTTTTTTAGTATAGAGCAACAGATACAAGAAATAACAACAGAAAATGCTGCAAACACTCAGCAGGCCAGGCAACCTCTGTGGAGAGAGAAACAGAGTTAACGTCTCAGTTCTGACGAAGGGTCAGAGACCTGATACGTTAACTCTGTTTCTCTCTCCACGGATGCTGCCTGGCCTGCTGAGTGTTTGCAGCATTTTCTGTTGTTATTTCAGATTTCCAGCATCCGCAGTATTTTGCTATTGTAACAGATATAAGATGCTAGTCGGTCAACGGGTATACTGACCTACTCTCCCTTTACTCAGAGAGTGGCGAGAATGTGGAACTCATCACTACATGGAGTGGTTGAGGTGAATAGCATAGATGTATTTAAGGGGAAGCTAGATAAGTACATGATGGAGAAAGGAATAGAAGAATATGGTGATAGGGTGAGATGAAGTAAGGTGGATGGAGGTTTGTGTGGTATAAACACTGGCATAGACCTGTTGGGCGAATGGCCTGTTTCTGTGCTGTAAATTCTATGTTAAATATAGGGAAAAATACAGAATTCTCAATACATTGCTCATGTCCCAGGCCGACAAATATGACAAATTAATGAATCTGTTGGGATCCCTTCATGGATTCTCAAGAATCTATGGACGTCCGTTTGAAAGCCTATGTTTTAATGTCATGTGCTTTGCACTGTTGTGTATATAATCTAACTTTCTTGTATTTTTTTGTTCAAGCTATGCATGCCCAAAGGGCTTTCCTTTAAAACACAGTCTGACAACCGAGATCCACAATTCCATTCGTTTATCATCACCCGTGAAGATGGTTCTCGCACCTATGGATTTGCCCTCACGTTTTATGAAGAGGTGGCTAGTAAACAGATCTGCAGTGCAATGCAGACATTGTATCACATGCATAATGCAGAACAATATGATATTCTTCACACCTCGTCTACGATCTGCATAAACTCATCTGAGAGCAACTCTGATAATTGCAGTGACGTACCTACTGGAATGACAAAGCTACAGCGTTTTAATTCGTACGATATTAGCAAGGACACGCTGTATGTCTCGAAATGCATTTGCTTGATTGCACCTATGCCTTTCATGCAAGCCTGTAAGAAGGTGCTTGAGCAACTCCATCAAGCTGTGACGTCTCTTCAACCTCCTCCACTACCACTAGAAAGTTATGTTTACAATATACTGTATGAGGTGCCACTGCCACCAGCAGGGAGGTCTTTAAAATTTCTGGGTGTATATGGCCCAATTGTTTGTCAAAGGCCGAGCACCAATGAGTTGCCACTTTTTGACTTTCCAATTAATGAAATGTTTGAGCTATTGGGTCTGGAAAATGTGCTACAACTCTTCACCTGTGCATTGCTGGAGATTCAAATCCTGCTGTACTCCCAACGTAAGTCCAACATTTATGAATTAATTTTACATTTTATGGAAGATACAGTATATTGACTACTAGTGACTACTATAGAAAATAATAGTATACCTGCAAGAGATTACAAAGGCAATAATTTAATCGAGGGGTTCAGATCACAACCTGAGTGGAAAGTAACAAATTAGCTTCAATGTTAAAATAGAGAAGGAAAATATAGAATCAAAAATAGTTGATTGAGAAGAGCAACCTATGGAGAGATTTAAGAGGATTTAACCTGGATAAATAGGAGCAAAATTAACTGGTGGAACAGTGAGAAATATCGATGTGCGAGATTGGTACGGCACAGTATAGTCCAGTGAGAAAAAATAGAGCTGCGTCTAAGTTACAGTTCCATGAATCAATAGTTAGATTATGCCGAAAATTGCTAAAAACAGAACGTATGAAAAAGCTGAAGCTAGTGGCACAAAAAAACAGTTGGGAGAAATACTGTAATCTACAAAAAGAAACAAAAAGGTTAGAGAGCGAAAGGGGAATATGAAAAATAAACTTGCAGCTCACATCAAGGGAAACCAAATATGTTTTTATAAACCTGTGGGGGAGGGGAGAGGAAGAGAATCATTGAGGAGGATAAGGAAATGGCAAAGATGCTTAATGAATACTTGCTTTAATATTTATAAAGGAGATTGAAGGAAGTCTTCAGAAACTTGTGAATGAGGACATGGAAGAGCAACCAGATGATGATATATGCATTAATAAGAAAATGAGGGTTCTTAAAATTGACGTGTCCAGGTGATATTCACCCCAAAATACTGAAAGTGCTTCTTGAAGAAGTAATGGAGGGGACTAAAAATAATTTTTCAAATTTCATGTGCCAAAGGACTGGAGGATGGTAAATGTTGCACCTTTGTTCAAAAAGAGGAAAGGATAAGCAAGACTACAGTCAACCTGTTAGCCATATGTCAGTCATAGGTAAATCACTTAAGATATACATAATTCGAGATAAAATAAATGAATACTTAAAAGGGCATGGATTGATAGATACAGTTATCATTGATTTGTGAGAGGTAGGTCATGTATGACTAACCTGAATTTTTTTTCAGAGAAGAGCAGAAAATATAGATGGGCTGCAGTAGATATTGTTTATCAAATGCATTCTGGAAGTTCACAAAGTACCGCATAAGAACTTGGTTGAGAAAATTAGGGCCATGACATAAAAGAGAAATTGGTGGCATGACTCAGAAAAATGACTGAAAACCAAACAGTAATTGGTCAAACTGTGGTCAATTGATGTTCCTCTGAATTACTAGTGGGGAGCTCTAGGGATCAAAGTTATTCTTCATCTACCTATAATGTATTGCATGTAAACCTTTTGGCTGCCATTTTTCTTGCTAACTGAAATTTCTCAATTCTAAAATATGGCTTTAGAGACTCGTGGGCCAGGCCTGTCCCATGGTGCAACTTATGCACACAATGGCTGCGATTTTGCCGGTGCTCAGAGGGCAGGTTCGGAGGCGGGTCCGCTGTCAAAATCGACATGATTGACAGCGGGTTGGGAACCCGCTCTGAACCCGCCTCCATGTAAGTTTCCAAAATGTCGGGTCTGCGATTTCAGAACAGACCCGACACCAAGCGGCGGGGGAGGCATTTAAGATAGTTAAATGCTTGTTAAACGCTTGTTAACTGCTATTTTGCCAGTCTATTTCTATTTTACCACTTTTTTTAATGAGGTTCACGTCGTTCAGAGATCACATCAGGTAAGTAGCTAGGGTTCTCTATGTCTCCCCATTGCTGTGAATAGGTGACAGCTGCAAAAGTGGTATTAAAGCTATCATTTTATAGCTGTTCACTTTCCAATGTCAGAAGCTTGAGCCTTCAGGACTTGGAAGACACTTTTGAGCTGAATGCAGTTTGGAAGTGTTTGGAGTAAACTCTCTATCCACTGTCACCTCCTTGGAGCAAGCTCTCACCATTGACCGATCGCTTCTGTCATCTCAACTTCAGCTGCCATCTATTCCAGCAACATCGGTGCCCTTGAAAAATCTCACCTTGGCCCTCTGAATCCCACCAACATCAGCAGGCAAACCAACATCACCAACAACAGCACCAACCTTCTCCGCAATCACCTGATGCTGCACAGGGCACAGGCCATCAGCACCCGACAGCATTGCTGCCCAGGAGGCCAGCGATGGCATCACCATGGCCAGATTTACCTCACTTGACGCTGTACACCATGGTTGCCACATGATGCGCCAGGTTGACACCACCCCACACCAGCACCATAAAGCATCCCTACAATGTCCAAGCCATTCCTTTCACACTCATCACAATTGGTTGGGGAGGTGGGTGGGGGAAGTTATGTCTCAACATTCACTGGAACTCAATAAGACACTTCCAAAGGTGAGCACAGATCTGTCCAATAAGGTAAAGTGTTGAAAATAGAGATTTCAATGTTTGACAACACATTAACAGAAACTTCACGTGAACATTGGCTAAACCACCCAAGTGCCTACCCTTGTGTGTTGTTAGTTCGTATGCTTGCAGTAGGATGAGGGTGAGTGTGAGGGGTGGCTAGTGAGATGGGGAAGTGATAATGTAGATAGAGAGCGATGGGTGGAGGTGCAAGGTAAGTTGGTGTGAGTAAAGATGTGCAGGAGTAGGGTAGGGAAGGCAAAGTGATGTGGATGTGATGAGTGGCACAGCAGGATGTGGTTGAATGTGGCTTGGCAGTAACGTTTCGTGATCTACTCAGATCATTGAAAGGCTTGTGCCACTGCAGCCTGGTCCTCCTGACGACATCCCTGCTTGTGGCCTCCTGTGCAATGTGCAACCAGGCTGCGTTGATCTCCTGGGGAGGTCTCTTCCGCTCATGGGAAGGGAATAGAACCTCCTTGCGAGCTGTGTCTCCCTCCATAAGCATATGGAGGGAGTCATGGGAGAGCCTGGGTGCAGCCGTGCACCTCTGTGCAGTGCTTGTCAGTGTTTGCAGCACCTCAATGCTGTAGAACACTGACAGCACAACTGTCAAAATCAATGTGTCCATGGCCCCTTTAAGGAAACCGGCTGATGACGCATCATCAGACCCACTTCCTATTAATTGGTCGGGAATCTCGCAAGGCGGGCTTAACAAGCCCAATCAACGTAAAATCACTTGGAGAGTGTGGGCTGCAGTAGGCAGCGGGCTGGGACCGTGACGCCAGCCCCGGACCTGCCTCGGCAAAATCGCGGCCCCATTACACCCCCTCCCCCTCCAGCTTCTAGCCACTCAGTGTCATGGGAGAGGCAAAAATAAAAGAGAAAATACCTCACTTTGGGGAAAAAACTGTAGGAATTTCCTCTCTGACCCCCAAAAGGTGATCAAACAAGTTCCAGGAGACCTTTGCGACTATGAGACGCATTGCCAATATCCCAGCTATTTTATACACCGTGATGTCAACCACAGTTAGGAACTTGTCCCTTTTGAACATTTGCAACAAATCCACACTCAAATGCACGAGCTGGCAACTTGTTACATAGGTCGGCGGCTGTCTGTGAAAAGAAATACCTCCTGATATCTAACCTAGGTCTATGCTTATGTAACTTATACTTATGCTCCCTGGCCCTCCCTAACCTATTTAACTCAAATAGCCTGTTCACATAGATCGAACTTAATCCTTTCATTATTTTAAAGACTATAACCTTAGTTCCTGTATCTCAATTTTTTGTGTTGCGTTATTTAACATTTATACAGGGAAAAGGCTATTTTAACATTTGCTTGTCATGCTATGATTACAGGCTTCTGGCAACTAATGGCACTGTACCGTGAGTCATCCAGGTCTGCCCACTATTCTACTTTTTCACCTGATTTCGGGGTCTTTTGAACCCAATTTTTTTCTACCTAATTTGTCGGGCAACTGGGGATCTCCACTCTCCACTGGACTTGTGTGAAGCCACCTCGATCCACTTTTGGGTCTCGGGCTGTAGCCCAACGATTCTCCACCTGCCCTGTTTGCTTTCCTTGTTATTAATTGCTCTGGACTGGAGCCCAGCACACAGACCTACCAACCCATTTTGTGGCAAGCTGGATTGATGTATGGGCTGTCGACTGTCCTGTCCTCACTGACTTCATAATATTTGTTAGGCTTGAAACCTGACCACTGCTATCTCCTTGGATTTTGAATCTCTGTCCCCCCCAACCACATCTGCCCCAACTGTGACCTCTGATCTCGCCAATTCTCCCCCTCTCTTTCCTATACTTAGCAGCACCTTTTCTTCCCTCTTGGAGTTTTCTTCCAACTGACCAATCTTCATGCTGGCTAAACAAACAGTAAACTCTTTAACAAACTGAATCCTTTGCAAGCATTTAGTGATATACCAAACAATTATATAGTATTAACTCTTAAGTATCTTAGCAAACTAAAAACCTGTAATTTTAAGTGGGCTTTTAGTTTAAAAAAAATCTTTCAAGTTGCTGTGGGTGGTGCAACAATGCCTGCCATGGGAGTCCCATATGCTTAGTGATTATACAGACATATATATCCATCAATTTCCATTTCTTTATTTTATCCAACATTGCTTTTATTCCCAGCAACACCAAAAATACGATAAGAATGCTGGATTTTGGTATTCTGACAAATATGTCAAGGAACCAAGACAAATCCATAACCCCCTTGTCTAAACTCCTCAGTAAGGAACCATCTGGGATTTACCGACCATCTTGGGTCTAGGAGTGAATGATGCTTAGGTTTGGCTCGCTGAACTGTCTTACATTGCCCAGTTTGGATTGAATATGAGTTCATCTTCCCAACCCTCAATTAGGATACCCACAAGATGCTGAGCGAATGAATTAACCCTTTCCTGCTAAATCATCAAAGAAGAAGTCATACACTAACAATCGTTTATTGACTTCCAAATCGTAATTATCACTACTTAAGCATTGAGTATATAAATAATTAGTAACATAAATTGTAGACAGAGTCATCTAGCAATTTGAATAACAATTAATAGATAGTCACTTAACAAAATGAATAACCGACGTTATAAAGGCAGTTCAGTATATCACTGTAGTGCAGCATTAACTAGATTCTTGATCATCAAATTATAGTTGACATCAGTGTCTGAGACTACTGCAAATTGAGATCAATTTAGGACCGACTCCTTGGATAACTGACAAGTTAACAACATTAAATAACCAGTCTATTGAATAGATTAGAGTCTATGTGCAGGTGGTTAGCAATGTTCTAGAATTTACACAACCGTGTCGTTATGGATGAGTTGATTATTTGCATATTTTTGGATGGTGATATTGGGTGATGAACCTCTCTTGGTAAAGGTGTTATCCGTTTGACGTGGATCCTCTGCTCCGGGCCAAACCTACCTTATCTACTAGTAACTGTATCTGAACTAGGTGGCTTAACTCTCGCCTTCCTTAATCTCAGACAATTTACACATTGAAGTGACACACTTATCTCTGCCTGTCACTTCCTCGTATAGCCGTACAATCTGACTTCTATAACCACTTCCTCTTTGTACTGGTTATACTTTGGCACTTGTAAATGTACCGTTCTGCATATACAAGGTAAAGATTACTACAGAAGACGACTCTACATCTAATGTAAACAGGGAATCTAAAATAATCCAAGAGGCATGCCAAAGACCCTTTTATATACCTTAGTATAAAACAAAATCCTTTCCATTCCATTGACTAATTGAGTGAATTGACGAATCAGAAGAATTCACCTCATAGGTGTCAATCACTTCTAACAGTCATATAAGTGCCCTGGAAGACCTCTAAATTAATGGATGCCTAGGCATGCCAAAGCAGTTTTACTCCCGAGCTCCTCAATCTTTTCTTTAACAGAGGGTCTTGCACTGGATCAGCTAAAGCATGATATATTTACATCTCATGGTTTGTGCCTTCCAAAATAGATTTTCTGTCACTAGTGAGGAATGTTTTGTTTAAATGTATATCTTCATGGCTTTAATTAGTTTCAGCCCTTTGGATTCCCCAGCATTCAGTTTAACCATTCCCTTTAAGCTGAAATTCCATTTTGAGGACCCATTTCAGGCAATTTACAGGGCATTTTCCTTATTATATATCAGCACAATAATACATTCTCCAATGCACACACAATCCTCCGTTATCAAGCAACACACAATGTACAAATATAAACACAATTGTGGAAATAGTCTGAAAATGCCACATACTGCCACAATATTCTGTAGTAAAAACACAATTTCACTTGTGTTAAATAGCTCTTATAATTTATTGTATGTAACATTAGACTCACCACAAGCATTACCATGGGAGCTAAATAAATAATCTGGACTTGGAATTAAATTGGTGAAGTTTACTGATACTGGAAAGAATAGCAAACTGCCGGGAAGAATGTAGGAGACTAAAAGGGGAATGTAAACAGACTAGCAGATTGGACAAGTAAGTGGCAAGTACAGGTTAATGTAGAAATATGTGAAGTTTTGGGAGCAAGAATGGAAAATACATTTAAATTTGTTGGTGTAGTGGAGGAACAAAGGCTCGTGTGGAGCATAAACACCAGCATGGACCTGTTGGGCCGAATGGCCTGTTTCTGTGCTGTAAATACTTTGTAATGCTGTAACCTGTTTGCAAACCCTCTCTATTATGTAAAAATGTAAAAATACTATATATAAATTCCAAGACATCAATTCAAATTACAATCTACATTCAATCTTCACCTTCAGTTCCATTTTTGACAACTGAACAATGTATTTCTTAGCTTGAGGTGAATCCCACCCAGTTTTTCTCTCCTTCCGTAAGCAAGAAAAACAAATTGAAGGAAGAAATTCAGTTAAGGAAACAATTCTAAGAACGACTGGGGAGTGGGTTTCATAGTGGGTTACAGAACTTGGCTTTCATTTTTGGGGACTCTGGATTATCGACATTAAAGATAAATAGCACAAAACTGCCGCTAATTAGTATCAAATTAGAAATATTATTCAGACTACCAGAATAGATGGTGTGAGACATGGAAAGAAGCACTGAGGCAGTTGGAGTGGAGGGTTGTTCAGATATTGGGGTTAACATAATTTGGGAACAGTAGAGGGAGTTTCTTTTACTGTACATATAGTTATAGTTGTGTCACATCTGATCTGGTGGGAGGGTTGATGCTGATACTCGGTGCCAAAGTAGAGCATTGATGTCATTCACCTTAATTCGATAATTTATCAGTCTATAAAAGTAGCAGTAGGTAATCAATGCCCTAATTTAACCAAGGACAAGTGAGAAGTAGACATAATAAATGAAAAGTGGTTGAATTAAAAAATTCCTAATGGCCTTTCCATTTTAATACATATCACACCATTTACAGATAACATTATATTCTACTTAATTGAGGAGATATTACCATTCAAAATCTTTGAAATTAAATTAGGTTTTAATTTCCCATTCTGATTAATTCATTATGCTGAGTTATCTCAAATTTTCAATTGATGCAGGGTGTCAACTGCAGTACAGATTTGCCAGGTACTCCGAAGGAGTCAGTTTTGACAACTGCTGGTTGGATCTAGTCTGCACTGTCGCTATTTATCTTAGTCAGTTATCTTTGACACTTTCCTAAATGAAGTTTACATTGTCGGTGCCTCAGTGGCCTTGTATCGTAACAATTGGTTGAGTATATTCAATTGATATGAAATGTGAATGCTGAAAACTTATAAATCGTCAGTGCTTGAACCTTTAGAGTTTGCAATATTGTTTTAATGATTTGCAACATGAAATCCTAATTTAAATAATTGCTAGTTCATGAAAATTGCAATTTTGGAAGAAACTGAGGAATCTTTTTTGTTTTTGAAACCAAAGATGGCCGTCAAATATCAAGGCAAGCAGAAACTAAAGTCATCTTCCTGAGACCAGAAGCTCTAGATAGTTGCTTATCTGGCTTCTTCATCTGTGATTGTGTTGAAAATCACAAGTCTTGCTGTTCAGTCTGCACCTCAGTAGCATGTGTGTTGACACTTTTTAAAAACTTAGCCCTGATATGTCAGTGGTGTTTTTCTGAATTGTGAACTAAAATACAAACTGCATTTGTTGCTGTGAATGACCCAGTTTTGCACACCGCAATGACTTTTCAAGGTTGCTGTGTAATCTGGAATGAAGTATGTGAAATATGAACACTTGGGTGCTAACCTGAATATTCCTAAGGCATAAATGGACTAAATGGGCTGAGATCCCTGGTCAAAGGACCACAGCACCTATAGTCCCCAGTCTTGGCTCTTTATACATCATTTCGTGGTCTATGATATTCTACATTGGAAACTTCTGAGAGTCTCATTACCCGGTATTTGCAGGATACCTGTGGGTTGATTGGCATCTGAAAGAGAAAGATGAGTTACAATTTTAGATGCCAACATCTGAGCCAACATCTTTGAAATCATTCCTATGTGCTTTTTTTTGCTAATGTAATCAAGTATACCATGGAGCTTGCAATAGTGTTTTTCTGCTTGTTTGTGTGTGACTGCTTCCACACTTCAGGATTGGATTCAGAATTGTGATCTAATTACTGGACGTTTATTAGGATGTACAATATTATAAAAATTGTAGTCAATGTTGCTGTTTTAGAAGAATTTTCCTGGGCTATTTACAAGGTTTATAAGGGGTCATAAGAGCAGAAATTGCTATTCATTGAATATTTTCACAGTTTTCACACAGAAGCAACAAATATCACCAAGTGGCAGATGGTGAGAGTGGGATATCTCGTCTTCATAGCTATTGCTTTTGATCGTGGTGTTTCCAGGTCAAATATATTATCTGGAAAATGGAGTTGACAGTTACTGCATGGACTTAAAAATAACACTTTCATGGTTGTGTGTATTTTTATAAACAGATTACCAACGACTGATGACAGTAGCAGAAAGTATCACTGCAATACTCTTCCCCTGTCAGTGGCAGCATGTGTACGTCCCTATCCTCCCTGCATCGCTCCTTCATTTTTTAGATGCTCCTGTTCCTTACTTGATGGGTTTACATTCCAATGGGCAGGATGACCGGTCCAAATTAGAGCTACCGCAGGAGGTAAGTCTCTCTTAATTTATTTAACTCCAAATATGTAATATTTCTAGTTGTCGAGAAAGATTGTCTGGTTCTCTATTATAGTGTCTTTTTCTTCATGGAATAATTGGCTGGGTACAGTAGTGTAGTGGCTTTGTTACTGGACTAGTAATCCAGAGGCCTGGACTAATAATCTAGAGAACATGACTTTAAATTCCACCATGGCAGATTGAGAATTTGAATTTAGTTTTAAAACTCTTCAGATTAAAATTCAGTGACTATAAAGCTGTCGGATTGTTGTAAAGCCCACCTGGTTCACTAACGTTCTTTATAGGGAAGGAAACCCACCATCCTTACCCGGTGTGACTCCAATTTCACACCAAGGTGCTTGATTCTTAATTACTCTCTGAAGTGGCCTAGCAAGCCATTCGGTTGTATCAAAACGCTACAAAGAATAGACTGCAATGGTTCAAGAAGAAGACTTCCCACCATCATTACAAAACAACTAGGGATGGGCAATAAATGCCGGCCTTGCCAGTGACATTCACATCACAAGAATGGATCTATACACACACACACACACACACACACACACACACATTATATTCATAAATGTATTAACATGATGTCTGGTTATTAACTTAATTTTTTTTCCTCTGCAATTTCCCCCCCTCCCCCTGCGCCCATGGTTAGCCTGCCTCCTGTTGACTGAACTAAGAAGTGGCTGTAATGATATTTATTTTTACAGTATTTAATGGCTGCATTTCAAATGAAAGGAGTTGACACACTGTCAATAACAGGAAGAATTGGAAGTGTGGAAAGGTCAAACGTTTTTGATACTATATTGCACAAGTCAAAGGCACTTGTTTTTTTTTCCAGGATGACTTTGTATATCAGTATTTCATTTAAAAAAATCTTACATCTGCACACATTTTCTGTCTGCACAACATGCCGTTTTTTGTCAACTTTTTTTCACTATAAATTCCCATATCCCCATTTAGCTGTTCCCAAATGTAGATAAACCCCATTCCCCTTCCCCAGCTATCCACCTTCAGTTGGTGCAGAGACAGAGGGACCTGGGAGTTAATGTGCATAGGTCCCTGAAGGTGGCGGGACATATTGCGAGAGTGGTTAGCAAAGCATATGGGATCTTGGGCTTCATAAATAGAGGTATTGAGTACAAAAGTAGAGAAGTTATGCTGAACCTTTATAAAGTGCTGGTTAGGCCACAACTGGAGTATTGTGTCCAGTTCTGGTCACTACACTTTAGGAAGGATGTGAAGGCCCTTGAGAGGGTGCAGAGGAGATTTACCAGAATGGTTCCAGGGATGGGGGATCTTAGCTACAAGGACAGGTTGGAGAAACTGGATTTGTTTTCATTAGAGCAAGGGAGGTTGTGGGGTGACTTGATAGAGGTGTACAAGATTATGACGGGTTTGGATAGGCTAGACGGGGAAAGGCTGTTCCCACTAGTTGAGGTACAAGGACTAGGGAGGACACAGATTTAAGGCTTTGGGCAAGAGATACGGGGGGATGTGAGGAAAAACTTTTTTACGCAGCGAGTGGTGAGGACCTGGAACTCGCTGCCGACGGAAGTGGTGGAAGCGGAGACGCTCACTGTTTTCAAGGGGAGACTGGATAGGCACTTGAGGGAAATAAACTTGCAGGGCTACGGGGATAGAGCGGGGGAATGGGACTGACTGGATTGCTTTACAGAGAGCCGGCACGGACTCGATGGGCCGAATGGCCTCCATCTGTGCCGTTGTGACCCTATGCTGACTCTATGACCTTGCCTATCATCCTGCAGTGTATTTTCAGCTTTATAAATGGTGAGGGATGAGCAATAAATACATAGATAAAGAAATAATGTTTTCACAGCATTGGATAGCGTTGTGGAAGTCAACTCAAAGTGCAGCAAAAATCCCAGAATACATTTTAATAAAAATAGAATTTGATTTATTCACTCACTGTAAATCAGTGGCCCTGATGTTATCCCTTACATAGCATAAACACCTTCATTGTTAATAAACCTCAGTTCCTATGACTCACTGTAAGCTACGCCACTGGAGATTTACTTTTAATGTATTAAACACTAGCCTTTGTGCCCACTTTCTGTCAATTTTTCCCATTATAAGTTCTGTGTCAGCCATGGCTCAGTTGGTAGCGCCCTTGGCGCTGAGTCAGAAGGTTGTGGGTTCAAGGCCCTCTCCAGAGACTTGAGCACAAAAATCTGCACTCTGACACTCCAGCGCAATACTGAGGGAGTGCTGCACTGTCGGAGGTGCTGTCTTTCAGATGAGATGTTAAACCGAGGCCCTGTCTGCCCCCTCAGGTGGACATAAAAGATCCTATGCTACTATTCCGAAGAAGAACAGGGGAGTTATCCCCGGTGTCCTAGACAATAATTATCCCGCAATCAACATCACTAACACAGATGATCTGGTCATTATCACATTGCTATTTGTGGGAGCTTGCTGTGCACAAATTGGCTGCCGTGTTTCCTACATTACAACAGTGACTACACTTCAAAAGTATTTCATAGAAACATAGAAGATAGGAGCAGGAGTAGGCCATTCAGCCCCTCGAGCCTGCTCCGCCATTCAATGCGATCATGGCTGATCATCCAAATTCAGTACCCTGTCCCTGCTTTCTCCCCATATCCCTTGATCCCCTTAGCCTTAAGAAATATATCTAACTCCTTCTTGAATATATTTAATGAATTGGACTCAACTGTCTTCTGTGGTAGAGAATTCCACAGGTTCACCACTCTCTGGGTGAAGAAATTCCTCCTCATCTCAGTCCTAAATGGCTTACCCCCTTATCCTTAGACTGTGACTCCTGGTTCTGGACTCCCCCGCCATTGGGAACATCCTTCCTGCATCTAGTCTGTCTAGTCCTGTTAGAATTTTGTACGTTTCAATGAGATCCCCTCTCATTCTTCTAAACTCTAGCGAATACAAGCCCAATCGACCCAATCTCTCTTCATATGTCATTCCTGCCATCCCAGGTATCAGTCTGGTGAATCTTTGCTGCACTCCTTCCATGGCAAGAACATCCTTCCTCAGATAAGGCGACCAAAACTGCACACAATACTCAAGGTGTGGTCTCACCAGGGCCCTGTACAGCTGCAGCAAGACATCCTTGCTCCTGTACTCAAACCCTCTCGCTACGAAGGCCAACATACCATTTGCCTTCTTAACCACCTGCATGCTTACCTTCAGCGACTGATGCACAAGGACACCCAGGTCTCGTTGCACTTCCCCTTTTCCCAATCTATTGCCGTTCAGATAATAATCTGCCTTCCTGTTTTTGCCACCAAAGTGGATAACCTCGCATTTATCCACATTATACTGCATCTGCCATGCATCTGCCCAATCACCCAACCTGTCCAAATCATACTGGAGTTTCTCTGCATCCTCCTCACAGCACACCCAGCTTTGTGTCATCTGCAAACTTGGAGATATTACATCTAGTTCCCTCGTCTAGATCATTAATATATATTGTGAATAACTGGGGTCATAGCACCGATCCCTGCGGTACCCCACTAGTCACTGCCTGCCACTCGGAAAAAGACCCGTTTATTCCAACTCTTTGCTTCCTGTCTGCCAACCAGTTTTCTATCCAAGTCAGTACCTTACCCCCAATCCCATGTGCTTTAACTTTGCACGCTAATCTCTTATGCAGGACCTTATCGAAAGCCTTCTGAAAGTCCAAATACACCACATCCACTGGTTCTCCCTTATCTATTCTACCAGTTGCATCCTCAAAAAATTCCAGTAGATTAGTCAAGCATGATTTACCTTTTGTAAATCCATGTTGACTTTGTCCGATCCTGTCACTGTTTTCCAAGTGCTCTGCTATTACATCTTTTATAATGGACTCTAGCATTTTCCCCACTACCGATGTCAGGCTTACCGGTCTATAATTCCCCGTTTTCTCTCTACCACCTTTTTTAAATAGTGGGGTTACATTAGCCACCCTCCAATACATGGGAACTGTTCCAGAGTCTATAGAATTTTGGAAGATGACCAGCAATGCATCTACTATTTCTAGGGCCACTTCCTTAAGTACCCTAGGATGTAGATTATCAGGTCCTGGGGATTTATCGGCCTTCAATCTCATCAATTTCCCTAACACCATTTCCTTACATATACTGATTTCATTCAATTCCTCCCTCTCATTAGACCCTATGTTCCCCGACATCTCTGGGAGGTTATTTGTGTCCTCCTTTGTAAAGACAGAACCAAAGTATGTATTTAATTGGTCTGCCATTTCTTTGTTCCCCATTATAAATTCCCCTGATTCTGACTGCAAGGGACCTACGCTTGACTTCACCAATCTTTTTCTCTTCACATATCTATAGAAGCTTTTACAGTCAGTTTTTATGTTCCCTGCAAGCTTACACTCATACTCTATTTCCCCCCTCTTAATTAATCCCTTTGTCCTCCTCTGCTGAAACCTAAACTGCTCCCAATCCTCAGGTTTGCTGCTTTTTCTGGCCAATTTATATGTCCTCTCCTTGGATCTTATGCTATCCCTAATTTCCCTTGTTAGCCATGGTTGAGTCACCTTTTTTGTTTTATCTTTATGCCAAACAGGGATGAACAAATTCTGTAGTTCATCCATGCGATCTTTAAATGTTTGCCATTGCCTATCCACCGTCAACCCTTTAAGTAACGTTCCCCAATCCATCCTAGCCAACTCGCGCCTCATACCATCGTAGTTTCCTTTATTTAAATTCAAGACCCTTTTCTGTAAAGCGCTTTGAGATGTCCGGTGGTCTTGAAAGGTGCTACATAAATGTAAGACTTTCTTTTTATGTCCATATTTAATAGAAATTGCCTATGTAAACTTGTCATACTGTATTTACACCCTCCTGCCAGTGGAGGTGCTGCAACACCACCAGTGGTGAGAGTGTGTAATTACAGTAGGACCAGTTTACACAGGGGGCGATTTTCCCAGCCCCGAGGAGGTGGGTTTGGAGGCAGGACAGTTGGCAAAATGGCAAAAACTGAGGGCGGATTCGGAATCCGCCTCTGCGCAATTTTGCCGGAGGTGGGTTTGATGGGTGTGATTCAGTCCCGCCTCCATCAGTTGGGAGAGGTAGTTAAGACCCTTAAATAGTAGTTAAGGGCCTCTATAATCCTATTTTGACAGGCCTTTGTTATTTTACCACATTTTCAGCGTGTTGCATGACCCTCCTAAACCACGCCAGCTAATCCTGACGGGTTGACAAGTGGGTGGCCTGCTCACAGCTGCAGCTCCACCATTAAAACAGAGCTTTCATCAGGGAGCAGTTGCAGGTGGCAGAACTTTTGTTCCAAAGGTCTTTCAGCACTTTTAGCAGGCCTACCGAAGTCGGAGGTGCTGCAGCTTCTATCTCTCAACTGTGGGATCTCCTTGGAAGACCCTCTCCCCGCTTGGACTGAGCGCTTCCCCAACGGAGGTATCTGCCAGCAGCATAGGAACCATTTATTTCCTTTCTCCATGGACCTCAGATTCGGATGAGGAGCAGCCACGGCAGCAGCAGAACCAGGCAGCTCAACAGCAACAGCAGCAGAACCTCCTGCTCACCCACCTGATGCTGCACAGGGCAGAAGGCACCAGCACATGGAAGCACGTCATGCAAGGAATACACTCATCCTGGCCAAATTTGCATTGGTTGCCCATTGTGGCACATGTGCTTGGCTCATTCTTAACACATGATAGACAATGGACATGACTCTCTGGCCTCCTTTCACTCTGACCACCAACCTGACCACGCAAGTGCCGCTGAGCCCGCAATGTGGAGCTGCCTAAGCCGAAATAACAGATGCCATCACGCCAACAGTTTGCCATCACCTCATTTTAATACATTCCCACAGGGATGGCATTTCATCAATAAACAGAAACAATCACCCAATCTGCACGCAGATTATATCCCGTGCCAGCTGGACCCATACAGCCTTGGTTTCTTTGGGAAGCCTCTTTCTCCCAGATGAGGGGAAGAGCACCTAACTGCTAGCTCTCGCCTCCTCAACCAGCATACCCAGCACCTCATCCGAGAACCTCGAGGAGGCCCTTGCCTTGGTGCTGGCCATTTTTCAAGGAGATAACCACTTGGAGGTGGTGCAGCATCGACCAAAAACCAGTGGAATGAGCCATGGCAGCAAGCAGCCCTTAAATAAAGCTGGATAAGTGACGTCAGCAGAGGCGAGTTTCAGTCCCAAAACACTAATTGGCCCAGGGGAACCCACACCTCTGAAATCAACTGGCCAATTAGGGAAAATCGCAAATTTTTCTCACCTCTCAGTGGAGGCGGGTTTGGAACCCACCCAAACGGAAACCTGCCTCCATTGGGAAAATCGCCCCCAGGGAGTTTCCATTATAAATGTGGACATAGGATTTCAGAGTGGAAATATGAAAAACAGGACAAAACGTTTCCCTTTCAAATGGGCATTGAATTACATACCCTGATCCAATTATTTCTCATCCTCTAACCCAGCTTCACCTGAAAGCAATACTTGGTCTTAACTTCCCATGTACAATGCCACAAGAGACTGACTAGTTTTTTAACATAAAAGTCTCAGAAATCACCTTAAGTGATCGGTCCACAGCTGCAGTGGGATCAGTTAGGAAATATAAATGTTATACTATAATTGGAGTTGAGACACAGATTGAATGGCGGAACAGACTCAATGGCCTCCTCCTGTTCCTATGTTCATGAATTAATTATTGTAAGATCTCGAGCAGCATACACATGTCGGTGCCGGCTAGGGAAGGATGAATAAGTGGTTGCAGACTTGAAGGTTCTGTAATGTAATCCAGAGACTGTTATTGTGCACATTTTCAGTTTGAAAAAAGTTCAATTTTTATCTCTGCCAAACTTATTTCAAATATAATTTCAACTTAAAATGTCATTATTGAAACTGGCCATGATGGTTGATCATAAAACTTACTCTCATTTGCTTAAATAAAATAATTAATTTGCCCTTTCTAAGAGGTTTTGCAAACTCTGCAATCTGCTGATTCATTCCCTTCATTTTATTTTTGGCTTACGGTGTAAATTTATGATTGTTAGTTGTGCCAAGACAGCTTTAGAATTGTATGTGGAAAAAGTAGGATACAACTTTGCACTATATATCACCTTTGTATAGTTACTGTAAGAAATAAACCGGATAAAGGTAATTACTGGTGGTCCATGACTAGTGTGAATGATTTTACTTACTGCCATGACCATAGTAATTCACTGTCTTGCACCCATTTTATATTAAATCAATACCGTCGATGGGAGCTGCACCTCCGAGGCAATGCCATAATATAAATGGGGAAATGCTGTTAATGCTAGAGGAGGCAATAATGAGGCCTTCGACCTAAAATGGATGTAATTCTATTTTATGTAGAATTAAATTCAGCTTCACACAGCTCCCCGGATGATTTGTTGGGTAAATGCACTATGTAATGTAACCCTAAGCTATAGAGACCTGGAAGACCCCAAGTGTCTACATTTTAAACAGATGTAGCGTATCTGTTCACACTCAGAAATCCATATCAGCTATCCAGATTTACAGTACTGGAAAAAATTTGTGCATTATTAAAAATCCTCCTACATTTAAATGTACGAAACTATTATAGAAAATAGCCATTCGAAAAGATTATTCCCTCCTATATATACAAGTTCTTGCTGAAGAAATTCTGATTATTTCTGTGCATCTTAGTGATGTTTATGGTAATTGGCAATTATAAGTGGACCATCTGTGTTTAGGTTTTTCAGATACTTTTTTTAAGTAAACAAATCTTCTATTGTGTGTAACTATTTTTATGAACACAACTTTACTGAAAACCTCAAGATGTAGGAATGTTCCAACTTCCTGGTGACTTTTAAGACATGGGAAGAGATAACTGGATAAGATCACAGTGCTCCCTTTCTATCAGCCCACCACCCTCAAACGTAAGGAAGTCCTTTAATGCGCCACCTGTGTCCCAGCGCCAAACCAACTTGTGGAAGATGAAATCAGAGGCAACATCAAACTTATGGCCCATTCACTTGTGACAACTTGCAAAACCAGTCTCTTAATCACTGGATGACTGAGGTACCTTTTGTTAATTGTATGGTGCCCTTGAACTACACACAATAGTGCCGATAACTGCGCATTTGCAAACCATTATATAAACAGGAGTGTGCGGTAAGTGTATCATCAATGTGTACCTGCTAATTTCTAATTTAAAGAACATGTGCATTAGCTGACCTATTGCACTGTATAATTGGAAGAAATAGTAAAAACTTTTAGTATGAAAATGTTATACCATTTTTCTGATGCAACATATTTGTAACATTAATTAGATAAATAAAATTGGATTGTAGTTACTTGAACTGTGAGGTTTATTTACTGAATCGTAAGAGTGCAATATGAAAAAGGGAAAGACTTGCTCGCTGTTTCCGGCTCAAACAACAGAAATCTGGGCCTTGTCCATTCTTTTGCATTTATCAGTGACTTGCTGTTTATATCTTGTCCCTCCAAGGGGCGTGTAATGTTCATTGAGCCAAAGAACTAAGCAGCTCAGCAAATTGTATATTATCTACATGGACCATGTCCACAGATTTAAAGGGATGTTATAACTTTTGCAGTGCCAATGGAATAATTTGTTGGCAGAGAGATTGCTTTTAAACAGTATTTCATCTCTCTGCTGCCTTTTTCTCTTGCAAACTATTGCTGTGTTTTAGAATGTACTTTAGAACATTTCTCCTTAAAGGGAGACATTTGCCTGCACAACAGTCACTGCTAATCAAACCAAAATTAATTGTGTGAAGTGCTTTAAGACATTTTAACAGTGATAAAATGTGATGTAAAGCATTTTTTTAAATATGTAATGTTGGGATCGATATAGAAACATAGAAACATAGAATCTAGGAGCAGGAGTAGGCCATTCGGCCCATCGAGCCTGCTCCACCATTCAATACGATCATGGCTGATCATCCAAATCCAGTACCCTGTCCCTGCTTTAATCCCCACAGTACACATATCCCACCCTACCCCCGTAACCCCACGTATTTAATTCCCCCTAACATATCCCATCCTATCCCCATAACCCCACATATTTAATCCCCCCCTAACACTAAGGGTCAATTTATCATAGCCAAATCAACCTAACCCGCACATTTTTGGACTGTGGGAGGGAACCGGAGCACCCGGAGGAAACCCATGCAGACACGGGGAGAATGTGCAAACTCCACACAGACAGTCACCCGAGGCCAGATTCGAACCCGGGTCCCTGGCGCTGTGAGACACCAGTGCTAACCACTATGCCACCGTGTTACCACCGTGATATAAGGAATGATGTTTACTTATCCCAATATGACTCCTTTTGGAACTGGCATGTGTCCATTTTACCAGGGAGAATTGGTGGTCGATTCACAGCCTAATCAGTGGAGTGCTTTAGAAAATATTCAGCAGGAAATCGGGAGTTGGAGCGAGGAGAGAAATATAAAAGGAACTTTGATGATACATTGCCTGCACCACAGTGAAGATCCAGAATCACTTTTTAAAAATTTGTTCATAGGATGTGGGCGTCACTGGCAAGGCCAGCATTTATTGCCCATCCCTAATTGCCCTTGAGAAGGTGGTGGTGAGCCGTCTTCTAGAACTGCTGCAGTCCGTGTGGTGAAGGTACTCCCACAGTGCTGTTAGGTAGGAAGTTCCAGGATTTTGACCCAGCGACGATGAAGGATCAGTGATATACTTCCAAGTCAGGATGGTGTGTGACTTGAAGGGGAACTTGGAGGTGGTGGTGTTCCCGTGCGCCTGCTCCCCTTGTCCTTCTAGGTGGAATAGGTCGCGGATTTGGGAGGTGCTGCTGAAGAAGCCTTGGCGAGTTGCTGCAGTGCATCTTGTAGATGGTACACACTGCCGCCACGGTACGCCAGTGGTGGAGGGAGTGAATGTTTAAGGTGGTAGATGGGGTGCCAATCAAGTGGGCTGCTTTGTCCTGGATGGTGTTGAGCTTCTTGAGTGTTGTTGGAGCTGCACTCATCCAGGCAAGTGGAGAGTATTCCATCACACTCCTTACTTGTGCCTTGTAGATGGTGGAAAGTCTTTGGGGAGTCAGGAGGTGAGACACTCGCCACAGAATACCTAGCCTCTGACCTGCTCTTGTTGCCACAGTATTTATGCGGCTGGTCCAGTTAAGTTTCTGGTCAATGGTGACCCCCCAGGATGTTGCTGGTGGGGGATTCGGCGATGGTAATGCCGTTGAATGTCAAGGGGTGATGGTTAGACTCTCGATTGTTGGAGATAGTCATTACCTGGCACTTCTGTGGCACGAATGTTACCTGCCACTTATCAGCCCAAGCCTGAACGTCATCCAGGTCTTGTTGCATGCGGGCAAGGACTGCTTCATTATCTGAGGAATTGTGAATCTGTCGTTAACCTGAAACCTTTTTTAATAACATTTTCTTTCTCCTGGCCTTTCCAGTCGGGCCAGTTTCTTGTCTATGGTAGTTTTTAAATATATATTTATTAATATTTAGCCTGCCAGAACCTGTTCTTAGTGCAACAGTGTCTGCAGCCTGTTGTCCTGCTGTTCTGGCACCTGGAGATCTATGCAAAGTTTATTTTTGCACATGAGGACATGCTATTTGTCCATTAATACAGCCTGACTGTTGACACTCCGACTGCTCTAGTGGCCCACATGCTTTTTCATGTGGCTATCCAATGAGGCAGCACAATCCCTGCTCCACTACCCACCACATGACAGTGTGATGAGTGCAGGTAGAAAGAAGGGAAAAAATAAACTACAGACAGATACAGACTAGAGTATAAAGTGGAAGGTAATAAAGGAGCGGAGGAAAAATCTGTAATGTAGATAGACTGAAATGGGAAAAAGTGGCAGTAGAGTGAGTTTGTTTAAAAATAAAAGGGGGGAAATTGTAGCAGAGAAAATACTACAGCGGGAAAAAATCTGGCAGAGACAGACTAGAACTGTAGGAAAGGAGAGATGAGGGGAAGGGAGTGCACAAGTCATGGCAAAAAATTAAAAATGGGAGCAAGAGAAGGGAAGAAAAAATGCAAGGAAAAAGAAAGAAGAGAGGTGGAAATAACAGGTTGGTGATGAAGTACAGGAAATTGTACCGAAGTTACGTGAGGCATTTGATTAAAATAAAAATGGCGACAGGTTGATGAAGCACCTGCCTGCTGATTCTCTGCAGAAGCCATCAACCTGATCGCACAGTAATCCTTGCGTTGAATTCCCATCATGGACTCGTCCCTCCCTTTCTCTAACCTCCTCCAGGCCTACAACACTCCTACAAACTCTCTGTAACTCTAGAATCGTACATCTCAACTGCCTCGGCCCCATACTCTGCAATTCCCTCCCTAAATCCCTCTGTGCTATTAAGACCTTCCATAAAATCCACCTCTTTGACCAAGCGTTTGGTCAACCTCCTATTATGAAGCCTTTCACTCAGTGTTCGCTTTTTGGGTTATGCCTCTGTCAAGCATCTTGGAATGTAGACTTTCAATAAAAGAGTTGAAGGATCTACAATAAAATCTAGTATGTAATTTGCTTCCCAGTTTTTTTTAATTCATTCATGGGATGTGGGCATCGCTGGCAAGGCCAGCATTTATTGCCCATCTCTAATTGCACTTGAGAAGGTGGTGGTGAGCCGCCTTCTTGAACCGCTGCAGTCCATGTGGTGAAGGTACTCCCACAGTGCTGTTAGGGAGGGAGTTCTAGGATTTTCACCCAGTGACGATGAAGGAATAGTGTGTGACTTGGAGGGGAACTTAGAGGTGATGGTGTTCCATGTGCCTGCTGCTCTTGTCCTTCTAGGTGGAAGAGGTCGTGGGTTTGGGAGGTGCTGCCGAAGAAGCCTTGGCGAGTTTCTGCAGTGCATCTTGTAGATGGTACACACTGCAGCCACAGTACGCCAGTGGTGGAGGGAGTGAATGTTTAAGGTATTGGATGGGGTGCCAGTCAAGCAGGCTGCTTTGTCCTGGATGGTGTGAAGCTTCTTGAGTGTTGTTGGAGCTGCACTCATCCAGGCACATGGAGAGTATTCCATCACATTCCTGACTTGTGCCTTGTAGATGGTGGAAAGGCTTTGGGGAGTCGGGAGGTGAGTCACTTGCTGCAGAATACCTAGCCTCTGACCTGCTCTTGTTGCCACTGTATTTATGTGGCTGGTCCAGTTAATTTTCAAGTCCGTGGTGACCCCCAGGATGTTAATGGTGGGGGATTCGGCGATGGTAATGCTGTTGAATGTCAAGGGGCGGTGGTTAGACTCTCGCTTGTTAGAGATAGTCATTGCCTGACATTTGTGTGGCGCGAATGTTACTTTCCACTTATCAGCCCAAGCCTGAATGTCGCCCAGGTCTTGTTGCAGAGTGGACTGCTTCATTATCTGAGGAGTTGCGAATGGAACTGAACACTGTGCAGTCATCAACGAACATCCCCATTTCTGAACTTATGTTGGAGGGAACGTCATCGATGAAGCAGCTGAAGATGTTTGGGCCTAGGACACTGCCTTGAGGAACTCCTGCAGCAATGTCCTGGGGCTGAAATAATTGACCTCCAACCGCCACTCCCATCTTCCTTTGTGCTAGGTATGACTCCAGCCAGTGGAGACTTTTCACCCTGATTCCCATTGACTTCAATTTTACTCAAGCTCCTTGATGCCACACTTGGTCAAATGCTGCCTTGATGTCAAGGGCAGTCACTCTCACCTCACCTCACCTCTGAAATTCAGCTCTTTTGTCCATGTTTGGACCAAGGCTGTAATGAGGTCTGGAGCCGAGTGGTCCTGGCGGAACCCAGTTGAGCATTGGTGAGCAGGTTATTGGTGAGTAAGTGCTGCTTGATAGCACTGTTGACGACACCTTCCATCACTTTGCTGATGATTGAGAGTGAACTGATGGGGTGGTAATTGGCCGAATTGGATTTGTCCTGCTTTTTGTGGACAGGACATACCTGAGCAGTTTTCCACATTGTCGGGTAGATGCCAGTGTTATAGCTGTACTGGAACAGCTTGGCTAGAGGCGTGGCTAGTTCTGGAGCACAAGTCTTCAGCACGACAGCCGGGATGTTGTCGGGGCCCACAGCCTTTACTGTATTCAGTGCGCTCAGCCGTTTCTTGATATCACGTGGAGTGAATCGAATTGGCTGAAGACTGGCTTCTGTGATGGTGGGGACCTCGGGAGTAGGCCGATATGGATCATCCACTCGGCACTTCTGGCTGAAGATGGTTGCAAACGCTTCAGCCTTGTCTTTTGCGCTCACGTGCTGGGCTCCACCATCATTGAGGATGGGGATATTCATGGAGCCTCCTCCTCCTGTTAGTAGTTTAATTGTCCACCACCATTCACGACTGGATGTGGCAGGATGGGACTTAACAAGGGACTGAATTTAGGTCAGATGTATTTTACTAATTATTTAATTGTGCCAGCAGTATGAATAAGAGTTTAGTTTGCTACTTTAAGAGGCTTTAGTTAATTATAGTGTGCTGGGGGTTGGGGGAATGCAAGGGAATAACCGAGACACCTGCAAACAATGAAATTGGCAGGAAAATGCTCAATGAATTTGAAGCAACAAATGGATTTTTCACTCGCTTCTGAAAACTTAAAAAAATTCCAGCCATGTCTCCTGTGCCAAGTGGTACATGCGGAAGGAAAGTTAGACTGTTGGAAGTTGTACAGAATGGTGTTTCTTTGTCTGCCATGGTATATTTTGTTCTTGGCATGAAGCTGACCTGCTGGCTGAATAAAGCTCTTCAACATATTAAGATTTCGGCCAAATAGTCACCTATCTATTGAGGAATCTCTAATAGCTGCTGTTTTCTGCATAAGCTTAGATGTTATTACAGAGCAATGTTGTTTGATGTTTCAATTTATGCAGCAAGAAGAAAGAAAGTGTGCGAATGTTTTTCGACATAGATAGGAATGTTTAAACAACTGTGGGGAAAATAGCAGAAATTTGTGCTGAAAGTAACACTACATGAGTGCCAGACATTCTTGATCAGGGTACCTGAGCTTTGTGCAATAGTGTTGTGTTTGGCCCAGGACCAAAATGTTTTATTACCTAACACATTGTTGCATCCTTTTCTGTAGGGAATATTGGGAAGACCGAAGCCGTTGTTTTCAGTTCCCACCACAAACTCTGTTCCCTAGCCACTGACTCCATCCCTCTCCCTAACATCTGTCTGAGGCTGAACCAGACTGTTTGCAACCTTCGTGTCATATTTGACTTTGAAATTAGCTTCCAATCACATATCCACGGCATAACTAAGACTGCCTATTTCCACCTCCATAAAATCGCCTGTCTCCGCCCTTGCCTCAGCTCATCCGCTGCTGAAACCCGCATCCATGCCTTTATTACCTCTGGACTTGACTATTCCAACACACTCCTGGCTGGCCTCCCACATTCTACCCTACGTAAACTTGAGGTCATCCAAAACTCGGCTGCCCGTGTCCTTACTCGCACCAAGTCCCGTTCACCCATCGCCCCTGTGCTCACTGGCCTACATTGGTTCCCAGTTAAGCAACACCTCGATTTCAAAATTCTCATCCTTAGTTTTCAAATCCCTCCATGGCCTCGCCCCTCTCTATCTCTGTAATCTCCTTCAGCCCCACAACCCCCCAAGATATCTGCATTCCTCTAATTCTGCCCTCTTGAGCATCCCTGATTATAATCGCTCAACCTATTGGTGGCCGTGCCTTCTGTTGCCTAGGCCCTAAGCTCTGGAATTTCCTGCCTAAACCTCTCCACCTCTCTTTCCTCCTTTAAAACCTGCCTCTTTGACCAAGCTTTTGGTCACCTGCTCTAGTTTCTCCTTATGTGGCTCAGTGTCAAATTTTTTGTCGTATAATACTCCTGTGAAGCGCCTTGGAACATTTTACTATGTTAAAGGTGCTATATAAATACAAGTAGTTGTTGTTGTATTTGAAAACAATTATATTTCTTAGATTAAAGGGGAGGGGGGTGGCTGGTAAGAATTGATGTTTGCTTTTGTAAAGTGAAAAAGTAATTGGCTTATTCAGAAAGTTAACGTTGCTATTTAAATACAAGAGTACCTCTTTCTACTTATTCTGTAGTTGACAGTTTTCAATGGAGCCTGGGGACCCAATGGGGTTAGGTATGTAACCGTGACACAGAAGTCGTCCCAATTTGCCATTGTTAAAGCGGCAGAGGCAGATTGTGGATTTTTGGTCCCATTATGGTCTGCTATTTTTAAGCAGATTTTCTTCATGGGTCAGTGGTTGTAGGCTATGAAAATGTAGGATGCGACTCCTTCTCGGTTTCCTCACTTCCCCAAGATGGTGGACTAGCTGAAAAACAAATAAAGCTTGGCAAATATGGTCAGGTAAGTTGATATGCCCAATACAACTGTGATTCACAATCTTTGGATCATGGTGGTTGCTAGAGCTGTTGAACATTGTAGTAGAATTGTCTTTATTTCTAATCCAGTTTTCTCCCTTTATTCCTCCTCAAGGTAATGACGCATGTTAGTGTAGAGTTGTAGTCTACTTAACTTACCAATTTTCATACGAGCCTGAATGATGAGTATTTTGGCTGACCATATGTTCTATCAAAGCCTGATCCTGTTTTACCCAACAGTATTGAATGCTTCCAGCAGGGTTACTGGGTCATGAAAGAAATGGAAACTCTGGCTGATTTTAAAATATGTCTGTTTATTGTCGGAATTCAAGCTCGAGCTGGAGGCCCATTGTTGACTAACATGTCACAGACCAGGAACCAGCCATAAAACCTTACTGCTCTGTTCCTTTGTCTACACTGGGAGAGGGACTGATGGCATGTGTCGTTTTTTATTGCTTAATGCGAGTAGCATTATAAATGTGTGCCTTTCTGACAGAAGCGCAACTTTAAATCTTTCTAAATATATATTTAACATTTTCAGGCAAATCTATGCTTTGTGGATATAGACAACCATTTTATTGAACTGCCAGAAGACTTGCCACAGTTTCCAAATAAACTAGAATTCATTCAAGAAATCTCTGAGATCCTAATGGCATTTGGGATTCCACCTGAAGGGAACCTGCACTGCAGTGAAAGTGCCTCTAAGCTGAAGAATTTTAAAGGGAGCGATGTGGTCTGTGATAAGAAGAACGGAAATGTAGCCGGACCAGCACTGAGCACATATGAATTGCTAAAGGAAAACGAGACCATGGCACGGTTGCAGGCCCTTGTCAAAAGGACTGGTGTCAGTTTGGAGAAGGTTAGTTTTTAATTTATTTGGGTTATACGGCACAGTTTGAGGTTGTCTCCCAATGATGGCTGTGAAGATCATTGCAGTTCTGGGGAGGCATTAAAATGCACTAGGATGAACGGCAAATATAACCTCATCCTTGGATATATCCATCTGAAAAATATAATAATGATGATTGTTTGATACAGAAATGCTTGTTTTTGTTTTTCTTCTGTCTTGAAAACTATTTTTAATTCCTCCCATACTGATAAGAATGCAAAAATGTTTTGAGGGGTGAGGAAAGAAAGGGTTTACAGGTGTGTTGTTAATTTTTTTTACTGTCATTAGAGGATTACATTAAAGCCATTGAGAAAAGGTGCACTGGCAATAGGCATACGTTTTTGTTTATTTTGCCATGTAAGCTTATGGACCCCACCAGTGTCTATACTAGTGAAAGCTTTGCATTTTGAGGTGTTCTATTTATTTCAAGTCAGTCAATGTCATGAAATTTGTAGTTACAAACTGGAGTCAGATCACCCAACTTTAAGATTTTTTTTTTCTCCCTCCCCCCCGCCCCCCCCCACCCACCCATTTGACTGCTATTTGAGAGTATGAAATTGTATATTAAAGAAATCTAGTGGTTGCAATAGCTTGTTGCTTTTTTAATCAAATCAGCATGTGTATATGATGATTAGCTTTGTGGTGTTTTCGACTATCCGTGAAAACTTCACTCTGACTTGATCTGATGGCAACAGATCTAAGATCTGTCGGGTTTCAAATTGGAATAGATGCTGTTTTAATTTTTCTTTCTGGGATTTTGCAGCTGGTGAGTGTCGTAGCGAGTTGAAAATTTTGGTTGCTGCTGTGACTGAGCACAGGTTGGCCAATTGAAATACACACATCTGGCTCAAAGTTATGCGAGTCTTTGAACAGAGCAGAGAAGGTTAAGAGGAGATTTGATATAGGTGTCCAAAATCATGAATAATTTTGATAGAGTAAATAATGAGAAACTGTTTCCAGTGGCAGAAGGATCGCTAACCAGAGGAAACAGATTTAAGGTAATTGACAAAAGGACCAGAGGCGACATGAGGAAACATTTTTTTACTCAGCGAGTTGTTGTGATCTGGAATGCACTGCCTGAAAGGGTGGTGGAAGCAAATTAATTAGTAACATTCAAAAGAGAACTGTATAAATACTTGAAGGGGAAATAATTTACAGGGCTATGGGGAAAGAGCAGGGGAGTGGGATTAATTGGATAGCTCTACCAAAGAGCCGGCACAGGCACGATGGGCCAAATGGCCTCCCTTTATGCTGTATCATTCTATGATTCTAAAAAGCAAAATGCTGGAAATCTAAAACAAAAACAGAAATTGCTTAAAATAAACACTCAGCAGGCCAGGCAGCATCTGTGGAGGGAACAGACAAGTTAACGTTTCACGTGTGGACCCTTTGTTAGATTGAAAGCTCCATACCTGAAACGTTAACTTGTCTGTTTTCTCCACAGATGCAGAGTGTCTTTGAGTTCCTTCTCCAAAGTTGTAATATGTAAATAGGCATAGAAAGGTAGAATGGAAGTTTTATCGCCGTTTTTCAGGAGGACATAGGTACGCTAACTGGATTTGCTGATAGATATAGTTCAAAGTAGAAAGAATGTGCAGTCATTGGAATTAAGGAAAGTAAATACACCTTGAATGGCAAGATATTAAATGGAGTAAAGAATGAAATAAAGAACTTGCGTTTATGCAGCCCCTTTCATGATCTCAGGATGCCCAAAGTGCTTCAGAGCTATTGAATTACTTTTGAAGTATAATCACTGTTGTAATGTGAGGAAATGCAGCAGCCAAGCAAGCTCCCATAAACAGTAATGAGATAACTGACCAGATGATCTGTTTTTGGTGATGTTGACTGAACGATAAATGTTGGCCACAACTACAGGAGAACTCCCCTGCTCTTCATTGAATAGTGCCATGGGATCTCTTGCATCCACCTGAGTGAACAGATGGGGCATCTGTTTAACGTCTCATTTAAAAGACGGCACCTCTAAGTGCAGCACTCCCTAGATGATGTGTTCAAATCGCTGGAGTGGGGCTTAAACCCATGACCTGCTGACTCAGGTGAGAGTGCTACCACTGAGCCAAGGCTGACCATGATAGAGGAGCAGATACACAGGTCATGGTTTTCCCCTTGCGGCACTGAAGCACTTCGACACATTTTTCTGTGTTAAAAGCACTATATAAATACAAGTTGTTGTTGTTGTAAAGGTGACTACATGTAAATAAGGCCATTAAAAGGTTAGTTTTGTAACTAGAAACATAGAACACAAAAGTTTAATGTTTAACTTGTACAAGACCTTGGTTAGGCTGCAGTTGAAATACTGTGTGCCGTTTTGAGCTCTGATTTTCCCACATTTAGTCTGCTATATGTATTATTGTGCCAAGCCTGTGATGGCTGTCTCAACAGGTTATCAGACTGTTGTGTTCTTGGATATTATGCAAGATATTCTACTCTGGTTTAGCGTCATCAACCTTGTGTCCTATATGTTCTGGAGTGTGCCTTTACTGCTCATTTTCTACATAAACAATAGTGAGACCCAGGGATTGAGCAGAGAACCTTTGCCACTGCATGCCAGCCTATTGGAATGTAGCATGGGCTGCCATGAGATTATCCTTTTGTCAGTGGGCAGAATAAACATACACTCTGTCAGACCAAGACTCAGGCTATAAACCAAGGGTCAATTTATTTAATGTAGAATAGGTAAATGAACAGTTTTCAGCCTGAATTGTCACAATGATATTGCAGGAGAAAAGTGGGAAATTTGATTTAGACCTAATGGAGCAGCCTGCCCTTCTCATTTTTCAGGTAAATCCTGATGTGAAAATTTCTTAAGGTTAGGGCTATAAAATACAATTCAATAAATAGGTAAACTTTATTGAAGCTATTCTTGGAACCGACAAGACCTTGAATCTTGTTACATTTGAGGATTTTGGTACAGGAATGCAGCTGTGGCCCTTACAGAGTTTAAAGTCTGTGGATTAACTTCTTGGTTAAAAAAAAGTTTGGTTCTGAGCAGGATATGGCTTTAATTGTGATCCTCCAAACCAGTGTTAATAAAAGAAAATTTAAGGCATGTCAAAGTTAAAAGAATATAATTGATGGTGTAGAGATCTAGACTCCATGAAATTGGACAAAATGAAATGGAGTCATTAGCAAAATCCCCAAAACTATTTTTGAAGAAAAAATATAGGGTGAACTTGAGAATTTCAAAATCAAAGCTCGATCAATTAATTTCCACTACAGTGATTCTGCCATACTTGTTCATGTGAAAATCACCTCAATATTTTGTAAAAGTCCTGATCTTTGATTTATGCTCTTTCAAGAAAATGATGGAAGGGACATCTTTATTGTTTGTTTATTTACATAGGTTAAAATCAACGAAATCTCAGTCTAACACGCCATGCAGCTTTAATATATTCTTTAATATATTTCCTAATGAATATTTCTCAAACCGCAGCTAGCCAATTACAGTGAGCCAGATAACTGGAAAAAATCAATGATTAATCTAATCTTTTATTGTAAAGGAGGTTGGAGAAATTTATCTTTAAATTTATCACAACGTTGGTTTGCCAGCAGTATTGACCACTGTCAAATTTATTTCCTCTGTCGTCACTTTGGAAGATTTAGTTTGATAATTTATTCAAATCGTGATATTTAAAAGTGGGAGTGTTATGGGAGAGGAGGCATTGAGGATGGTGCTAATTATGTATACCACATCCTTTTAGCATTGTATGTTGTGAAGACAGTTGTGCTTATTATTTAAATGTTTTATTTCCTTCCAAAACTGTTGCTAATGAAAACTTAAAAAAACAGATTTACTTGCAAATGATTTCAACAGTTTTTTACCCAAATGTAGGAAAATAAAGTAAAACTTAAATCGGAAGGTTTAATTATAAATGCAAGACTCCCTTTCATCAGTGAACGGAGCAGTATCACTCGGCCATTGAAGACGATGAGAAAGAGTTTGGATGAAGCATGCTTTCTTGAGGAACTCCTGTGTTGCTATAAGAAGATGGGCAGTTATTGGCCAATAACGGCTTTAGAGAGTTCATGAATAGCTTTTTGACAGATGAAGAAATTCTGTCTTATTTTTTAAATAAGGTATATTTCTTGATAGAACAGAATTGCTATTAAGTAGCAGACGATGCTCCTACTTTAGTTAATGCCTAAACTTTTTTTGCAATGAAAATATTACTATATGTAATTTAAAAGGCCTTTAATAGTGCCCTTCTTCCCCCTGCTCCCCCATAAATTTTAGCCAATAAGTAGCTTTATAATGTCATCATCTGGGTGACAAAGGCTACTGGGGAAGTCCTTTTTCTAAAGTTTGTTTTCCCCTATTGCCTCAGTTAGAACATGCGCTGCTTATTATAGAACTGAATCATACAGACCAGTATGATCACAGGCATGGCCCTGAGTCAGTGGATTAAAGCTGGGGCAATAGTGGGAGTGCTATAATTGACCTCGATGTCCTTTAGCTTGGGAGAAGAAAATCAACAGTTTATGTTCCTCATTGCTATCCAGTAACCCTTCTTGAAAGTTTTGTGCGTGTGAGACAGCTTAGCTCTGATTCCTCCCTCCCCCCACACAATTGAACCAGCCAACACTTGCTGTCTAGATTCATACATGAAGATTGGTGAGTGAGGTGCCAGAGGGTGATTAGTGCTCATGATGCTGTATCTTGGCATAAGTTGGCCCCTTTGGGATCATTGGGGGTGGGGGGTAGGTGGCGGAAATAGAGAGGGATAGAGAGAGACAAAGATTGTGGAGAACAAAAAGCAGTTAGGATGTGGAATTTGGAGTCTTAACTTTCACTTTAATGGAAGTGCCTAATTTTCTGAGCAAGCCATTGTTCAACTTGATTTTTGAGCCAATGAATTTTCTTATGGGTACATATTTTACCCTGCCATCTAATCAATAAGAAAATGAATCACAATCATGGGCTGTAAATTGTATTCAGTGCAGGTGTTTGAACATGAATGGGTTGAACTCCTATTGCACTGGAAGATCCGCAGTTTCTATTATGAATATGTTTTTCTTAATTCCAGCCTGCTGCATTAGCTGGGAGGTGAACAAAGCATTTAATTAAAAGCTGCCAAAGAAATAGATAATTTCACATGTACTTGGCAGCTGTATATAAAAAAGTGTAACTAATTGCAAAGCATTGAACTCTGCGTGGCTTCTACTGTGGTATCAGATTTGCTATTATGTTAGAATTAATTCTTCATTCTGACTATAACTTTAATTCAACATTGTTGGTTGAATAAAATGGATTTTTCAGCCGCTGTTATTTCATAAAATAGTCTGGATCATGTTTCATCTTATTCCTTTCATATGAACTTGATTTAGTTCTGTTATTGTTTATTTTACTAAGTTCAAAGTGCATAGAATACTTTAAAAGAAATAGTGAATGTATTCTAAGTCACAAGCTCTGTACATTACATTTTTTGGATAAAAGTGGTCTCAACAGTAAGCAGCTAACATTCTACATTAGTTCAGATAGTTGCGTGATGTCCTGATTAGTGTTATGAAATAGACTTTGGCTAAAAGCTATCTGTTTAATCCAGATTGAACGTTTGTCCTCATTGGGAGCCCTTTTTTTCCACTAGATGTAGTATGGTTGTAAGTTGTACGAAATGTTTAGAAGAATCAGAAATTCTACTGTGTGTTCGTTAAATGAACAGCAATCTTGCAGCAAAAGAATCAGTAGCTAAATACCTTGAGCAGTGAAGCTGAGGCAGCTTCAGGGATTTCCCCCCCACAGTGTGGCAAACTGTAGGGAATGATTGACCTGTTGCCTGTTTTATTGTTGCAGTTGGAAGTGAGGGAGGAAGCTGGAAGTAACAAAGATTTAAAGGTTCATTGTGACGAGGAAGAGCTGAAGATTCATCAGCTTAACATCCAGATCAGGGAAATCTTTGCCAATCGCTTTACTCAGATGTTTGCAGATTATGAGGTGTTTGTAATTCAGCCAAACCAGGACAAGGAATCCTGGTTCAGCAACCGGGAACAGATGCAGAACTTTGATAAGGTAAGTTAAACACTAAAGATACATTGTTTGCTGAATACCTCTTAAGTGGAGCCTGAAGGGATGCATACAAGTTTATAGTTGTTGAAGATGTCATGGTGTTGCATCTTTAACAGATTTTCTTGATCCTCCATTTTTCTCTTGTTTTCCAGTCCTTATCACTCTTCTTCTGAAGGTGGTGTCTCATGTTGAGAGAGAATTCCATGACGGGGACCTTTTAATTAAGACTTGTAAAAAGATTTAGTTCTGTATTTTCAGGCTTTTTTTGTTAATTTCTGTACCTTTCCCCCTTTGTCAACACTCAGTTGCTCAGGAGGCTTTGAGGCCAGGTATTTTGACACTTCCTTTTTCTTTTGAATATCTGTAATATTACTTGTGCATTTTGGAAGAAGAGGAAGGATGCCAACCAGGTATGACTACAGCAGAGGCAGACGCACCCAAGAAGTAGCACCCTCACATCTGCATTTACAGGTAGAGGCACACCTACCTGGATTTATCAGAGGAGCTCTACCGGCAGACGCTCTGAATCACCAGTAAAGCACTTAAAGCTGTGCCAACTGCTGCAAGAATACCTACAGCTAGCATGCAACATTGGGTGGCACTGCCAGTAGCAGTAATGGTCAGCTGTGCCCTCAAGTTCTCACCTCTGCAGCATGCTTGAAAGGAGGCAATCATCCTGTGGAGAGGATGCCCTGGAGTGACAAATTGAGCTACCCTCCTCACTCATGCAAGAGCTCTTCACCAATCTTCAAAAGGTGGTTTTCAGTGTCGCACTGCTCTACCCATGGCCAAAGACCCAATTTCCTGCCTCCACATTTATTGCACCACCCACTGAGTTTTTTGAGCTAATTTTGTTACCCAAACAGCCTTTGCAAAGACCTGATATATACACAATGCCTTCAATTTTATCCATCGCCAATGGTAAGCAACTCTTTCCTGCCCCTCCCCAGTGCAGCAAGCTGATGATGCCAGGCCCTCCCCAGATAGAAGCTCACCTATATTATGGAAATGAACCTGTGCCAGGAATTTAAGGACATGTCGGCACATCAGTGGAGTAGGGGCTGCGGAGTGCTTGTTGCATGTCACCAACTCGTGCCTGATAGGAGGCTAGATTAGAAAATTTATCCTAAAAGGAAGAACTTGCATTTATATAGCACATTTAAGTACCTTTTTAAGTGTCTGTTAACCACCTTATCAGTCAAATACATTTATTGTGTATTAAATTCAGTACATGGAATGCACATTTCATCAAAAACTTTCATATGAAGCTTCCTTATAGTGCCAGTAGTACCAGTTACACCTGTAGCTGGCGCTGTGATGAGCTTTCAATGCTAAGGATGTTACAACATTCCTGTCCCACACAGTAGGTGTTATTGTTATATGTAGAGGTTGTATGGTTAAAAAAGAAATTTCACCTGTATTAGAGTAGCAGCCTTGGCTGAGTAGTAGCACTCCTGCCTCTGAGTTAGAAGGGTGTGGGTTCAAGCCCTACTTCAGAGACTTCACATAATCAAGGCTGACACTTCAGTGTAGTACTGTGGGAGTGCTGCACTATTGGAGGTGCTGGTTCTTGGGTGAGACGTTAAACCAAGGCCCTTTCTACCCCTTGTGATTCTTCAGTCTGCTGCCTTCCTTCACTGTCCTGTCGCATACTCCTGATGTTGCCACACATCGTGGCCCAACTTCCACCCCTGCTGAGACCCCTGCACTGCATCCCACTGAGGTATTTTTCATCCTGGCTTCCCTCCTCTCTTCATCCTCCCCCAATTGTGCCCCTGCACTCTAACCCTGCTTGACCTGAATACTGCACTTGATCTTGACTCCCTATGTGCAACACTAATCATTAAAACTGCTGGGTAAAAGTTCCAGTTATGGCAGCTAACAGTGCCAAAAGTAGTGATTTTTGTTGCAGTATTCCAGGAACTGATGCTACCCACAACAACGAGGTCACTCATTTAAGCATACAGACTTTGCATCGCAACACAGGCATTCACCTGGTGCATGCTACCTATATGATAAGTAGACCCTGGAAACCCCAGACAAAGTTTAGATCATCAGGCCTTTCATTACTTGTAGAAGAAAAAAATTACTTTATCTCTAATTGCTTGTATGTTGTTGAGTCATTTTTGTTGTATTCGGTTTCCACAGGCCTCTTTCCTTTCAGATCAGCCTGAGCCTTACCTGCCATTCTTGTCCCGATTCCTTGAAACACAAATGTTTGCTTCGTTCATTGACAATAAAATAATGTGCCATGATGACGACGATAAAGACCAAATCTTAAGGGTATTTGATACCCGAGTTGACAAAATCAGAACTTTGAATGTGAGAACGCCAACGCTCCGCACGTCAATGTATCAGAAGTGTACTACCATAGATGCAGCAGGTAAGGGTGCCATGGGATGTCCGATCTTTGAACTATATTCTACTTAATTTCTATTTTTCAGTTGACTGTTATCAGTTTCGATTTCACTTAAACACAAGAATATCTGGATCAAAAAGATATTTGTCTGTGAGTGCGTCTTGACTCATCACTATTCAATTGATATGATTATTGCAGCTTGGCTAAAATTAAACCATCATACCAGAATAAGTTAAGATCCATTCGGCTGGATAGATTGGTTTGTCTGATACTGATGCTGTCTTGAGTTTGAACCATAGCAGTTTCTGATTTTGATCTGCCCATCTAACCAGTAGTCAGTTCTCAGCTGGAGCATGATGTAGAACGTGTTGTCAAAAGCTCTACATCTACAACCTGTGAGGTGAGCACAGATGGATCCATATCTTCCCAAAGATAAATTCCACTATGCAAAGGTACTGAGTGGAGGCAAACATTCATATTTTTTAAACATTACTTTTTTCCTCAAATTTTCTGCTTGATAAGCTGAGTTGGTCCAAAGGAATGGAACATTATCCATTTTGGGCACCACTGATGCATCAAGCACACTCAGGCCACATATCATGGCTATATGCACAATAAATCTCCTCCTACTCTGCCCCAACAATATATCTCAGAAGTGTAACAATGGACCGTATTTTGCGACCCCTACAGGTGCGTACAAGCCCGTAGGGGCTGCACAAGTTCCGGGTTTAGGCATGCGAAGTGCATGCGCTAAAACCCGGAACTTGCGATCTGTCAAGAATCTTCTTGACAGATCCTCCGCATCCCCAGGAAAGGGCCTCTGCAGGTGGAGAGTTGCGCTATTTGCCCAACTTCCACCTGCTGAATGCCCATGAAATTCTTATGCCTGATAAAAGCAGGCGTAAGGCCTGCTTTTACCAGCGTAAGAGTTTTAAAAAGTAGAAAAATAAAATGTTATCACTAATTTATACATTAAAAACCCTGTCCAATAAGTACGTTTATTTTTAGCCCTGTTAAAACATATTTAAAATAATTTAAAAAATTAAATTTAATTAAATGGCATTTTAATTAATTTTAAATATATAATTTTTTTTAATTTCATGTGTTCGTGTATTTTTTAAGTGATCCCCATTCATACTTATGGGAGTTCCGTGCGCACGAAACTCCCATAAGTATGAATGGGGATTCCCTTCTTTTATTGGTTGGGCCGGCCCACATGATGCAAACCGTTTGTGCCCCTGGGATACGTGGGCCTCTACCCGCACGTACCCGGAG
This sequence comes from Squalus acanthias, assembly GCA_030390025.1. NCBI lineage: Eukaryota > Metazoa > Chordata > Chondrichthyes > Squaliformes > Squalidae > Squalus > Squalus acanthias. Next base: position 39,127,828 of record CM059434.1, read on the forward strand.
AGGCCCAGGAGCGTGAGTCTCCGTATCTCCCGGACCACCAGGTAAATGCGTAGATATTTTACAGGTCGGAGGCATCCGTCCGCGGGAAGCCTCCGATCGCAAATGTTGGGCCATTATAAATTTTCCCATTTCCCACGTCAGCCATCATTTGGCAATTCTGAGCAAGACTGACCGTGTTGAATTAGCGGTGGGCCTCACCAACTTACCTGGGCAACAAATACAGCCTTACCAGCATTGCTCACATCTTGACAACAAAGGTTTTTTTTATATTGCCCAACTTCTTTTCACATTGGATCTGTGAGGAACATCAGGTGGATACTTCAGTGCTTAGTCCAGCAAAAGTTAGCATGGTAGTGACCTTTTGAAGCAGAATTCTTGAACCAGAATGAGTAAACTACTCAATTGCTGGCAACATTTGACCATGGAAAACTGTTCCGAACATCTCTCTGTGGGATTTGAGTGAAGTATTTAATTTTTTTTCAGTCAAATGACTTGGCTTTTTTTATACTCGTATTTTGATCCATTTGCAGTATAGCAGCTCCAATTGGAGCTTACAACACATTGTGCTGTGTATGGGACACAAGTTTTATCCTTAGGCTCTTCAAATATGGCAAATTCCCAATCTTGGCCTTATGAAAGGAAGTACTCAGCAGAGTATAACCTTTTCCTGATAGGGAGAGGGAAGAATTCATCCATAATTGCTTAGTTCTGCTGGCCAAATTAAGACTGGAATTTGTAGGGACACGGGAGCAAGACACATGCGCATCCCTTCAATCAGAGTGATGTAGTAAGGGACAAAACATCAGAAACCAAAATAGAGGGATGTAAATATATTTAAAATGGGCAAAATAATATTTATTTAAAAACTATTTGTCTAAACACAACGTTTACAAGCTTAACAGAAGCTTGAATCATTAACAATATTTAACTGTCTTCTTGGGTCTGGTTAAAGGTAGTGCTCATGTCAGTCCTTTTTTACCAAATCACTATATATTTAGTTATATAAATTTAAGCATCCTTGAAAACATACTGACCCATTGGCGTAGGGGAACTCGAAGATTCAAATTTGTCACCTAATGTAAATATCTTTATTTTAGGTTCAAGGGGTCCAGTGTTGAACAACTTTGTGGAACTTTAGTCAAGGCTGAGTATGTAAACAAATTAATTAGACACCAGGAATTATAACAGTAACAGCAAAACAAGGCTACCCTTAAATGAATTATTCTTTTATTGGGTAATCTTCAGAGTGTTGGCTGATGAAAAGGCTTGAACTGCCACTGATTTCGAATCAAATGCTGTTGTTTCTAACCTGATGTGCAACCATGAAGAATGAGAATGAGAAAAAGTGGCGTGTGTGGCAGCCAGTGAACTGAAGGCTTGGATTTATTTAACAGATTATTTTATTCATGTAATCCTCATATCAATTGTACTGGGAATTGAACTGGATGATCTCCAGACCTTCATTACGTCACATTTTTCTTCCCCTCTCCCTCTTCTCCTGCACACCTCACAGTCAGGCTAGTTGTTCGATTGAAGTAAATTATGTGGAAATTATGCTCCTTGCTATTTAGAAGTTCAAGCTGATGGCGTTTTAATCCTTTATTTGTTTGCCGTTTTCAGATGCACTATTTAAAAAGAGGTTTGAAAATATTGACATTGTAGCACCAGTGCCTCACGTTGTTGGAATGGAAAACTGCAAAGCTCACCTTAGTAACTACAGTAACTTCTTTTGCATTAGGGTGTGGTGGTGCTAAAGCTCCATTTTATCTTTTGAACTTTTCTACCATTTTTCCGATCAAGGATTTGTTGAAATTTTACATGCAGTAGCGTGCAGTACTCTGGCTTCTCCGACTCCATTTACATTATCAGTTTGAATTCAGATTTTAAGATGGATTTAGAGCAGATGTTAAACAGTATCATTTAAATATTCTGGTTTAGTTTAAATTTGAATTGACAAACATTGGACGAGGAATGGGGGTGGCGTGGGTGGTGGTGGGAAGGAGAGGCGGTTTCAGCACAGTTTGAGTCGCCTGTGCTAACTGGGAAACAAAGAGTGTGTTCTGCAGTAATTGCAGCAGACGTGAGCTGCGATAATTGACATTTGATTGTGTCATAGTGCAGTACCTGTACCAGAGTGTTACTTCAACTTGACATCACCACCAATCTGCAGAAAAATAAACTTAAAAATCCATTCTAGTTGTCCTGAAAAAAATTGTTCTTGTAAATGGAGTCTGAGTAGCCATGATGCAATTCACTTTTTGATAATTAAGCAGTGTTTATTTTACTGGACTATTTAAGCTGCATTTCTAAACCTAGCTCAGCTTCAATCTAAACTGTATGGACCAGTTTACACAAATGTTATGCATAATTCCTAAAATGCCAAGTTCCTGGTCACAGTATGTCTGTTTTTGTGGAAAACCAACAGGGGAGCTGAGGCACTCTGAGGGAGGGTAAACCTGTACTGTTTCCTAGGAGCCTCCTAATGGCTTAATCAAACGCTGCAAAACTCTTGGAACAGTTAGCTTTTTATTGTATTTTTGGGAGGAGGTACCTTGGAAAATGCAGGAACAAGAAGAATTAATTGGGGGACGGTGGTTGGAATGTGGTGACAAGTGCTCCAAACTAAATTTCTCAACTGGACTATTAAAAAAAAAAAAATGGCTACCACCTGTAGTGATGTTGACACCGTGAAAATGTTTCAGATTTTTTAAAATTATAAAATTGTTTAATGAATAATAAGATATATATAATAAAAGATGGCATTGTAGGTTTGTCTTCAAATTGGGTGCTATTAAAATGCAGCCTATATGGACCTATAAATGAAAACTACTTTTTGGAGATGGGAGATTAAACAAAACTTTCTACTAAACATCGGTCATTCAATTCTTACTTACTGATTAGGTTTCCGATTACTTCCTGTGCTCATCTACTTTTCATTCGTTTTCTTGTTGCGTGCTTTGGGCAATCTGACATCCTCGCCTTCTCCCTCTCCCGCCCCTTATCCCTCCTCTCCTGAGGTGCTGATCACCCGCCAGATGCTCCACATCCTCTGGTCCTGTCCCCAAGTGACCGTTTTCCTGCTATCTGCCTGTGGAGGCCATCACTGTTGAACCCAGCTACCTGCCCTCACCTGATGTCCACATATATGCATTTTCCAGCAACAGTCAATGGATAGATAGAAAGAAAGATAAAGAACTTGCAACTATATAATTAATGTCTTATCACATTTCAGAAATGTCACAAAATGCCGCATGTACAATTAGTTATTATTTGAAGTGCAACCAAACACAACAGCCTTTTTGTGCACAGCCGTGTTCTACAAACAGCAATGAGATTAATTAATCTAATTCTGGTGGCAATGGTTGAGAGAAGAATCTTGGCCCAGGCACCAGAAGAACTTCCTGCTCTTTAAAAAGTGCTATAGGATCTTTTAACAACCACCTGAACCACTGGAACCAGTTTAATGTCTCATCTAATTGATACAATTTCTGACAATGTGGCAGTACCTCTACTACACCAGAGTGTCAGCTTAGTTTATGTGCTGGAGTGGGGCTTGAACTCTCAAATTTCTGACTTGGGTGTGAGATTGCTGCCATATGAGCCAAGTTGGCTCAGGAGTGGGAATCCTGGCTGGTTCATTTCCCCTCTCTCCTCTCTCTTCCCATCTGTTTTTCTCTTTTTCTTTCTTTCATCCCCCCCACCCCCCATCTCCTATCTCGCCACCTTCCCCCTCTTGCTGCCTTCCCTCTTCCTTTCTTCACACCTTCCTTCCCCCTTCCTTTTCTCTTCCATTTCCCATTGCTTGCTCCATCTCTCAACCCACCCCCTCGCTTCCCATGGCACTCGAATCAAATGTAGCATCCCCACTGCTGCACTGACTGAGATCAGCTCATATACCAGGATTGAACCTGTGATCATTCTGGTCTGTATGACTCAGTACTGCATCATGCAGGACATTTACCCACTGAGGAGCCTCAAATTTTTCATAGGACACGACTTTACTGCATTACGTTCCAGCATTGCCTGTTCTAACACTTGTTGAAGGGGTGCCATATGAAAAGGTCCCATGGAAACAAAGCTCAAGTGACATTCACTTCAACCCTGCATGGATAATCCGCTCTTAATAATTTGCTTTGCTGCAACAAAAATGCAAATTATTGTGGTGAATTTTGAACTAATAAAATCTGGTGAGAATATGATTGCATGGTATTTGTGTTGGGTCTTCACAAATAATTGCATTGCTTGTGCTCTGATTCAGTAAAATCCTGCAGGCCTTTCAAGCGGTTAATTTTCTGTTCTTGCCCAATGGGCACAAAAAAGTGTTTTTCAAATTTTTTTGTGCTTGCATAATTGAGAACATAAATCAATCATCAAAATGACTCGTGTTCTACAGAGAAGGCGATCGAGCTGAGACTTGCAAAAATTGACCACACTGCAGTACACCCTCACCTGCTGGATATGAAGATTGGGCAGGGAAAGTATGAATCTGGATTCTTTCCCAAACTGCAGTCAGACGTGCTTTCCTCTTCACCAGCCAGTAACAAGTAAGTAACTCTGGTGTCTCCCAGTGTACATGGGCTGCTCAGTTACATTGTCCTGCTGTTCTCTTTTACAGTGCACCCCTCCTCTGATCCAGTTCAATTTGACAGGAAAAATTGTCTTTCAGAAACACCTGCCTAAGACCCTAATGTGATCTGAGTGTTCATTTGGAAAAATACACCTTTGTGTCCATTGTCCATTGATCCATCTATCCAGTTTTGTGCTTCACCATTCCTACATCATACTTGATGTGAAAAATATGCATTAGCCTTGCACTTGATTGACTCAAAATTCATCTTCATAAAACAACATTCAGAACTGAACAGACAGGCACCATATCAATCGAAGATAGGAAAGACAGATAGATAAATGGAAAAATACTCTGGTGTATGAAAATGACCAATCCAGAATGACTGACTAGTCAGCAAAGCCTACTGTGAAAGGATAAACTAACTGTATGGAAGGATGAGTTCGGTAGCTGGGCCCAATGGCCACACTGATCTTTATGGTCAAAGGAAAAGGAAAGGCAAATCAATGAAATCACTCGCATATTTTATGTAATTATTTTTCAGCCGCCATTTTGATTGGTCTGCTGGCCAACTGTACAAGTAACATACAATTTATAACATAGAAAACATGTAAAAACATAACTAATTTGTTCAATTTATCCAGATAATTGCCCACTCTGGCAGGAAATGTGTCAGTTAAGTTTATCAGGTGTCCGGGACTTGTCTTTGGCTCTGAGGCCACTGGCTGGTCCAAGTGCTGCTTTCTAGCAACTCTGGTGTGGCCTTGAGGTACGCCACAGGATGTTTGCTATTTTTATTTTGAAACAAAAACCAGTGCCCATCTCACCAGAGTCCATGGGCATTCATCCTGTTAAAGTGGCTATTCATATGTGCACCTGAACTGTGAATGTTATTTGATTATTAGACTGTGGCAGTAACCAACAAAGTAAATGAGCGATTGTGCATCTCGTTGCACGGTTATAATGTGTTTAATCTCTTTAAGGTGGGTGAAACGGAGTGCCCCAGCCCAGTGGAGACGAAAGGACAGGCAAAAGCAGCATACAGAACACCTGCACCTGGACAATGACCAGAGAGAGGTCAGTAATTTTATTTACAGTCATTTACTTAGATTTTCTGACAATACGTGGACTTTCAAAAAAAAAACCAACAAATTAATACTTCAGACTGTTTGCTGCCGTGTAATGTATACCTACTGCACTAATCAATAAAGGAGGTTGATTGTTGAGCTTCTGATTGCTTGTGGTCATTGCAGCAGTATTAAATGATAGGGCATAATCCTTGCATGGACTCTATAAGGGGTTCAATTTGCTCCCTATGCTATTTTTAGTACACTGGTTAATGTGCTTGCATGGATTTTCTCCCTTGCCCCTCTCCTATGTTTACAGTATTCAAAGTAAATTTGTGCATTCCTTTACTTTGAGCATAAAGGGACATTATCTTCACATTGAAGGGTCTTGCAAGACATTTACAACGTAGTAATATTGAGTGTGCAATTCTATGTAATTCAGTCATGTGCAAACTAATTTAAAAATGTATGGTAAACCATTAGATTAGTGAAAAATTCAGAGAACTGTGTATACCGGGGAACTCTACGTTAAACAATATTAATTCAGCACAGAAATAGATTCACGATATGGTAAAATAATACAGGGCATGCTGGAAGGCATGATAAATTTGTATAAGTGGCATTCCATTTTACTCTTATCCACAGAGTCATCTTGAAAAGGACAAACCTGTGTATTTTGGGGGGAAAAAATTAAATGTTTAAAAAGCTTACCCTTAACTGGGAGACTAACTCGTGGTATCATCTTCACAACAGATGTAAGTGTCGGTACAGAAACTTGATGCACCTTTTCCCATCATCTGGGGCTGGTGGGTGGTTGTTTGGTGAGATAACGAGGATAGAAATGTACATGGGACTACCTTTTTTGGGCTTGATTGTGTTCAAGTGGAAGTACAAGAACGCTTCTTAGAGTGCAGTAATGGGAAAGTCCTATATATATTAAAACTCTAATTATTCTAAACAGCAGCCAGTGTACTGTTTTTATTTTAAGAATCCTTTATCTGATTTCAATTCCACTTTTTCTTATTATGCAACTTCTTCTGTTTTTGTTACTTTCTGTGATGACTTACTTTCATATTCTAGTTCTGTCTATCTGTTTGTCTTTATAAGGTTGAATATTTGTCTGTATTGCTTTATTTCTTCTTTTCTTTTTGTTACTCTGGTTGTTTGTCTGTCTGTGTCTCGCTCGCACGATTCCTGTCTCGTCAGTATCTGTCGCCTGAACTGGAGATCGTATTGTATTTCAACTTGGACAGGCTTAATCAGACTACTAGGACCTCTATAAAATCTGTGTCTGAGTTTTATCTGGTACGTTGCAGCGGCTCACCTGCTGCTCAATCATTTAGCACCTTTGTCACTGCATACATCCTTTGCACCCTTCAAAACTCTGGCAAACCCATCAGTTGTAATGTTCATGGAGTTGAGATGTGGCTGTTTGTTTGTATGTTGTCATTAAAGGCATTTTTACCTTGTACATAAGGCTTTGGAAGAGTGACAGAAGAATTACTTCTGAGTACTATTCTCCAGCGTTTATATTGCCATTTGCTTCCGCTCTTCTGTAGGTCCATTAGAAGATGACCTGCACAGAGGTTGATGGAGACTCGCCCTTTGGGACATAAGGCAACGGTGGCAATATAACCAATATTAAAAATTTGTTCCCAGTGCCTGTAAAAATGGATGTATTCCGTTGTCCTCCAAATATTGTAATGGGCTTGGGAATCAGTGCTGAGGTCCTTCCGTGTGTCAAAATGCATGTCAGTATGTGTCACAGTGGGGCAGCCATGATAAACCAGCTAGTCTTTTCCTGCCTGCCATTTTCATATGTTTGTATGTAAGCATTCTGACATACTAAACTGATTTCATTTAATGGGCCAGAGGAGGATGCAGTTCATGGATGGCAGATTCTAAACCTTTTGGGGGAAAAAAATGGGTCTGTGCTGTAGGGAATAGGGTGTGCACATGGGATTAGGGCTACTGCTCACGTGGAGCATAAGCATCAACACGGACTAGTTGGGTCAAACGGCCTGGTTCTGTGTTGTAATTTCAAGGAATTCTATGAAATTCAGTGTTGAAAATGTGTTGACAATGAGAGAACTGTGTTTCTGCAGTCAACAGCATTCTAGTGATATAAGAGCCTCAAGATGAGATATAATATTGCTGAGAAATGGAACCTTTCTACATGTGATAACTCACATGGTTGTTCATGGCATCGATTAAATTGCCTTGCCATGCTTCCCTTTACATAACAAATCCGTCTTCCTCTTTTTCTGAAAAGAATCCAAGTCTGGGTGTCAGCTGAAAGGGCAGAATCCTGAAAATAGTGTGCCTCCAGTTTCTAGGGGAGGTGTGGAGCAGTCCTCGGCTCAGATAAATTGAAGAATTGCATGTGCCTGTTTCATTTCACAGAGGATCTTTCACTTGCATGTTTCTTTCCTGGCAAACCTATGGCAAATTATCAGCGATACTTGGCAACTAAATTGAGACTTGTATTTGAAAAAAAATTAAATCAGCCAAAATGGAATAAAAGGGACAGTGGCAGCATGGATACAAAATTGGCTAAGTGACAGGAAACAGAGAGTAATGGTGAACGGTTGTTTATCGGACTGGAGGAAGGTATACAGTGGTGTTCCCCAGGGGTCGGTACTAGGACCACTGCTTTTCTTGATATATATTAATGACTTGGACTTGGGTGTACAGGGCACAATTTCAAAATTTGCAGATGACACAAAACTTGGAAGTATAGTGAACAATGAGGAGGATAGTGATAGACTTCAAGAGGACATAGACAGGCTGGGCGGACACATGGCAGATGAAATTTAACGCAGAAAAGTGCGAAGTGATACACTTTGGTAGGAAGAACGAGGAGAGGCAATATAAACTAAAGGGTACAGTCCTAAAGTGGGTGCAGGAACAGGGAGACTTAGGGGTATATGTGGACAAGTCGTTGAAGGTGGCAGGGCAGGTTGAGAAAGCGGTTAAAAAAGCATACGGGATCCTGGGTTTTATAAATAGAGGCATTGAGTACAAAAGCAAGGAAGTTATGATGAACCTTTATAAAACACTGGTTCGGCCTCAACTGGAGTATTGTGTCCAATTCTGGGAACCGCACTTTAGGAAGGATGTGAAGGCCTTAGAGAGGGTGCAGAAAACATTTACAAGAATGGTTCCAGGGATGAGGGACTTCAGTTACGTGGATAGACTGGAGAAGTTGGGGTTGTTCTTCTTAGAGCAGAGAAGATTGAGGGGAGATTTGACGAGGTGTTCAAAATCATGAGCAGTCTGGACAGAGTAGATAGAGAGAAACTGTTCCCATTTGCAGAAGGGTCGAGAACCAGAGGACACAGATTTAAGGTGATTGACAGATGAACCAAAGGCGACATGAGGAAAATCTTTCTTATGCAACGAGTGGTTATGATCTGGAATGCACTGCCTGAAAGAGTGGTGGAGGCAGACTCAATCATGGCTTTCAAAAGGGAATTGGATAAGTACCTGAAGGAAAAAAAATTGCAGGGCGACGGGGAAAGGGCGGGGGAGTGGAACTAGCGGGAGTGGAACTAGCTGAATTGCTCTTGCAGAGAGCCGGCACAGGCTCGATGGTCCGAATGGCCTCCTTCTGTGCTGTAACCATTCTATGATTCTAAAATTAACATGTTTAACATAAACTGAGTTCAGTTGAGTTGAATTTTTAGTATTTCTGCATCTTGCTCAAAAGCTTCCACAACAAAGAAAGAAATGGATTTTAGATCTAGCGTATCCTACAGTTTCTGTACAATTGCATTATTGATTTGTGTGTAGGAGCTAAAGCAGTTAATATGGGGGAGGGAAGAAAGAGTTCTAGTACCATTTCTTGTGAAGACATTTAAACAATTGCATGAAATTGAATGTTAAAAAGGCAACCAGTAACTGAGATCAGGAAGGTTCCAGCTTTTTGGTACCTTTCTTAAGTGGTTATACTTCATGTGTGAGCCTAGACAGTGAGTGTTGATAAGCTATTTGACGGTGGAGGGCATCACAGCCAAGCCCAATCCTGTAAATTTCCCACAAGTAACTGGATAATGATCAGGAATGGGAAGCATGTCTCTTTTTTCTTATTTCCCCCCCCCCCACCCCCCCCAGCACATACACACGCTGTGCATCCCAGGGGCACTGAAGCCAGTTATAGCACCCTAACTGCCACTTTGACTGCGCCCAGCTAACTCAGTGCAGACCGTTAATTAAACATGAGATATTTTGGTCTTTGGGTATGTTTGATGTCTTTTTAAAAAATAAAAAATTATTGGCAGTCTTTGCAAGTCACATAATCTGGTGGTTGAATTTGGTTGGAGAGTGAGAGAAGAGCCGAAACTGATCTCTCAAAAGTTTGTGACAAATTAAAACTGTCAAATTTTTACATACGGGTTGGATCACTAGTCTAGATGTTGAGTTTAAATTTAAAAAGATACTATAAAACACCTAGAGTTTCACTTTAAGATCAATGCAAACATTTTCCAAACAAAATTAACCATGAACTTGTTTTCTGTAAAATGTTTATGGGATTGTTTCTGGTGTTCATTTGAAAATAGTTATCTACGTGATACTGAATTTAGTTCAGAAGGTCTGATTTTCTGCTGCTGTTTGGTGCTTGGGGGAAAGAAATTAAAAAACAAACTCTGGAACTCGCAACTACATGAAGCGGTTGAGGTGAATAGCATAGATGCATTTAAGGGGAAGCTAGATAAGTACATGAGGGAGAAAGGAATAGAAGGATATGTTGATGGGGTCAGATGAAGTAAATAGAGTGGCCGGAGGCTCATGTGGCACAAACACTGGCATGGACCAAATGGCCTGTTTCTGTGCTGTAAATTCTATGTAATCAAGGCTTATACACATGTAAAATCCTTTTTCAACTGTGTGAACAGCAGGTATGGTTGACTTGAGCTAATTCTCTGATTTAAAAAAATATATATATTTTTAGTAATTTTTAAATAATGAATGTAATAGAACAGGAACTCAGAATCAAGTAAATTCACATACTTTAACACCACAGCTATACTATTAGACAGGACTGTAGATAGTGCAAAGAAAACCAAAGTAACAAGCTGAAGTGAGTTGTCACGCATTTTAACCTAAGGAACTTGTACACTTTCAGTGCAGAGTTAAGTTCCTTCTGCAGTGCCCAGTAATATAACTTGCCACAACTTTGCTGCCATATTGCACCAGTGTGGAATCTTCCATTTCCTGAGCAGGCTGTCCTTGGCTTACTTAGTAAGTTTGCTCATTTGTGCTGTGTTACAGGCAAAATCTTTTATTTTGTTGTTGCTGTGGTGCCCCAAACCCATTGGGAACTAGGTGTACAGTAGCTTAAGCTTATTTCACATCAGGCCCTTGGTGTCAAAGAGAGAAGAGACTTTTATTCCATTAGCCTGAGCTGGATCTGAAGCTCAGCCACAGAGATTAAAAGGACAGCTTCTTGCATTCATCTTATTTTTAAAGAAATTTCAGATCCCATGTTGTTTCAGGATTTAGGACCTGATGGACAGGATTCTAAAACAGATTTTCAGCAGTTTAACAAAATACAAAAACCCACTGCGCATAAATTAGACACGAGAGCCCAGTCCTTTTTATGCATACAGCCTGCCCATAGCTGAAAGCACTTGTTCTGTCCTGTGTATATTGTCAGTGCATGTGTTCTAATGATACTTGGGGAAATGGGTCAGTGTGTACATTGACACATTTGAAATGGCAGTGTATATATGTGGAAGAGTCCAAATGTAATATTGAAGGTTATTGCAGAATTTGTTATGGTATTTCTCTTCAGTGGGAGGTTAAAATTCCCTGTCACTATATCCTGAAGCTTTTTTCTGATTTTAAAATGGCGTTCCGGTACATATTCATGGCTGTTAGTTGACTTGAACATTATAAAATGTATTATTATGGGAGTGTATTATGAAAAGTATTTGCATTTCTGGTTTTACCATAACTTTAAACTTAGTTTTTCTCCAGTCATCGATCTTTTAAAAAAAAATGTAAACTTACCTCTCCCCAATATAGAATCCCATTCAAAACTATTTGAGCATGATGACCTGTTGATTTTGAATGCAAGTTGATTGTACATGCACCTTCTGGTGATGTGGCTCATAACAACATTTATTCTTCTGTTTCTCCGATTGCAGAAATACATACAGGAAGCTCGGAATCTGGGAACGGGCATGCGTCAGCCTAAGCTGTCCAACCTCTCTCCATCAGTAATTGCGCACACCAACTGGAAGTTTGTTGAGGGCCTATTGAAGGAATGTCGTAATAAGGTAATTGTGTTTTTCTATGTAATTTTCTCCCCTTCCCTCCTGAAAACACTGACTGTGGCTGGGGGTATGGTATCGCCATACCAGCACCTTTTAGAGCTTGCCCAAGTGCCATTTTCATGACTAAGTCTACATCGTGATTGTCATCAGATTATTTGGAGCATGTTGATTATTGCAGCCAAGCTCAATCCTGTCTACACATACAGGCATCTTTCAGCAGCAGTCACTGGATCATAAACAGGAGCAGGAAGTGCAGCTGTCTTTTTTTTGTGTCCTCTCCCTTCCTCAGCCCAGGACCACTGAGGCTAGTTGTAATCAAAACCCCAACCGTTTTCCTTGCTGAAATCAGCTAACTCAGTACAGGTCAGGGATCAAACCTGGGGTCTTTCTAGTCTGTATAATTTTGAACTATGCCAGATGGTGCATTAGCTCACAAAGCCAATGAGAAGTTCTCACTTTTTTTTCTAAAAGAAGGCCAGTATTATAAGCTTGAGTCATTGGGCTCGATTTTGCCAGGCCCGAGGAGGCGGGAATGGAGGCGTGTGGGGTGTTAAAATTGCAAAAATGGCGGGCGGGCCCGACCCCGCCTCCATCCCGCCTCCAAGCAATTTTCCTAAATGCGTGGTTTCTGATCCTGTCTCCGTCCCGCCTCCAAGAGGCAGGATAGGCCCTTAAGGCCCTTAACAACCACTTAATTGCCTCTATAATCCCATTTTGAGAGGCCTTTCTGATTTTAACACTTTTCCGACATGATGCACGCCTCCTCTGAAACACGACGGTGAAACCTGGCAGTAGCACACATGGATTGCTGACTATCAGCTGCAGGTCTACCATTAAAAAGGAGATTTGATCAATCATCATTCTGAGGGAACTTTTAGCAGTCATAACCATTGTTGTGGAAGTTTGAAGCCTGGAGTAGTAGTAGTAGTGGTGGTGGTGGTAGAAAAAAAATCTGGGAGCAGACTTAGGTCTCCTGCTGCTCATTTTGCCCCCAGGTCCCTCTCACAGCAAAGGCCAAAAGCTTCCCAGTCTTTGCAGACCTTAAATGCAGCAGCAATGATGACATCATCAGAGGCGACTTTCAGACTGAAAAAACTAATTGTGTCATGGGTTCCCACGTGCTGGAACTCAATTGCCCAATTAGGGGAAAATCGATTAATTCTCCCACATCCAATTTGAGTCGGGTGGCTAACACGAAAAGCGGATGACACGACCCCAGCCCACCCCATGACAAAATCAAGCCCATTGTGTTTATTTTTGGATGTGCTTATCGATCCACATATTTCTCTGTTGCAGACTAAGCGCATGTTGGTGGAGAAAATGGGGCGAGAAGCAGTAGAACTGGGTCACGGTGAGGTGACTATCACAGGAGTGGAGGAGAATACACTAATTGCCAGCCTCTGTGATTTGTTAGAGAGAATATGGAGTCATGGCCTACAGGTCAAACAGGTAAGTAACCAAGGCACATCTCGGGGATTTCTGAATCTTTCATTAATTTCCTTGAAGGAAAAATATTCTATGAATGTCAGGAGTCATTTGTGTGTGAAATATATGCAGATCATCTGTGGCATTGCTTATGGTGAGTCAAAGGATACACTGTTTTATAGCAATAGATGTGTTTAGGCCATGTCGAGGATAACCTCAGGAATGCTGATTTACAGTTGCTGATTAAGACAAATTCTATTTTTAGTTAAGTGGTATTTTGCAATTTTTACTGATGCTTTGGATCAACTTCCACGACTGTCCATTATTCTGTGAAAGCCATAAATGAGTGGTGCATATATTTCTTCCTTTACCTGTGTATTTAATTTTTGCCCCTTACCAATTTTAAACCTGAGAATAGAAAGCAAGATAACATGCAGGTTGTCCCAGTTGGAGTTAGATATCTGTGCTGGGAGTTTCTTCAGGTATATCCCGATCGGCCGCTATAACTGTGGCGAAAGATCAGCAGGAATGGGGTTTCCGCCGAAGTCGTAGCGGCTGATCAGGAGAACCCCGAGGAGATTGCTGGCTCTGATGATTTTTTATTCGTTTGTGGGATGTGGGCATCACTGGCAAGGCCAGCACTTATTGCCCATCCCTAGTTGCCCTTGAGAAGATGGTGGTGAGCCGCCGCCTTGAACCGCTGCAGTCCATGTGGTGAAGGTACTCCCCCAGTGTTGTTAGGTAGGGAGTTCCAGGATTTTGACCCAGCGACGATGAAGGAATGGCGATATATTTCCAAGTCAGGATGGTGTGTGACTTGGAGGGGAACTTGGAGGTGGTGGTGTTCCCATGCGCCTGCTGCCCTTGTCCTTCTAGGTGGAAGAGGCCACGGGTTTGGGAGGTGCTGCCGAAAAAGCCTTGGTGAGTTGCTGCAGTGCATCTTGTAGATGGTACACACTGCAGCCACAGTACGCCGGTGCTGGAGGGAGTGAATGTTTAAGGTGGTGGATGGGGTGCCGATCAAGCGGGCTGCTTTATCCTGGAAGGTGTTGAGCTTCTTGAGTGTTGTTGGAGCTGCACTCATCCAGGCAAGTGGAGAGTATTCCATCACACTCCTGACTTGTGCCTTGTGGATGGTGGAAAGGCTTTGGGGAGTCAGGAGGTGAGACACTCGCCGCAGAATACCTAGCCTCTGACCTGCTCTTGTTGCCACAGTATTTATGTGGCTGGTTCAGTTAAGTTCCTGGTCAATGGTGACCCCCAGGATGTTGCTGGTGGGGGATTCGGCGATGGTAATGCCATTGAATGTCAAGGGGAGGTGTTTAGCAATACTGGGTAGGGGGGAGTGGGGTTTAGTTGCACTCGAGATGGTCCAATGGGTGGAAGCAATAAGGACAGCTCTGGGCTTTGGGGGCATGGAAGGATGGTTCTGGGCCTTAGCAGAACTGGGGTAGAGGTCCTGGACTTTGACAGCACTGCAGTGGAGCTGCTGGAGTTTGTTTCTTTATTCTATTCCTTCCTTTCTTTTCTTTTTCTTTCCTTACCTTTCATTTTTCTTTCCTTTCTTTGTTCCTTTATCTGTCTCTCGTTCGCTCTCTCTCTCTCTCTCTCTCTCTCTCTCACACTCATCCTCTTTTTCTCTTTCTCACAGTCTCCCTTTTTCTCTCTCTCACTCCCTTTTTTTCTCACTCTTCCTTTTTCTTTTTTTTCTCCCTCTCCCTTTTTCTCTCTTTTCTCTCCCTTGCTCTCACTTTCTCTCGCTTCAGCTCTCCTTTTTTCTCTCACTCTCGTTGTCCTTCTCTCTAGTTCTCTCTCTTTTTCTTTTACTCTCTCCTTTTTCTTTCTCTCTGAATCAAAAAGTTGGAAAGGATCTTGGGTTGTTTTCTGAAACTATTTAATCCCAGGTGGAAGATCTGGTTGCATTATTAGGTTCCTATTGATTGGCTATTGGTCATGTCAATCACTGCAAGCCACTCTCTATATCCTTGTAAGAAATTCAGTTTTAAAATACGTTCTTTTCAGGGCCTTCCCTCCCCAGAGACACCCAAGGCCAATTGTATTAGCATTGTTGCTGCCCTGGCTAAGAATAGCGAACTCAGCCTGATCTGGGAATGGTATCTTCCTGGTCTGTGTGTCTCAGTTGCACACTAAGAAGTGGACTTAAAAACGAGGAAATTTTCACATGGTGGGGGGGGGGGGGGAATTTTCCCAGCCCTAAGGAGGCGGGTTTGGGAGCGGGACTGCCGGGAAAATGGCAGAAACTGGGAGCGGGTTGGTCTTCTGTGCCGTCTTCCCAGGCAGTTTTGAGGCTTTTCCCCATTTTGAGCCTTCTGCTGCAGACTTCCCGATGGCTACGAACCTCGCCAGGATCAGCGAGGCGAGCAGTGGGGCTGCAGGGGTGAAAAGGGTCGAAATGTAAGATGTAGAGGTGAGTGATGGGTGCAAGTGTGAACAGGTAAGTATGAGAGGTGAGTGAAAAGTGTTAGAAAAAGTTTCCTTACCTTTGCTTCTTCCTGCAGGCTTCAACCGTTGAGGATCTGGAGATGCCTCAACCCAACGGCAGAGATGACAGAATGGCTGCTGCATTTTCAGATGCTGCATACATCTGCTTTCTGCTGAGGAGAGAAGTCTTGGTAAGCCTATGTGCAAGGGCTCATCTTAGAACAGAGATTGTCAGTGTTTGGCAGCTTCTCAGCTGTCAAACGCTGACAATTCATCTGTCAAACATTTTTCGACAGATGAAGCGTCATATGCTGACGTCATCTGTCACCGCAGGGCGGGCTTAATAAGGCCAATCAAGGGAAAATAGCGTGCGTTCATCAGACGACACTGGGGGCGGGACTAGAACCCGGAAGGCAGCAGTCCCAACCCCAACTCATCTCGGCTGGCAAAATCCAGCCCATGGTCTTTAAAACCACTGTATTTTCTACATATTGACGGCCAAGGGTCCTGCAGTTAGATGTTTGCTTTATTGTAGTTGTGGTGCATTTAAAAAAAAAAAATTGTGCTTGACCAGTACTGGTCTTTTAAGTTGCACTCAAACAAGAAGTTCAGGATCAAGGAGTGGAAAGGATTCAGTCACCAATCACCGCACTGATGTTTGCTGGAGACATTCACCAGTAAAGCCATCTAAGCTAGTTCTTTCCAAACAGATGTCTATGAGGCTGCTTTTCTGACTGGGACAAATTAAAATATGTCTTTCAGGAAGGAGGTTTATTAAAAGATTGATTTCTACAGTAATTTTTCGTGTTTTTTTTACACTGAATCCTGCTTTAGCTCCATGCTTCCTTTCCCCACACACCCCTGGTGACGCTCCCCTTTTAGTTATTTTCCATGAACTGTTTTAGTTCATGATAGTACTGATCTTTAAAATTGTCGGAAGGCTTTTGAATTCTTTGAGAATTTTCCATCTAAATTGTAAACTATTTTAATACATTTTAACAGTGATTTAGTGTATCACTGATGCCCTTGCCACTGTCTTCACTGACCTCCATTTGACTCCACAGCTAGACAATTTCAAAATACTCATCTTGAATACTCTATCGCTTCATTCCACCTTTCCTCTGCAAACCTTCTGAGGCCCTATGTCCCAGCTAAAATCCTCCAATTTTCCAGTTCTGGTCTACTGTGACCATTTCACCCTTCACCTCCCCTTCCCCCAGCTTCACCATCTGTAACCAGACTTTCAGAGATTGTGCCCCTTGCTTTCTGCCTTGCTATATCTCTGTCAACCTTCAAAAGTTTCTACAAAACATAGCCTCTTGGTCATTTTTTTGAGCTATTTCCTGCTCTCTGACCCTCACCTACCTCTCGGAAAGAGATGTTTTGTTGCATGAAAGGTACTACATAAACGTCAAGTGTTATATCGCATATGTTGTATTTTCTGTTGATAGGGTAAATCAGCACTATGGTCTCACCTGTTACATTACCAAGAGAGTAAGGAGAAAAAAGAAGCTGTATTAGGAGGCACCAGCAGCTCAGGTAGGGAGTTTTCAATCTTTGAATGTGTATTAATAGAAATTTGCTAAGTGTTGATCATATGTGGAATAAACTTCCAGATAAAGTAGTGGAGTCAAAAACTCAGAAATCATTTAAGAAACAATTGGATGCTACAGTGGGTGACATAGAAACATAGAAGATAAGAGCAGGAGTAGGCCATTCGGCCCTTCGAGCCTGCTCCGCCATTCAATGCGATCATGGCTGATCATCCAAATTCAGTACCCTGTCCCTGCTTTCTCCCCATATCCCTTGATCCCCTTAGCCTTAAGAAATATATCTAACTCCTTCTTGAATATATTTAATGAATTGGCCTCAACTGCCTTCTGTGGTAGAGAATTCCACAGGTTCACCACTCTCTGGGTGAAGAAATTCCTCCTCATCTCAGTCCTAAATGGCTTACCCCTTATCCTTAGACTGTGACCCCTGGTTCTGGACTCCCCCGCCATCGGGAACATCCTTCCTGCATCTAGTCTGTCTAGTCCTGTTAGAATTTTATAAGTTTCAATGAGATCCCCTCTCATTCTTCTAAACTCTAGCGAATACAAGCCCAATCGACCCAATCTCTCTTCATACGTCATTCCTGCCATCCCAGGTATCAGTCTGGTGAATCTTCGCTGCACTCCCTCCATGGCAAGAACATTCTTCCTCAGATAAGGTGATCAAAACTGCACACAATAGTCAAGGTGTGGTCTCACCAAGGCCCTGTACAACTGCAGCAAGACATCCTTGCTCCTGTACTCGAATCCTCTCGCTATGAAGGCCAACATACCATTTGCCTTCTTAACCGCCTGCTGCACCTGCATGCTTACCTTCAGTGACTGGTGCAGAAGGACACCCAGGTCTCGTTGCACTACCCCTTTTCCCAATCTATTGCCGTTCAGATAATAATCTGCCTTCCTGTTTTTGCCACCAAAGTGGATAACCTCGCATTTATCCACATTATACTGCATCTGCCATGCATCTGCCCAATCACCCAACCTGTCCAAATCATACTGGAGTTTCTCTGCATCCTCCTCACAGCACACACGCCCACCCAGCTTTGTGTCGTCTGCAAACTTGGAGATATTACATCTAGTTCCCTCGTCTAGATCATTAATATATATTGTGAATAACTGGGGTCCTAGCACTGCCTGCCACTTGGAAAAAGACCCATTTATTCCAACTCTTGGCTTCCTGTCTGCCAACCAGTTCTCTATCCAAGTCGGTACCTTACCCCCAATCCCATGTGCTTTAACTTTGCACGCTAATCTCTTATGCGGGACCTTATCGAAAGCCTTCTGAAAGTCCAAATACACCACATCCACTGGTTCTCCCTTATCTATTCTACCAGTTACATCCTCAAAAAATTCCAGTAGATTAGTCAAGCATGATTTACCTTTTGTAAATCCATGTTGACTTTGTCCGATCCTGTCACTGTTTTCCATTAGGGTCTCTCTGGATGGATAAATTCAGATGGGCCAAATGGCCTTCCGTGACTGCAATTATCTTGTGAATATCTGAAAGGGAAAGGTGAATAAATGTTTTAGGTGATAACTTTTTTTCTCTGGGTAAGGATGGCAGCTTTTCTTCCCTAAAGGACGTCAGTGAACCAGTTGGGTTTTTATGACAATCCACCAGCTTCATGTTCACTTTTAGTAATACAAGCATTTTATTTCCAGATTTTTTTTTTAACAGATCAAATTCAGATTAGATTATTTAGTCCAGGCTTCTGGATTACCAGTCCAGTAACAATCACCGCACTACCGTAGCCCATTATGACACTACCATACCCTATTGCAGTAAATCAGTGTGGTTGGTACCAACTGATAAAGGATGTATGGTACAGAAATGGAGCTGTAAATGTGTGAAAATTCCAAATGATTTCACATTTTGTTGTTATCCGTAGGAATCATCCAGGATCAAGAGAGGAGAAAATTTGATGTTCCTGCCATGCCTCCCTTAAAGATCTCACTCACCCAGGATATGAGGCGAGTTGATTATCCTAACCTGCTTGTTACTTGGTCCCAAAGAAATTTTGATGTGGTGTTTAAGTTATCTTTTGAAAAGGTTTAATGTTAACTCATTTTGAATTGTGCGATTCAGTACTTAGTGCTAAAATTATAGAATCAGACAGCCTTCGTCAAACTCCAGGAACCGGGAGTTTAACGGGAGTTTCACAATTGGATTAAGTTTTATTTTAAATTTTCGAGAATTAGCTACACTGTAATCACAGCACAGAAGGAGGCCATTCAGTTCATCATACCTGCGCTGGCTCTTTGAAAGAGCTATCCAATTAATCCTGCTCTTTCCCTACAGCCCTGCAAATTTTTTCCTTTTTATAATGTCAGTTGTTTAGATCCATGGGATTGGTGTTAAAAATGAGAGGCAGGAAAAAAACAGCTGGTTCACCAAGCCTGGCCCATACTGTCCTGGTGCAACTTAACAGCGTGACCCCCATCACCACTCTCCAACCCACCAGCAGCTACGTAACGTCCTGGGAGAGGCAAAAAAAATAGAGATAGAAACCCTAGACCAATTGTGGGGGGAAAATATCTTGGAAATCCCTCTCCGCCCCCTGAATGTTCACAGACCTAGCAAACTAGTGGCCCTGGCCATTTTGTGTCTAAAAGTTGCATCAGATAAGAAAGCTATACAGTGCCATCTGCTGGGCAGTTGTGCAAACAAGCTGGAATTTGAGGAATAGAAACAGTAGCAAGGTTATTTTTGCAATTACTTTACCGTGCTGCTCAATGCACAAGATATTGGCCCTGAATTTCCGATCGGAGGCTTCCTGCGGGCAGATGCCTCCGATCAGAAAAAATTCTACGAACCTACCTGCTGGTCTCGGCGATACGGAGGCTTCCGATCCTCGGCCTCTCCTCTTCGAAATGCGCAGAGGCCCACGTATCCCAGGGGCGCATGCGGTTCGCAAGCGCCCCTGGGATCACGTGGGCCAGCTCAACCAATGGAAGAAGGGAATCCCCCTTCATACGTTTGACAGTTCCGTACGCACAGAACTGTCAAAAGTATGAATGGGGATGACTGCAAAAACGCACCAACACACTGAAATAAGTAAAGAAAAACCATTACATATATAAAATTAATTAAAATTGCATTTAATATGTTATTAAAAAAAAAATTTAATTAAAAAAAAATGTTTTAACAGGGCTTAATATAACCTTACCTTATTGGACAGGGTTTTAAATTTATAAGTGAGTGATAAAATCTTATTTTTCTATTTTTTTAAAACTCTTATGCTGGTAAAAGCAGGCCTTACGCCTGCTTTTACCAGGCGTAAGAATTTTATGGCCTTTCAGCGGGTGGAAGTTGAGCAAATAGCGCAACTCTCCACCCGCAGAGGCACTTTTCTTGGGCATGCGGATGATCTGTCAAGAGAATTATTGACAGACCGCAAGTTCCGGGTTTCAGCGCATGCGTTTCGCATGCCTAAACCTGGAACTTGCGCAGCCCCAATGGGCACGTACGCACCTCGTACGCACCCGTGGGGGTCGGAAATTCAGGGCCATTAATGTAAACGTAATACCACTTAGAATGGTAAATATTTTATTTTTTAAATGTGACCGCTCCCCTCCCCCGGTTATGAGATTTTCTGTTTATCATAGTTCAGATGCACTGTTTAGTGCATAATTACTTTAAAATAGTTTCTGTAAATTCCATGAAATCATCATACAATATTGCAGCAATTAAACCTTCTGACTAATTTATTTTTGTTTTTCTGACAAGTTTCAGATAATGCATTCCCTCATTTTTCCCCCATCTTGGCTCAGTGGCAACACTCTCTCCTCTGAGTCAGAGGTTGTGGGTCTAAGTCCCACTCCAGGGACTTGAGCACAAAATCTAGGCTGACACTTTAGTGCAGTATTGAGGGTGTGCTGCACTGTCAGAGGTGCCGTCTTTCAGATGAGATGTTAAACTGAGGCCCCGTCTGCTCTCGCAGGTGGATGTAAAAGATCCCATGGCACTATTTCAAAGAAGAGCAGGGGAGTCCTGGTCAATATTTACCCTCCACTAACACCTAAAACAAATTATCATTATCATATTGCTTGTTGTGGGACTTGCTATGCGCTAATTGGCTGCCACGTTTCCTACATTACAGCAGTGACCACTTCAAAAGTACTTCTTTAGCTGTAAAGTAATTTGGGATGTCCTGAGGTTGTAAAAGGTGCTATATAAATGCAAGTCTCTTTCCCCCCCCCCCCCCCTCTTTCTCTCCAGAAGTTGTTGAATCATGCTGTAGTATGGTTCCACAGGTGCCAGTACCTTGCCCAAATAGCCATTCCCCATATGTGAGCCAAGACTGTGAATGTCTGCAAGCTATTTGCCAGTGGAGAGCAGCTGGGCCCAATCCTGTTCTTGCTTGCCACGCACATATACGCACTTCAAGTAGTGGTCCCTGGATTGTAATCAGAAGTGGAAATGCTCCTGCGACCCCCGCCAAGCCCACCGTGCCATGTCAATTGTAATACCTGTACTACTATCCCATATCGGGTCACTCAGCACAGACCAGGAATCGAACCTGGGAACTTCTTCATCTGTCCTTTGTGCAATTAAAGTGTGCCCTTGTCTTCTATTACAAAACACCCATGTTTGCTTGTTCTTTTCATAAAAGTAGAGAATGAACTTATGGTTTACAGAAACTCCTTTTTCAGACCTTACTTTGAGTCACTAATATTACGATTTTTAAGGGTGCAGCTAGTACTGTTATGGGGGGTTCTAATGGTTCATGTACATTATACAATGTAGGTGCTCAAATTTTATCCTGTAAAAACACACAGGTCTCCTTTCATTTTAGTTGCTATAGTAAATGTAGGTAAAACCTATAATTGACCCTAGATTTTGCTACAATTTGCCTGAAAGTCCGTGTATCACTTGTAGGACTGATCCATAGGAGCATCTAATGATGTAACTATTGTTGAGAGCCTGGCACTGGTTTATAGAATGACTTGCAACCCCTGATTTGATGCTGTTCTATGAATGAAAAACAATACTGATGCAGTTATGTGAGTTAGGCACCTGCAGACTTGTGTTGCGCTGACTCCAACTGAGCATTTCTCTGGCACTATCTTGACCTGAAATGCCATACTTGTAAGAGAAGTGTAATCTTAGATTTGTTTCTTACATATGAGACAGATTATACTTTTGAGCGGAAAGTATAACTCCTATGATAATGTAACACTGTCAATTGCAACATTTAAAAAATAAGGTTCATGGTGATAAAGTGAAACCAATTGCACACCGTTTAAACAAATTGTATGGAGTAACACATCAAAATTGGTTATGTTTGTTTGTAAAGCAAAAATAAGCCTGATATGAAACTTTTCAAAAATGTGCGTAGATGGTAATTTTGTATATTAACTGCCAATTTGGAATGTCATTTCGTTCATTTTTTTGCTGCTGCATTAGTTTCCTGAACTATTCTGTATTCTCAGCACTACTAGCAACATTTCATGGATGTCACTGAGAGACATTTAAACTTTAAGCATAAAGTTAAGTACAGATAGTTGAACACACCACAGAGCCTATATCCCTGGGGCTTTAAGACAGGATCAGACTTCGTGACATATCAAAAGCTATCAAGTGAGGCATGAAATGGGTTTGTGTAAAGCCATTTTTAGTCTCTGAAATTCAGTGGCCGTGTTTGTTTGGTGGGCATTGTTGGCATTTCCACATGCTTTCCTTTTGATCTTCCACACCAGTGAAAGTGAAAACAATATCACGCACTGACATCCCCCAAACAGACAGACAATTACAAATGCCATAAAATGGTGGTTTGTGTTGTTTGAAATATTTTGGAATGATCCCAAAATGAAAGCCATGAAAATATGAATGTTGTATGAAGACGCTGTGTTTTGCTTTTTGCTTTCATACTTGTAAGAGAAGTATAATAATATATTTCCATTGGTGTGATTGAATCCAAGGCCAGCCTAAACATACAGATAATTTAAATTAAAACTTCTAGTGGATTTCTAGTGAGATTTACAGGCTTAAAAAAAATTCTCTCCAACTTTCTCTACCAGTTTTCTTATTTTTGCCATCCACCCTGAAAGCGTCAAATCCTCACCCAGAGTCACGTTCCACACTTTTGCCCAAGTGGCCATTATTCATGTATGAGCTTCGACAGTGAGTTGTCAGCAGGTGGAGAGCCACATCACAGCTGAGCCCAATGCTGTCCTTGACCAACATCCATACACGCGCATCTCCAGAGGCAGTTGCTGGGGTGGAGCTACTTTTAGTGCCTCTGCAGCTGCTGTGGCTGTGATCAATTATCTCACCAGCTCAAACCGAGGACCATCCCAGTTTGTGTGGCTCAACTACGGAATGGTTAAGCTCAGAGCCATCAGGGAGAGCAAAATAGTTTGCAGCAATTGGAGCCCAGCTCTGTTAGTCCATGCAGAGAACATCTGTGTGTGTGTGTGTGTGTGTGTGTTTTTCTCTCTCAAATTTTTCCCCTCTTTGTCACTCCCTTACTCGGGTTTAATCAGTTTAGAAACCCTGCCTTTGCGATCCTGCTTGCACTTAGCTGGACAAGCACCTTATCACAAAGAATTTGAGGCATGTATTCAATTTGAATAGTTGAACACTTGTAAGCCAGACAAGGAGGTGGCTTTTTCTGAAATATCAATATCTAAGTAAGCCATGTAAATTGCTTATATAATAAAAACAGAAAACGCTGGAAATACTCAGCAGATCAGGCAGCATCTGTGGAGAGAGAAACAGAGTTAACCTTTCAGGTCCGTGACCTTTCATCAGAACTGGGAAATGTTAGAGATGTAACAGTTTTTAAGCAAGTACAGAGGCAGGGAAAGGGCGGCAGGGAGGAAAGAACAGAAGGGAAGGACTGTGATAGGGTGGAAAGCAGGAGTGATTAAATGACAAAAAGGATGATGGTGAAAGGCAAAAGGGGATGGTAATGGGACAAGTAAAGAAATAAAAGATGGGTCTAGAGGAGGTGTAAATGGCAACAGCAGAATCATTACCAGCACCTGCTGTCTGAAAATCCGGAAGGTTATAAAGTGCCTCATCAAAAGAGTTAATGGGCTGTCTTGAGGACAAGTGAGAAGCCCTTCCCAAGCTTTCCACAATCATCCCTTTGAAGATTTGTCATGATTTTCCTTTGCATGCCTCCAGAGAACATATCGGCCCGGATTTTGCAATAGGAATAACGGTGAGGCTAATAGCACTCACCGTTATAACGGGGTAAATCAGACAGCAACATCTGCCGTCCGCACGTGCCCAGTTAAATGCGGAAATCTGGAAGTTGCTGTCAGAGATACCCTGCTCCTCCACAGGGTGCGCTGTTGCAGTCCTCACCAATAGACTCGGCA
This sequence comes from Squalus acanthias, assembly GCA_030390025.1. Taxonomy (NCBI): domain Eukaryota; kingdom Metazoa; phylum Chordata; class Chondrichthyes; order Squaliformes; family Squalidae; genus Squalus; species Squalus acanthias. The sequence goes on from CM059434.1 coordinate 39,152,489, forward strand.
CTGAAATGAATGCAACGGTGTGAATTTAGGGTACTTGCCCACGAGTTCCCCACTAAAGACGGCTGAAAAGGTTAGGGCTAGTGCATTCAGGAGTAAATGTGTGTTTAACGGCATAAAAAGTGATAATTGCTGCCGAACAACCTCTCTGGCCCTGATTTTACAAGTGTGGAGTCTCATTCCCTCGGAAGAATTAAGAAAAAAAACTTTTTCTGTCTCTCTCTCTTATCTCTCTCCCTTAATTCCATTTGTATTTTCCAATCTTCATTTCACTTTATGTACATAATTTAAATCTAATGTATATTTCCTGCTTTATACCTTATATGGTAGCATAGTGGTTATGTTACTGGACTTGTAATCCAGAGGCATCCGGAGACATGAGTTGAAATCCCACCATGGCAGCTAGAGAATTTAAATTCAGTTAATTAAAATAAATCTGGAATTTTTTTAAAAGCGGATTGTCGTAAAAACCCATCTGGTTCACTAATGTCCTTTAGGGAAGAAAATCTGCCATCCTCTGAAATGGCAGCTCACCACCACCTTCTCAAGGGCAATTAGGGATGGGCAATAAATGCTGGCCTTGCCAGCGATGCCCACATCCCATGATTGAATTTTTTTAAAACTTCCTGGTTTATACTCTGCGGGCTAGATTTTGTCAATGGAGACGTACTGGAGGCGGGACTTCTGGTTTCCGGGTTTCAGTCCCGCCCCCAGTGACATCTGACCAACCCACGCTATTTTCCCTTGATTGGCCTTGGTAAGCCCGCCCGGCCAATTAAGGGAAAGCCGGTAACAGATGACGTCAGTGTATGACGCTTCATCGGTCGAAAATTTTTTGACAGATGAATTGTCAGCGTTTGACAGCTTTGAGAAGCTATCAAACACTGACAATCTCTGTTCTAAGGTGAGCCCTTGCACAAAGGTTCACCAAGACCTCTCTTCTCAGCAGAAAGCAGATGGCTGCAGCATCTGAGAATGCAGCAGCCATTCTGTCATCTCTGCTGTTGAGATGAGGCACCTCCGGATCCTCAAAGGTTGAAGACTGCAGAAAGAAGCAAAGGTAAGGAAACATTTTCCAACACTTTACACTCACCTCTCATACTTACCTGTCCACACTTGCACCCATCACTCACCTCTACAGCTGACATTTTGACCCATCTCACCCCCGCAGACCCACTGCTCGCCTCGTTGACCCTGGCGAGGTTCGCAGCCGTCGGGAAGCCCGCAATTGCAGGCGTAAAATGGGGAAAAGCCCCAAAACTGCCTGTTAACTACCTGTTAACAGGCAGTTAATTGGCTCTAATCCCCTTCCCGCCTCGAGGAGACGGGTCCCTGCGTGACTCGGGGATCCGCCTCCTGGGAAGATGGCACGGAGGCGGGTTGGGAGCGGGGTCGGTTCCCGCTCCCAGTTTCTGCCATTTTCCCGGCAGTCCCGCCTCCTCAGGGCTAGTAAAATCCAGCCCTGCGTGTCTCAGTGAGGATTCTTCAATCTGATTGGTTGAAGAGACGCACTATTTTTTGCCCTGCTCACAGACGCCACAGATGCCCTGTAGAAGGCCGGATTAGAAAATGTCTGCGCTGTAAAGCCCGCAAAAACTTTGTGGGCAGCAGGCAAGCGTCGTTCCTTCACCGCTGAAAGCAAAATCCGGGCCATCATTAAATCAGCCCTCTAGATTTTCCTTCAAAGAACTTGTGATTTCCAAGCTCTCGTTGGAGATAACATGTTTCAAGTAGTAAATTATGTCAAGTACACAGAACAGTGCAAAAAATGAACAGAATTCCTTCTCTACTTTTATTCAAAAGATTGTCAAATTATCTTTGGTTTTTTTCCCTTCACCTTAAATGTAAAATAAAATTCTGATTGAAAATCTCTTTAGGATTGCATCAATGATTGGATTTAGTGAGGACCATACTGTTGGCACATGTCTTGGTGCTGTTTGAAATTCTGTTCAGTATAAATCAAAGATCACTTACAATTCTTGTAGTCAAACAGGAAAAAATGGCTGCACCTTCATCGTCGCTGGGTCAAAATCCTGGAACTCCCTCCCTAACAGCACTGTGGGAGTACCTTCACCACACGGACTGCAGCGGTTCAAGAAGGCGGCTCACCACCACCTTCTCAAGGGCAATTAGGGATGGGCAATAAATGCTGGCTTTGCCAGCGACGCCTGCATCCCATAAATGAATAAAGAAAAAACCTACAGCATTTTTGATTTCAGTCCTAGCTCAATTTTGCAGTTTTCTTCTTTGCAGTATTGTGTATTATATACAATGAGCAGTGTGCAATATGGTTCTTTAACAGAACAGGCACAGCTGATAACTTGGTTTAAGTCTTACAAACCTGACCAATGCAGTAATATGTTTTTCCTTTGAAGGAATTTCTTGAAAAACCTCTTGACTTCCATATTTAATCAGGAGGTTAAACAACACCACTGAGAAAAGCAGCATGACGCACAAGACTTCTTAACTGGCAAAATCAGCTCGCTTTCTAGTGCTACAGTCCCACCCCAAAGCTGACTTGCAGCACATTGCATTGCAGAAACCTAAAGGACATTCCACGCTCAAACATTATCAAATATAGTACAACCATTGGAAATAATTGGTATTGCCTGCACTGAATCTGTTGGATAAAACGATTGCCATGCCCTCATTTCCCAGAGTACAGCTTTCGTGCAATATCCAAATTACTACACACTTGAATGGTTAGGTCAAGCCTGCATTGAAGTGCATCTGTCATCAGACAGGCTGTGTCGCACAGCATGAAACATTTCAGCTACTTCAGTAGCAGTCAATTGCGGCTTGATTCCTTTGGATGTAGTTCATCTGGTGTACTTTGTGAGGAGATGATTTTGCTTCACTTGTCTCACAGCTGTCTTATGTCAGTCACCAGTTAAATCACTCCATCCACCATGGGACATCTAGTCTGCAGAATCCTTTGTGTTCATCTTCACTACATTTGTCTCTCCTGTCAGTCATTTCACACAGTTACTTGGCTGTTTTCCAAAAATTCTGCTCCAGCAGTCTTATTTGGGGGATCAATGACAAAAATAATTTAATTTTGTTTAAAATTTGAAATGAAGATTGAAATATTCTACTAACAATGCTATTATCATTTTTTTAAATTACTTTACGATGAATCATTGTCACTTTGAATCTCCAGTGTCCCTCTTGCATTGTTTTATTGAGTTCACACTGTTTGTGTGGCAGTGCTAACATTGCAATTGATGAAGAAGTTGACAGATCATCACATATGCTTATTTAAACCAACAAAATGCAATTAATTTGCTCCCTGTCCTGTCACTGTATTTATTTTGATGACACATGTCTACATCGTAAGCAACAGAATGCAGTGGGAGAAGGATAGGATAACAAATTCATAAACTGAAAATAAAAAGTACCTAAGAAATTGTAGAATTGTTCAAATAATTTTGTCAGTGATTAGGTGAGAATATATAGGCCGTGAAGATGTGCCCGTTCCCTGATTTTGAGGTATGTTAGATAAATAGAATACAGCTAGTTACCAAATTATGCCTGATGAGGGAGCTTAACAATTGGATTAAGTTTTTTTTTAAAGTTGATTTTGGAGTATTAGCTACACTTTTATCATAGAATCATACAGCACAGAAGGAGGTCATTCAGCCCATTGTGCCTGTGCCGGCTCTTGGGAAAGATCTACCTAATTGGTCCTACTCACCTGCTCTTTCCCCATAGCCCTGGATTTTTTCCTTTTCAAGTACATATCCAATTCCCTTTTGATGGTTGCTATTGAACCTGCCTCAGGCAGTGCATTCCAGATCAGAACAACTTGCTGTGTGAAAAATCTCTCCTCCTGATTCTTTTGCCGATTATCTTAAATCTCTGTCTTCTGGTTAGCATGTGAAGGAATAAGCCATATAACCTATTCAGAAAAATACACTATCTTATGAAAGAATTCTGTCTTATTAAAACATGACAAACTGGATTTGGAAATTTAGAAACCTAACTATGAAATAGCTATGAAAGAATTCTGGCTATTGAGATAAGACAGTTGTTGACCCTGAATAAATAACCTTATTGAAACAGAAGGTGCATGGCTCCGACAAGCTGATGTTTTGGGAACAAAACAATGGTCCATACTGGATTAAGGTGTTTTAATTTAAACTTCGTAAAGATGGCACACAAGATAAGGAACATCTGCCCTCGTAAAGATGACAAAATAAGGAACACCTGCCCTTCACACCGTTTTATATGGTCAACCCAGAACATCTGGAGGTGAGACAAGAGACCCTCTACTCCTATCTACTCTATCAAAACTTCTGATAATTTTGAACACCTCTATTAAATCTCCCCTTAACCTTCTCTGCTCTCAGAAGAACAATCCCAGCTTCTCTAGTCTCCACATAATTGAAGTTCCTCATCCCTGGTATCATTCTAGTAAATCTCCTTTGCACCCTTTCCAAGGCCTTGACATCTTTCCTAAACTGTGGCACGCAGAATTGGACACACTACGCCAGCTGAAGCCTAACCAGTAAAGGTTTAGCACAACTTCCTTGCTTTTGTACTCTATGCCGTTATTTATAAAGCCAAGGATCCCATATGATTTTTAACAGCCTTCTCAACTTGTCCCGCCACCTTCAAAGATTTGTGTGCACACACCCCAGATCTCTCTCTTCCTGCACCTCTTTAAAAATGTAATGTAATGCTATTTTTTCCTGGAAAAACTTGAACACTTGCTTATTTGGCAGTCATGTCCTTGCATTTACACAGCACCATGTCATATCATTGAAACATCACAAATCACTTCACACATGCACTGGCTGTTATGCAGGCAAAGCTGTATTTCTTGTTACTTATTATTGTGCTTTGGAGCCATCCAGTACTGTTTCGTTTTTACAAACCCTTTTTTTCAACAAAAAAAAAGTTATTAATTGCAGCAATACTGACCATATAATGTCCAGTTTATGCTGAGCCCTGGTACCATATTCTGGACTCAGTTATATTTCTCTGCACGGGAAGGTTGAAATGAAGTACACCATTTATGCTTTTGCTCTTGTTTTTTGCAACTATCTAGTGCCTCAACCAAGTGGCCCTCTTTTCATGTGTGAGCTTCGGCAACAAGTATCTATAGGCTACTCAGCTGTAGACAATGTTACTGCTCTAAGCTGTAGTTCGAGCCTTACAATTGACCAAGTTCTCCAGGATAGTGAGTGAAAAATCCTGATCTTTATCCAGTGCTTTTATTTATTCATTCACGGGATGTGGGCGTCGCTGGCAAGGCAAGCATTTATTGCCCATCCCTAATTGCCCTTGAGAAGGTGGTGGTGAGCTGCCTTCTTGAACCGCCTACAGTCAGTGTGGTGAAGGAACTCCCACAGTGCTGTTAGTTAGGGAGTTCCAGGATTTTGACCCAGCGACTATGAAGGAACGGCGATATATTTCCAAGGTGTGTGACTTGGAGGCGAACTTGAAGGTGGTGGTGTTCCCATGCCCTTGTCCGTGGAAAGGCTTTGGGGAGTCAGAAGGTGAGTCACTCGCCACAGAATACCCAGCCTCTGACCTCCTCTTGTAGCCATAGTATTTATGTGGCTGGTCCAGTTAAATTTCTGGTCAATGGTGACCCCCAGGATATTGATGGTGGGCGATTTGATGATGGTAATGCCATTGAATGTCAAGGGGAGGTGGTTAGACCATCTCTTATTAGAGATGGTCATTGCCTAGCACTTGTGTGGCGCGAATGTTACTTGCCACTTTTCAGCCCAAGCCTGAATGTTGTCCAGGTCTTACTGCATGCAGGCACAGACTGCTTCATTGTCTGAGGAGTTGCGAATGGAATTGAACAGTGTGCAATCATCGGTGGACCTCCCCACTTCTGACCTTATGATGGAGAGAAGATCATTGATGAAGCAGCTGAAGATGGTTGGGCCTAAGACACTGCCCTGAGGAACTCCTGCAGCGATGTCTTGGGGCTGAGATGATTGGCCTCTAACAACCACAACCATCTTCCTTTGTGCTAGGTATGACTCTAGCCAGTGGAGAGATTTCAACCTGATTCCCGTTGACTTCAATTTTACTCGGGCTCCATAATGCCACATTTGGTTAAATACTGCCTTGATGTCAAGGGCAATCACTCTCACCTCACCTCTGGAATTCTGCTCTTTTGTCCATATTTGGACCAAGGCTGTAATGAGGTCTGGAGCCGAGTGGTCTTGGCGGTACCGAAATTGAGCATCGGTGAACAGATCATTAGTGAGTAAGTGCCACTTGATGACACTGTTGACGACACCTTCCATCACTTTGCTGATGATTGAGAGTCGACTGGGGCAGTAATTGGCTGGATTGGAATTGTCCTGCTTTTTGTAGACATGACATACCTGGGAAACTTTCCATATTGTCAGGTAGATGCCAGTGTTGTAGCTGTACTGGAATAGCTTGGCTAGAGGCTCGGCTAGTTCTGCAACACAAGTCTTCAGCACTACACCTGGGATGTTATCGGGGCCCACAGCCTTTGCTGTATCTAGTGCGCTCTGCCGTTTCTTGATATCGCGTGGAGTGAATCGAATTGGCTGTCCCCAACACAGCAGACTGGTATCTGTGATGGTGGGGGACCTCAGGAGGAGGCCGAGATGGATCATCCACTTGGCACTTCTGGCAAATGCTTCAACACTCACATGCTGGGCTCTGCCATCATTGATGTTGGGGATGTTCATGGAGCCTCCTCCTCCCGTTAGTTGTTTAATTGTCCACCACCATTCACGACTGGATATGGCAGGACTGCAGAGCTTTGATCTGATCTATTGGTCGTGGGATCGCTTAGTTCTGTCTATGGCATGCTCCCTCCACTGTTTAGCATGCATGTAGTCCTGTGTTGTAGCTTCACCAGATTGGAACCACATTTTTAGGTATGCCAAGTGCTTGACTAGTCTGTGGGACAGCAGTCCCGATTTTGGCAGAAGTCTCTAGATGTTAGTGAGGAGGACTTTGCAGAGTCGACTGGGCTGGGTGTGCTTTTGTCGTGTCTGAATCGGATGCCTAGGTCGATGTCAGGTGGTCCATCCGGTTTTATTCTTATTATACTTCTACCGGCATGTAAACAGTAAGCAGGTAGTAAGAGGTGGGGTGGGACCCATTAGCGACAAAGAAGGTGTTATATGCTTAGAGGCGCAGGGCAAGGCTAGAATACTCAATGAGTACTTTGTATCGGTGTTTACTAAGGAGTTGGATGCTGACAAAATATTGGTAGAAGTGGAAAAGGTAGAAGCAATGGAAGGGGTGAAAATTGATAGACAGGATGTACTAGAAAGGTTGGGTAGGCTTAGAGTGGATAAGTCGCCTGGTCCAGATGGCTTGCATCCCAGGTTGCTAAGGGAATTGGGGGATGAGATAGCGGAAGAGCTTGCCATAATTTTCCAATCTTCCCCAGATGCGGGGGAGGTGCCGGAGGATTGGAAAGTGGCAGATGTGACACCGTTGTTCAAGAAAGGGTGTAAGGACAATCCTAGTAACTATAGGCCGGTCAGTTTAACATCAGTAGTGGGTAAAGTTTTAGAAACAATAATCAAGGAAAAAATTAACGGGCACTTGGAGAGGTTTAAGCTAATTAAGGAGAGCCAACACGGATTTGTAAAAGGCAGATCATGTTTGACTAATCTAATTGAATTATTTGATGAAGTAACGGAGGATCGATGAAAGGAATGCAATGGATGTTGTCTACATGGATTTTCAGAAGGCGTTTGACAAAGTACCACATAGAAGGCTGATTAACAAAATTGAGGCTCATGGAATAGGTGGGTCAGTGGCAGTTTGGATAAGGAATTGGCTTAAGGACAGAAAACAGTGAGTTGTGGTAAATGGCTGCTTTTCAGACTGGAGGATGGTAGACAGTGGTGTTCCCCAAGGGTCAGTGCTGGGGCCACTCCTTTTTTTGATGTATGTAAATGACCTGGATATTGGAATACAAAGTAGAATTTCTAAATTTGCTGATTACACCAAACTTGGGGGTGTGGCAAACAGTGAGGATGGATGATACCAATCGACTGCAACAAGACATAGAAAGGCTAGCAGAATGGGCAGACAAGTGGCAGATGGAATTTAATACAGAGAAGTATGAGGTGATGCATTTTGGCAGAAGGAACAGGGAGAGGCAATATACACTTAATGGCACAGTTTTAAAGAGTGTGCAGGGTCAGAGGGACCTGGAAGTTAATGTGCATCAGTCCCTGAAGGTGGCAGGACATATCGAGAGAGTGGTTAGCAAAGCATGTGGGATCTTGGGTTTCATAAAAAGAGGTATTGAGTACAAAAGTAGAGAAGTTATGCTGAACCTTTATAAAGCACTGGTTAGGCCACAACTGGAGTATTGCGTCCAGTTCTGGTGACCACACTTTAGGAAGGATGTGAAGGCCCTTGAGAGGGTGCAGAGGAGATTTACCAGAATGGTTCTGGGGATGGGGGATCTTCACTACAAGGACAGGTTGGAGAAACTGGATTTGTTTTCATTAGAGCAAAGGAGGTTGATGGGGTGATTTGATAGAGGTGTACAAGATTATGATGGGTTTGGATAGGCTAGACGGGGAAAGGCTGTTCCCACTAGTTGATGGTATAAGGGCTAGGGGTCACAGATTTAAGGTTTTGGGCAAGAGATACAGGGGGGATGTTAGGAAAAACTTTTTTACGCAGCGAGTGGTGAGGACCTGGAACTCGCTGCCGACGGAAGTGGTGGAAGCGGACACACTCAATGTTTTCAAGGGGAGACTGGATAGGCACTTGAGGGAAATAAACTTGCAGGGCTACGGGGATAGAGCGGGGGAATGGGACTGACTGGATTGCTCTACAGAGAGCCGGCACGGACTCGATGGGCCGAATGGCCTCCTTCTGTGCCGTTATGACTCTATGACTTTGTCGTAGCAGTTTGATACAACTGAGTGGCTTGGTAGGCAATTTGAGAGGGCAGTTAAGAGTCAACCACATTGCTGTGGGTCTGGAGTCACATATAGGTCAGACCAGGTAAGGACGGCAGATTTCCTTCCCTAAAGGACATTAGTGAACCAGTTGGGTTTTTAGGACAATCCGGTAGTTTCATGGACATCATTACTGATACTTGCTTTTTATTCCAGATCTATTTAATTAATTAACTGAATTTAAATTCCCCTGTGTGACCAGCAGCACCTCGTGAAAACACCCACACATTTTGTGGTTCATTCTGTCACATGTTGAAAAACTTTCCAGGAACAATAGTGATTAGTAAAAAAAAAAATCCCAAAATACTGTTCCGGGGCAGTGGCAAATGGAGAACACGGTGGCATAGTGGTTAGCACTGGTGCCTCACAGCGCCAGAGACCCGGGTTCGAATCTGACCTCGGGCGACTGTCTGTGTGGAGTTTGCACATTCTCCCCGTGTCTGCGTGGGTTTCCTCCGGGTGCTCCGGTTTCCTCCCACAGTCCAAAAATGTGTGGGTTAGGTTGATTTGGCTATGATAAATTGACCCTTAGTGTTAGGGGGGATTAAATATGTGGGGTTATGGGGATAGGATGGGATATGTTAGGGGGAATTAAATACGTGGGGTTATGGGGGTAGGGTGGGATATGTGTACTGTGGGGATTAAAGTAGGGACAGGGTACTGGATTTGGATGATCAGCCATGATCGTATTGAATGGCGGAGCAGGCTCGACGGGCCGAATGGCCTACTCCTGCTCCTAGATTCTATGTTTCTATGTTTCTATGTTATGAAGAAATCAGGGATTTATTTTTCCCCTTCTTAAAAAAAAAACCTCTCTCCAATTTTTGCAGTCTCCTGTTGAAGCTATTGACTTCTTAGGTCACTATGGGGGAAAAATTCAGTTGGTTGCCTTAAGAGGGCAAAGCAACTAGCGACCGGGCGCGGCGATGTTTGCGCCGCTCGCGAAATTAACTAGACATTTTGCAGCGGCGCTAAACACTACAGCCACAATCTCCTGCGCCGGCAGATTGTGACGTCAGTCGAGTGCGCAACGCCCCGGTAGCGCCCCGGAGCGGATATTGAGTGGCGCCCCCTGCCTTACCGCCTGCCGCTAGCAACGACAGGTTGAGGGGAGCGTTTTGCAGTCAGGAAGGGACTGGGGGAGCGCTATTTAAAGGCGACCGCTTCCTGCCTTTTATTGTTGGTGACATTTTTGCACCAAGCATTCTGAGAGAGAGAGAGAGAGAGACTTCTGGAGAGATTCAACGCTGTGTGAAGGAGTTTTGGGTACTGAGCAGCACTTTGCAGGTTCATTTTGATTTGCCCTTCCTTGTATCGATTTAGAAGAGACTGTGGGGGCTGCACTCTGAGCTCTTTCCCTGGGCCTCTCCATTGTTCTTTCCAGCAGATTTGATGTGCAGATCTCTCCAGGCCGAGATTCAAGGCTGCAATGAGCAGGATGTGGATGGAAAGCAAGATCAACCCTCCCCTTTAAGAACTGGCCGGTGCCATTGTGTGTGTGTTCCATTGCTGACTGACATCACATGAGCTTCGCCAGCGCTCTGAGGTAGAGCCTCGCTCCTCGGCCTTTGCGCCTTAAGACAGGTGTGAAGCGCCTGATTTAGCGCTCCAATCACGTCCAGGGGCGATAAAAGTCAAGTTTGCAGTCGGAGGCGATAATTAGCGCCAGGCGCTAATCTTTTTGCCCGGCCGATAATTGCGCCCTAAATGGGGCGATACTGAATTTCTCCCCCATAGAGTTATACAGCACAGAAAGAGGCCCTTCGGCCCATCGTGTCCACGCCGGCCATCAAGCCTTGTCTATTCTAATCCCATTTTCCAGCACTTGGTCCATAGCCTTCTATGCTATGGCGTTTCAAGTGCTCATCTACATGTTTCTTGAATGTTGTGAGGGTTCCTGCCTCTACCACCCTTTCAGGCAGTGAGTTCCAGATTCCATCCAGCCTCTGGGTGAAAAAGTTTTTCCTCAAATCCCCTCTAAACCTCCTGCCCCTTAGCTTGAAACTATGCCCCCTGGTTATTGACCCCTCTACTAAGGGGAAAAGTTCCTTTCTATCTACCCTATTTATGCCCCTCAATCAGGTCCCCCCTCAGCCTTCTCTGCTCTGAGGAAAACAACCCCAGCCTGTCCAATCTCTCTTCATGGCTGAAGCGCTCCAGCCCAGGTAACATCCTGGTGAATCTCCTCTGCACCCTCTCCAATGCAATCACATCCCTCCTATAGTGCGGTGACCAGAACTGCACACAGTATTCCAGCTGTGGCCTAACTAGCGTTTTGTACAGCTCCATCATAACCTCCCTGCTCTTGTATTCTATGCCTCGGCTAATGAAGGCAAGTATCCCATATGCCTTTTTAACCACCTTATCTACCTGTCCTGCTGCCTTCAGGGAACTATGTGAGAAGTCGCACAACACCAGGTTATAGTCCAACAGCTTTATTTGAAATCACAAGCTTTCGGAGCGCTGCTCCTTCGTCAGGTGAAGTGAAGAGATGCATATAGGCACAGCATATATAGTCAGAGAACACTGCCAGATGATTACAGTTAATCTTTCTAACTGCCCTTTATCACACCAAATTCGCACCCCAATACGCCAACATCTTCATGCACAAGTTCGAGCAAGACTTCTTCGCTGCACAGGACCTCCAACCAACGCTATACACCAGATACATCGACAACATTTTCTTCCTGTGGACCCACGGCGAAGAATCACTGAAAAGACTACACGATAACATCAACAAGTTCCATCCCACCATCAAACTCACCATGGACTACTCCTCAGAATCGGTTTCATTCTTGGACACACGAATCTCCATCAAAGACGGACACCTCAGCACTTCACTCTACCGCAAACCCACGATCAACCTCACGATGCTCCACTTCTCCAGCTTCCACCCTAAGCACGTTAAAGAAACCATCCCCTATGGACAAGCCCTGCGAATACACAGGATCTGCTCAGACGAGGAGGAACACGATGGACACCTACAGACGCTGAAAGACGCCCTCGTAAGAACGGGATATGACGCTCGACTCGTCGATCGACAGTTCAGACGGGCCACAGCGAAAAATCACATAGACCTCCTCAGAAGACAAACACGGGACACAACCAACAGAGTACCCTACGTCGTCCAGTACTTCCCCGGAGCGGAGAAACTACGCCATGTTCTTCGCAGCCTTCAACATGTCATCGATGACGACGAACACCTCGCTAAGGCCATCCCCACGCCTCCACTACTCGCCTTCAAACAGCCGCCTAACCTCAAACAGACCATCGTTCGCAGCAAATTACCCAGCTTTCAGGAGAACAGCGACCACGACACCACACAACCCTGCCATGGCAACCTCTGCAAGACATGCCAGATCATCAACACAGATACCATCATCACACGTGAGGACACCACCCACCAGGTACATGGTACATACTCATGTGACTCGGCCAACGTTGTCTACCTCATACGTTGCAGGAAAGGATGCCCCGGAGCATGGTACATCGGCGAGACCATGCAGACACTGCGACAACGTATGAACGGACACCGCACAACAATCGCCAGGCAGGAGTGTTCCCTCCCAGTCGGGGAACACTTCAGCAGTCAAGGACATTCAGCCTCCGATCTTCGGGTAAGCGTTCTCCAAGGCGGCCTTCAAGACACACGACAACGCAAAATCGTCGAGCAGAAACTGATAGCCAAGTTCCGCACCCATGAGGACAGCCTCAACCGGGATCTTGGGTTCATGTCACGCTACATGTAACCCCACCTGACGTAGAGTCATCCAGACTCGAGTCGTCGTTGGCTTGTTCTCTCAGCAGGTCCGGCCGCATCTGTGCAGTGATTTCCAGCAAAAAAAAGTTTTTTGTTTTCCATACAGACCCCAGCATCTGCCACATTTGCCCCCTTGTGACCCCACCTCATTGTCTTTGATGTAATGTTTTCCTGACTGACCTGTTTGGACACCATCCACACCTTTGATTGCCGTGATTATCTCTCTGCCGAGGTGTGATAAAGGGCAGTTAGAAAGATTAACTGTAATCATCTGGCAGTGTTCTCTGACTATATATGCTGTGCCTATATGCATCTCTTCACTTCACCTGATGAAGGAGCAGCGCTCCGAAAGCTTGTGATTTCAAATAAAGCTGTTGGACTATAACCTGGTGTTGTGCGAATTCTCACATTTGTCCACCCCAGTCTAACACCGGCATCTCCACTTCAGGGAACTATGTACCTGCAGACCAAGGTCCCTCTGATCCTCTGTCCTTCCTAGGGTCCTACCATTCATTGTGTATTCCCTTGCCTTGTTAGTCCTCCCAAAATGCATCACCTCACACTTTTCAGGGTTAAATTCCATTTGCCACTGTTCTGCCCAACCCGTTTATATCGTCCTGTAGCCTGAGGCTTCCCTCCTCACTATTTACCACTTGTTGAAGAATAGTCCCACAGTACCAGTCAATCTCCAGGACCTCATGCAGGTCATTTCCTGCCAATTAAGAGCAAGATTTTCTTCCTCCCCCTTAACTTCGATGCTGAGACCAATTCTAGCAGCCTACCTACCGCCACTGACGCAGAGATCAGCTAACTGAGCAAACCACGTTTCTGGTCACGATTGCTCACCTACTTGTGAATAAATTCTCCATCACGGGAACTTCCAGAAATCCATATTTTAGCAGCACTTTTGAATCTAATGGACCAGATTTTTTTTTAGGACAATCCAATAGTTTCATGGTCACCATTACTGATACTAGCTTTTTATTCCAGATTTATTTAATTAATTAATTTATTTAAATTCCCCAACTGCCATGGTGGGATTTGAACTCGTGTACTCTGGATCGTTAGTCTAGTAACATAATCACTGTGCTGCCGAACCCATACAACTCTGATACCCATACCCGTCCCGTGTATGTGTGGACTGTGGGCAAGAACGTTATCTGGCTCGTATGTACTGTTCCTGTGGTTAAATAGCTTGCTAATGTTTACTGTCTGCGTTTATATGTAAAGAATGGCCACTTGGGAGTGCTGATGCCTGTGGAGCCAGGATCTTTGCACCTGTCTGCAATCCACCAACCCATGATGGAAGTGCACATGTGTGGATGTTGAGTGAGGACAGGATCAGATACCTCTTGTAGTACAATAAGTTGCTGGACTCTGTGTCCAGGTTCGCACATGAATATTAGGCATTTGGTACTGTAGGAGTGCACATTATCTGTGGAACACTTCCGCAGCAGGGAATAAACACCTTCAGGAGATGAGGGGGAGAAAATATACAGAAGAAAAACATTTTCATGCTATTAATTTCATGTTGCTCGCTCAGTATTATTGTGTTTTTACTCTGGCACCATTTAAATACCTTGATTTTAATAAGTCAGTCTGACAATGACAAGTGGGAAGTACCTTAAGTAAGTAAGGGGGGAAAAATACATTTACCACAGAGATTTTTCATTATTTCCAACCTAGTTAACATTAACCCTGCAGAGATATAAATAATGAATGCCTGAGTCCATTTTTCTAAATGCAAGACTTTCCATTCCAGGGCTATCCTGCTGTTAAGCATTCATTGATCACATATGGAAACTTTGAACTGTTGGCAATATCATTTGTGGGGAAGAAATGTTGCCTTTTTTGATTATGTTGGTCAGATTACTTGCATTTCAGCTCTTTCCCTAATGAAGAAAGTTGATTACATCGCAGATTACCTTTCAGTATGGGTTTTCTTTGGGAGGGGCAGGATAAGCGAAGGAAGGAGAACAGGTGCTCAGAGCCGAAGGAGACAAACTTCTCGTGGAGAATGATGGAATAGCAAAACATTTTCTCTGAATGTAAATGTGGTGAACGGTATTCCACAAGGATCCACGTATAAATATAAATAATGATCTTGGATAAGGAATTGAGGAACAATACCAAAATTTGTTGATTTTAAAAATTAGGGGATACGGCAAATTGTGACAAGGATAGACAAAGACTGCAGGAGGATGTAGAAAGACCAACAGAGTGGACAGATAGATGACAGATGCAATTCCATGTAGGATTACATTTTGGAAGTAACAATAGGAACAGGAAGTACTCTCGTTGGTAAGATTTTAAATTGATCAGAGGGACATTGATGACAGAGATCACTATAACTGCAAGTAGATATTGCCATAAAAAGTCAAATGGAATCCTTTTGCCTAGAATACAAAAGGCAGGAGAGAAAACAAGATCTTAGGTCACAGTTGGAGTATTTGGTTTTTTTTTAGGCACCCCCATTATAGGACGGTTATAAAAGCAATTTAAAAGGTGCAGTGAGTATTCGCTAGGATGTTACCAGGGATGAGGGATTCCAGTTATGAAGAGTGATTTGAAAAGTTAGGGTTTTCTTCTCCAGAGCTGAAAAGATTGAAGAGTGACCTGATAAAAATGCTCGAGATACTGGAGGTTTATGATGGGGTAAAAAGTGACAGATTGGTTTCACTGGTCATTGAGATGGTAACGAGAAAGTAAACATTCGAAACATACTGCAAATTAAAACACAAAATATTTAATAATCAACAGTCCAGGTATAAACAGTTTGAAAAGCACTTTCTTTTCTAAAAGAGAAGAGTTGTGCACTGGTTTCCGCACTGATGTAAATTTGCAGGATAGTACATTGATGGTCTGATTGTGCATGTCTGAACAGTAATTGTACTATTTAATACACTCAGGTAATTAATGGTGGTGAGGGGCGGGGGAGGGGGTGCTGATTGAATTGAAATCACTATGGAAGAGTTAGTTGATGATTTTGAAAATATCAGATGCAATAGCAGGTTATTGGTGCTGATCTGTTTGCAGTTTAACCACTGAATTGGGGGATAATGAGCCCAATGCCACAATTCACAAAGGATGGCGTAATGAAAATTACTGCATAGGAGAACATTCAGCACATTGTGCCTGTACGGATCTTGGACATAGCTTGGAACTGTCTCAATGAGCATTCATGGTTTGATGGGTTGTTGATTCCTTTAAAACTAGAATCTTCCCATTGTTATACCTGATAAATTAATTACAAAATTGTCAATTCCTTCAAATGATTTGTTGCTTTTGTTCACGAGGGCTGCAAGTGGCTTTAAAATTGCAGTGGTGTTGCCATGTTTTGTTATTTTTGGTACATGGGAGGAAATCTTTTATATTTGTCATCAATCTGCATATTTTATACCCCTTTTCTCTTTTAACTGACCTACAGTACTTTTAACTAGAGCCTACAGTACGGGTTCCTGGCAGAACTCCACATGTCAGCTAGAGATCACAAACTGGGCTATTGTGGCAAGCATGGGTGGAATGGATTGCCTTACTTCCTGAATCTTTTTTTTCTATTCCAGGCACATCCAGAATATTGGTGAGATCAAAACTGATGTGGGCAAAGCCCGAGCTTGGGTGAGACTCTCTATGGAGAAGAAACTGCTGTCCAGACATCTCAAGCAGCTCCTCTCAGACCATGAGTTAACAAAGTAAGGATTACAGTTTACTGTTCCAGATAACGACCCAGAGTCATCTTTAATGTGTACTACATCAGCGGCCAGTGTAAACTGTTAACTAAAAAATAAGACTAGTATGACTAGTAAAACGTCTAAACTTATACAGCATGTATAAGTGATTGCAGAATTTCTAATGTACCTGAGTCAACTTCATGGCACGACTATTTACACTATGGCTGATGCCCAAACGTAAAATGTGTTCAAATGGGCTAGAATTAAGTTGTAGTTCAAGATGGTGTCAAAACCGGAAGAAAAAAAAAATTTTGCAATTCAGAATCCAGCCACTATATTTGAAATGGTATTTGAAACTTGTAATGGGGAACTTAAGCTCTGATATTTAATTTTTGTCTCTAAATTAAATTACAGTATAAAACTTATTTTAACTCTGACGAAATCCTCCAATATTTCCTATTTTGAACCCACACACCAGGGAAATGCATAAAATGAAATAATCTTGCTTAAGTTAATAGCCAGGTTGAAGACATGTTTAACAAGAAGAGTCCATTATAGACCCTGTGGGCAGGATAAAGGTGGTGCTGGTATGTTATACCATGAGATAAAAGGGTACTTAAAGACAATAATGTAATAATGTTGACTTCAACCCAGTAAAAACTGGAAATGTCCAGAAGGAAGTAAGGCAACAGAATTAGAACTGGTGAATGTGGTCTTGGATTGCTTTTTGACTTTGTGTGTTATGGTCGCTACTAGAGGTAATTTTCATCTCGACCTAGTTCCAACAAGGGATCAAAATAATAACTATAATGAACAAACGAAGAACTTGCATTTATATAACGCTTTATGTCCTCAGGACATCTCAAAGCGCTTCACATCTAATAAATTACTTTTGAAGCTCAGTCACTGTCGTATAGGAAAATGCAACCGCTCATTATGTGCACAGGAAGGCCCCACAAACACACAACAAATTAGATAAATGACAGTTAAGCTGACTAGGACATCGGGAGAACCCCCTGTTCTTCTTTGACAGTGCCCAGGGATCTTTTATGTCCACCTGAACAAGTAGAAAGGACTTAGTTTAATATCTCTTGCAAAAGATAGCACCTCTTACAGTGCAGCAACTCCTCAGTACTGCACTGAAGTGGTAGCCTAGATTATGTTACATCCTCGATAAATGAATGCCTTGTCTCCTTTTCCTTGTGATTACCCCGCTTAGTCCCTGTTCCCTGAAAGTTGTGATGACTCGTTTTTACTCCGTACAGAGCGGGTATCAAACCAGAGACCTTCAAGATATAAATGGCTCAGCTGTTTTAGATAAACTTGTTAAGCCATTGTGACCCTCGGTAGTACATTTTAGTTATATTGTCATTCTATCCACGCCTTGCTGTGACGTTATTTGATTCTGTAGATTTCTGTTTGGCAGGAAGTGTTCTGTTTTGTGGATTCCATTTATTGAAAACTCCAGGGTATCTATTTGTGTCAGGATTGTTTTTTCTAAATTCAGTACGCAAGCTAGTGTCCTGTGAAGTTGAACTGAGACTTGCCTTGTTTTCTTGAATTAATCTTGTCGGTCAGCTTGTCAGAATACATCAATAATTTTAGACCTGTTTGGCAAAGAGGAGAAATTGCTGGCCTGACGAACACAAAATGTTATTGTGAAGCCAATCAAATTAACAGAGCTATTAAAACCACAATTGCAGGGTTAGAGTGGGCCAGAACAGTGTGCACACTGGCAGAAGTGTGAGAATTGGCCAGAGACAGGCCTGCAGAATAGAAAAATACCATGTATGCATGTGCTAGTATGTTCAGCCAGGCATGTGCAGACAGTATTTGCCAGTTCATGATTTAATGACGAGACTGTCTCAGAATTCCACTTTCACAGCTTTTGTTCTGTCTGTTAGCTAGCGTTTCAGCTCTACGTTATAACATCTGTTACGGGAGGATTACCATCATAAGAATTAATATTGGTGACTACAGTAAAAGAAAGCTGATATCAATCAACAATCTGAATGATCATAAATGCAACAGTAATTTAAGTGTATCACAACATCTCAGTCCTAGCTGGATTTTGTTTAGTAACTATCACAAAGTCATGTTCAGTGTCCAAGATTACAGTATGGACTTGGCAAGATTAAGTTTACAGTCTGTATTCAATGCATTGATACTGTGTATCTTCACTTCATTTTCCCCGCTGGCAACCACTTGCTCCTCAGTGCTGTGATTTTTGCTTCATGGTTGGCTTCCTCTGAGTTGTTGTCAGTGTCACAGGTATGAATACCTGTTTGTCAATTCATTGCACTCAGAAGATCACTGCCTTGCCTTCTCTCTCCTCTTCCTGTCCTGATAGATGGTCACCCACTTCCCTTCCTGACTAACTCGCTCTGCCTGCAGGGTAACTACCTGATGGAATGTGCACTCCAGGAGCCTTTTAGCCTCCCTTGTATGATAGAATGCCCTAGCTGCTCCTCGAGCTTGCAAGCAGTCGGAGACACTTGCCACACCTCTGGCCATCCCAGACACGGGAAGCATCCAGGACATCCCATATCACTCGGGTACCACACATGATGGGCTTCAACTGTCTTCTCATACTACACTGTTTTCAACAACTTTGTGATTTAACCCCTCAAGTATAATTTTAGATGAAGTGGATCTGAAGGCTCAAATCCCACTGTGGCTAAACTCCACACTCTGCTGGCCTTTTCCATCTGCCTGTCTATTGCTGCTCAAGATTCAGCTCCCTAGTAAGATCAATTTTATGCTGTCTTAATTTAACAATAGCCCAACTGCTACAAGAAGAAAACAGCTAATCATGCCACTTATGTAACCAATCAATTTTGCTATTACTGGATCAAACCAGCCAACAGGTAAGGCACCAAATAACCTAACTTGAACAGTTTCTGGTATTGAACAGCTAGAATGAAATTAATGTTAAAATATATTGAACTAAGTAAGTAAATAACTCAGTACTGTGGCAAAAATCCACAATTTGTTGACCTATCGCACGCCACCGGTCTCTTGCTGTTCAAGACTAATCTCTCACGAGTAAGCATAAGTCTCTTACTAGTAAGAAATTTGATTCATCATGCACTAGACACACATTCAGTTTGATTCCCCTATTTACAAGAAGGGGAATTTTTATTTTTTGATTGAAAAAAAAAATTTTGTTTAGGTTTTTTTGTATTTTTAAAAAGTAAATTTTTTTCTAATTCTTCCCCTTCAATAATAACTTGTTAGGCTCCTGATTTGGCCAGGGAAGTTAGAAAAGGAATAAAATTACAAAAACATTTTTAGGTTATACTTCTTTAAAAAGAGTTTAATTTTTAAAAACATATAGGGTCCTCAAATGAAACATAAGAGTATTCAAGTGTAGCAGTCCTGGGCATGCTAGCTTTATGTCATCAAGATTGCATGAGGGGCAAAGGGGGCAGATCATTATACAGAGCCACAAAGCCAGAGTCCTGTTGTTTCACTGCGGGAAGGCAAAAACAGAGATTTTCCTGGAGTGTTCCTGAGAAACTAGTTATAGACCATAATAAGCAGCGGCCTGTGAGCCTTGCCTTTTCTCCTTACTCCACTCTTGCATCCCTTTGAGGCTTGGTGGTAAATTATTGATATGCTTAATGAATTGGTGTTACTGAAGTCCTGTTTGCTTGAAAAATATATTCCCACTGTGTTTTTGTTTTTATGTTGATATTTGAGACAACTTTGGGATGCATTTAAATTAAAGAAATTACTTTTTATTAAGCTTCAATCACTAGTTTTATTTATTTGTACAGAATTTTATTTATTGACTTAAATTGGGTAAAGGTTATAGGGTTATGTATTAGAATTAAATATAATGGCACTGGGGTCAAGATTATGCAGGGCAGGGATTGAGTACCTATTCTTAAAAAAAATCTACTTTAACCACGATAAAGATGATGATTTGGTTTAAATAACAGTTGTGGGTTATCTCTTTGGCAAACAGATGACACTGTAATACCCAATTTCTGTCACTAGGCCATTTTATAATCTACTGAGAGTTTTCAGTTGCAAAAACCGAGGACTGAATGGATCTTTGCTTTGTGTCTCTGGACTTTGAACATTTCTGTTACATCCTGATACAATCATAAAGTTGAAAAGAATATTTATTCTTTATATATTCAATCATTTGTTTACCAGGCAGTTGTAAAATCCAGGAAGTTACAAATTCTGTAATTCTCTTAAGCTAACTTTTAATGTCAGTTTTGGAATCAAAACATATATATTAAACCGGCATTGTATTCTTCTCTGAATTAATTTATGTGTATACTAGAATCCAGTTACTACCTTTCACTGCTATGGATCCAAGTTTGATTTTACCATATTCTGAAAACGACATGATGGCTTTTAAAGGTCCAAAGTGAATAACACTTTGCACTCATTTTATTTAGTCCACACTGTTCTCCAACTACCATCAATTTGGTTAAAATGTAGTATGGTATTTAGTCTGATGTTGCATTCTACACCTATATATTCATGCTTCAGCTGCAGCATGCCATTCAATTCAGTTATCACATGTCAGCTTAGCTAGGTTGTTGGCACTCATGCCTGAATAAGAAGGTTGTGGGTTCAAACCCCAGTCCAGAACTTGAGTGCACAATCTAGACTGATGCTTCAGTGCTGTGTATTGTAGGTTTTGTCTTTCTGTTGTGCTGTTAACCTGAGGCCAGGTTTGCCTGTTCAGTTGGACTTAAAAGATCCCATGGCGGTATTTGAAGAAGAGCAGAGACTTCACAGAATCACAGAATCCCCACAATGCAGATAGAGGCCATTTCGGCCCATCGAGCCTGCACCGACACATATCCCACCCTATCCCCGTAACCCCACGTATTTAATCCCCCTAACACTAAGGGTCAATTTATCATAGCCAAATCAACCTAACCCGCACATCTTTGGACTGTGGGAGGAAACCGGAGCACCCGGAGGAAACCCACGCAGACACGGGGAGAATGTGCAAACTCCACACAGTCACCCGAGGCCGGATTCGAACCCGGGTCCCTGGCGCTGTGAGGCAACAGTGCTAACCACTATGCCACCGTGTTGCCGTTCTTCCAGTGTCCTCCCCAATATTCTTCCCTCAACATCTACTAAACAGATGTTGCCTGTGTTTATGAATATGGCATGAGCTTGACTTTACCCATTCCTTCACTCACTCATTGGACGATGCACACGTACAAAGGCAGTCAGGATGGTCAAGGAATCTATAGTATTTGAAAAAAATAGACAAGAAGTTACCAACATTTATTGTATTTCAGTTAAGCTTTATAATTTTGTGTCTTTGGCATTAAAATCTTAATGAAGAGCAATTTATCTAATTTTGCACTTCAATTGTCAATTGGTTCTGTTAGTACAAGGAACTGAATAGATATGAAATTATCTAATAAAAAACAGCACCTGATATTCGACTTGGGATCAGTTCAGATAGCCCAAAGCTGCATCTTATCTGAACATTTTTATTTAACATATTTTGCTTTTGAAGCCTAAATTTAGATCACCAGAGCTCTTTAATTCTAAGATCCGAAGAGCCCATAGTGCAATCCTAATAATAATAACAACAACTTGCATTTATATAGCACCTTTAACGTAGTAAACCGTCCTAAGGCACTTCACAAGAGAATTCCAGATGATATTTGGTTAAAATCTGTTGAGCTCTATGCAAGTGATGGGAGAAAGGCAACAGATTGGAGGGTACCCATAGTGTCTTAAGAACATAAGAAATAGGAGCAGGAGTAGGTCATGCTCCTGCCTGCTCCTTGAGCTTGCTCCGCCATTCAATAAGATCATGGCTGATCATCTACATGAACTCCACTTTCCCGCCCTATCCCCATATCACTTGATTCCCTTAGTGCCCAAAAATCTATCGATCTCCGCCTTGAATATACTCAAAGACTGAGCATCCACGATTCTCTGGGGTAGAGAATTCCAAAGAGTCACAACCCTCTGAGTGAAGAAATTTCTCCTCATCTCAATCCTAAATGGCTGACCCCTTATCCTGAGACTATGCCCCCTAGTTCTAGACTCTCCAGTCAGGGGAAACAGCCTCTCGGCATCTACCCTGTCAAGCCCGCTAAGAATTTTATACACTTTAATGAGGTCACCACTCATTCTTCTAAACTCTTGAGAATATATGCCCATTCTACTCAATCTCTCCTCATAGGACAGCTCTCTTATCCCAGGAATCAACCTAGTGAACCTTCGTTGCACCGCCTCCAAGGCAAGTATATCCTTTCTTGGGTACAGAGACCAAAACTGTACATAGTGCTCCAGGTGAGATCACACCAAAGTGCTATATAATTGCAGCAAGACTTCCTTACTCTTATACTCCAAACCCTTTGCAATAAAGGCTAACATACCATTTACCTTCCTAATTGCTTGTTGTACCTGCATGTTAACTTTCTGTAATTCATGTACAAGGACACCCAAATTCCTCTGAATACCAACAATTAATTACAAGCCTCTTGCCTTTTGAAAAAATATTCTGCTTTTCATAGCGTCATAGAGTTATACAGCACAGAAAGAGGCCCTTCAGCCCATTCTTCCTACCAAAGTGGATAATTTCACATTTCCCCACATTATCTGCCACCTTCTTGCGCAATCACTTAACTGGTCTATATCCCTTTGCAGCCTCTTTGCGTCTTCCTCACAGCTTTGTATTGTCAGCAAACTTGGATATATTACACTCAGCCCCCCTCATCTAAGTCATTGTTATAGATTGTAAGTCGCTGAGGCCCAAGCACTGATCCTTGCGGCACTCCACTAGTTACCACCGGCCCACCCACAAATGACCCGTTTATCCCTACTCTCTCTTTTCTGTCCATTAACCAATCTTCAATCCATGTTAATATATTACCCCCAATCCCATGAGCCCTAATTTTGTGTAACAACCTCTTGTGTGGCACCTTATCAAATACCTTCCGAAAATCCAAATATACTACTTCCACTGGTTCCCCCTTATCTACCTTGACAGTTACACCCTCAAAAAAAACTCTAATAGATTTGTCAAACATGATTTCCCTTTCAAAAAACCGTGTTGATTCTGCCTAATCATATTCAGATTTTCTAAGTGCCCTGTTACCACGTCCCTAATAATAGATTCTAGCCTTTTCTCTAGTACTGATGTCAGGGTAACTAGACTAAAGCTCCCTGTTTTCTCTCTCCCTCCTTTATTGAACAGCAGGGTTACAATTTAATAGCATAACTGCTCTCTGCTTAAAAACAATGGCCCAGAATTTGCGGTCCTGATGACGGCGAACTGGCAGCGTTCACCGTCATTTCACCTTTGAAACTGACCGCAACTTCAGGATTTAGCGCATGCCCACCCACAACGCCCCACAGAGCCGGCAATCAGTGAAATCTCTCAAATCAGTGAAACTGACGAAAACTTCTGCTCTTCCGCAATAAAGACTCTGTTAAATTCCCCACTAAAAGTTAAACCCAAAGGGATTAGGTGTAACTGGGGTTTTAACTGTATTGACTGCTTAAAAAAAAGGTTATGGCTCTGAAAAACTAATTTAAATTTGTGCAGTGTCAAATTTATCCATTTTAATTAAAAAAACTAATTTTTTTAAGAAACTTAAAAAGAAATGTTTTAAATTTTTTTTTTAAGTTTGTTTATCTTTATTTCAGGTTTGTCTTTTTCCCATGTGAGAGCTACAATCTTTGTTTTGCTCTCTCGGACATTTTTTAAAAAGTTAGAATTTTAAAAGCTTCCTTGTTCACTGTCTGTGAGAATTCTGCGTTTTGAGTGGCTGCTTAGACAGCTTGTTTATGTCACAGCAGCTCGCACTAGGGGATCCACACTATACTCTGTTGATTTAAAATTACATGTCGGAAAACTCAAACTTCTCGACACAGAGATGGCGAGATCTTTGTGCGATGCATACTTCGGGGCCAGCGGCGAACACCTTTGCATCGCCGCTGACTGCAAATTCCGGGCCATTGTGAAAGTAACACATTTAACCTTGTAAGGCAATTGATTTCAGGATGGTGTTAGAAAGAAGAAAGAATTTACACTTACATAGCGTCTTTCATGTTCTCAGGGTGTGTGAAGTGTTTCCTAGCCAATTAATCACAGTTATTTGGGCAAATATAGCGGTTAATTTGCACATAACAGATAAATGTGTTAATTTGTTTTGATGGTGGCAGTGTTTGAGAATAAATGTTGGCCAGGACAGTGGGAGAACTCCCCATTCCTTTTCAAATATTGCCATGGGATCTTTGCTTCCACAAGTTTAAAATCTCAGCAAAGAAAGGTGACCCCTCCAACAATGCTGCACTTCCTATACACTGAAGTGGTGGGGCTTGAATCCACAACCCTCTGATTCAGAGGTGAGATTGCTATCACTGAGCCAAGCTGATACTGAGAAATATGAATACCTTTAGTTATCAAATACAAGACAAAGAAATATTGAAGAAAATAAAACTTTTTAAAATGTGACAACCGCATTGCAGTGAGGCATGTACTTTTTTCAAATTGACAAGCTGTAAAGGATTTTTGGGGAAAAATTGTGTGGCGCCCATTTTAGCGCCCCGAAAAAGTTAGCACCCCCCGCCATAAATTCAGTAGTAGCGCCCCAAGCAGGAGGTGGGGTGCTACTGGAAAGCGCTCCACCTCCTGCTTGGGGTGCTACTACTGAACTTCAGCGCCGCGTCATTGCAGACCTTCTCCCCTGATTAAAGGGGAGGGGCCTAGCGCTGCGCGCACCAGGGCCCTGCCGGACCAGCGGGGAGCGGGGTGCCGTGAAAACAGCCCGGCACTCAAGAGGAGTGCTGGGCTGAGCGATCGCGGCTGGCACCCCGCATACAAAAGCAAAAGGGGGCAGGTGCTGGCAGTCGGCCAAAATAAAAATGGCCTCCTGACACCGGCCCTTTAACTTGCGCCGCCGCCGCTGCCAAACCACCCCCCTGATTCTGTCGCACATATCGTGCGGCGATAGGTCAGGGGGTGCAAGGGAAGTTTGCGGCCAGGGCGCTGCGCACGGTGATGACGTCATCGCCGGCGGCGCTACCACCACCGCTAACCTCCCGTGGAATTTTGCAGGAGGCGTTAGCCACGCCCGGGCGCTAGGAGATTTGCGTCCCGTTAACGAGAGGCGCAAACCAACCCAATTTTCCCCCCATTGTCTCAGCGGTTCAGCCCATCCACAGTACAACAACATATACACACTGATCAATAATTACTTCTAGAGCTTTTTTAATACTCATTGATTTATAGTGATCTGAAATAGTTATGAATTTGCATTCTTTATTTAAAAGTAAACAGCTTCGGAACCTTTTATTGTTTGCTTCTGTAAGTGGCCAAGTGATCTGTGTTGATTTGAACATTCATTTAATACCATATGATCATTTGTTTAATGTTGAACAATACTGCAGCTTTTGTAAAATGTAAAACCACAGAAGCAATCTTTCTTCTGTCGGAATGATTTTTGATTTTTCTCAGATTTCATATATCATATTAATGTTGCCAGTACGGGATGTATTGAAATTGCGGCTTTTAAAAAATTTATTTGTTCTTGGGATGTGGGCAACACTGGCAAGGCCGCATTGATTGCCCATCCCTAGTTGCCTTAAAAAGTGGTGGGGGGACTTCTTGATTCGCTGCAGTCCATGTGATGGTGCTCCCACAATGGTGCTTGCTGTCATCACCATTTGGGAATCGTCAATATATCTTTCTTTCTCCTTTTTTCTTTTCTGGGTCTAATCTTCACTTTGACTGTAGCTCAAAAAATCTTCAAAAATGTACAAAAACATATATGGTAGCTCCTATGTTGCCTGAATTGCCTTTAGATTGTTGTAATTTTAAAGTGGGCCAGCCTGATTGATTCTGATTATATTGAATAATCCATGATGCAAGCTGTTCCATTTTATTTATTCATAATGTGCAGAGGTTGAAAAGAACTGGGTCATGTCTAGCCTTGTTACCTTTGTGACTGTTGTAATAGACTGAGTGCTAAAGGACAGGGAAGAAAAATCCCATCGAAATGTGCAAAAACATTTCTGTGGCAGAGATTGAAGACTGAAATTTCAACCACACTGTTACCTGCCTGCTACATTTCTGGTTTTACAAACAAAGCAACAAACAGCAGAATGTATAAATGATGGTGTCTGTGCTACAGAATATTACTCTATCGTTGAATATTTTTAGTTAAGGGCAGTTTGTTGCCCACATTTTACGCCCTCCCATTCTTTCCTGCTCTCTTGAAGACGATGACAGGAGGAGCAGAAGAATACAGGCAGCCGTCCCGTGCTATTTCCAATTCGCCATTTCTTATGTGCGAACCTAGACAGTAAACATTTGTTACAGTTTGGGCTTTTTCCCAATACTTGCTCCTGTGTTCAGAGCTAGATTAGAGTTTCCTTAAGCACGCAAGAGTCCCTTATGAACTGAAACCTACGTCCTTATTTAGTGTATTGTACAGGATTATCATGTGCAGGTTTAACAATTAACCCCTAATTGCAGTAAATGGTTTATTGTAGTATACATGGTAACACACCGCCAGACCAGTGCATTATAGGCTAAAGCTGCTTGGTCAGATTGATTTATAGATGAAATACAGAGAAGCAAAAGACCTAAAACGGTAAAATACTTAACTAGAATATGTTTACAAGAGATTAGTGTGAGCTACTTCTTAATCTGTTGTCAGCCAACGGATCCTCTGAATAGCGCAGTCTTGATTTTTTTCTTTGATAGACCTTCAAGATGAGATGTTGCACATGGATGACATAAGTTCCAGTTTGTCCACTGAATTTGCCACTCTTTATGTTCCACGAAATAGCATCTTTCACCCCAGTGTCTGCCACCTTTGTGGCAATTCCGGAGATGAAATGAACCCTGCTTCTGTGCAGTACTATAACGTATGGTTGGATATAAGATCTTTATTAAGAAAAATACATTTCATAATGACTAACATTTTGTTGGATTTGGCACATATACAAACATCCTAACACAGTGTTAACATTTGGTCAAACATTTAAGTGACCTTTCTCAATTATTTCCTTACATGAAGATATTCTTGCTTGAATGTAACTTTTCTTTTAATTTCAGAAAACTATATAAACGCTATGCCTTCCTTCGCTGCGACGATGAGAAGGAACAATTCCTTTACCACCTCCTTTCATTCAATGCAGTGGATTACTTCTGCTTTACTAATGTCTTTACAACAATCAGTAAGTAATTGTTGATGTGCTGAGAATGACTGAGCCATTAATAGGAACTTTTAGGACTTAATAGTAATTTGCAACTACAGAGTATCTTGAACTTTTCTGTCAATACATTTATTTGATATTTATTTACTTGATGCACATTAATTTTAGGATTCATACATTAGTAATTATGTAGCTTATGTACTACTTCAATGTTTTAAAATCTATACAGTTCATCAGATCGGCACTTTAAAAAAAAAAAGTACAATGCTATATGTTTGTGGGTGAAAAATCATATTTAAATTTGATGGGGAAAAATCACATTTCTATTGAATTTTGACAAATACCATAGAAAAATTATATTGAAATGTAAATTTGTAATCACTTATTAAAACCATTTTGTATTACCCACCACAATGAATTCTATTCTACTTAACAAAGGCCCTTGTTCAGAAGAAAAACTAACCTTTCATTCAGTACTAATTATTTGTTTGTACAAGAAACCTCTAGATATTATAATCTTAGAAATTTGTAAATTAAAGCTATAAACTGATTGTTTAATAACTTATTTTATCCTTGCCTCAGAAGGAAAAAATATATGACTATATAAACAAAAAGGAACATACTGCAGATGCTGGAAATCTGAAACAAAAGCAGAAAATGCTGAAAACACTCAGCAGGTCAGACAGCATCTGTCGAGAGGACAAGTTGATGTTTTGGGTGGAGACTCTTTGTCAAAACTGGAAGATAGTAATGATGAACACATTTAAAAATCAGCAGAAGGAATGCAAATGGAAGGGAAATCAGATGCACGTGCATATATACACGCAAACAAATTGCATTTATATAGCAGCTTTAACATAGGAAAATGTCACATAGTTCTTCACAGAATCATAATCAGACAACAAATTGACACCAAGCCCAAGATAGGGAGGGAGACTAAAAGCTTTGTCAAAGAGATAGGTTTTAAGGAGTGCCTTAAAGGACGAGAGAGAGGTGGAGAGACAGGCAGGTTTAGGGAGGAAATTCCAAAGCTTAGGGCCTAGACCGCTGAAGGTACGGCCGCCAACGGTGGGGTAAAGGCAGTGGGCGGATGCACAAGAGGCCAGAGTTGGAGGAACTCCAATTTCTCGGAGGGTTGTAGGGTTGGAGGAGGTTACAGAGATAATGAGGGACGAGGCCATGAAAGGATTTGAACACAATGAAAATTAATGAGCATAAAGAAATAGAATGACCTGTAAAGTGCTTAAGTGGAAAACAGAAGAGCCAGAATTTCCGATAGGAGGCTTCCTGCGTGCAGATGCCTCCTATCGGAAAAAAATCTACGCACTTACCTGAGGGCTCCCAAGGTCCGGACACTTCCGCTCCTGGGCCTCTCCACAGTCGAAATGCGCAGGGCCCACATATCCCAGGGGCGCAGGCAGTTCGCAAGTGTCCCTGGGATCACGTGGATCAGGCCAGCCAATGAAAGAAGAGAATCACCTGTAAAAAGTATGAATGGGGATCACTGACAAAAGACACTAAAACATTAAATAAATTATTTTAAAAATCACGTTTTTAAAATGTGTTAAAATTACATTAAATTAAATATTTTAAACAAAAATTTAATTTTTTGAAAAAATAATTAAGGTTTTTTACGGGGCTAAAAATAAACTTACCTTTTTAAAAGTATTTTTAAATTAAAAATGAGTGAAGAAAATTATTTTTTTACTTTTTTAAACTCTTATGCTGGTAAAAGCAGGCCTTACGCCTGCTTTTACCAGGCGTAAGATTTCTAAGGGTTTTCAGCAGGCGGAGGTTCTGCAGAAAGCGGAACTCCCACCTGCAGAGGCCCTTCTCCAGGGCAGGCATCCGATCTGTCCCTACGGGTGTGTACACAGCGCGTATACACCCGTAGGCATCGGAAAATACAGTTAAATGGCAGAAATGATATTAGAGTGAGACAATGGGAGGCATAATGAGAGAAATAAAAGACATTTACAAGACACAGGGAACATATGAATAGCTTGATGAGGTGGGGAATAAGCAGGAAGAAAGGGAAGCATGAAAAACTGGCAAAGCAGAGCAGGCTCCCACAGCACAGGGGCCTGGTAGCTGAAATTAGCAGGTTGAGACTGATGGTTCAGACTACCTTGACAGCCCAGAGTTCTGATGGAGGGTTCCCACCTCAAGCATCAATCCGCACATTCCCCACCATCACATTGCCATCGCCTGTGTGAGTGATGTAAAAAATCAGTTTATTGCTGTGGGGAGATTGCCAGCAGTTTGCTAAAAAAAAAATTCTAATTGCTATTGTCCAAAAGCAAAAAATTTAATTGTTATTCCTTGTTACTAAGATGAGACATTTGGGGAGTTTTTATTTACTTGGAGTTACTGTTAACTAACTTTCAACTCAATTTTATAGCAAATGCAACTTTTAGGATAATTTCCATAATTACATTAGTTTTCTAGTTTTGGTCAACTCTTAATGAATCCAGTGAATCTTATACAGGATGATCGTGTAACTTGGTTGCATTTATTTATAAACCTTGAGACCTTGCTGACCTGTTTGACTCAGCCCTGCACTATACAGTGCATTTACTAACTGAGGCACGATGTAAGTGTGTGGGTCTCTTCTTTGTAACCTGCTTGATAGTCAACAGTTGGCTGCTAGTATAAAGTGCTGTGCTCTAATTCCCAAGGTGGATTTTTTTTTAAGTAACATAGGTGCTGCCACGACTGAGCAAATTAATGATGGTACTCATGACCCGATTCATTAGTGAAATTGTATAGAACTAAATGGACTCTTGGAATACACACCTGATGGTAATGTGCTATTTAATTAGCACTCTGCAAAAACAACAAATTTCTGAATTTTGAATGTCCACTGCATGGTGAAGCACTGAACCATTTTACGAACATACATAAGAACATACGAATTAGGAGCAAGAGTAGGCCACTCGGCCCCTCGAGCCTGCTCCGCCATTCAATAAGATCATGGCTGATCTGATTACTCCACATTCCCTTGCTTATCAAGAATCTATCTACCTCTGCCTTAAAAATATTCAAAGACTCTGCTTCCACCGCCCTCTGAGGAAGAGAGTTCCAAAGACTTACGACCCTCTGAGAAAAAAATTCTCCTCATCTCTGTCTTAAATGGCCAACCCCTAGTTCTAGATTCTCCCACAAGAGGAAATATCCTCTCCCCGTCCACCCTGTCAAGACCCCTCAGGATCTTATATGTTTCAATCAAGTCACCTCTTACTCTTTTCTAAATTCCAGCAGATACAAGCCTAGCCTGTCCAACCTTTCCTCATAAGACAACCTGCCCATTCCAGGTATTAGTCTAGTAAACCTTCTCTGAACTGCTTCCAACGCATTTACATCCTTCCTTAAATAAGGAGACCAATACTGTACACAGTACTCCAGATGTGGTCTCACCAATGCCCTGAATTCTTTCTATCTTCCTTAACTTTGTGACTATTTTGTAGTAAAACTGTTTTCCGTCTATTTCAGGCGTGTTGCACACTGAACCTTTTTTTTCTAAAATTATTTTCTAACTATGCTGTGAAATACTAAAAGTAAAAGTAGAATGGGTGAGATAGGAAAGCTCTATTGAATTTATGAAAGGGCTACAAATGTGTTGAGGCCCATGAAGTTATTTTAAAAAACTCAAGGTGTGCAATAAATATTGGCCCAGAATTTGCTGGAGTGGGGCATCTCGCGGCGTGCCCCGTCAGTTAGACGTTTTCCCTCACCCTTCAGCTGGAACATTTTTTGCCCTGCAAGTTGCTGGAAGTGCAAGCTGGTAACAGCAACACAGCATCTGGGACCTTAGACTGTTGGTCCTGTCATTAACTATCGCCTTAACCAATGAGATTTAAGGATTGAGAAAGGAACAGAGTGGGTGAATTAGAGTCAAATCAGGTACAGAAAGAGAAATAGAGGGAAAGAAAGATTAGATTAAGAGAGAAAAGAAAGACAGAAAGGAAGAGGAAGAAAAATATTTTAAAATGTAAACTTTAAAAATCTCTAACAACAATTTACTACCTGTAGGAATGAGACGCCACAGTTTAAATTGTTCCCTTTCTGAACTGGAGCGGTTTATTGGCATTGCAGGAACATAAATATCCTCATTAAAAAGGCACTTGCATTGTTAAGTACCAGCCCTAACTTTCTACGACGAGTTTAGTTGACAATTAATGCGCAAATGCAGCAACTTCATGAAACTCGTGAGGTGATTGAGCATGAGCTGCCGTTTTCTCGAGGCTAACAGCGGAGCAGCGCAAATTGTCCAGCAACTTGTGGTGATTCGCAATTCATGGGGTATCTCTTCCTCGCCACAAGTTGCTGGACGATTTACACATTAATACCTACAGGCGCCATTAAACTCGCCGTTATATTGGCAGCAAATTCTGGGCCATTATCAATCAATAAGATAAGAGAAAGGATTTCTGCACACACTTTGTACTATACTAGTAAGGGTGTTGCATGCAGTATGTTTTATGAAAATTATGTATTTTATATTGACAGTGATTCCATACCATGTGTTGGTCATTCCCAGTAAGAAGTTAGGTGGCTCCATGTTTACAGCTAATCCCTGGATCTGTATATCAGGAGAGCTGGGAGAGACGGGTATCTTACAAATACCTAAAAGTATCCTTGAAATGACATTTGAGGTCAGTAGAAGATACGATGAATTGACTTGTTTTCTATAAAATTTCTATTTATTGTTCTTCATTGCCAAGTTCGGTATACAACTTTACTTAGATTTTTATTGTTGTGAGACATGTAAAATGTTCAGAAAATGTCTTGTCCATTGGCCCCATTTTTTTGATTTTTACCATGCCACGTCATATTTCCCAGCTGAAAGTTTAGGTGGCTGACTCATTTCGTAGCTCTCTGTCTTTGCAACTAATTTCAAGTAGGTGTGTGAGAATGTCATAGATTGTTTTGTAGGAATTAGGATTTAGGTTTAAATTTGTTTCTTGGGTTTTTAATCTGTGATGCTTAATTTAGTTCTTAAGTTCTACATAAACCAACTCAAAAACGCATGAAAACTTTGGCTTTCCCCAAAGAAAGCAAAGATGCAACAGAACACAGTTTTATGTAGAACTACTAATTATTTTATTACACGACTTCAATATAGTTGAGGTTTTTATATTTATTCTTGGGATGTGGGCGTTGCTAGCAATACTGGCATTTATTGCCCATCCCTAGTTTTTCCCTTGAGGAGGTGGTGGTGGGAATTCTTCTAGAACCACTGCAGTCAATGTGGTGAAGGTGCTCCCACAATGCTGTTAGGTGGGAAGTTCTAGGATTTCGACCCAGAGACAATGAAGGAACAGCGATATATGTTCAAGTCAGGATGCTGTGTGACTTGAAGGGAAACTTAAAGGTGATGTTGTTCCCATGCACCTGCTGCCCTTGTCCTTCTAGGTGGTAGAGGTCGTGAGTTTGGGAGATGGTGCCGAAGAAACTTTGGCAAGTTTCTGCAGTGCATCCTGTAGATCGTACCCACTGCAGCCACCGTACTTTGGTGGTGGAGGGAGCAGATGTTTAAGGTGGTGAATGGGCTGGCAATCAAGTAGACTACTTTGTCTTGGATAGTGTCAAGCTTATTGTGTTGTTGTAGCTGCATCCATCCAGACAAATGGAGAGTATTCCATCACACTCCTGACTTGTGCCTTGTAGGCAGTGGAGAGGCTTTGGTGAGTGAAGTGGTGAGACACTCATTGCAGAATATCCAGCCTCTGACATGCTCCAGTAGCCACGACATTAAGTGACTGGTCCAGTTGGGTTTCTGGTCTATTGTCACTCCCCCTAGATGTTGGTGGGGGACTCGGCAATGGTACTGTCATTGAACATCAAGGGGTTCGGCTCTCTCTTGTTGGAGATAGTCATTGCCTGGCACTTGTGCGGCGCAAATGCTACTTGTCACTTATCAGCCCAAGCTTGGATGTTGTCTCGCTCTTGCTTTGCTTAGACTTTTATTATTGTGAGACAGGGAAAATGTTCAGAAAATGTCTTTACTATCTCCCCCATTTGTTTGATTTTCCAATGCCACTTACTATCAAGGATAGGTGGATGACCTATTTCCTAGCCCTCTGTCTTTGCAACTAACTTCCAGTCGGTGTATGAGAAAAGAAAGAAAGACTTGCATTTATACAACGCCTTTCACGACCACCGGACGTCTCAAAGCGCTTTACAGCCAATGAAGTACTTTTGAAGTGGAGTCACTGTTGTAATGTGGGAAACGCGGCAGCCAATTTATGCACAGCAAGCTCCCACAAACAGCAATGTGATAATGACCAAATAATCTGTTTTTGTTATGTTGGTTGAGGGATAAATATTGGCCAGGATACCGGGGATAACTCCCCTGCTCTTCAAAATAGTGCCACGGGATCTTTTACGTCCACCTGAGAGAGCAGACGGGGCCTCGGTTTAACCTCTCATCCGAAAGACAGCACGTCCAACAGTGCAGCCCTCCGACAGTGCAGCACTGGAGTGTCAGCCTAGCTTTATGTGCTCAAGTCCCTGGAGTGGGACCTGAACCTACATCCTTCTGACTCCGAGGCGAGAGTGCTACCCACTGAGCCACAGCTGACACTGACTGGACCAGCTGATAAAAAGATCAGCAAAGGAGATACTCCATCTCCCTGCCGAAACTACTGACGGTATACTCTACTCAAGGAACAAAGACGGAGGCCTTGAGCTGCCCAAGCTGGAAGTACAAATACCATCCGCAATTGTAAGGAAACTCGAATCCCTAGAAAAATCAAACGATGAGAATGCCATAGATTGGTTGCAGGAATAATGTATTAGGTTTCAATTTGTTTCTCAGGTTTTTAATCTGTGATGTCTAATTTAGCTCTTACGGTTAAGACAACTATCAAGGATGTTGGGAGAAATCTATTAATTCCAGTAAAATGCTTTTTCTGTGTTATTGCCAAAGTGAGTTGTTTTCTTGCTTGACACAACAACAAATCTTATCCAATATTCTTCCGCTATTTCTTCACTTCTCTAGTGTCAGAACTTGGGAAAGCTTACAACTGTGCTGATTGGCCACGATAACTCAGGGTTGTATGCCAAATGGCTGGTGGACTGCGTCGTGGTTAGAAATGAGATAACTGGTCATGCATACAAGTAAGTCATTCTGAATGTTAAGAAGTAGGGAAATCTCAGGAGCTTTCTTTAAAACTAAAACTGCAGCAGAAAGTAAGAAAACAAGACTGTTCAGTCCATCCAAGTCTCTTCCTTCCACATATCAAGCACAATCTGCTCTATTGTGAACTCTACCTAGCCCACATCCTCTTGGGGGGCAGGGGAGGGGAGGGGGAAGGCATCTGCAAAGCTTTCCTCCCTGGCTGCCTACAGCCAATTGAACAAAACTCCAGAGTATCAAAACAATCTGATATCTTGAACTATATATCCTGGAGCATTAACTTGCCTTGACATGACATGCTCATGGTCCCAACAGCTCAAGTACCATTATGTTCTTCACAGCATTTGCTCTTTACCGTCTGTGATAAGTTTAAGAGACTAGGCATGTGTAATGTGCTTGTGAACATTTGGATTGTGGTTGGAATTTTTGTATTTTCCAACTGTGACATCTTGCTCTTGTTGGTGCTGAATGACCCAGTGGGCTGTATTTTCAGAGGAATTGATGTGAGCCTTTGACCACTAACAGTAACAATTCGGTTGCAATTCTTCACAGCTGCTCAACAATAATGACAACATATAATCAGTATTACACATTGGAGCCACCTTAATATCAATTTCATGGAAGCAAAAAAAAAGTAGATTTTAAGGCATTTTATTTTGAAATATCTTGACTGGAAAACAATGATTTTTTTTGCCACCAGATATGGCTGGTTGTTTTATAAATGACAAGAACTTACAACACATTCTAGAGACATCCAGTAGCAATGAGAGACAACTTCATCAACCTGCTCTCCACTCACCAGAGAGAATGTCAAAAACTTACATTTTCTTCTTTCCATATTATTGATGGGGAAATAACTGGATGTACAAAGTATGAATGCACACCAGTGGGTACTGAAGAGTAAACGATGCAAAGTGAGCCAAAAATATACAGCTGGAGCCAGCACATCCACAAAGAAGGATGTCTCTTCCTCCATCACCCCCATATTTCTTCAGATAAATAAAATTTGTTGTATTTTTGAGCATCGTTGGTGGATCAATTTAGCTTTGAATTTGTTTTTAGACCTTATTCCAACAGGTCTCATTGGCGACTTCCATTCAATAATTAGCCCAAGATATTTAAAAGGGAAACTGCATTAGATGGGCACAGTGACTGATGATGCTCCCAATTTATGGATTCATGAGGCACAAAAACAACTGCGATCAATGACTGCTTATGTATAAATGCACATAACACAATGAAATATTAGTGCGCTCAATGCAAAATGAGTGTTTACAGAACCAGGCACATATGGCCTTTGTGGATTGTTCACTATTGGGAAGGGGGTTGCTGGATGAGAAAGAGGAGAGAGAGCCCTAATTAAGCAACCATTCCTAATCTACTGTGGTACAAGAAAGATAGTGGAACATTGCTCTTATACATTATAATTTCAGTCTGGGATTATAACTTTAGATTTTAAATGGTGTTTTATATTGAACAGTTGGTTTGGGGTTCGTCTGATAACTCAGTTGGCAATGCCATTGTATGGCAGAGTCCTGCTCCTGATAACTATTCCATGATGCTTGCTGGAAGTGCATGTGTAGACATCAGTTGAGATAAGGCTCTATTTTAATAGCCCCCACAGCGAATAGTCCACTAAAGTGCATTGACTACGAAGAACAGCCACTTAGTTAAGGTACCTGTGAGCCGCTACCACTCTTGGAACTGAATGCCTTCAAGAGGTATGTATTTATTTGTCAACTCTGCAACATAATGAAGTCAACTGTATTTATTTGGTTGCCAGGTTCC
The DNA here is from genome assembly GCA_030390025.1 of Squalus acanthias. Taxonomy (NCBI): domain Eukaryota; kingdom Metazoa; phylum Chordata; class Chondrichthyes; order Squaliformes; family Squalidae; genus Squalus; species Squalus acanthias. The sequence continues at coordinate 39,188,951 of CM059434.1, forward strand.
CATGTGGTAGGTGGCTAGGAAAAGGGGTGGATGATGGGAGTCTGGAAAGGATTCTGGTTGGCGAACTTGCATCAGCCACTCAAGAAACCGATGAGCGTCACTGTCGAACACCCCCACTGCAGCAATCACCGAGTATGATCAGGAGATTTGTCAATATAACTCCTACCAGTAGACCAAGTAAGTAAAGATAGGATTTCTAATGGGATGAATTGGGAATTAAACCACAAATAAAAGGAAGAATAATTTTTAATCCTCAACTGGATATGTGCTTTAGTAGCAGAACTCTTCATTAGGACTATTAGAAGTTTGGAGATAAAAAATGTTTTCCATCATAGGATAAAATTTGCATGTGCCATTAGTGCTGTGGAATCTGCTGTGCAGTATAATTGGAATGGATTCCCTAGAACTATGAGCCTCGGGTATTATAGAATTATAGGCCGCGATTTCGCTAACCGAGGTAGTTCCAGGGCGGCTGGGGTCGGTGTCGCAGTCCCAGCCCGCAGCCAACTGCAGCCTGCACACTCCGTGATTTTATATTAATAGGGCTTGTTAAGTCTGCCCTGCGAGGTTCCCGGCCAATTAATAGGAAGCGGTTCTGATGACGTCATTTGATGATGCGTCATCAGCCGGTTTCCTTAAAGGGGCCATGTCCAAATTGATTTTGACAGTTCTGCTGCCAGTGTTCTACAGCATTGAGGTGCTGCAAACACTGACAAAGGTGCAGGGCTGCAACCAGGCTCTCCCATGACTCCCTCCATATGCTTAGGAGGGAGTCACAGCACACAGGAAGGATCTTTTCCCTTCCTATGGGCGGAAGAGACCTCCCCAGGAGATCATCGCAGCCTGGTTGCACATTGCACAGGAGGTCACAAGCAGGGATGTCGTCAGGAGGACCAGGCTACAGTGGCGCAAACCTTTCAATGATCTCAGTAGATCATGAAACGTTACTGCCAAGCCACACTCATCCTCATCCTGCTGTGCCACTCATCACATCCTGCTGTGCCACTCATCACATCCGCATCACTCTGCCTTCCCTACCCTACTCCTGCACATCTTTACTCACACCAACTTACCTTGCACCTCCACCCATCCCTCTCTATCTACATTTTCACTTCCCCATTTCACTAGCCACCCCTCACACTCACCCTCATCCTACTGCAAGCATACCAACTAACACACAAGGTTAGGCACTTAGGTGGTTTAGCCAATGTTCAGATGAAGTTTCTGGTAATGTGCTGTCAAACATTGAAACCTTTATTTTCAGCACTTTGCGTTCTTGGACAGATCTGTGTGCACCTTTGGAAGTGGCTTAGTGAGTTATAGTGAATGGTGAGACATAAGGGTACCGCCCCCCCCGCAATGGTGACGAGTGTGAAAGGAATGGCTTGAGCATTGTAGGGATGCTTTATGGTGTTGGTGTGGGGTGGGCAGGTTAGGTTGAGATGACAGAAGCGATCTGTCAATGGTGAGAGAGGTTGTTCCAATGAGATGGCATTGGATAGAGAGTTGGCTCCAAACACTTGCAAGCTGCAGAAAGCTCAATATGTCTTCCAAATGCAGTAACCAACAGTTTCTGAGCTTTGAAAGTGAACAGCTGTAACATGGGATCTTTTATACAACCTTTGCAGCTGTCAGGTCATAAGATAATTCAATGCTGAATCCACTCACGACATGCTGAGCTGACGTGTTCCCGAGCAGTGGGTAACCTGTAGGGGAGCATGTAAAATTGAAATGTAGGCTTAAAATAACAGTTAATTGGATGTTAACCCATTTAATGATGTGAATGACCTCCCCCGCCGCTTGGTGTCGGGTCTGTTCAGCGCTGACAGACCCGACACCTGGGAGGCTCGTGTGGAGGCGGGTTGACAGCGGGTTCCCTACCCGTTGTCAATCTTTGCTATTTTGACAGCTGACCCGCCTCCGAACCCACCCTCTGAGCGCTGGCAAAATTCAGCCCATAGAGTATCCAATGTTAGTTTGGGCAGGAGTCACTGTGTTAAGGCAGAACCGTTTCACAGTTGCACTATCTCATACATCTAGTAGTGGCAGCTCAATAGCATCATTTGCAGAAACCAAGGCGTATCTCCTGTCCATCCTTTTGACTGGAAAACTTTATTGTTTGGGAACGGAAAACTAATCTGATGAATTTTTGAGCAACATATGATCATTGATAAATGATCATGTTTGTAGGGCTGCAAACCTGCACTACCTGGTGTCCTTCCACTTATTAAATTTGTCTCTCCTTTAGTAGTTGATCATCTTAACACACTATACTTTGTAATTAATCACATTTGAAAACTCAGCAGAGAATAAACAGAACATATTCTGAAGGGATTCCTTTATTGTCACAGAGCTGAACACCGGCCAGATACAAGAGTCTGTTGGTGAAGCTATCAATGGAATCGTCAAACACTTTCACAAGCCTGAGAAGGAGGTAAGAAACTGGTGTTTAAATAATCAAATGAAAAACATTACTTACAGAATAATGGAAGTTTGATATTACCCAATTGGCTGAGAACTCACTTTATTGAAATTTTCTTTCAAAAACAGACTTTTATTGCAGATAGATTACAAATCAAAATGCTGGAAGTAATTAAGTTTTCATATGAAGGCATTTGTTTAAATTGACAGCCATGCTGATGGTGACTTTGAGATATGTAAAGTTTCATTCTGGGTGACTCGATCCTCCATTTGAGGTTGAGTTTTGAAAGTCAGGCTGTTGATGTCACATGACCTAACCTCAGCCTGTATTATTGAGTACTATCGTACCACACAAAATGTGTTCTACTTGACAGTTGTGATGTGGAAAATCCTGTTCAAGACATTAGAGAGCACATATCCCAAATGCTCTCACAATCTCATTTAAAGGTTCACGAATTCCACTCGGTTATTTCCTATAATCCGCCACTTCCAATCGGTTAGTGCATTGATCTTAATGTAAGCTTTCCAAGCCACGCTGTTCTTAAAAAAAATATATACATCAACATATTTGTTTTTTATGTGATTGTAATGTAGAGGGGCAGCCTGACATTACTGCTTTGTGGGGAAAATGGACTTGTGTCAGCTTTAGAACAAGTGTTCCACCATGGATTCAAGTCACCTCGACTCTTCAAAAGTGTTTTCATTTGGGATTTTTTGGGTAAGTCTGTTTAAAGAAAACTCATGGCTTTTTTTGTAATATATCATGCTCTTATTCTTAATGGGTACATGAGACTATAAGAGTATGTTGTGGTAACAATTTGTCATGGAATAATTTTGCCTTTTTGGGATCCATTTCAACAGAACAGTGCCATTGCACATAGTTATGCTTGACCTCTGATTGGTTGATGCAATTTTTTTATTCTTTGGCTGCAGATATGTGATTGTACTAGAGGAAAACCCAAATGTCTAGCCACTGAGCCAATGTCGGGACGTACAGAATCCAGAGTTGTTTTAAAGTATTTAAACTGTAGACATAGAAGCACAAATTAAAATGATCCAAAATCAGCATAAACGTTGTGTGGGGTTACGGAGTAGTTACCAGTGCATTTGCATGACAGTGTCCTGTAACCAAGGTTGTACCGTTTATATCTTATTTTATTCAGAAAAAGCATATGTATACTTTGAGAGCTTGGAACATACCGAACTTACCCAGGAAGAGAATTGGCAAACCAGGGCCAAGAATTTTTGCAAGTTTGTTGCTGCTATCAATTGTGCCCCCAGGAACATCGGAAAAGATGGGAAGTTTCAGCTACTGGTGTGTCTGGGAGCAAGGTAATAAAATTGCTTATACTTTTGTGTACAGGTGAAAACACATTAATACTGCAACCTATGCGATCTTGACTAGAATTGTTGGTTTATATGTTTTAAAACTAGCTAAATTATATTTTTGTTTTGAGCAAACTAATATAATGGCCCGTAATTTGCGGTCAGCAGCGAAGCAAAGGCGTTCGCCACTGGCCCCGAAGGAAGCTGCCAACAGAGGGGGAGAAGTTTGCCTTTTTTGACGTTCATTTGATTTCAGCGCTCTGTAATGGGAATTCCTAGTGCGATACTGTTGTGACGTCAACAAGCTGTCTAAGCAGCCAATCACGATGCAGAATCCTCACAGACAGGATACCAGGAAATGAGAAGCTGCTTTTATCCAGACTTTTTAAAAATGTTACAGACAGCAAAACAAAGATTGGGACTCTCACATTGGGATAAGGTAGATCCTGAAATATCATGCACAAACTTTTATATAAGAAAAATTTTAATTGTAATTTTTATCATAATGGAGAAATTTTACGCTCCACAAATATGAAAATTAGTTTTCTGGGCCAGAACGTTTGTTTACCAGTCAATACGCTGTTAAAACCCCAGTTACACCTATTCCATGTAGACTTCACATTTAATGGGGTATTTAACAGCAATATTACCGCGGAAAAGCCCAAGTTTTTGTTAGTTTCACTGATTTCAGGATTTCCGCGTTAGGATGCACATGCGCTAAATCCTTAAGTTGCGGTCAGTTTCAAAGGGGTTATAACGGCGAACGCTGTTAGTTCGCCATCATTACCCACCGTAAATTCCGGCCCAGTATAGTTTATGGTGGGGCCGAGATGATTACTTTGGTGTTCACACCTTGTTCAGTTGGAGGAAGTTGAGACTCCTCCAAGACTGCATGTCAGAGCAGCCATCTGACAGCACAGAAACAATGGAGGGCTTGAATGAAATGGTAATGAGGTAGAGCTAGGGCTAGAGCTGTGCGTCATAAGCACATATGTGGAAGCTGACTCCATATCTGCAGATAATGTCGATGAGGGAAAGCACGTAGATAAGGAACAGGAGGGAACCAAGGGTGGATCCTTGGGGGACTCCGGAGACAATGGGCTGGATTTTGCCAGCCCCAAGGAGGCGGGTATGGAGGCAGGACTGCCGGTAAAGTTGCAGAAAGTTGGGGCGGATGGCAAACCCACCCCCATCCCGCCTCCGTGCCCTTTTGCCAGGAGGTGGAAAGCCGTCCTGCCCCGGGTCCCGTCTCCTCGAGGCAGGAAAGGGATTAAATCCTTTTAACTGCCTGTTAACAGGTAGTTAACAGGCAGAAAAAAGGCTTAGTCCCATTTTACCTTTCCAAGTGTAGGGTTCCCGACCTCTGAGAACCCCGCCGGGGTGGAGGAGTCGAGTAGCAGGTCTGCGGGGGTCGGAGGGGTCTGAAAGTGCAATGTAGAGGTGAGTGATGGATGCAAGTGTGGAGTGGTAAGTATGTGAGATGAGTGTAAAGTGTTAGAAAATGTTCACTTACCTTTGTTTCTGCCTACAGCCTTCAGCCACTTTGGATCCGGAGTCCCGACATCTTCATTGTAGATTTCACAGAATGGCTGTTGGATCCTCCGAACCAACAGTCATCTGATTTCTACAAAGTAGAAAGGTTTGATGAGTCCTGAACACAAGGACTCATCAAACTACACAGAATGTCAGTGTTTGACAGCTTCACCGAGCTGTCAAACGCTGACATTTCTTCTTTCAAGAAATCTTGACAGATGGCACGTCAAACGTTGACGTGCTCTGTCAGTTACTTCCCCCTAATTGGCCTGCTGAGCCCGCTGGGCGGGCTTAACAAGGTCAATCAGGGGAAAACCCTGCTGGTTGGCCAGAGGCTGATAGAGGCGGGACTGAGACCCGGCAAGCAGCAGTCCCGCCTCCAGCACGTCTCCATTGACAAAATCCAGCCCAATGTTTTGAGGTAGGAAGAGAAGCCATTGCTAGAAATCCTCTGGCTATAATCAGATAGGTAAGGGTTCAACCAAACAAGGGTAATCTCACGGAGCTGGACAACAGAGGACGGCTGGACAATAATTTAATTAGTTTGCAGCATAAATGTGCAGGAGTTGATATTGACCCATCAACAAATGAATGTGTGTGAAATTTTACTTGCTTGCATAGAAATTCCCGTTGGTGAAATTCATGTATGAATGCTTAACGTGGTCGTACTGCACTCCTGTGTGCACTATTGTTACCAGGTGTTTTTAAAAATGATTTGGTATAGTTAATTTTATTTGCATTAACCACACACAAACCCAGAGTAGCAAAATTAAAGGCTTTGGGAAATTTTTCGCACTTTTTTTTTCACTAGCTGTTCTTCTAAAAAGGAAAGTGACACAAAGAAACTTCATAGATATAAATTGTTGAGGAGGGGAAAATGCTAACAAGGTGCCAGCAATTTCTGACACAGATTGCAATTTCTGACACAGATTGCAATTTCTGACACTCACTGCTTTGTTCAGACAACAGAGTTGCTCCAGTGGTTGTCCTCTATTACACAAGGTAAGGTGAATCTCCAAGGTCTGTTGTACCAGTTGGAGAATAAGAACTCTATGAAACATTTAAATATTTCAGAAAGAATTATTCAAAACGTATTACTAATTTAAATGTTAGTGCCATACTAATCTTATATTCATCTTGTAGGCTGATCAGATGTGTATATGCCACTTGGTTTTGTTTTTTTAATTTAAAAAAAAAACAGTCTACATTTCAGCCACACTGAATCTGACCTTTTCATTCCTGCTTGTACCCATCTGATATTTTATTTAAAATCCCAGTACTTTGGTTTTTTCCAGCTGTGTCTCTTATTACCCACAATTGAATAAATGGATTGATTCATCACTGTGTCTTTTTTTTTTAACCTGACAGGGATCATCTCTTGCATCACTGGATTGCGCTGCTTGCTGACTGCCCCTTCATCGCTCAGATGTATGAAGATTTAGCTCTGATTAAAGACCACACCCTGGTTAACTCCTTAATCCGAGTGCTGCAAACCTTGCAGGAATTTAATATCACACTCGAGACATCGCTGGTCAAAGGAATTGACATTTAAAGCCAATCACCAGCACCCAAGGGAAGAGTTTGCAGAAAATGGTGCATACATGACACAACATTTTGAAATTACAGAAAAAATTACCTGCAATATTGGAATTCAGCAACTTGTTTTGAAGTTGCAGGAACTACTTGCCATATAGTATGTGCAGTGAGCCTTTTTGAACCTGTGCCTGAGATCACATCAGGCTATTGTAAGGTTTGAAAGAATGTGCATACACTCCGATTTTTAATGTTTACTGTCAACTGTTGGTAGGTTTTCTTGGTTGTACAATGCTGCGCAGCCTATTCAAGAACAATGCTTGTTTCAAACTTTTTTTTTTCCTTTTAAAAAAAAAAGTATTATGTTTGATTTATTTTTCTGCAGATGGCCAATACTTGCACTGTTAACTTGCAGTTTAAAAAATGTCTGAATTTTTAAAAAGTGTACATAAAGTCAGTGCTGCTAAAAAAAAAAGTGTACATATATACATATGTTTGTAAGAATATATATATATGTGTGTGTGTAATATATATAATATACATACATACACATAGACAGTATTCTTGTAAATTTAATTGGGAAATAGGTAGTATTTTTCAAATGTTGATGGGTAAGGGTTGAAGATAAGAGACTGATACTGTTCTGATAAAATACACTCATTTGTAACTCTTTTCGATAAAAAAAAAATTGATACTCGTCCTTTCTCTCCCCTTCTTGATTGCTTTTCATTTACCTTCTGTAACTTGAAAGTTGAGATTTGATTGCCCATAATTAAACACGTTCCCTTGGCATTTAAGTTGCTATGAAGTCTCTTTGGGAAGAATTGACTTTAAACAGAATTTGTTTAGAGTGGTTAAGGTTCAAGAACAAAATGTATTGCGAAAAGTCATACAATCTTTTGTGTGTGAATGCGTGACTATTGGTGTTTAATGCATTTTCTGATTGGCTGCTGCTACCTATTGTAATGCCATCTGTAGTCTAGGGAACAGAGGAGGAATTTCCACCCAGAGGGTTATTGCCCTTGTATTCAATGCTTACTCTCTCTCTTGTGTACGTTGGTCAGACTTTAACATTTCAGAACATGATAAATGTCTTGTCTTGGTAGTTTTAGGTTTTTCTTTACCTACATATTCAGGTTTACCTTTTATTTACAACCAATATACAAATGCACTACAAAGACTCTTAATGCTCTGTCCAGTTTTTTACTGTATGGCATAAAATAAGGCAAAAATGAATGTTCATTCAAAAGCTTTCAGATTTCCTCTGATGAATAATAATTATGGCATCCAGCTATGATTTAGGTGAAGTTGCTGAACTTCTCATCAATTACAAATTATTTTTCTGTAAACTGGGCTGCCTCCACATTCCTCCCCAGCATTCCCGCTGCATCATTTTTATTATGGCAACACTTTTTTCACAGGGTCTGAACCTCAGTATTATTTCCCAGATGAGCTTGCCAGTAGCCCAACTTACTACCCAGATTGTTTCCAACATACCTTGAAACATTTGTAAAATAAATTAAATATAAACAAGTCTCTAGTTTTATATGCAAGGTTGAAAAAAGACCTATAAGCCATTAGTAATGATTTAGCTTTACCTGAGAAACTGGTAAGCTTCTGCTTCCAGTAGCATTCTTCAGCCAAGAATTAGTAGTGAGGAACCGCAAAGCTTCTACCTTTTGGGGGGCTTTAGCAGGCAGGGCCTGTTAGTGTGGAATTGAGAGAGTTCTGTCTCCAGGTACTGCTACTGGCTGGGAATTGGTGGCAAGCAGGTGCTATTAGCAAACTGGGGATTGCTGGTATTCCTGAAGAAAGGAGATGCCGAGCTACATCTGTTGATAGGCTGAACAGAAACACTTTTCTCTCTCTCGCTCTATCTCTTTCTCTCCTTTGTTCCTTTTAGAAGTCTGGCACTAACACTGCTGCAGAGCATAGTTGCTGCCAGTGATTTCTGCCATTATTCCTCCTTGTGGATATCAACAGTGGGTTTCCATGCATTAATTACATTCCAAAATCTGATGACTTTGTTGAATAGAACTGAAAGAGATGAACCATTATGATTGAGTTGCATGAAGAACTGTTTGTTTTCAACTTATGTTATGAGCAATTGCAGTGTGCAGTAAACCATGAACTTCAATCAAATAGCACTCATTACATTTATTGAAAACCAAACTATTATCATGCTGCATTCATAATACTGTTATATGCAATTTTTTTATAGTTTTTAAGAAAAGTCTTTGTGCATTAATGTGGAAAAACTTATACATTCAAAATAATGAACAGTGTGTAGTTGAAATGCTTAAAGTTATATATAAGAATGATTTTAGCACATATTAATGATTGTACTAGTGTAGGTTATTGTTATAGTCAGCCGTTCCTATATAGTTTCTGGAATACAATTAGCCAGACACTGCTAATAAGATGGGGGGTGACTCTGCATGGAGTTTAAATTCAGTGTGGTGTCAAAACTAGGTGGAACAAAATACTCAATAAGTTCACTTGTACCTTATGGACACTGTGACCTACCTGCATTTAACTTAAAATGTCAGAGCTTTCAAAACATTTAACTGTTGGGAAAGTATGTATCTGAAGAGTTCTATTCTGGGAAACAGAATTAATGGTGGAGATTTTGCTGTAGCAGGGCATCTAACAGCGTCTGCCGTTAGTTAGACTTGCCCTTGCATGTTTAGGTTTTTAATTTTTTTGCGTGGCACATTGCTGAAAGTGCGAGCTGATAACAGCGCAGCGAGGGAAACCGGGCATCTGGGACCTGAGTCAACAGGGCAAGCAACTGTGTATCTTCTTGACCAATCAGATTGAAGGATTGGGAAATACACAGCTCAAGGACTGAGAAGGAAGTGTAAATTAGAGTGGGTGAATTCAATGTCAAATCAGGTACAAAAAAAAGAGGGAGAAAGAAAGATTGGTTAAGAGAGAGAGAAAAAGTAAAAAAAAAAATTAATATAAAATTTAACATTTTTAGAATTTCCAACAATAATGAAAACCTGAAGGAAGGAGACTCCACAGTTATAATAGTTAATTTTCAGTGCCAGAGAGGTTGATTGGCAGTAATTAACACATCGTTAAAAGGGTACTTAGACATAAAATGGCAATACTTAATTTTCTGTGGCAAGTTTAGTTCGTATCTACTGCGCAAATACAGCAATTTCACGCCATTCAAAGCATTTCAATGGTGAGCCCGTTTTTGCGAAACTAATGGCGGAGCGGCGCAACTTGGACAGCAACCTTTGGATATTTGAGTTTAATCGCGCAGCTGCCCCTCGGCTGCAGTTGCTGTACAATTTGCACATAAATGACGGCGAGCGCCATTAGCCTCACCATCATTTTGACAGCAAATTCTGGACCAATGTTTCAGCCAGTCAGTATAAACCTGAACTGCAATTACTGGTCTCATTCCAATTGTTGCTGTCCAAATGCACCTAAAAGTAGCAGCACTAAGTAGACATACTGGCTTCTCTTCATCCATACTGTTATGATGGTTTTATACAGTGTATAACAGTTGTGTCACAAGTGTAAAATAGAACTTTTCTAATACTTAAGATGTTTCCACTTGGAAATATAAGAGAGTCACTATTAAATCCAATAGGGAATTCAGGAGAAGCTTCTTTACCCAGAGAGTGGTTAGAATGTGGAACTCGCTACCACAAGGAGCAGTTGAGGCGAATAGCATAGATGCACTTAAGGGCAAGCTAGATAAAGACACGAGGGAGAAAGGAATAGAAGATTATGCTGATAGGGTTAGATGAACAGGAGTGGGAGGAGGCTCGTGTGGAGGATAAATACTGGCATGGACCAGTTGGGCTGTTTCTGTGCTGTACATTCTATGTAGTTCTATGTAATTTTGTGTATGATAATATTAGTTTTCATAACTTTTACTTATCAAAAATAATGCACATTCACTTAATGCATTTAACAGACTTCCCTCTTCAATTGTATTGAGACTTGTTTAGACATGCACAGTACAAAAATACACATTCACCTGATTACCCAGTAATCTGCATTTCTATAATTAAAAGTGATCTCGTGCCTTAAAATGATTTGATTCTTCACTGATATTTCACAAGATGTTACAAATTTTGGTTAGTTTATACTGAACAATGTTTACTAAAGATATTGGAATAAATTCACCCGTCTCACCCTAACTATCTAAAATAGTACATTAATTTAAACACTACATTTTACTCAGTTTTTGTGTTGCTAGGATGAAATTAAATTGCAAATAAAAACATACATAGTATATTCCAATGTAGATGATGTGTGCACCATTCTGTGCCCCATTTGAATCAGGGAGATTTTCCCCATCTGATATTTTTTGCAGAATGCTTTTATTTTTTATGAACATTTCCCCCCCCCCCCCCCCCGACATATGATTAACAACTATTTTACTTAATATATGTATATCTGTCTATAATAAAAGCATTGTATATAGCACATTTTCTGTACATATTCACCTTATTTCCTTGTCATGATTTTTCAATTACGCTTTTGTTGTCAACATTTTTGGCATTAACAATTTTGGTGTCAACACTTTGCTGGCACACTTTGCTGATCGGCTCAAAGTACAACAGCACCAAATCAGAAGGGCTGGGGAACAAGCAAATCAAAAGCAAGCAAGAAAAGCAGCTAGAAAATGATCAATTAGAAACTGCTAATGACTTATAAAAAATAACCAATCTTGAATGATCAGTCAGAAGAACCTATTTTTTTTTAAAATTGTGAACCTATCCAATCATTCAAAACGCTTTTTCAAATATTTTGACCTCCATTTTTCCTCAATAACTGAAATTTCTATGTCCAAAATAAGGTTTTAAACAAAGTAAAAACATAAAAAATACATATTTCACTATCAAATTTATTCACTGAATTGCCCTGTTGCATATTGTAATATTTTCCTTAAGCTTTGATTTGAAGGCATTAGGCTGTTCCAAGAGATTGGGCGTGGACCTGATCTTTTTGCCAGAGCTTTTCTCTGTCAGTTGAAGGCAGATCCTGCAGTCTGAGCATATGCATTTGAGCAATTTCCCAGGATGTATCAGTCGCATTTAGTCAATCCAACTGCAGGAATATTTCTCTGCATCTTTCAGCAGTATTTCAGCTCAGTTTTTTCTCAAAATTAAAATCAAAAGAAAAGCCAGAGGGCACATTTCTCAAAGTGTTTGACAGCAAGACTAGCCATTCACAGAGGATATTGGTTGAAAGCACCAACCCTCCTACCCAGTTTCTAAGATGTAAAATTTGCTGCCTGAATTTTTATTTAAAATAAAAATAAATGTTATTAAGGCAACCATTTGTTTATTTATTGTTTTACAGAGGCAGTGACAGATATTGGAATCTATAAACTACATTCTACAGCCATGGCAGTTATTTTGCAAAGGAAAACAGTATATACTTATTTTCTAGGAACCAATTGCAAAACACTCCCTATTTGTGGAGATCTCTTAGAAACTTACAATCCAATGCTGCCAGACCAATTGCCCTGCCCCCATTTTGTCCTACTTATGCTTTCCTGCCAATTGCTAATGGACTCCAGGAATCTGACCGTCAGCCAAAACCCAGGTTCCTCTTCACAAAGGTGCCAAACCACAGGACTCCTACCCTATACTGCAGGATTCCCATCTCAGTTCTGCCAAAGCCCAGGGGCATCCTTCCATTCTACCAAAGCCCAGGACTACCAAGAAGCACTGCTAAACTGCATTCCAACTCACCTGTACCATCAAATGCCAGTTACCTACTTCCAACTGTTGCATCTTGCACAGTGTATTTACTGTAGATCCTCAGCTTTAAAAATGGTAAAGGATAAAAACTAATACATAGGCAAAGGGATAGAATAACAAAGACTACTCATAGTTTTCAGAATTTGAACCCTAAGCCCTATAAAAATTCCCAAAATACCATATAATACAGTGAAATTTGACTTCGTTCACCATAAATGAGTGGTCCTGATTATACATTATGCATTACACGGTATAACACCCTATTATAAAGCAGCATGTTCTCTGACTTACATTGGACAATCCATGAAAGATCTGCTAGTAATATACAAACTTTACAAATGCACATGCTTCTTGTCCATCACACTTAAGATGTCACACATTCATGTAACTTTGGATGTCACACTTGGGAGGGGGGAGGGAAACAAAGAATAAAAGGACTTGCCACGGACGCACAATACTAAACCAGAATCTCTGCAACCATTTCATTATTCTCTTTTTAAACTTGCACTGTTGGATTTTATAGCCTTAAAAGGTCATACACTTTAGAATGCAATATATTTTACATGTATAATGTTCCTGCCCCTATAAAACAGTACATACTCCCACTATGAGCAGTGCTAATATGTTTAAAAACATGTCTAGTGTGTGCAGAGATCCTACTCTGTTACAGATGCAAAACAGTCTTAAAATGATGGGGTGCTTCTGAGCTGCAGCCAGAAACTGACCACATTCCCATCTGTAAAGTTCCCTCATTAAACAATTAAAAGAGGAGTGACTTCAGATTGTGTTTACTTGTATCAATTAGATTTTATGGCCTAAAAAGACAGGCTAATTTTAACAATACTCCATATTGGCATCTAAACATCACAACTGTGCTCCAGAACCCAGAATACCTGTATTCAGATAATATTGTATAATTGCTGTTTTCCTTGCCAGCTTTCTACCCTCATGTGCCCATAATGTATTGATGGTGGTTGTGGGAAGCATCACAGCTGATTATAATCACACACGCACATACACACACCTCTCTCTCCCTGTAAAGGCCACTGGATCGTGATCAGGAGAGGGAATTCGGACCCAGGGGCAAGGAGGGCAATGCAAGCACCTCTTGCTGCCGCCCTGGCTGCGATTTGCTAACTCAGCACAGATTGGAGATTGTCCCTGGGACTATCCTGGTCTGAATGGCTGACGTTGCTAAAAAAAAAACCTCACTGATCCATTAGGTCATATTAATATATATTGCAATTAAAGAATAGCAATAGGATATATTGAGAAATTAGGATTTTTTTAACAACTACAAGCCTAAAAATATTCAAAATTGCAGCAGCATACTTGACTACTCATTTTAACTTCATTTTATAATCATTGTGGGGAACCATGCAAGTTCAGATATTCCATTATTGTACTTTTTGCATGATATAAACTAAAGCACATTGTCGCTTTACTAAAAATTACATCTTTTAATTAGTTTTTTCATACAAATTTGTTGCAGTACTATCAAAATGACCCAATGAACATGATGTGAAATTTAATGAAACGGGTGTATCCTGTGGAAAAATGACATTTTGTGACCATGGGGAATATTGCTGTTGTTTTCTAAGCTGTATTTTAATGCCACATAATTGCTTGTACAGTCTTGTACAAGGTGAGCTGTCTAATCCAGTTGTTCATTATCTATTAAGTATATATCCATGTATACATGGATATTGGTTTTAAATGTTTACTCTGCATATACTGAACTAGCAGGATGCAGCATGAGCTACAAGTATTGTTCATTTATTTTTTTTAAATCATAATGAATACCTTTCTACCTAAAGGATATAAATCTGGTTATTTTTGATGTATTTTAATCCTTTCCTGTTCAATGCAGGGTATCGCCAACCAAGTATTTGCATAACCTGTTGATCCATTGTTTAGCCTGTTTAAAGTGACACTAAGGTCAAAACATCGATGTTATTGTTTTAATGTGAAAGTACATAAACTGAACACGGAGCAGAGTGCAATCCAGTCTGTGCCATGTATCTCCCAGTTACTATTTAAGAGAGGGGAGGGGGACTGTTGGATTGTATTAATAGAAAAGCAGCAGCTTACAAAATATTTAACATTCAATTCAAAAGTGTGGCCCATAATTTTGGTTGGAAAATCAAAGCTCAAATATATATTTTATTGCAGAAAAATGGCCTTTTACAAATTGAGGTAAAGAGAAAAAGGAAAGTTTGATGGGCAGCATTTCTACAAATACATAGATATTAAATAACATATTGAAGTATAACAAAAGAGACAACACTGGCTCCTATACCATTAGTTTCTTTAAATACTGAATAATGTTTAATTTCAATTAGTTCATTGATCTTAGTTTTTATCTCCAGTGGCATTGTATTCCAAAATGCTGTAAAGGTACTGTAGGTAATAAAATGGATTTGCAAGAGCCTTTATTGAAATGCAGATTTGAGAACTCATTAAGACATCATAAATGTCATTTTGGATTACATTATTGCCTCAATTTGCAGAAGTCCATTGTGTTTTCCTGCAATAAAATCGAAACATAGGCCCAAGAATAAATTGGGTCAACAATTTCACTGGGATAAAGGAGACGGATTTTGTATTATAAATACCAGGAGCCAGTTCATGGCTACCAGTCTTCCAGAATCAGAGTTGAACAAGACCATTTGAGTATTGATTTTCCCATCAAAAGCAGAATCATGCAGTTCCAGTTACCGCCTCTGTTCCCATCACATTCCTATGGGACATTCAGTTCAAGGTGACATCACTATGCCAATTGATGAATTCAATCAAAATTCCTGATAATCTGTTTACAATGACAACTTTATGGTTTCCTTCTCTTTCCCCGACACCCACCCCCCCCCTCCCCTCCCGCCCCGCCCCGCCCCGCCCCGCTAGATTTTTAAAGCATACAGTTTTGTAGCCTGAGATTGGTAGTGAAAGCCCTTGCATAGAACTTTGTTACTGGTAGAGCTACTTTTATACTGGTTCTTGTTCAGCTCTGATTCTGGAAGACTGGTAGCCATGAACTGGCTCCTGGTGTTTATAATACAAAATCCGTCTCCTTTATCCCAGTGGAATCATTGACCCAGTTTATTCTTGGGACTATGTTTCTGCAACTGGAAGAAGGAAGTCAGATTTAGAGATGTAAATTCCCAAACCAATTTACAGACAACAGTCTCCTGAATCAGATCTAATCGTGCACCAGTATAAAAGCAGCTTACAATGGGTATATCTGGATATGCAGAGTGAAGTTACATGGGTTATAAGATGCCATAACGGACAGGGAACAGCTCTCCTGAAAAAGCAAAAAGATGTGAAATAGTTCTATGTCAAGCTTCTACTAAAGCTGTCATTTAGTTACGTTCTAGAAGTTATATCAATCACTTTTTTCCCCCTCACCAATTCTCTCCTCTTTTCTTCCCTCAAAGATTTTGACTGCTTGCTGGGGTACAATTCAATGGGCTCCAAATCACCTGAAACCTCATCAAACTGGCCATTATTGTAGTGTGAGTCTCAACAGTGATTATGGACATCCCCCTTTCTCTAACTCAAGGATCCTGAACCCTTACGACGTCCCAGATGAAACCAGCTAACTAAGTCACATGCTGAACCAGCTAGTTGTTACTTTTAAGCACAATGTTGTACATTTGGAGAAGTCGGAAGAGATACAAGAGTTAAAAGTAGGGCCAATGCCAGAGCAAGCAAGCAGCAAACCAACTACTCTGTCTAGCTTATCTTGTGATTTCTGTGATGATATAAAGTTGCCAGACGCAAATTACACTGAGCAAATGCTGAGGTACAGTTCTAAAGTGCCCACCTTCATCACACTACTGACCATTTAAACAAAATACCCATTTCAGGGCCAAACTACTGCAATGGAATTCTATTGTAAAAGATCCAGTGTTAATAATGAGGATAGCTTCTGTGATATCTGGAGTTTGAGGATGGCTTTGATGTGCCTGGCCAGGAAAAGGTGACAAAGAAGTTTTAATTTGGAATGGAAGTAAATGGGGATGGTGGTGGGGTGTTTGAATTGGTAGTGTTCCTGGACTAGGGGCGGGTGGGGAGGGGAGGCAGGGAAATCATCCAGTGATCCCTGCTGAAAAGTCCATATGTTGGGTGAGAACCAGATTGATTTTGGCTGTGATGCTCCTAATGATTGAATAGCTTGTCTAGGATCAAGTATGGAGAAAATACCTCACCCAAGTGGCAATGTCCTAATGTGAGTTGGTATTTTCAGGACAGTGGAGGGCAGAAAGGGGGAATAAATTTATCTTGGTGTGTTGCTGGTATGAGTGCATTAATGGCTATTACTATACCTACATTAGAGCTTACAAGTGTCTCATCAATAGCATATTTAAAGTTCTCACATTAAATGCACATAATACTAAATTCATATAATTCTAAATGGTTGTATTATTGCATTAACTTATGTGATGCATCTGCAAATCAGATAATTTTTCCGTTCTTTAGTGACAGAAACTAAATTAGGGCTACAATTTAATTTTCCTAGTTGTAGTTGGAACAGTTGTGTTTTTTTAACACGTGAATATTTTGTGTTTTCCTGCCATAAGCTCTTAGTGATTAATATTCTTATGAAGAATGCTTTATAACAAGTTGCACAGAAGATAGTATAAAAAGATTTAATTGTTCACAAATGCTGTGTCTCCCTTATAGATAAAAGATTAATTACATTGCATATATTTTAAATATATTTTGACATGGAGAATATAATGCAATATATGTTTTTTTTTCCTGAAAGGGTTTACTGCTGTGGAGTTATTTTCATGAAACTATGGCCAGTTAAGTTTAAAAAAAAACTAATAGTTCTTTCTCCTGGTGTTCCTTAAGTGGAGGCAGTTGAAGAGAATTACATTTAATACAAACCAGAATTAATTATTCAACCGAGATTTTGGTGGGTGAGTGTTAATGTATGTCATAACTAACTGGTAATTGTGTACAGTGAATTTAAATTGTATTAATAATAAGACATGTTGATAGTGATAAGTCTGTATTTATAAGTGTATTGTATATTTTTACATGATGAATTTGCTCCTGTGAGTAGATAATGACTAATAATTGTACGGGGGATTGGGTTTATAGAAGGAATAGTTTGTTTATATCTGTTTAACTGCCCTGGTTATCTATTCTGTAAACAAAAACTAGATCTGTACTATAGATGGCCTAGTGATGTTGTATTTCAGACTGTCCTTATAAATAAACTGTAAATGTTTGATAATTATCTTCTGCCTGTCTGTGTACAACAACTTTCATTTATATTGTGCCCTTAATGTAGAATACTCCTATTCCCATTTTTGTTTTAAAATGTAATGTTAGCAGTACGGAGTTTCATGCTTATTCTTCAGCCAATTACATTACAGAAATTGGGTCATGTAACCACTTTGATTATAATTGGGTGAATAAACATCAGTTGGCCATAAACTTGTACCAACAAATTGTCAAATCAACACGTAACATTATAGCCAGCTCACTGACAGATTTAGCAATTCACAAAATAAACATTTGGAGTTATGAAAAGCTCATTCACTTACAGAGCTTGTTCTGTCCAATAGTAGTTTGACGTCAGTGCTACCCATAATTATCCTGAAACAAAATTCATGCAGTTCCTTATGGAAAGATCCACAAAGCCAGCATTCACTGAATTACATGTTCAACTAAAATAGCATCCAACTTTACTTCTGAAGTTTTATATAACTAGTAAAGAAAAGAAAGAACTTGCATTTTATGTTGTATTTTATTGTGCCTTCAAGATGTGCCAAAGTGCTTAACATCCAATGTATTACCTTTTGAAATGATGTCACCATTGTTATGTAGGTTCTTATCCTATAAATACGATTTCATTTTAAAACAACTTTAGAAGCCAGTCATCAAATCACAATTTAAAAAGATTGAACCTCTTGTTCTTCATGTTACCAAGAATAAGGATCTTGGTTCCCTTTGCTGCCCTCATCTTGTTTTTCTCTTTTCTACCCCAATATCTCCTGAAGGCAGTGACTCATACTCGGGTGTGTTTCCATAGTTTCTAGCAGCCCTTCAATACCATGACTGTGGAGATGGGAGGTGGGTGGTGTTGAAGAAACCATTGCAATTGAGCCGAATCCTGTCCTCATCCAACATGCATATATGCTTTCAGATAGTCAATGGGCAGCAATTAAGAGTGAGAACCCTGGGCAACTATTTTCCTTTCCTCATAGGCAAAATTAAGATCAATTGTAGTGCTGGCCACCCTTATTGAGATTGTTTAACTGTATGGCTCATATGCCATATAATGTATGGCATGATCTGTCACTAGCCGATCATCTAAATAAAGGTAGATATGCAAAGAACACAGTATGTGATGTACCACAGTGACAAAAGTATTTTGTGAATACTCTGGGAGCTTACAAACTGAAGAACCTTGTATTTGTAACCGTGGCCTTGGAATTTGAACCATAAATATTTCTGATTACAACAATGGATAGTTGTGTGGCAGTTAGCTCTCTAACGCCCAGCTAGTCTCTTCGACCAAAGCCAGTGTCACTATCTTGAACTTTTCCTCTTCTAGATGGAACTTGTTTAGAGATTGAAAATGGACAAAATTGTTTAAACTTTGGGAGTACCCTGAAATAATATGGAAATAAGCCATCCCTCTCCTGATCTGGTTGAATTTACTCTATTGCAGGCAAGATAATAGAAGTGTATCCATCAGCTGAGGGTCCTGAGAATTATTGGGATGGATGATCCCATGAAAACAAGAAGGGGTTGTTCTAAAATTGGGAATGGTTTCTGTTGATGGTCTTTAAAACCCATGAATCTGAGGTATATTCCTCCTGCTGGGCCACTCAGAGTAATCTTCCACCATGATATTTGGAGATATGATGGGAACAAAGGAGTCACAGCTGGAAGGTATGATTGGGACAGCTCTTGGAGGGAATCTGCAGTAGTCACCTCTGAAAACAGTTGTCAAGTCAGGATGACAGGCTGCAATTAATTGTCTATTGAATGGCGACTCCAATTAGTGATCCAAAAGGATTGCAGATAATATGACCTGTGGAAAGAGTAATTCACCTTGCAAAAGGACATCCTTTTCTAATGTATTAAAATTGGAATAGAACTTAGGTTTTCTTGATTACGTTTATAATTTTCCAACCACACCTGTACTGAAGTCTGCTAAATAGACCTGGTTATCAAAGCTTACATTCTTGAAATTGCACATCTGGAGAGAAATTGGAGAGCTGTAACTATGCTAGATGGTGAAACAGGAGATTTCAGCATTTGTACGCCAAATGCAAGTATTGCTGCCTATTGTTTCTTTGCGGCTTTTTGGAGAAGGCCCTTCACCAAAGGAAGGATAGGCTGATTCGGCCACAGCTTCAAGCTCAAAAATTTGTTGGGGGTAAAAAGCTACCTAAAAGATCCGGTGACATGCAATCCACACCTTGCACAAATATTCAATATCTCCAGCAGCAGTCTAACAATTTAGGTTTGTGGTCAGGGGTAATAGATCCTATTTGTGCAAATGTTGCCATGTTTCTCAAGCAATGAAAAGATATTCATGTAATTCATAGTCGGTGGACTGTGGAACAGAGATATGGCTTCGCTCTGGACTTTCTATGCTCAGTGGTGCACAAGGATGAATCCCCCCAAAAGCTGTACCTCTGGATCGGGGTTGATTTATCCAAAATCTGGGTTACCTTTGCATAAGAAATTTCTAATCCTATAATGGCAAGATGTCCTGGCGAACTTGTTCCGATGCTCCCACTTGACTCACTTTCCCCTTCCTGGTCAGTGTTTAAATCACCACTAGCTCAGACCAAGAACCTGAAGAATCTGCCAGGAGTATGCTTACATGATGCCATCTTTCTAAGGTAATCACTTTACCCATTTACTTACATGTGATGAACTCACATTGGAAGAGTGAAGATTAATTTTATGTTTAGGAAATTTAGTGGAAATCCATTCCTTAAACTAGGTTAGGAAAAGCATGGAACCTCAGGGGGAAAAAACAGGGATGGGTCATGAAATTGTGCTTCTCTATGCTTCTTCACCACTATATTGGCTGCCAAAATGGAAAGAAGTAAAGATAATAGCCCGGACTTTGCGCTGCGAACAACTGTGAGGTTAACGGTGCTCACCATTATTGTGGAGTCAATCGGACAGCAACTTCCGGAGAATGCACATGCGCAGTTAAACGTGAAGTGGCGGTCAGAATTACCCTTGCTCCTCCACAGGCTGCGCTATAATAGTACCTCGCTGAGCGACTCAGCATTGAAATCAATGTAATGGCTTGAAGTTGCCGTACTTATCCACTAGTTACCCGCTAAATGCAGCAGAAAAAGTTAAGGCTGGTGCATTCAGGTGTAAGTGAATTTTTAACAGCGTGATAAGGCATAATTACTGCCAAACAACCTCTCTGGCCCTGAAAATGTAATTTTACAAGTGTGGAGTCTCATTCCTTCAGAGGTTAGTGTTGGAGATTTTTTTTTAAAAATATTTTTTATTTTCACTTTTTCTGTCTGTCTTTTATATCTCTCTCTATCCCACCTTTATTTTGATTTCTGTACACGATTGAAATCTAATTTATAATTCTTGGTTTATACTTCCTGGTTTAGACTCTGCAGCCCCGATATTGACGGGCAGGTTTGGTGGGTGGGAGGAGGAGTTTGGTCAGGAAACCCAAAAGTATTTTTTCTACAGCAGAATCCCCGCCTGGAAGTCAACCTGATTGACAGGCTTGGCTTCCAGTTGGGCGGGGAGCAGCTGCTAGTGGGAGCACTGGGGGGGGGGGGGGGGGGTCCGATCTCCAATTCCCGGAGGGGTCTAATCCTGGGTGAGGGTCTGAACCTGGAGTTGGGGGGGTCTGAATCCCCAATCCCCGGAGGGGTCTAATCCTGGGTGAGGGTCTGAACCTGGAGTTGGGGGGGTCCGATCCCCAATCCCCGGAGGGGTCTAATCCTGGGTGAGGGTCTGAACCTGGAGTTGGGGGTGGGGGGGTCCGAGTCCGATACCTGACTCCGGCACTCCTGCTCCTCCTGGCCCAAAAGCAGTGCTGTAAAGGCACTTGCCTTTTCCCCGAAGCTGTCCTCGCCTCCCTTGAGCTGCCGGGTTGCCCCGAGGCCTGGGATACCCGGCCGGCCAGGGTTAAACCTGTAAAACAGGTTAAATCAGAGGCTACCAGCCTCATAATATTTAAAAGGCCAACCCGACTCCTGGGAACAGGTTGGCTGCCTACCTCCCGACCCGCCTCCGTTAAATCTGGAAGCGTGTGGGTTAGGGTCAGGTTTGAGATTTTAAAAATTAACATCTCACCCAACCCCAACCAACCTGTTTTTAGGGTTAAAATTCACCCCTATGTGTCTCAGTGAGGATTCTTCAATCTGATTGGCTGAAGAGGCACGCTGTTGCTTGCTCTGCTCACAAATGCCACAGAGCCCCTGTAGAGGGCACCATGCTGGATCAGACACCCGATGACAGCAAGTCTCCGCTCAAAAGCCTGCGAAAACTCTGTGGGCAGCTGTGAGCAGCTGTTGAACGGTAAGCATTGTTTCTTCACCACTGTCCTCAAAATCCAAGCCAATATCTGCCAGGCACTCTGCTTATATTTTCTGAAGAAGGTGTTTGAATGGGAATGAATGATGCAGTACTGGGCGGTCCTGCTATTGACCTGTCACTTACACTGGACGGGGAGCTGAAGCAGATAACCTTGATCTATTTTGGGTTGGTTAGATATCGTGGGCTGAAAATTGTGTCTTCAGTGCCACGAGATGGCGCTAAAACGCCAGCCGTGCTCTACCGCGAGCTGATGGCAGTTCCAGCAGCGGGCGCCATTTTCGAGTTGCCGGTAAACTCGATCACCGGGGACATTGAAATCACGGAGATCCTGACATCAGTGAGTGCGCAACGCTCACTTGACACCCTATCTCCTAATTTGATTTTGGCCAGTTATAGGCTGGAGAAAGCAATGACAGGTAGAGCTGGCGTGCAGCAGCAGGAAGCTGACTCCAGCGACAATATTTAAAGGGATCATCACCTGACAGGGTTTTGCAGTTTGAGTGGCTATGTGCAACTTCCTGCAACTGGAAGAGTATTTTTTAGTTATTTCAAGGTTATTTGGTATCGGGGAGTGTTCCGACAAGTACAAAACTCCCTCATTATTTTTGAAATGCTTCAAACTACAACACTTGCTAAAAGTCATTGGGGCTGTACTGGCAGTCGACTTCGCGCTCCAGGATCTACAATGGAAGGAGCAAGAAAGATGGTAACATGTGCGCAGAGGGAGGAGGAGGGCCATCAGGCTTTCGACAGGAGGCCTTACCTACCTAGGATCATCCAACATCACTTCTCCTACCTCCAGTTAAGCGAGGAGAAGCGTATTAGGAGGCTTTGTTTCACCAAGGAGGTTGTCACAGAACTCTGCCACCTCCTGCAACCAGACCTCCAGCCTCAGACCAGGGCAACCACAGCTCTTCCAGTGGCAGTCAAGGTCACCATGGCCCTTAATTTCTTCGCCAGCGGATCCTTCCAGTCTGCAGCAGGAGACATATCTAAAATCTCAGTTCACTGTCCATCGCTGCATCCGGGAGGTCACTGAGGCTCTCTATGCTAGGAGAAGGGACTACGTTGGTTTCCCTCTCACCACAGAGAAGCAGGACGAGCGTGCATGTGTCTTTGCCAGGATAGCGGGCTTCCCCATGGTGCAGGGCCCCATCGACTGCACTCACGTGGCTTTGCGTGACAATCCTGAGATCTTCCGTAACCGCAAAGGCTACCACTCACTTAATGTGCAGCTGGTGTGCGACCACGCACAGCGATTCCTCAATGTCAGTGCCCGCTATCCTGGCAGCCTCAAGAGCTTCATCGGAGAACCTACAGGCTCTCTCCCTCCATCTCCGGTCTGCCATGGCTGTAATTGATCTCTTAATGTTGGTTGCTTTTCTGTTGGGGCAGCTACAGACCCAATAAGCCTGACAATGAAGTGCTGTAGCAGCAATGAGCCTCCCCTTTAAGTAGTGGAGAAAGCCTTTTGAATTTTCCCTTTGAAGGACAAGTTGAAGAACTGCTTGAGGATCATGTGAGTCAGCACCAGTGACTTCTAGCTATTTCCAATTTGATACGTAAGAGCAGGCCTTTCAGTCAAAGTAGTGGGCACCCTGTTTATAAGACATGTTAGGATCATAATTACCAGCATATTTTTCATGCCTCTGGTTGAAAAACAGGATGGACATACCCCAAGGAGCCCATCTCCCGCAACTAAACAGTAGGGTTTCCAACAAAGAAATTCTGTGTCCCAGTTCCTGTCCCCAGAAAGATACAGGCAGTACTGCAGCAGGACCACCACTGCAGCAACAGACGAGACCTGAAGAAGATGAAGCATTCACAAAACCCCAAAGACATCCACTGAAAGATTCCGCTGAGCCCAAGGTCTTTAGCAGGTAAGGCAAGTTGGAGGGAGAAGGCCTCTATTAAGCCCTCTCCCTCCATCTGGAACATCTAGGGCCATTACTGCTGCTACCCTGAGTCTAACACCATGGTTCTCCCGCAGTCCTGGGGAGTGGCAGTAAGACGGCAGAAGGGAAGGAAATTGGTCAGAAACCCTGGCCCCGCCTCCCCACTTACATTTGCATGCATGGGGAAGGAATGGCCAGCAGCAGTCCTACCATGGGCAGGAGAGGAAAATTCAGGTTGATGCAGTGAGGTAGGCTCCTTTTCTGCGGCTATGCTGCCTGATTTCAGACAGGATAGTGGAGAAAAATCTACCTTAAAATATTGGACTTATAGATATATGCTTTGATACAGAATCTAGATATTATAGGTATGAATCGGAACCTTGGTTCAATAATAGTGATTACATAGAATTTATAGCACAGAAACAGGCCATTCGGCCCAAGTGGTCAATGCTGGTGTTTCTGCTCTACATGAGATTCCACCAACTCTATTTATTTCATCTAACCCTATCAGCATATCTACTCTTTTCTCCCTCATATACTTATCAAGCTTCCCCTTAAATGCATCCATGCTATTTGTCTCAAACACTGCATGTGGTAGCGAGTTCCGCATTCTCAGCACTGATATGGATGAAGGATTGGATGATGGGTCTGAAGCGCAGATGAAAACTTTTAAGGGATTATGAAAAGATAGGAGATGTCTGAAAGGAGAAGGTGAGCTTTGGATATTGGTTAGCAGCAGGGATTTGAAAGGTTTTGGGTGCAGCTGGATCAGGGAGTTGATCCTTGGCACCTGTTATGGGCCTCCAGGGCAACCAGTTGAGCAAGACAGGGAAATTTATGATCAGATTAGTAACGCATCAGTGTAGAGTTGTCATCAAAAGGGATTTTAATGATCCATCCATTAAGTGTAAGTAGGCAGCCAAGTTCAGAGGGAGGCAAATCTTAATTAGTAGTTACTGTCGATGATTGCTTTGTTGTTCAACATCTTTGTGAGAGTACTGGGGAGAACAATTTATTGGATTTAGTACTTAGCACTGATTGTGAGATGCTATCTGCTCTCCATGAGGGAAAATAGCTACTTCTTATTGGTTGATTACTTTAATTGATGTCAGGTGTCATCACCAATATAAAAAGAAGTAAGTGCCCCCCTTTTAAAGGGGCACAACCAATCAGCTGTAAATTAAAATTTTTAAGTAAACTTAACAAATCAAATCAAAATTTGGTTTCGGGGATGATGAAGAACTCCAGTCCCTCTGGGGAATAGCTATCATTACATTTCAGTTGGTGAGGTAAATTATTGCTGCTGATAATTTGATGTTAGCACCCGATATCGCAATGGCTAAGTTTTCACTTATGTGGATAAATTTAGGGTATGCTGTTCGATAAAAATAATTGCAATACAGAAGTAAAATCGAATTTATTTAATGGACAAAGAAATGTTGTATGTCCCTAGGATAAAGAGGACTGTTCATGGTAAAGTGAAGCCTGCCTTAGCTCAGTGGTAACATTCTTGCCTTTGAGTTAAAGTTCATGGGTTCAAGCCCCACTCCACAGACTTCAGCACATAATCTGGCTGACATTTCAGTGTAGTACTGAAGGAGTGCTGCACTGTCATGGGAGCTGTCTTTTGGACGATATATTAAACTTGGTGCTCTCAAGTGGACATAAAAGATACCATGGTACTATATGAAGAAGAGCAGAGGAGTTCTCCTGCTATCCTAGCCAGGACGTCCCAAAGCCCTTTACAGCCAATTAAGTACTTTTTCAAGTGTAGTCACTGCTGGAATATAGGAAATGCACCAGCCAATTTGCTCACTGCAAACTCCCACAACCAGCAATGAAATAAATGAACAGATCATCTGTTTTAGCTGTTGGTTGAGGGATAAATCTTGACCAGGACACCAGCAGAACTCCCCTGCTCTTCTTCGAATAGTGCCGTGGGATTTTTTTACGTCCACCTGAGAGGGAAGATGGGTTCTCGCTTTAATGTCTCATCCGAAAAATGGCACATCCGATATTGCAGCACTCCCTCAGTACTGCACATAAGCTTAAGGAAATGGAGGGGGATGTTGTATGTGAGCCATTGGTTCACATATTCAATAGCTCAAAAGTGTAGGTTGGTTTCCATGGAGGCAAATGTAGTCCTATTACTTAAGGGGAAAGAATCCAACCCTGGGAATAGTCGGCCCATTACTTTGACATTACTTATAGCAAAGCTGCTGGAACACATTATACGGCATGTGATTTATGATCACTTAGAGAGTTTGATGGTTATTCAGGATTCCCTACGTGTTTTCAGGAAACGTAGGTGCTGCTTCATTAACCTGTTCAAGTTCTTTGAGAATGTGACCAGAATAGTGGATGGTGATAGTCCTGTTTATATTATATACCTTGATTCCAAAAAGCCTTTGATTAAGTGCCATATGGAAGGCTATGAGAGAAAATGAAATCTTACAGAATTATAAAAAGAATATTATGCAGGATAGGTAATTCGTTTAAATCTTATAGGCAAAGCGTTGTCATTAACGAGACTAAATCTGAATGGGGCTTGGTCATGTGTGACGTTCTACAAGGCTCTGTTTTGGGACTATTGCTGTACATCAACCTCATTAATGATTTGGATGAGATATATACTATTTGTAAATTCACAGATGACATGAAATTGTGCACAGTGGGTAGTAATTTAGACTAAATCAATAGACTGTAGGCCAATTTAAAATAAGTTAGGGAAACTGGTCCATTTGTGTTAGGTGTCCTTCAATGTGGAAACTCTAAGCATGTTTATACCATGCAGGGTTACCCATTAAAGCTAATAGACCAAGAAAGAGATCTGCGGGTAATTTTTGATAACTTATTAAAAATGCACAAGCAGTGTGAGGTTGGTGATACAGAAGACAACTAAGGTTTCAGGTTGTATTGCTAGGACCAATTTGTGTGTGAAAACATGCAGAGCATCATGCAAGTCTGTGCCAGGTTTCTGGTAGCTGCCATGATATCTTCATCCGGTGCCAATCCTCCATCCACCCTCTCTTTCACCCTGAGCACTGGATCAGAGGCTGGCTGATTAAGGACAAAGGCTATCCTCTCCAAACCTGGCTTATGAAACCCGAGCACAGATGCAACACTTCCGTTGCCCAGATAGATCTGAAGGTGTCCTGCAGTATAGCCCCCAAAGAGACTCTAGGATCTTCCTTGTCTGCTGCATGCTGCACAACTTTGCCATCCAGAGGGGCAAGCCAGCTGCGGAGGAAGACGTGGAGGTGGAGGAGCATGCACAACAGGAAGACACTGAGGAAGAGCCACCTATGCTGCCAACTGAACGAGCTCTTCGACAGCAGCTCATTGAGGAGGACTTCATCTGAAAACGTGCAATTCCCCTGCACCAACAATTCCTCCCAACATTAGGCCCAATCCTTCCACCATCTTTACGACTACAGTGAACCCAAACACAAGCATGGGGCTTTCAGACAAAACATAATGGCCCAGAATTTGCAGTCGGGATGATGGTGAACTGGCAGTGTTCGTCGTCATTCTGCCTTTGAAACTGACCGTAACTTCAGGATTCGGTGCATGCGTAGGCGCAAGTGGAAATCCTGAAGTTGCGGTCTGTCACTGACAGCTCTGAAACTGGCTGCGCTGTGCCCCCCACCCCCACCCCACCACAGAGCCGGCAATCTGTGTAATCTGGGGATCAAGGGGTATGGCGAGAAAGCAGGAATGGGGTACTGAGGTAGCATGTTCAGCCATGAACGCATTAAATGGCGGTGCAGGCTCGAAGGACCGAATGGTCTACTCCTGCACCTATTTTCTATGTTTCTATGTTAATCACCCAAATCTGGGAAACTGACAACTTGGGCTCTTCCGCAGTAATTACGCTGTTAAATTCCCCACTAAAAGTTAGACCCAAAGGGATCAGGTGTAACTGAGGTTTTGACAGCGTTATTACTGCTAAACAAATGTTAAGGGCCTGGAAAACTAGTTTTAATTTTGTGTAGTATGAAATTTGTCCATTTGAATAAAATTTTACATTTTTAAGAAACTTAAAAAAAAAATCATTTAAAAAAAAAGTTTGTTGCTCTTTATTTGAGGTTTGCCTTTTTCCCTATGTGAGAGCCCCAATCTTTGTTTTGCTCTCTAACATTTTTAAAAAGTTAGAATTTTAAGAGCTTACTCATTTCCATGTTTTCTGTCTGTGAGAATTCTGCGTTTTGATTGGCTGCTCAGACAGCTTGCTGATGTCACAGCAGTTCACACAAGGGGATCCCCACTATACTTTGTTGACTTGAATTGAATGTTGGAAAACCCCACGTTCTCGACACAGAGATCGTGAGATCCTTGTGCTAAGTGTACTTCGGGGCCAGCAGCGAACGCCTTTGCTTTGCTGCTCAACGCAAATTCCGGGCCATTGGGTGGTCATCAAATATACTCCAAACAAACTTTGCACAGAAGAATTTTGAAAAAGAATGTAATTTACTGTGATCTTTACACCTATCATTAACTACTGTTCACCCTAGTGCAACGACATAGTTTAAAAAAATTAGTTCCTGGGATATGGGTGTCGCTGGCAAGGCCAGCATTAATTGCCCTTGAAAAGGTGGTGGTGAGCCGTCTTCTTGAACCGCTGCAGTCCATGTGGTGAAGGTACTTCCACAGTGTTATTAGGGAGGGAGTTCCAGGATTTTGACCCAGCGATGATGAAGGAACGGCGATATATTTCCAAGTTAGGATGGTGTGTAACTTGGAGGAAAACTTGCAGGTGATGGTGTTCCCATGCGCCTGCTGCCCTTGTCCTTCTAGGTGTTAGAGGTTGTGGGTTTGAGAGGTGCTGCTGAAGAAGCCTTGGCGAGTTGCTGCAGTGCATCTTGTAGATGGTACACAATGCAGCCATGGTGCGCCGGTGGTGGAGGGAGTGAATGTTTAAGGTGGTGGATGGGCTGCTTTGTCCTGGATGGTGTGAAGCTTCTTGAGTGTTGTTGGAACTGCACTTATCCAGGCAAGTGGAGAATATTCCATCACACTCCTGACTTGTGCCTTGTAAATGGTGGAAAGGCTTTGGGGAGTTAGGAGGTGAGACACTCGCCGCAGACTACCCAGCCTCTGACCTGTTCTTATGGCCACAGTATTTATGTAGCTGGTTCAGTTAAGTTTCTGGTCAATGGTGACCCCCAGGATGTTGATGGTGGGGGATTCGACATTGAATGTCAAGAAGCGGTGGTTAGACTCTTGCTTGTTGGAGATAGTCATTGCCTGGCACTTGTGTGACCCGAATGCTACTTGCCACTTATCAGCCCAAGCCTGAATGTCATCCAGGTCTTGTTGCATTCAGGCATGGACTGCTTCATTATCTGAGGAGTTGCGAATAGAACTGAACATTGTGCAGTCATCAGCGAACATCCCCAGTTCTGACCTTATGATGGAGGGAAGGTCATTGATGAAGCAGCTTAAGACGTTTGGGCCTAGGACACTGCCCTGAGGAACACCTGCAGCGATGTCCTGGGTTGAGATGATTGACCTCCAACAACCACAACCATCTTCCTTTGTGCTAGGCATGACTCCAGCCAGTGAAGAATTTTTGCCCCTGATTCCCATTGACTTTAATTTTACTCGGGCTCCTTGATGCCACACTCGTTCAAATGCTGCCTTGATGTTAAGGGCAGTCACGCTCACCTCACCTCTGGAATTCAGCTCTTTTGTCCATGTTTGAACCAAGGCTGTAATGAGATCTGGAGCCGTTGGGTCCTGGCGGAACCCAAACTGAGCACCAGTGAGCAGGTTATTGGTGAGTAAGTGCCACTTCATAGCATTGTCGACAACACCTTCCGTCACTTTGCTGATGATTGAGAGTTGACTGATGGGGCGGTAATTGGTCAGATTGGATTTGTCCTGCTTTTTGTGGACAGGACATACCTAGTTGATGATCTCCGGGAGCTTGAAGCGGATAAGGCCCAGCTACAGCTTGTGGTACCTTGACTGCTACCGGGGCAGTCTGCTCCAACTGGCTTTGCAATACAATGACTGGCACTGGACAAGGAAGTGGCAGGGGGGACCAGGCATGTTGTCATCCTGAGAGAGACCAACATGCTCCTCTCCTGTGGTGCCACTGCCACTCGAATGGGGCAGTGCCTAGCACTGCCACTGATCTGTGGAAAAGCAGACTGTAGTAGCAATCCTGCAGCATCTTGAAGGAAATCACGGAGTGAGGATTCCAAGCTTAGTAAACTGGAAGAAATGATGGAACTCAGAGCTTGCATGGCCTCAGTACGTGCATCCCTGACAGATGCTACCACTGATGCCAAAACCACCTACATAGCGGGCCCAACTGCAGTTTGCATAGCGGTCACCATATGCTCCTTGGTAGTGCAGTGACTTGATGCCATGCGTGATTGTCACACATAAGTTGAAAATTGACTCCTCCACATTCTCCATCATGTTTCATAGCCCTCTAACAAGTAGTCCATTGCACCTGAAAATTCGTGGTACACCACTAACACTTGTCTTCCAAGGCATAGCTTTAAAAGACATCATCTCTGCCCTCTACAGTAGGGCTAAGATACGAACTTGCCTTCCAGTGAGTGTGTCCTGAGATGTCCTCTCCTTCTACCCTTGCTCCTGCACATTTATGCTCAGTGCATCATAAAGTGGTGACCCCTCCACGTTACTATCTAAAGGTCGTGCGATGCCAGTTTCTGAGCTGATACTTGCCAGTGTAAAAGCGAAGTCTGGCTGAAGATTGCGTGCTACTGCATTCTTTGGCCAGACTTGGCTTTTTAAAGGCTGCATTCTAATGTCCAAGCACCCTCCTGTTTTACATGGGATTTGTGCTGGAATCCTCCAATAGATATGCAAATGAGCTGACTCCAGAAATTCTGTAGATTCAGCTCTTTAGAGTACCAGCAAGCACTGCTCCAGACACATTAGCACAAGTCACAGCATGGAATTTTGGGGCCATAGTATTTAACCCTACATTATACTTTCTATGAAATGTTGCCATTAATTTCAGATTCTCTGCCATAAATTTTAAAAGAAATAACAGGATCCTGGTTTTACTGATTTTTGTACATCTCCCTGAATCAATTCAAACAACAGAACTCTCATAAATAACTCTCTATAAATCTAATCTTTTTGGAGGGATAGAAATCAAGTCTCGAACCAACAATAACAACTTGCACATATATAGTGCCTTTTAATGTAGTGCGTCCCAAGGCGCTTAAACCATAGAAGTTTACAGCACAGAAGGCCGTTCAGCCATGTATCTGTGTTGGCTTTTTGCTAGAGCAATCCAAAACTAATCTCACTGTTCCACTCTTTCCTTATAGCTCTTTAGCTTCCCTTGCTTCAAATATTTATCCAATTTTCCCTTAAGAGCAATGATCTCTGCTTCCACCACTGTCTGTAGCAAAGCATTCCAGACCCCAACAACCCTTTGCGTAAATACATTTTCCTAACCTCTCTCCTCTCTTAATGACAATGGTAAATTGAGTACCCCTGATCACGAACTCTCCAACCAGAGGAAATAGTCTTTTCCTATTCACTCTATCAAAATTCTTCATCATTTTAAAAACCTTTATTAATTCTCCTCCTTAGTCTTTTCTGTTCCGGTGGCAATTGTCCAGGTATCTCAAGTCTCTCCTCATAACTAGTTTTCCATCCCTGGCATCATCCTGGTGAGTTTATACTTAGGCTCTCTATGACTTCAATGGCCTTTTTGTAATGGCGTGCCCTTTAATTGAGACCTAACCAATGCTTTCCTTTCATACGTTACTGAGTAGACAGGTCGCCAGGAAAGGCGATTACTCAGGTTTAGTGATCTCATAATGCCACTGAAAGTCTTTAAGAAAATATATTGTTCCTCTTCATGATCTTCCCGAAGAGTGCCTCCTGAAACACCCGAGTGGTGTGCAGAGAATGCTTCTGAGAAGAAAGACAAATGCTCTACCAAGGTAGGTAATCTTTCTTTGCCTTTACTATTGTTTGGCAATAAAAAGCAAAAATGTTTTATTTTCTCAACAGTAGTTTTGCTTCAGTGTGTTGGCTAATGGATCCCCCTTTTATGCAATATGCCACTTTTACTTAATCATTCAAAACATAACTATTTAAGAAGGAACATGTGTGGCTGTATTGGTAATTTTTAAAAATAAAAATGTGTCCACGAAAAAAAATGCTTGAAGTAGTTCGAATCATTAACTTTTTAAATGCACGCTTTTTAAGAGTTTAACCTGATGATTACGCTGGGACCAGTGTCCTGGCGAACCGCATAACTTGGGCAGTAGACAGGGCTTTAAACTAATGAAGGGGGGGTGGGAGGATTCGGGAAAGAGTAAATTTAAAAGCAGCAAGAGAAATGACAAGGCTCTAGAGCAGAGTAGAGTTTTGGGTAAAAATAAGCAGAGTGGGTCAGGAAGGGACAGAGAGAGTAACAAAGGTAATAAGGCAACAGTGACTAAGGGTGACATCAGGGAAAAATAGAAATAAGTCAAAACTAAAGGCACTATATCTGAATGTGTGAAGCATTCGCAACAAAATAGATGAATTAATAGCGCAGATAGAAATTAATACGTTTGATCTAATAGCCATTACGGAGATGTGGTTGCAATGTGGCCAAGGTTGGGAACTAAATATTCCAGGATACTTAACTTTTAGAAGAGATAGGCAAAATGGAAAAGGAGGAGGGGTAGATCTGACAATAAAGGATGGGATAAAGACAGTAGAGAGAAAGGATCTTAGCTCGGAAAATGAAGAAGTAGAATCAGTTTGGGTGGAGCTAAGAAACAGCAAGGGGCAGAAAACATTGGTGGGAGTTGTTTATAGGCCCCCAAACAGTAGTTGTAATGTAGGGCAGAGTATAAATCAGGAAATTAGAGGCGCATGTAACAAGGGTAATACAATAATCATGGGGGACTTTAATCTACATATAGACTGGGCAAACCAAATTTGCAGTAATAGTGTGGAGGATGAATTCATGGAATGTATGCAAGATAGTTTTCTAGATCAGTATGCTAAGGAACCAACGTGGGAACAGGCTATTTTAGATCTAGTATTGTGCAATGAGAAAGGGTTAATTAATAACCTTGTAGTAAAGGGGCCTTTAGGGAAGAGTGACCATAATATGATAGAATCTTATATTGAGTTTGAAAGTGATTTAGTTAAATCCAAAACTAGGGTCTTAAATCTAAACAAAGCAAACTATGTAGGTAAGAGGGGCAAGTTGGCTAAGGTAGATTGAGAAACTACATTAAAAGGTATGACAGTAGAGAAGCAATGGCTAGCATTTAAAGAATTAATACATAATTTACAACAAATATACATTCCTTTAAGGCACAAAAACCCCACAGGAAAAGTGGTCCAACCGTGGCTAACAAGAGAAGTTAAAGATAGTATTAGATCAAAGGAAGAGGCTTATAATGTTGCCAAAAAGAGTAGTAAGCCTGAGGATTGGGAGGATTTTAGAATTCAGCAAAGGAGGACCAAGAAATTAATAGAGAGGGAAAATAGAATATGAGAGTAAACTAGCGAGAGACATAAAAACAGACTGTAAAAGCTTCTATAGGTATGTAAAAAGGAAAACATTAGCGAAAGTAAATGTGGGTCCCTTACAGGCTGAGAAAGGAGAAATTATAATGGGGAATAAGGAAATGGCAGAGAAATTAAACAAATACTTTGTGTCTGTCTTCACGGAAGAAGACGCAAAAAACTTCCAGGACATAGTGGAGAACCAGGGCTCTAGCGAGAATGAGGAACCGAAAGAAGTTAGTATTAGTAAAAAAATAGTACTGGAGAAATTAATGGAACTGAAAGCCAATAAATCCCCTGGACCGGATGGCCTACATCCTAGGGTTTTGAAAGAGGTGGCTATAGAGATAGTGGATGCATTGGTTGTCATTTTCCAAAATTCCATAGATTCTGGAACGGTTCCCACGGAATGTAACCCCACTATTTTAAGAAAGGAGGGGGAGAGAAAACGGGGAACTACAGACCAGTTAGCCTGACATCAGTAGTAGGGAAAATGCTAGAATCTATTATTAAGGACGTGGTAACAGGGCACTTAGAAAATAATAATAGGATTGGGCAGAGTCAACACAGATTTATGAAAGGGAAATCGTGTTTGACGAATCTGTTAAGAGTTTTTTGAGGTTGTAACTAGCAGTGGATGTGGTGTATTTGGATTTTCAGAAGGCATTTGATAAGGTGCCACACAAGAGGTTATTAAACACAATTGGGGCTCATGGGATTAGGGGTAATATACTAGCATGGATTGAGGATTGGTTAACGGACAGAAAACAGAGAGTAGGAATAAACGGGTCATTTTCAGGTTGGCAGGCTGTAACTAGTGGGGTACCGCAAGGATCAGTGCTTTGACCTCAGCTATACACAATCTATATCAATGATTTGGATGAGGGGACCAAATGTAATATATCCAAGTTTGCTGATGATACAAAGCTGGGTGGGAATTTAAGTTGTGAGGAAGGATGCAAAGAGGCTTCAAGGGGATATGGACAAGCTAAGTGAGTGGGTAAGAACATGGCAAATGGAATATAATGTGGAGAAATGTGAAGTTATCCACTTTGGTAGGAAAAATAGAAAAGCAGAGTATTTTTAAAATGCTGAGAGATTGGGAAATGTTGGTGTTCAGACGGACCTGGGTGTCCTTGTACACGAATCACTGAAAGTTAACATGCAGGTACAGCAAGCAATTGGGAAAGCAAATGGTATGTTGGCCTTTATTACAAGAGTATAAGAGTAAAGACGTCTTACTGCAATTATATAGGACCTTGGTAAGACCACACCTGGAGTATTGTGTACAGTTTTGGTCTCCTTACCTAAGGAAGGATATACTTGCCATAGAGGCAACAAAGATTCACCAGATTGATTCTTGGGATGTGGGAATTGTCCTATGAGGAGAGATTGAGTAGACTCGGCCTATATTCTCGAGAGTTTAAAAGAATGAGAGGTGATCTCATTGAAACACACAAAATTCTTAGAATAAGAGGTCGGCCATTTAGGACTGAGATGAGGAGAAATTTCTTCACTCAGAGGGTGGTAAATCTTTGGAACTCTCTACCCCAAAAGGCTGTGGAGGCTCAGTCATTGAGTATATTCAAGACAGAAATTGATAGCTTTTTGGATATTAAGAGAATCAAGGGATATGGGGATATTGCAGGAAAGTGGAGTTGAGGTAGAAGATCAGCGATGATCTTACTGAATGGCGGAGCATGCTTGAGAGGCCAAATGGCCTACTGCTGCTCCTATTTCTTATGTTCTTATCACAGTGGTACATTTTCATTGGGCAACTGCTTCCAGCAGCACGTTTTCTTTGTTTTGAAATAGCTGGATCACAACACGCGATAGAAAAACCTTTCCAATTATGACAAATCACTGCCATACAACAATAAATCTGCATTTCTGTGTGAATGCAGAAAGCGATTTTAGATAAAATTCAAAATTTGCAAATAATTACACTTACACTCAGATCTAAAATACTGTATGCGCAGCTTCATGTTTGCCACAAGCACTCAGATTTACAGCAAAGTGCTCTTTTATACAAGTCCACCTTTAAACGTGCACGTAGCTTGCGTGCTTTTACGTCGGGTAAAAGGGGAAGCGACTTGTTTGAAGAACTGCATGGGAATGGAAAACAATCGTCAACAAGTAAATGATGCGGAGTCCTTTTATAGTTTGCAAGCTAATCTGCAGCATCACACCTCGTTTCAGCAGTATAGTAACAATAATCGGTGTTGTTAACTGTTAAATAAAGAACAGATTGTCACCATTCCCGCCATTTCACGCTCTACCGTGAACAATTAAATGCTGAGATGTTTTGTTCCTGGGAGCGCTGGGATTTGGAGTTTGGACATTTGGCGCGGTTTGCATTGTGAGCAGAGGAATGTCACCGGGGAACAGACTGCAACTCCCAACATGCTGCGCGACACCCTGCCCGGTAATCGCAGCGGGGACCGGGGCAGATGCCCAAATATGGTGGTGGGCGCCCGATGTTAATGAGCTCTTTCATATGTAAATGTAATAAATTCCAGCTGTATGCTGAATGAGTAGTAAGCATGCGCGGTCCAGCAGAAGGATAACAACGAGGTGACTGAAGTTTTGTTTGCTGGGTGAGCACACTTGTTTTCAAATATTTAAAAGTTTCCTTTTGGAAGAAACCTAAATATTGCCCTTAAAATTACAAACGGCACTCCAGTCCTCTGGGGCTGTGTATTGTCTAAATTATACATTGTTGTAAGTTTAAAATAGGTGCACGTTG
Organism: Squalus acanthias; assembly: GCA_030390025.1. Taxonomy (NCBI): domain Eukaryota; kingdom Metazoa; phylum Chordata; class Chondrichthyes; order Squaliformes; family Squalidae; genus Squalus; species Squalus acanthias. Next base: position 39,225,208 of record CM059434.1, read on the forward strand.
CGGGCGGGAGAGAGAAAGTAAAGGTGTTTGAAATTGAGACACAATAGGAACGCGTGTGACTGGTTCGGCTTCACTTTTCTCCCTTCCACTCTCGCTGACGATGCTCCAAATATTGTCCATTACTGTGAGATCCCGAGTCCCCTTTCCCGGTGCGTTCCTCTTTATTTTAAAAATTCTGCCGTGTTGATGCCCTCTCAAAGAGCACCTCCCATTTTGGTGGGTGACTGCACTGCAGCGATTTGGATACAAAGCAGTGACAGGGAGAGGTAAATAATAAACTGCCTGTCTGCATTTTAAAACTCAGCATTTGGGGGTGGGGGAGTGGGTGTGAGAAGCAGAGTTGCCGCAGTCGGTTTAAATGTTGATTTTTTTTGAGACTTGTATCTGTTGCCGAGTGGTCTGCGCAGTGCTGGCGTCGCTCAGGACCCGCTGAGCACGGGGCAAGCGGGGGGGGAGGGAGGGCAGCGCCGCCAGGGGAAATCCTGAACAAGAAGTCTACAATGTGTCTGCAGTGAATGCGCGACAACTTTCAGTTTCCAGGCTGTTGCGTTGCAGCCTCGGATATCCGCAGGCGCTACATTGTGGCGGACATCCATCCACGCTGCTCCACCGGCAAAACTAAACTTCAGCTGCTGCGAGCGGCGTCGGCCTCTCGCCGCTGTTTACCAAGTCGCTCTGCCTTTGCTCCGGTCTCGAGTTTATTGTTGAGAATCCATTCATCACAACGTGTTGGCGCTATTTTTATGGTCCGAGACCGCAGGTACGGGAAAGATTAAATGCGTCTATATATTTTGTTTTTCCATGGATGTTATTATAACCCGATTGTTAGGTTGGTGTTGCTGCTTTTCCCCACCAAAAAAAATCGCTTTTCGGTCATTCTTTTCTAATGTGAGGGAAACGCACGCCACGCTTAATGGAGAGAGCGCAAACGTGTGTGGCCCTTTTTCTGACTGCATTAAGACAGGCAGCACGATGGCACAGATCGAGCCAAAGGTAAAGCTGCCATTCCCAGCCAATGTGATCGGCATCATTCGAGATAACGGTGAGCGGGGAGACTGCTCTGATTAAATGCAGTGGGATGATTTAATGCCGGTGTCTTGCTCTGGATCAGACTCTAGATGTCTTTGTGAGCGAGTTGTCGGCTGTTTTGTTGTGTCTGGCTGTTGCTATTGGGGCACATTGTGTAAAAATAGGTCCGTTTGCACCGAGCATGTGATGTCGCAGGGTTTGGATATGGGGATGAACTAAACTGTTTCCTTTTAATTGTAGTGATCTTATTTTCCTCTCTTGCCAAATACAAGTGTTGAGCATTTTTCAGCGATTTTAATTTTTTTGGACGGGTGTCCGCTCTCTCGCTGAAGTCGGGCCATTGGCTAAAATCTGCTATTCAGTCATGTCGTAAACGAAGCAATCTGATTCTCTGCCGATTTCGCTCAGTGACCTGAAACTTCAAGCCAGTGCTATTACATAGATAATAATTACACCAATCATGTTATTTTGTGGTCTGAACCTCTAATTAACATGAGTACAATAAAACTTGAGGCCACTAAACGTATAAACTGATAATGGGGGTTGTCTTAATACAGCTACGTATTTGAAAAGTAAGACGCATCCGCTTGGATTGCCTTTGTTTTTTTTAAATAGAGCGGAGACTTTGACAGACGGTGAAAGACGATGTTTGGTTTCCATAAATCCAAAATCTACCGGAGCTTGGAAGGCTGTTGCATTTGCAAGACCAAATCTTCCAGCTCTCGTTTCACTGACAGCAGACGATATGAGGAAAGCTTTAAACTTTGTTTTGGGTAAGAGCCGATCGATGTTTCTCTTTCTTTTCTATCTTTGTGCCCCCACCCCCCCATCTGATTAGCTAGTTCCGGAAGAGCTTCTTAATGTTGAGTCCTTGGGTCCACTTCCTTATTGTTGCTGCAGAAATAAAACGTCGTAAGCTTTTTGAAGAAAAAAACTTTGCGCATTCTGTCTGACTAATTTCCTCTCTTTCTGGAATTTCATAACTGACTCGAGGAATGAGCCATTCCTATTCAGAAACCAGCGGATATGGGGGGGGTGGAATTAACAGTTACGAAGATGGGCAGGACTGAAATCTAACCGTAGCCAACCGGCCCCCGCAGATACAAGAAATCGCAGTGTCCGCACCAGTAATCAAGACACTCTATAGATGTGAATAGTCGCCCAATAAGAATTTAGTGAAAAGTGACTAGGGTAGTAATGCTTTTTGGACCTGATTGATATTAACCTCGCGCCCCCCCCCCCCCCCCCCAAAAAAAAACTTGGAATTTTCACATGAACACTACGAAACTGGCTAGAATAAGTTTAAATTTCCATTCCACTGAGGAAAAATCCATGTTTTGTCCCTGGGTTATTGTAATGCTATTGCTGACAGTCAATCTAAGGGACTGGTTAGTGGATACCTGGGAGGAGATTTCCACCCCTTGTGGCGAGACTCCACTGGATGGAAGGTAGTTAATTAGGGACTGTTACACTAATGGCTTTTAACAGAAGTGAGTAACTGTCAGACTTTCAAATACGACAATGACATTGGAAGCTCTGCATTCCACACCATTGTGAACAAGTTCTGAATAGTACAAGAACTATCTAGTGGTTCAGCATAACTTTGTAAAAAAAAAAAGTTTAGAATTCTGGGAGTTGAATGAAAATATGTCGGCTCTGACATGGCCGGAGAATCTATTCATGGTGTCGGATGTTTTATGGTACTTTTGTTGCTCAATCAGGGTCCTTTCATTTCATGTATGTCACACTTGACTTTCAACTGTGCTTGGGAGTTGAATGTTTCCTTTGTGCTGGAAGCTACATTGTGAGAAAATATAACCAGGAAACGTCTTTGAACATTGAGGGTTGGGATGTGTTCAAAAAGATATTTTGATACGAACCTTTCAAATGGCATTTTTAAAGGGTCAGAATGACTGACTGATCGGGAATCGTTCAGACAGTCAATGAAATCTGGCTATCTTGGTGTAGAAAAGTGTACTAGATGCTGCAGAATGTTCAATGAAGATATAACAGTTGTTGGAAGTTCATTATTTTTAATTAGATTAATAATCTCAACTAACTTAAAAAAAATTAGTACCAAAAACAACTCCCCCAAATTAAGATGGGCCCATGTTTAACATGTAATGTAGTCCTTAAAAGTAGGCAGCAAGTGTGTAAGTTAAAATCTGTTTCTATAGTAATCTGATGTTTCTTTGCTTTCATACAGTTTGGTAGAGGCGCGTGCAGGAGATATTTGTAATGCATGTGTTCTTTTGGTGAAGAGATGGAAGAAACTTCCCGCTGGATCCAAAAAGAACTGGAGTCATGTAAGTGTGTGAAGTGTTGAGCCGAATAGACACCGTGTTGGTGAAGTGCTCCTATCAAACACCCGTAAGGATCAAGTGTCTTAAGTAGTTGACGTGGAGTGTGGTGTATCCTCCTTGTGGCGTTTGCTGTCTTGCCTATCTGAAGATTTAGAGGAGTTCGTTCCATGCATCAGGAGTATTCAGTATGCATAACTTCTTCACCTTTCCCAATTGTGCATATGCGAGACATGATTTGACTATCTATTGTGACTTGTAAGATGCATTTAGGACAACCTGAAGATTTTTTTGGCTACTTGCATGATTTTTCATTTGATCATATTTAGTTTAGTGGTAGAATTTCAATTTTGGAGAATATTTCATGCCATTAAACTGCCACGTACTGCATGTGTACTTTAGTGGTTTTGATGGTAAATATTCTGGCTCTTGGCCAGATGATTTGGATTTGAAACAGCCCCATCGCTATGGTGGAATTCATTATGGTTTGGTGTTTGAATTTATCTGGTTCCTGATGGGCCATTCAGTGAAATAGCTTTCCATTTCTGTAAGGTTGGAGAGTGCTGACCGGGCCACAGAAGCACCATGGGACTATAAATTGCAGGAGAGCAGTCTTTCGATAGCGTGTGAGTGCACTAATGTTTGGGCTGCTGTGCTTGTCCTGTGACCATGTGATCTGGATGTGCTGTCACAGGGGTTGCAAAGCAAAAGCTATGCTGCCTAATAGCACAAAAGCTTTGTGCAACTACATGTTATCATTGAAGTGATATATGTGTAATCTCAACATTTCTGTGGTTGCCACTGGCATGCTAGTTGGACAGATTGACTCTTCAATCTTTTTCATTTAATCTATTTGAAACAGTACCTAATCAATTTATTTAATATCTGCAAGTGAGACACTTAAGAAGAATTTTTTTTTTCCATCTCAGGTGGTTGATGCACGAGCTGGTCCAGGTCTTAAAACACTTGTGAAACCTAAGAAAATGAAATCTGGCAGTGATGGCAAAAAGAAAAACAAATTGAGGCGACTCCAGCAAAAGCTAAAACAACAGAGTAAGGCTTTTTGCAGCTGTTTAATTGCTAGTGAGTGCTTTTAAATGTTTGTTTGTCCCCTTTCTTTCCTCTGCTGCTCCCCCCCAGCCAAACTTGAATGTTTTGACGGGTAATGTGTGGCTTTGATCACGTTACTAATTTTAAAATACTGTATTTGAAATACTGTAATAGGAATATGGTGTAAATCCATAGTTCTTTCTCTTAAAGGATTATTCACATTGCAGAGTTCTCCTTGAGTAAATCCGCCTTAGTTGGCTGTAGGGCCCTTGTTTGCAATAAGTGATACTTCCGTGTCAGAATTGCAAAACCAAAATGTCATAGCGTGATGTGCAGTGAATTGTAAACCACCTGTAGCATCTGCTTCAGATTGGCACCATTTATAAAAAAAAAAAAAAATTGCAAACAGTTTAAAACTAAATGGGATATGGCAATGAGTCCTCTGTTTGATTGCCGACCATCTTTTGTTTCTGGCTATTTTTGTAGCAGAAACGTTGAGGCTTGGGGAAGAACTGAAATACCACTGCGCTTCCTTTTCCGATCCCTAAAAATCTCATCTTTAATATGAAGTCGTTTTCTCTTTTTCCTTAAGGAAATCTTGTTTCTGAATGTAGTCCACAATAATACATCGAATATATTCCTACCTACACATGCTGACAAAGTAAATGATTTACTATCTTTGACTGTAGAGTTTTCACTTCAGTCCCACTGAATATCTTGCAATGTTTAATCATCCTTTTGGATTTTGTTTTTGCTAGTACTTTTTGCGTGACCTAGATTTATTAAAATCTAGTAGCCTCAAATTGATGTGTGTGTGTTCTTTGTTGTACAGATTCGGATGCACATAGCACAACATCTAGTATTTCTCCTTCCCAATCGCCCAGCCACAGTAACCAGTCTGATGAAGGCTCAGATACAGAAACCCAGAAAAGCCTTTCCTTAAAACCAGTCTTTTCATTCCTTGATCTGACTTATTGGAAGAGGTGAGCTTTTTGATTTGATTGCTTTTTCAGTTTATCTTGGCGTGCAATTTATTAAAAGCACGTGACTTGTCATATCTTGTCAGTAATTATATCTGATTTGTTTTTGCAGAATCCTCTTTGTCTAATTAAATATTTTCATCTGTTACACATCTATAGTGTACTGCATTTAATGACCAGTCACAATACTGACTTGTGCTTCAGGCCTTATGTTAAAATTTTCAGAGGCCCTCCTGGTGTTAGGAATATTGTGTGAAAATTTACTTGATAATGTGTCCTCTTCCTGTAGTCAGCTTTTAAAGTGAGCTGTTTGTCAGATTTTAACTTTTTTTGAGGGGGAGGGAAATGCCACGTCAAAATATAGCCTTTTTCCTGCAATGTTGTGTTAATACTGACATTTTATTTAGCCCTTCAGAGCCTAGAAATATATTTTTTAAAATATATATTAATAGGTAAAAGGTAGCTAGTAATATGACTGTTTCTGGTACCATACTAATCAATGTTTGGATTTCCTGAGATCCTAGAAGATTGGCTTCTAGCAGAAATTACACACTGCCCAGGATAGGAGCAGAAGAAGTAGGCCATTCAATCCCTCAATCCTGTTCTGTCACTCAATTGGATCATGGCTGATCTGTACCTCAACCCCATATCACTCGACGCCCTCACCTAACAACAATGCTCAAGTTAAAAGAATTTGGAATTCAAACAAATGCTGCATGGTTTGGGTTAATCTTTGAGTGCTGAAATGGTACTTTTCAGAATTGAGTATTTACAATTGTTTTATTTAACAGACCCTATGCAAAAGGATCTGATCTACCCAACACTCTCTTATACAAAGAATTGTTTGGGGTGGTTGAAATATGCTTGCAATCCTGAGTTGGTTTCAAGTCATTGCCACTGATGCAATGAAAAGTAAAATCCACCTCTTGCTAGTTGAGGGGTTTGTGTGTGTGTGTAATTGCATTTATTTTCTTTCTTTCTGCCCCCCCCCCCCTCCCAAAATGTAGGGTGGTGTACCTATGATGCTTCAACTGAATTACTAAATAAAACTACTGTAACCTAGAAATGTAAACCTAAAAGCCAATTGGAATACTTAAACTTTACTTGATAATGTGTCCTCTTCCTGTAGTCAGCTTTTAAAGTGAGCTGTCTGCCAGATTTTAATTTTTTTTGAGGGGGAGGGAAGCGATGGGGGAAAATGCCTGACAAAATGCATGTAAATTAAGTTGCACAATGAATACAAGAGCAATACTGTAGCTTTACTTTTAAAACCAGTAACAATCTCCAAGTAGTAAAAGTGGATCTATTTCAACATGCTGCCACTTGAGATTGGTAGCTGTTGAACACCACAGTGCAAATCTGTAGCTAGTTAGTCAAATGGCAAGTTGGAGTTCAAACATGAAAAATCAACACTGTTCAAGCTGCAAATGTTTCATTTTTTATTTTCTTTAATACAGGCAAAAGGTTTGCTGTGGCATTATCTACAAGGGTCGTTTTGGTGAGGTGCTGATTGATCCTCGTCTTTTTAAACCTTGTTGTAGCACAAAAAAGGACTCTGAATCTGCGACACGGGCAGAAACACCACTTCAGGCTGTTAAAGGAGATTGGTAATGTGCACTGTAGCAGCTCGAAGTTGAAGTTCGTCTCAGGTCATTTCACCTGTATTTGCATCCTTTTGTCTCCAGTGGCAGACTTCTATTTTAAAAAAAAAAGTATTTGATATCATTTTGTCAAAAAGCCAAATCACTGAAGGGATAAATTATGATGAATGAGTTTTTTTTCTTGGTCTATGACTGCTTGAAACCACGATCTCAGTTTTGTAAATCTCCACTGTCTTTTGCATTTAAAAAAAAAGTAGGATGATTATTCATTCGCAGTTTTGAGATCTCCAGGCATTGAATACTTTGGCATGAATTTTATTGCTGTAATGTTTGGAATTAATTTTATTGCTGTAATGTTTTTTATATAATGGATGAGTTTTATGTTTAAGCAGCTGTTTAAATTGTAGATATTCTGTCTTTCTAGAAACGTATGTCATTTCTATTTTGTAATTAGATTTCCTATTACCAAATGGAGCATAGTGTAGATCATTAGTTTCCACTATTCATCTGTCTACCCCTCAACCTACAGAATATCCCAAATTCTCATAACCAGGGTTGCAGAATTGTTCTGGGATGTGCAATGGCAACTTTTTTGGTTGGTACAATACAGGCAGTATCTGTCATGCAATGGAGACTTTTTATTGCCCCTTAATTCACTGGCAAATTAGGAAGTATTTTGTGACATTCACTCCAATGTATTTTTGATTCCATAATCAAATTAAATTGCTTTTAAGAGTAAAGTCATTATGAAATAAGTAACTTTTGTACTCATCCTGCTGTCATAGACTGTCCTGTTAGCTGAACAGCAAATTACATTTATCACATTATCCAACTAATGGGGAGGTGGGAGACTTTTAGAATATAAAATTACATACTGTTGGGCCATTTTTAATGTCTTGAGTGGAGTTGTTAGTGAATTTAAAAGGGGGGGGGATTCATTCAGTATAGGTCATTGTTTTTTTTCTTGCAGCAAGGGAAGAAGTAGAGTAAATTTCCATGTGGACAGAATTTTGTTTTTGCAATGTGCCAACTCCACTAAATTTGGTTCAGAATTTTTTTTACATTAGTTAAACAAAACCACTGTTTTGTTTCTTGGCTAACTCGAAGTTATTTTCCCTTGGCTTCATCTTTTTGTCACCCTTCAATTTCACTCCTCCCTCTTTCTCCAACACCCCCTGCGCCCACAACCCTTTCTGCATTCTTTTGTTTTGAAATATTTAATACTTGCAAGTTTTAGGTTACTTTCAGCTCTGAACGTTCAACTATGAGCTTTCATAATGTTTACCATTTACACATGTTGGAAGCCAAAATTTGAACTTGTGTTGGGGACTCTGCTTTATTTTCCTTGACTAACCACTTCCATTTGGTGGTTGTTGTCTGACTGGGATTTTATCAGGATTGTAATGCTCGCTGTGTCTGTCTTGCAATCCCATGTTTTTAAATGGTAATTCTTTAAGCTTCTGGTGAACAATTTTGGCATCCGTAAAGGGTGGAGTGAGGTCTTGGTGGGTACAGGGTGGGATTCAGGACTCTGGTATTGGGTGAAACCGAAGTGTCACTCCAATGTAGGACTGCTGGCAGCACTAGTGTTCAGAGAAATGTGCTTCGATTCTTGGCAAGTATCACAAGAATGTGAATGGTCAATTTGTGGGGGTGGGGATTGGGAAGGAAATGAGCCCACATTTGTGTGTCCTTTCTTGCAGCTAGTCATAGTTTAGTAGCCAGAATGCCAGATTGGGATACCCATTTTAACTGAGTGATTTCAGTGCCACTTTGTAAATGTAAATTCAAATAAAATGTACCAGGAGTTTAAGTGCAAGACTAATCAGTGTAGGAGAATTGACCAAAATCTTCTGTTTGAGTTGGGTGTGAATTCGGGTACCCCCATTTAAAACAAAAAAAACCTGTCATGGCCCTTGATTATGATCGATTATGGTGATCAGACAATGATTAAATGAATGTGTATAAATAGTTTGAGGGTTTAATTTCCTCTTAAAAATGTGCACCATTTTATCGCAATCATTAACCTGTTTGAAGTAATCTCTTTACGTTCATTACACTGTAGACTACGAATGTTAGAGTCTAATTTAATATTGACGTTTAACTGGTTAGACTTGAAATTTTAAAGTCTTGTATGGCTATCTGTTATACTAAAATTGAAAACTGCACACTTTTATAAAACAAAACTACTGATTCAATTTAACATGATTAAATCTCAAGTTTTATGTATTGGAAAGATTTTCAATTGGTTCGCAATTCAGTAAACCCTGCTACAACATAGTCATGTAAATAACATTGAGACACTAGAGGCTGCGGCCTCTGGGCAACCATGTTGCTGAAAACCAGGGCCCGGAATTTGCGGTCAGCAGCGAAGCAAAGTCGTTCGCCACTGGCCCCGAAGTACGCTTCGCACAAGGATCTCGTGATTCCTGTGTTGAGAACTTCGGGTTTTCCGACTTTCAAGTCAAATCAACGGAGTATAGTGGGGATCCCCTAGTGCGAGCTGCTGTGACCTCAACAGGCTGTCTAAGCAGCCAATCAAAATGCAGAATTCTCAGACAGTGAACAAAGAAGTGAGTAAGCTCTTAAAATTCTAATTTTTAAAAAATGTTTGGAGAGAGCAAAACAAAGATTGGGGCTCACATGGGGGGAAAAGGCAAACCTGCAATAAAGATGGACAGACTTTTTAATGGGCACCAGCGCTGCCTCTTTCGGAACAGTCAAAGACCGGCCGCAACTTCAGGATTTCCGCAAGCACCAGATCCCGAAGTTATGTTCTGTTTCAAAGGCAGAATGACAGTGAACGCTGCCAGTTTGCTGTCACCCTGACCACAAATTCCGGGCCCACGTAACTAATAGGAGATGCAGCAGAATTTTGATTCGAACAAAACAACTTCCACGTGAGCAATTTGAACTTAATTTTTTTGTAGCCTTGCAGAATCCTTAATCTTTTGCATACAGCTTTCCCTGCTTTAATCAAACATTTTTGTTTCAGTTAAATATAATAACTCTTTTTACAATGCCAGTGTGAAGATGGCTGAACTGCCTAAAATTATTTGAACGTTTAGCTGCTCAAACAACTCGCATTTGAGACCTTTTTCAATTGATTTGCTTCATTTAGATTACCCGCTTCCCTCAAAATAAACACTGCCAAAACGCTGAGGGTGAAATACTAAAATTCCAACCTAATATTTCAAGATAGAAAATATATGAATAAACTGCATCCATTTAAGGCAAGTCTTCTCTTTGCCACCACTGCCCCTCCCCCCCCCGGGTTTGATGAAGGCATTTCTATTAAGTGATTTAATTGGCCTGCTACATATTGATCAAGTAAATGGTGGTATTTTGCCGTAGGGTATACCTTTATTTCCTGTTGATGGAAAGCAGTAGGAGCAATCATGAGACACTAAACTGTCAGGAAGATGTCTTCAGTGCAACTACTTAATTGTCTAGTAGTAATAATTGTAGATTTAACCTAATCATCAAGCTGATCCTATTGGTGTGCTTTTTGCAAGGGAGGGTTTGCGGACATGAATGGTCTCGCTGGGCTATTCACCTTCAGAGGGGGGGATGGACTGCAAGATCTGTTCTCGGGCCTTACTAGTGCTGTTGTTCATCTAGCCCATAAAATTGTGTTCCGGTGGGTTAACATTTACTCTTATTCCCCTGCACCGCCACATCCATAAGGACTTTTGAAATGGTTGAAGCAGGGAGCTCTTGCACTCATGTCACCGTGTGCTGAAATATGCTGCTGCGTCTGTTTCTAAATTGGACAGCTTGAGGTATTAATTGGCTTTTGCCAAAATACCATTGTGTGGCTAGATGTGAGTTCCCCAGATCTTGAATGGTTACTGATTTCAGTATGGGTCATTGGTGGCAAATCTTAAATATCCAAAGAGAGTATATTGTCACTTTTTTTTCCTGCTGACAGTGCTTCTGTCCCTTTTCTCTTTCCTCCCCCTCCAAGTTGGTCAGTGAATTTAACCAATGCTAGACACCATTCTTTTGGATTGGGTTTTCTCATTTTCCCCTCTTTTTTTTTCTTCCCCTTTCCTCTTTCTTTCCCCCCCCCCCAAAAAAAAGTCCTTTTCTAAGCTTCTCTATTGGAAAGCAAGAACTTTCATTTATATATAAACAGAAAATACTGGAAATACTCAGCAGGTCAGGCAGCATCTGACCAAGTGCCTTTCACATCCCTGGTACAACCCCAAAGCACTATGCAGCCAAGAAGTGTGATCACTGTTTTGTAGGTATACACAACTAATTTTTTTCACAGCAAGGTCTTGCAAATAGAAATGAGATAAGGACTAGTTAATCTGTTTTGATGTGTTGGTTAAGGGATACATTTTGGCTAGGACATTTCAGCTGGGAGACCTCCCCCGCTGCTCTTTAAATAGTGCTATGGGATTCTTGTGTCCATCTGAGGGGGGCAGATAGGAACTCTGTTTTAACATCTCATCTGAAAGACATCACCTCAAGTGCAGCATTCCCTTAGTACTGAAATTGTGCGCCTAGATTATGCGCTCAAATCTTGAGTGGGGCTTGAACCAATAACCTGACTCCGGTGAGAGTGCTGCCACTGAATTAGGCTGACACTTGGAGGTGGTGACCTAACCTCTTCCTCTGCCTCTCTTTGCCCAGTGAGAACTAACCAACTGGTTCTGTTGGCTTCTTTTCTCTTTCTTTCCCTCTTCCTCTCCTGCCCCCAGGAACACAGCTCAGACCACTCCATTGAATGGAGTGAGGGATTAGGCCAGCATTCTGCCCCATTAAGTGGTGTCAATCCTTCAGCATGCAGCGCAAGACTGGTTTAATGTGAATGCAAACTGTTGCAGCTTAGTAACTCCCTGCAAGTAACACTCTCCAATGAAATGTATGTATGGTTGAAGAAAATCAATCTTAAATGTATTTGGAAAAACATGTTTCATTGATGTACCGTATCTTTTTATATGCCTGTAAAATGGAAAAGGTTTGTCTTAATAGATCCTTGTGTATTTTAAGCATTTAAACTGTAAATAGGATTTTAATTTTATATAAAAGTGTAACGATGTTCTGCACATTTTAAAGGAACTGCCCCTTGCAGGAGAATGGATTGATCAAATTTTTAGTCCTAGTTTGAGATGGTAATGTTAACTATCTACTAAATCAATCACTTCTCTTTTTGTAAAGAATAATGACTCCTAGGTATTAATTATAGTAAATCTACCAAATCCCCTTTTGATTTTTTTTACATGGTAGTTTTTGCCAGTATCGTCGCATAATTCTTGCCTGGACTTCGTACTAAGAGGCTGGACCTGTGAAGGCTATCTTTGTAATCTCTTTGTAATCTCTAAAAAGAAGATATAAAGCGAGGAGTATCTCTAGGATCGCTTAGTGGATAAATGCACCTAGTGGTGTAATACTGAGCTATGCAAGCCAGGAATATCCCTAGTTTGATCCTTGATCAGTGCTGAGTTAGTTTACTTCTTCGAGGGCAACATTTTGATGTTTTATTTTGGGCTTGCCTCTTGAGCTGGGGTTGGGGAAGAAATGACTTGGGTTTCTGATCTTATTTGCTAACTAGTGATAGCTGCTGGAAGGTACACTTGTGCACAAGATAGAAAATAGGATTGGAATCTGCTGTGATGCTCTCCCAGTCTAATAGTCTGCCAGCAGTCATTGGGCTCATCAAGAAAAGCCATTTGGGCAAGATACTGGCGGTCTGCTGGTATCTGTGGCATTGTACCCACACACAGGTTTGTGCCTAGGAGAAGGGAGAAAATTGGGCAGAAGGGAATATTGGGAGCTGGGATTGCAAGGCGAAATCAGGAAGAAGAGCTGCTATGTGAAACCAACATTAAAAAATTCTGTACTGTTCCTTAAATAGGTTTACGGGGCAGTCTCTCTCCATTGTATAGGCACATATTCAGTGGGATGATCCCAGTTTTTACTAAATGCACCAGTTAAGCACGATGATACTTTGGCATTCTTGACATAAGCTTACTGCAAAACATCATAATAAATTAGGTGCATGGCTGTACTTAATAACCTTTTTATTTTTCAAAGTTTGGAGTGCCAGTATTAATTTAAATACCATTTGTTGGAACACTGAAGTGGATTGCATTCTGAAATCTAGAGTACGGTTGTTAGAATATAAATTTAGACATTGAACAGTTCTGTTTTGAACTTGCTTACCGGCACTGAAACTTTTTGTTTACAGGAGCAGATTCATTTTGGTGACCTGTATACTTAAAATAGTTTTCAAAAGAAATACACAAAATACAATTGATGCAGTAGTCTTATTGTTTTCAGCTTTTGATTTGCAGGTTTACAAAGCCTTCCTGTGTAAGGGTTCTCAATAGTATGGAGGTAATTCTACAAATGCTAAATTCAGATACGAAAAGTTCTCTGGTTACATGATCCCTGCATTACTGTGAACTGTACTTCTGGGCTCTTTTTTTACTTCTGCTTTTGCAGCTAAAGTCTCAACTCTGCACAATGTGCTGCCTTGTTCCAGATGCTGCATATTCTGCAAGAAAATAATTTTAAAGTTCAATTATATCTTTGGGCAAAATATTAATATTTTAATGGTTCGGTCATATCTGTCATTATCTGGTTTTCTGGTAAAGCTTTGCCAAATGGAAATTTTTGTAGCTGTGCCTTATTAAAAACCAATGAAGAAGCATGTAGGATTTTTTTAGGTTTTATTTCCTTGCAGAGGTTTGGCAGAAACTGTTTTGTCCATTGTTATTTATTTATTTATTTGAACATTCCATGAATACACTGTTACTAACCAGAGTCCAATACTTGTCCCAAAGTCTTCAAGCTTGTGCACTTTTACCAAATGAGACTTTTTTTTGTGACCAACAGCTTTCATATGACTGCAGTTTTATAGACACTTGTGATACTTTTTGTATTTAAATAAAGATGTAATGCAAAAGGAAAAAAGCAGAGTTGTCTTTGTTCTAGAATGAGTTTTTGTGTTGGACTGACGAAATTGTGTCTTCAGCTTGGTATGTTTATTGGACTGTACCACTATATCAAAGGTGATCACTGCTAAATATCATGCCTTTCTCCTGCTGATGGTAAACAAGTTAGCAAATTTCTTCCCCACAATGTCTCCTGAACCTTTCACGCCTCTAACGAACAAACTTTTTTACAACTAACCTATATTTGATGTTTTTAGGTAGCAGTAGTGATTTGAATACTACAAATTGACATCTAATATGGCCTTAATGTTTTGTCTAGAACATTTCATAGCTAAATTTGCATTCATCCTTTTAATGAAACTTTAATTGTATTCATTATTGTATACATAATATCTGATAATTTAATGGATACATCTAATTAAGATATTCTTCCTCATCCATTTTTCCTCTGTGTACACCTTTAATTGACCCATCATCCAGCTGGTATGAAGTTGATGGGACAATCCTTCCATAGGGAGATTTGCCAGCCTGCTCTAGTCGAACATCTGTGCAAATTCTCCATAAGTGGAGTTGAATGGTTGGATGACCTGTCTTAGTATTGTTTTGGGGTGCAGTGTGTTGAGTTTAGTGTACCTAAATTGTTTTTGAAAGAAATCATATGGAAATAAAATTCATATAGTAATGCCCAATTGGTCAAACAATACCAATCTTGGACAATAATTGGTGAAACCATTTTAATCTTTAACTTTTTTTTAGCATGAAATTAACCACTAAATCACATTCCTGTTGAAATGAATGAGTATGTTCTATTTGGATTGCAAGAAATCAACATTTAAGAACATAAGAAATAGGAGCAGGAGTAGGCCAATCGGCCCTTCGAGCCTGCTCCGCCATTCAATAAGATCATGGCTGATCTGATCCTCAAATCTAAAGAACACAAGAAGTAGGAGCAGGACCTGGCCACTCAGCCCCTGGGCCCGCTACGCCACCCACAGGGCCTCGACCGATCCGAACTCAGCCTCATGTCCAATTTCCTGCCCGCTCCCCGTAACCCCTAATTCCCTTTACTTCTAGGAAACTGTCTTATTTCTGTTTTAAATTTATTTAATGATGTAGCTTCCACAGCTTCCTGGGGCAGCAAACTCCACAGACCTACTACCCTCTGAGTGAAGTTTCTCCTCATCTCAGTTTTGAAAGAGCAGCCCCTTATTCTAAGATTATGCCCCCTAGTTCGAGTTTCACCCATCCTTGGGAACATCCTTACCGCATCCACCCGATCAAGCCCCTTCACAATCTTATGTTTCAATAAGATCGCCTCTCACTCTTCTGAACTCCAATGAGTAGAGTCCCAATCTACTCAACCTCTCCTCATATGTCCACCCCCTCATCCTGGGGATTAATCGAGTGAACCTTCTTTGTACTGCTTCGAGAGCAAGTATGTCTTTTCTTAAGTATGGACACCAAAACTGTATGCAGTATTCCAGGTGCGGTCTCACCAATACCTTATATAACTGCAGCAATACCTCCCTGTTTTTATAATCTATCCCCCTAGCAATAAAAGCCAACATTCCGTTGGCCTTCTTGATCACCTGCTGCACCTGCATACTAACTTTTTGATTTTCTTGCACTAGGACCCCCAGATCCCTTTATACTGCAGTACTTTCCAGTTTCTCGCCATTAAGATAATAACTTGCTCTCTGATTTTTCCTGCCAAAGTGCATAACCTCACATTTTCCAATATTGTATTGCATCTGCCAAATCTCCGCCCACTCACCCAGCCTGTCTATATCCCCTTGTAGGTTTTTTATGTCCTCCTCACTTTCTACTTTCCCTCCCATCTTTGTATCATCTGCAAACTTTGATATGTTACACTCGGTCCCCTCCTCCAAATCGTTAATATAGATTGTAAAGAGTTGGGGACCCAGCACCGACCCCTGCGAACACCACTGGCTACTGGTTGCCAGTCCGAGAATGAACCATTTATCCCAACTCTCTGCTTCCTGTTAGATAACCAATCCTCCACCCATGCCAGAATATTACCCCCAATCCAGTGATTTTTTTATCTTGAGCAATAATCTTTTATGTGGCACCTTGTCGAATGCCTTCTGGAAGTCTAAATACACTACGTCCACTGGTTCCCCTTTATCACCCTGTACGTTATGTCCTCAAAGAACTCAAGCAAATTTGTCAGACATAACTTCCCCTTCATAAAGCCATGCTGACTTTGTCCTATTAAATTATGTTTATCTAAATGTTCCGTTACTGTCTCCTTAATAATAGACTCCCAAATTTTACCCACCACAGATGTTAGGCTAACTGGTCTATAATTTCCAGCCTTCTGCCTACTACCCTTTTTAAATAAGGGTGTTACATTAGCAGTTTTCCAATCTGCCGGGACCTTTGCTGAGTCCAGGGAATTTTGGAAAATTATTACCAAAGCATCCACAATCCCTACTGCCACTTCCCTCAAGACCCTAGGATGTAAGCCATCAGGTCCAGGGGATTTATCCACCTTGAGTCCCATTATTTACTGAGTACCAATTCCTTAGTGATTTTAATCGTATTTAGCTCCTCCCCCCCCCTAGAGCCCCCTGTTTGTCCAGTGTTGGGATATTCTTAGTGTCCTCTACCGTAAAGACTGAAACAAAATATTTGTTCAGCATTTTTGCCATCTCCATGTTTCTCACCATTAATTTCCCAGTCTCATCCTCTAAGGGACCTACGTTTGCCTTAGCCACCCTTTTTCTTTTTATATAACTATAGAAACTCTTGCTATCTGTTTTAATATTTTTTGCTAATTTATTTTCATAATCTATCTTCCCTTTCTTAATCAATCCTTTAGTTACTTTTTGCTGTCTTTTGAAGACTTCCCAATCTTCTATCCTCCCACTAAGTTTGGCTACCTTATATGTCCTTGTTTTTAGTTGGATACTATCCTTAATTTCTTTACTTAGCCACGGATGGCTGTCATTTCTTTTACACCCTTTTTTCCTCAGTGGAATATATATTTTTTGAAAGTTGTAAAATAACTCCTTAAATGAACACCACTGCTCATGTACCGTCTTACCCTTTAATCTATTTTCCCAGTCCACTTTAATCAATTCTGCTCTCATGCCATCATAGTCTCCTTTATTCAAGCTCAGTACGCTTGTTTGAGAACCAACCTTCTCACCCTCTAATTGGATATGGATTCAACCATGTTATGGTCACTCATTCCAAGGGGATCCTTAACTAGGACATTATTAATTAATCCTGACTCATTACACAGGACCAGATCCAAGGTTGCTTGCCCCCTTGTAGGATCAGTTACATACTGCTCAAGAAATCCATCCCTAATACACTCAATAAACTCTTCCTCAAGGCTGCCCTGCCCAATTTGATTTGTCCAGTTAATATGATAGTTAAAATCCCCCATAATTATAGCTGTTCCCTTATTACATGCCCCAACTATTTCCTGATTAATAATACTTCCAGCAGAGTTGCAACTATTAGGAGACCTATATACTACTCCCACTAGTGTTTTTTTTCCCCCTTATTATTCCTTATCTCCACCCAAACTGTTTCATTATCCTAATCCTTTGACCCAATATCATTTCTCTGTATTACAGTGATTCCTTCCTTTATTAACATAGCCACCCCACCTCCTTCCTTCCTGCCTGTCCTTCCTGATTGTTAAATACCCTGGCATATTTAATTCCCAGTCGTTGTCACCCTGCAGCCATGTTTCTGTAATGGCCACAAGATCATACCCATACGTAGTTATTTGTACCGTCAACTCGTCTATTTTGTTACGAATGCTGCGTGCATTCAGATAAAGAACTTTTAAATATGTTTTGTGACAATTAATTCCTGCTTTTACCCCCTTTACTACTTTACCTTTATCTTTATATATTCTGTCCCTTCCTGACACGCTCTGGTTTTTAATTACTCCACTGCTACTTTGCTCTATTGCCTTCTCCGCTGACATTTTTATTTTTTGCTCTCTTGAAACCTCCCCCCTCCCCTCCTCCCCCCAATTTCCATCACTGAAGCTAGAAAAATTGCTGCCATGCTCTTCCAGGAGGAGAAAACTGTTTTCAGCCTGCAATGCCTTTTTGAAATTCCATCAAAAAGCTGCGGTTTGGAGCAGTCGGTTAGCAGTTAGCCATGCAGTTGGTCAGTCTTTATTCCATTGCAATGTCAGCTTTTAGCTATGATCTAGTTTGAAAGTGTTCTGAACTTGGGATAGTGTTCGGGTTAAGTAGTTTTTATGAAAATACTGTGTGTCTCTCAAAAATCTTTAGTAATGGGGTGTTTGCAATCTAAAGTTGTATCCCAACTGCATGCTCTTGAACCAGATGCCAGGTTCTACCCCTGTCGGTAGCAGGTTGCTGATTTCTCTCCCTGTAGAGAAGGAAAAGAACTCTTCTGAGGATTCCAGTTTCAACTTGTGTAAGTTTTTGTCTGCACCCTCCTTCAAACAACTTGGTTGATGCTTGTGTCATTTTTTAATCATCGCCTTCATTTAAAATAAGTAGTGCAGTGTATGGTCATAACCTGCTTCAGGTGATGTGGAATCATGGACTCTCCCTGTATGTTGCTGACTTGATCTCAACTGTGCTGCTCTAAGGAAGCTATTGTATGCCTATCAATATCTTGTTTAGTGTAGTGTTGGAGGTCAGGAGCAGATGTACCATCTAGGAAAAGGAGTGAAAAAGACAGTTTTTAAAAAGTGGGAGATGTATTTGGTACAGGTTGAGAACTTAATGCCAAGTATCTTGTGTCCTCCTTGGAGCTATTTTGTGTGGGAGCAGTATTGTTTAAAACAAGAGTCTTTGACTGTTGGTAGAATTTAGGATAGTTTTTTTTCTGCATCAAATGGATAGGTGAGGACAGGAGCAACCTGCTTCATATTGATCCTGGTATAAAGCTATATTTTTCAGATGTTTGGGTATCTTTCTACCTCTGTTAGAATCTAATCTGTCCCGCTTAATTTATTAATCATGATCACAGTTATAGTTTGAAAATAATTTCATTTTTGAGGTTTCATTTGAAAAGGTTATAAATGTTTTACTCTCTTCATGGATTTCTTTGTGATTATCCATGGCTGATCCATTTATTTTTCTGTGCCAGAAATAGCAGCAGCCTTTTTTTCTATTCCTTAGGCGGGTGTGCTTAAAAGCCATCGCATTCTGTCTTTTGAAAAAGGAAAAACAGCTTTTCATTTTTTTTAAAGCTGTGGTGATTTTTCACTTAATAGCAGCCCAGGAAGATTATTCCTTTTTTTAAAAAAAATGCCTGCTACATCAAGAATGCTATTTTTTTTAAAAAAAAAGTCACTTTACAATCATTACTTTGCAATGCAGTGACTTTATGTATGAAAACATCTCCCATTTTGTGCACAGCAAGAAGCCACAGACAGCTATAAAATTAATAACTAGTTAATTGGTTTCTGAAGAGACTTTCCTATCTTGCCACTGAACCCCTCATCCACTCCTTTTGTCCATTCCAGGCTTGTCTCTACTTTTACAATGTCCTCCGTCCTAGCCCCTCTCGCCCCACCCTGCATAAATTCCAACCATCCAGAACGCTGCTGCTGACTTCCTGTCCTGCTTGCTCATTTCTCCAGAAATGTAAAGCTAGCAGCTGATTAGGACGGTGTGGAAGGTACCATCCTAATCAGCAAGAATAGCTCAATCTCAAAGACGTAGGCTGGAAAGAGGACAGAAGTCTGTGGAGATTCATGGATGAATAGTGCCGGAGAGGGAAGGAAAGCGGTTGCTGCTCACGAGCCCATTCAAGAATGCAAATGGTGGAGTTGCTGAATGGATATGGGAAATTAAATGCTGTGTCTAATACAACTGTTCTTGCTGTAGAGACTACTGCTGGACCACATTTTATAATAATTGCAAATACAGATCAAAGACGTGATGGGGAAGAAATGCAAGCATACTGTTCTACGGTAGAGTACACTTAAACTGCACCACCAGTTTTATGAATTCTTTTAAAAAATAAATGTCGACGGCTTTCTCAATAAACCAAGAAAAGGTTCTGTGCTGAAGGTGTTACCACTGCTGTAGTGCTGCCTTTATTTTTTTATACTGTAATTACTACGTGGGCACTTCTACAGAGATGGAGTGGAATCAACAGTTCACCCGGACGGTTTGATCTGCATCACTGCTGTCCTATGCTCTCTTTTGTTGTGGTTCCATAGAGATTTCACATTTGTGGAGGAGGCATAAAATTCCTCTATTTTCTTCCTCTTTCTCCATTGCCTGCCTGCAGCTAAACAAGATCCTAAATGACTCCTTCCCAGGATTCTGCCATGCCATTTTCCAATCTACCATTGTCCCCTCCACTTGGCAGAATCTCAGAGCACTACAGCTGAGATTGGAAACTCTGGAGATGTGGACCGAATCTGCATTGCCACTTCATGGCATCCAGTGGCTGTTACTTTTTCAAAATACTTCTTGATGGTCTAGCTATGATCAGGAACTCTGCCTGTGGGGAAATAGTGGGCATAAATTAGTTTGATACATTTTATGGTACAGTACATTTGTGCCAATTTTGTTATGCTTCTGTATTTCAAGACAAAAGGTTTGTTACTTGGTCTGATAGTTTTACTGTTTCCTTTCCAAAGCCACCCATAACTTCTTTGCTTCTCCCCATCCCTATTCAATCAAACCCTTCTACAGCATTCTGATTGGACTCTCTGAATTTAGCTGCAACTGTTGACCTCCATGTTTGATCATCCCTGACACACCTCATTTTTAATGCCATGATTGTACGGAGACCCAGTACCATAATATGGGTGCACTCGTTTATATTGAGTGGTGCTGCTCCAGATATTTTGGATGCTTTCCATAAGATCTACATTAAAATATTTTCTTTTGTGTATATGCAGTACATCTCCTTGGAGGAAGCTTTCCTCTATTGAAGGTGGAGTACGGCATCTGCGCCAGGTAGAACAGAAAATTTGATGGGTGCAATTAGTTGATCTGGTGCTCTTGTCTATCAGAATGAATGCCAGCGTGTTACTAACCCAGAGGTGCTTTTTTTTTCCATGGCACCGAACTGGAGTGCATAAATCGAGCTTTTTTTCCCAGAGGTCAGACTTTTTTGCTGATTTGCACACCTGACTGTCACCTGGTTTTAAGACTCCGACTGCAGCATAATTGTTGAAGCTGCCTTCTCCTAATCTGGTTGCATCTTTGGCTCTGTAACACTGGCCGAGTCTTCAGCTGCTTTTTTGTTTAATGCACAATCCTGTAGCAATAAATGGTATGAGGATGCTGAGGCGAGTCTCACAACTGCCATGGCTGAGATTAGGTTGCTCGGCATCGACCAGGCATCAAACTTGGAATCTTCCAGAATATATATCTCAACACCACACCATGTGGTATATTTACTCACCGAACCATCAGGAGGGGAGCTTGCCTTTTTTTTGCTTCTTTCAAGGCTTTTTATTAGATGAAATGGGTAATAGAGCTCAGACCCAAATTAAGTCTTGGAATTTATTTTAAATGCCAGTGGAATGCGAAAGGAGAGGACCGTGTGCGTTTAGCCCCTGGGAGTGATTGGGGCATAAGTACTGAAATATTGACTTTATCGTATCTTGACTATAATTTACTTAAATTTAGATGTTCAACATGAACTTATTTGTTTGGGGTCTTACTTGGGATGGTTTGAGATGTTAAGGTTAATTCATTGGTCATATAAGTGGTAGCTGTTTTTCTTGTGGCATTTGGGCTATTGTGTATTGGACAGTGTAAATTTGGGTTTACTAGTGATGGATTGGTCTAGATTAATCTTGAACACTGATAATCGGTGGAATGCAAAAGGCCAAGAGCGTGTGGAGTTTAGCCTCCGTAGTAGTTCAGCCTTGAGGTGCAATTGGTCCATCATAGTCGTAGAATGATGCAGCACAGAAGGAGGCCCATCGTGCCTGTGTTGGCTTTTGAGAACTATCCAATTAGTCCCACTCCCTTGCTCTTTCCCATAGCCCTGTAAATTTTCCCCTTCAAATATTTATTCAATAACCTTTTTGAAAGTTATTGAATCTGCTTCACCACCATTCAGACAGTGCATTCCATATTATCATTTGCGTAGTGAATTCCAGATCATAATTCGCTGTGTTTTATATTATAAAAAATTCTCCATCTCACCACCTGGTTCTTTTTTGCCAATTACCTTAAATCTGTGTCCTCTGGTTACCGACCCTTCTGCCATCGATACAAAATGAAATGTAAAAGCTTAAGAACTGAAGCTGTGGCATTCACTGCCAGGGTTTGCGGCTGAGGCAGAAATTGTAAACATTCAAGACTTTATTCAATAGGTAGATGAAGGTCAAAGGGTTGAGGGTGTGTGTGTGTGTGGCCTGAGAACTTTGAATTTTCAATTCTGGTATGGAATTAGTCAACAATGAGCAATTTTACAGGAGGATTGCATAATTCCACTATGGGAATACCAGCTGTAGAAAACTTATCAATGATAGTTTCCCAGATACAAATTAGAAAAAGCAAATTTTGACTTTCAACTTGAAGTTTGTAAACTCATCCCAAAGACACCAGTCACTCAGATTGACATGCTGTGTTTGCGTAAGTTACATCAACTCTTACGACATTATTGAGCGCAGAGCAAAAGGAGACCGACACTACACATCATATGACGCTTGAATTTTGCATCCTTGTAGGTAGTGTGAGCTGCATTGACAATATGTGAAAATCGTTGAAAGTCTGGGCCAAACTATCCTTGCATAAGAATCAGGAGCAGGTCATATGGCCCTTCAAGCCTGCTCCATCATTCAGTAAGATCATGGCTGATCTTTGACCTCAACTCCACTTTCCCACTCGATTCCCATATCCTTCGGGGGGAAAAAACTATCGATCTCAGCCTTGAATATACTCAATGACTCTGCATCCACAGCCCTTTGGGATAGAGAATTCCAACGATTCAAAATCCTCTGCGTGAAGAAATTACTCATCTCAGTCCTCAATGGCCGACCCCTTATCCTGAGACTATTTCCCCCCCCCCCCTAGTTCTAGAATCTCCAGCTAGGGGAAACAGCCTCTCGGCATCTACCCTGTCAAGCCCTCTCAGAATCTTGTATGTTTCAATGAGAACTCCACTCATATATTTCTAGGCCCATTCTACTCAATCTCTCCTCATGGGACAACCCTCTTATCCCAGGAATCAATCTAGTGAACCTTCAGTGCAAGTATATCCTCCTTTGGGTACAGAGACCAAAACTGTGCACAGTACTCCAGGTGTGGTCTCACCAAAGCCCTGTACAATTGCAGCAAGACTTCCTTACTCTTGTACTCCAACCACCTTGCAATAAAGGCCAACATACAATTTGCCTTCCTAATTGCTTGCTGTACCTTCACGTTCACTTTCTGTGTTTTGTGTACAAGGACACCCAAATCCATCTGAACACCAACATTTATTAGTCTCTCACCATTTAAAAAATATTCTCTCTTCTATTCTTCCTACCAAAGTGAAGAATCTCACATTTCCCCACATACTCCATCTGCCACCTTCTTGCCAACTCACTTAACCTGCCTATGTCCCTTTGCAGACACTTTGTGTCCTCCTCACAGCTTACTTTCCCACCTAGCTTTGTATCATCAGCAAACTTGGATACATTACACTTGGTCCCTTCATCTAAGTCATTGACATAGATTGTAAATAGCGGAGGCCCCAGCACTGATCCTTGCAGTACCCCACTAGTAACAGCCTGCCATCCCGAAAATGACCCGTTTATTCCTACTCTGTTTTCTGTCCTTTTAATCAATCCTCTTTCCATGCTAATATATTACCCCCAACCCCACGAGCCCTTGTGTAACGACCTTTCGCGTGGCACCTTATTGAATGTCTTTTGAAAATACCTTCTAACAGGAAGAGAAAAACAATTTAAATAACTTTTTGGGATACAGTATGAGTAATTTGATACATACTAGGATCATATGACTTCCAGGATGGTAGAAAGCAAACTCGATGGATTGTGGCCTTTTTTCATCTCGCAATTCCAATGTTTAAAAGTTTAGTATGGAAGAGGAATTAAATTACAGGTTTAAACAGTTTTCACAAACCTGTAGTTGTCAGACATCATATCTTTGCAATAACATGAATAAGATAATAGTTCCTCCTAATTTTCTGTCCTCCTTTCATGCTGGGATACAGTTCCTCATGCAAGTGCTATTCTTTACATGTGTTGCCAGGCTATTTGACGGGGACGGCATCACAGGCCATCCTGTTCTCGTCTTCATTTGAGCTTCTTTCTACACATTCTTTCAAGCAGGTGGCACAATATCACAAGATACTTAGAGATGAGGAACGGCTTCAGTGCAGAAGATTTATGTCTTTTAATTTTATTATTTTAAGGAGGCAACAAACTGGATATCAGTTCTACATTAAATGTAGTGGGCTCCCTGGTGACTCAGTTGGTAAAGGCAGAACCATAGACTCAAAGGTCCCAGGTTTAGTTCCTGGTCTGTTGTAGATCTACTTTTCCAGTAGATGGTGCTCTTTACTTGCAGTAGATCGGAGGGTGAAAAGAGCTTTCCCATGGGCAGGGCATACTGGAGTATTCTGGCTCAGTTTAAATAAGCACATATATTCTTGATCCTGCGCTATGATCTAAGGACAGAATAAAATTGCCATTTTCCTCATACAGGAATGTAATGTTTGGAGCATCACCTTTGGGGGGGGGGAAAAAGGCATGTATTTCTCATGGTCTTTATATCAACTGACCTTGCCACAAGAACAGAATGTGGGAGTGTTTGAACTGCAAAGAAACTTTGGGCCTGACATTCCTGGAGCTCCACTCTGCTGTTGGAAATGTGACAGGACTTTTAGCTGCCAGGCTGCTGTGCCCATCCCAAGTCCCAGGGTCGGGTAATTTGTGTTTGGAGGCGGCAGGAGACCATCTCCAGGCCCCATCAAGAAAGTGTTTTCTACGGTTTTATTTAAATGAATTGCTGAATGATTGATTGAATTAGCAAATTTGTTATTGGCTGGAGCTTACCAAATTCAGATGCAAGGAATGAAACTTCCCAACAAAGTAGCATTCCATTTAGCTGCATCTGACTGTTGGAAGTGTTGTGATTCCTTGTCACTGAAGGTTACTACTGGTAGAGGGTGCTAGTAGTTCACATCAAGCTATATTCATCAAGAATGAGAAAATGGCCAATGAACATTGACACACAGGCCACAACAGTGTCTTCACCATAATTAAAGCTGCCAGTTACTGAATCCAGTTTCTGAGGGGTCTGTGCAGAAACTTTTAAGCCAACTGTTTTCAAATAAGTCAATTTTTTCCATTTACTAATGATTGAGACAGTTAAAGTTTATGATTTAAATTGCACCATAGGTAAACTAAATCGCAGAACTGACGCCATGATCCCCTCTATCCATTATTCTGCCTCCCCTGTCTAGTTTTGGATTTGTCAGAAGGTAGCAGCCCTAATCATAATGACAAATCTTTGTTGTATTTACATACTGCACTGACCTTCTTGACATGATTTTATAAAAGCCACTCAATTCACAGTAGGAAAAAAACAAAGATATATATGGTCAGATTTACAGACAATACCAAAATAGATGGGGTAGGGGAATTGAAAGAGTTCACCCAGGAATTACAGAACAAGTTAAACAAAACATGTGAGCGGGCTGAACAATAGCAGATGAAATTTAATGTAGAAAAATGTAAAGTACTGCACCTAGGAAGGAAAAATGGGTGGTTTACATACACCATGAGTGGTGTTGAAATAGCTAAAGATGAAGTTAAAAGATACCTGGGAGTCTTGGTAGATTCAATCCTAAACATGCTCAACCAATGCAGAGCAGCAATCAATAAAGCCATCATAATGTTGAACTCCATCTCCAAAACAGTAGAACACAAGTCAGAGAAAGTTGTGATCAAACTGTACAGTGCTCTGATCAGATTGTAGCTTGAGTACTGTATCCAGCTCTAGTTGCCAAGAAGCAAGGGAGACGACTCAAGCATTGGAGGGAAGTCCACAAGGGTCATCTCTAGTGTCAGGTCTAAGTTATAAGGAAAGACTGGAGAGATGTGGAAAAGAGACATCTGAGAAGTAAGTGGTATGGATAAGTGTTATTCTGGAATACTACTTTAAATTAAATTATGGGAAAAGGACAAGGGGACACAAGGTCAGACTAGGAAAAGGTAATTTTAGGATTGATATTGGGAAGTTTTTCATTTAGCGAGTTATCAATACCTGGAATGGACTTTGTGCAGAATGGTGGAGGTGAAAACATGGGAATCAGTTAGATGCAGTGATGAGGGAAGCGTAAAGCCATGCTGGCTGGATGAATTAAGATGGGCCGAATGATCTTCCTGATTCACAAATATCTTGTGGTGTATAATGCGCGCACACACACACACTGCAATATATAATAGTTGCCAGGGATGGGAAACCATAGTTCTGAGGAGAGACTTGAGATCCTGGGACTGTTTCCACGGGAGCAGAGAATGTTAAGAGGAGATATACTAGAGGCTTTCAAAATTATAAGTTTTGATAAGGTAAAGCCAACACAGACACGATGTGCGTCTTTGAGCTGTAAACTTCCATGGTTCCTATGTTCCTAGTGAGGAAAGACTATTCCCTCTGGTTGGGGAGTCCGTGATGAAGGGTCATAAATTTAAAATTATCACTAAATGGACGAGCAAAGTGGTTTTTACACAGGGTTGTTGGAGCATATGATTCTTTGCCATATGGAGTGATTGAAACAGAGAACTTTATCATTTAAGGAAAACTTGGATAAATATTTGATGCACAGAAAGATACATGGCTATGGGAAGACAGCAGGGCAGTGGGATCAGTTTGGATTGCTCTAGCAAAGAGCCAACACAGATACTGGGTTTTTGAACTTAAACCCCCATGGTTCCAAAAAAAAAGTACCTACACCTACTGATTTAAAAGATTGGTTTCACCAAGGGGTAAGTTTTCTGAATCTGTGGCCATGGCAGACTCTTAAAGTTTAGGCTCAAGTGTCAACTTTTGTAAACTTGTTACACCTTGTGATTCATAGAAACATAGAAACATAGAATCTAGGAGCAGGAGTAGGCCATTCGGCCCGTCGAGCCTGCTCCACCATTCAATATGATCATGGCTGATCATCCAAATCCAGTACCCTGTCCCTGCTTTAATCCCCACAGTACACATATCCCACCCTACCCCCGTAACCCCACGTTTTTAATTCCCCCTAACATATCCCATCCTATCCCCATAACCCCACATATTTAATCCCCTCCTAACACTAAGGGTCAATTTATCATAGCCAAATCAACCTAACCTGCACATTTTTGGACTGTGGGAGGAAACCGGAGCACCCGGAGGAAACCCACGCAGACACGGGGAGATTGTGCAAACTCCACACAGACAGTCACCCGAGGTCAGATTCGAACCCGGGTCCCTGGCGCTGTGAGGCACCAGTGCTAACCACTATGCCACCGTGTTGCCCGCAACTTTTATGACTTTATTCTCCAAAAGCTGTAAAAAATTAGAAAAAGTAATACTGATGTATGTAGTATTGCATAAATCTGTAAAGAATAAAAATTATGTAAATATGCAGATTTCCTTTTTAAATAGTCTACTTATGAATCAATTTATAATTTGAACATCCTGTCACCTCTTTTGTGCTTCTAATGTAATTCTTACTACAACTTGCATTCATATAGCACCTTTTAACATAGAAAAATGTCCCAAGGTGCTTCATGTAGGCGTAAACTGAAAATAACGGATGCAAAATCAGAATTAAAAATAGACACCGAGCTAAAGAAGATAATGGGCCGGATATTCTGACCCCCACGGGTGTGTACGCACCCACAGGGGCCTCGCAAGTGCAAGGTTTAGGCATGTGAAGCGCATGCACTAAAACCCAGCACTTCCGATCTGTCAAGAATCCTCTTGACAGATCGTCTGCCTGCCTGGGAGAAGGGCCTCCGCGGGCGGAGAGTTCCGCTTTCTGCACAACCTCCGCCTGCTGAAAACCTTTAAAAATCTTACGCCTGGTAAAAGCGTGCGTAAGGCCTGCTTTTACCAGCATAAGAGTTTTAAAAAAAAATTTGATTAACTCATTTATAATTTAAATTTATTTTTAGCCCTGTAAAAAACTTTATTTTTTTCAAAAAATTAAATTTGTTTAATATATTTAATTTAATGTAACTTTTGCTAATTTTAAATTCGTGATTTAAAAAACATTTATTTAATGTTTAACTTTTTTAAATGATCCCCATTCATACTTTTGACAGATCTATGCGTAGAGACAAGTAAGAAGAGGGATTCCCTTCTTTGATTGGTTCCCCATGGCCCACGTGATCCCAGGGGCGCATGCGAACCGTCTGTGCCCCTGGGATACCTGGGCCTTTGTGTGCGCGCGCGCGAACCAGGAGAGGCCCAGGATCGGAAGTGTCAGGACCTATGGAGCCAGCAGGTAAGCTCGTAGATTTTTTCCGATCGGAGGCATCCGCCCGTAGGAAGGTTCTGATCGGAAAATCCGGCCCAATATTAGGAGGGATGACCAAAAGCTTGGTCAGAGGTCGATTTTAAGGAGGATTTTAAAGGAGGAGAGGTGGAGGGGTTTAGGAAGGGAATTCGAGTCATAGAGTCATAACGGCACAGAAGGAGGCCATTCAGCCCATCGAGTCCGTGCCGGCTCTCTGTAGAGCAATCCAGTCAGTCCCATTCCCCCGCTCTATCCCCGTAGCCCTGCAAGTTTATTTCCCTCAAGTGCCTATCCAGTCTCCCCTTGAAAACATTGAGCGTCTCCGCTTCCACCACTTCCGTCGGCAGTGAATTCCAGGTCCTCACCACTTGCTGCGTAAAAAAGTTTTTCCTCACATCCCCCCTGTATCTCTTGCCCAAAACCTTAAATATGTGTCCCCTAGTCCTTGTACCATCAACTAGTGGGAACAGCCTTTCCCCGTCTAGCCTATCCATACCCGTCATAATCTTGTACACCTCTATCAAATCACCCCATCAACCTCCTTTGCTCTAATGAAAACAAATCCAGCCTCTCCAACCTGTCCTTGTAGCTAAGGTCCCCCATTCCCAGAACCATTCTGGTAAATCTCCTCTGCAGCCTCTCAAGTGCCTTCACATCCTTCCAAAAGTGTGGTGACCAGAACTGGACGCAATACTCCAGTTGTGGCCTAACCAGCGCTTTATAAAGGTTCAGCATAACTTCTCTACTTTTGTACTTAATACCTCTATTTATGAAGCCCAAGATCCCATATGCTTTGCTAACCACTCTCTCAATATGTCCCGCCACCTTCAGGGACCTATGCACATTAACTCCCAGGTCCCTCTGTCCCTGCATACTCTTTAAAACTGTGCCATTAAGTGTATATTGCCTCTCCCTGTTCCTTCTGCCAAAATGCATCACTTCACACTTCTCTGCATTAAATTCCATCTACCACTTGTCTGCCCATTCTGCTAGCCTTTCTATGTCCTGTTGCAGTCGATTGGTATCATCATCACTGTTTGCCACACCTCCAAGTTTGGTGTCACCGGCAAATTTAGAAATTCTACTCTGTATTCCAATATGGCCCCAGCACTGACCCTTGGGGAACACTACTGTCTACCATCCTCCAGTCTGAAAAACAGCCATTTACCACAACTCGCTGTTTTCTGTCCTTAAACCAATTCCTTATCCAAGCTGCCACTGACCCACCTATTCCATGAGCCTCAATTTTGTTAACCAGCCTTCTATGTGGTACTTTGTCAAACGCCTTCTGAAAATCCATGTAGACATCATCCATTGCATTCCCTTCATCAATCCTCCCTGTTACTTCATCAAAAATTCAATTGGATTAGTTAAACACGATCTGCCTTTTACAAATCCGTGTTGGCTCTCCTTAATTAGCTTAAACCTCTCCAAGTGCCCGTTAATTTTTTCCTTGATTATTGTTTCTAAAACTTTACCCACCACTGATGTTAAACTGACCGGCCTGTAGTTACTAGGATTGTCCTTACACCCTTGAACAATGGTGTCACATTTGCCACTTTCCAATCCTCGGGCACCTCCCCCGCATCTAGGGAAGATTGGAAAATTATGGCAAGCCCTTCTGCTATCTCCTCCCCCAATTCCCTTAGCAACCTGGGATGCAAGCCATCTGGACCAGGCAACTTATCCACTCTAAGCATACCCAGCCTTTCTAGTACATCCTGTCGATCAATTTTCACCCCTTCCATTGCTTCTATCTTTTCCACTTCTACTGATATTTTGTCAGCATCCACCTCCTTCGTAAACACCGATACAAAGTACTCATTGAGTATTCTAGCCTTGCCCTGCGCCTCCAAGCATATATCACCACCTTTGTCCCTAATAGGCCCCACCCTGCCTCTCACTCCCTGCTTACTGTTTACATGCCAGAAGAAGATTTTTGGGTTCCCTTATGTTAACTGCCATTCTACTCCCATATTCTCTCTTTGCCAATCTTATTTTCATCTTCACTTCCCCTTTCAACTTATTGTATTTGGTCTGGTTCTCCCTTGAAGAATTCACCTGCCATTCATCATATAACCTCTTTTTTTTGTTTCATCATCTTCTCTATCTCCCTTGTCATCCAAGGAGCCCTTGCTTTGGTTCCCTTACCCTTCCCTCTTGTTGGAGTGTACCTAGCCTGTACTTGAAACATCACCTTAAAGATCACCCATTGTTCTGTTACAGTTTTTCCTGTCATTCTTTGGTTCCATTTTACCCTGGCTAGATCCCTTTGCATCCCATTGAAGTTAGCCCTATTCCAGTTTAGAAGTTCCACTCTAGATTGTTCCTTGCTCCTCTCCATTGCTAATCTAAATCTTATGATACGATGATCACTCGTACCCAAGTGTTCTCCCACAGACACTTGGCCGACCTGGCCCACCTCATTCCCCAGCACCAGATCCAGCAATGCTTCCTTCCTAGTTGGGCCAAGAACATACTGGTCAAGGAAATTCTCCTGAACATATTTCAGAAATTCCTCCCCCTCCTTTCCTTTTACCCTAGCATTATCCCAATTGATATTTGGGTAATTAAAGTCCCCCAATATCACCACACTATAGCTCTTGCATATCTCTGCGATTTCCCTGCAGATTTGCTCCTCTACCTCCCTCTCACTATTTGGAGGCCTGTAGAATACCCCCAATAGCGTGATCATACCCTTTTTGCTCTTCAACTCTAACCAAAAGGATTCTGTCCTTGTCCCCTCAAGATCATCCTCCCTTTCCAACACTACAATGTCTTCCTTAATCAGCACTGCCACCCCACCTCCCTTTTTTCCTTCCCTATCTTTTCTGAACACCTTGTACTCTTGAATATTAAGTGCCCAGTCCTCACCATTTTTAAGCCACATTTCTGTTATTGCCACAACATCATATTGCCACACGGCTAATTGTGCTTGTAGCTCACCAACCTTATTCACCACACTTTGTGCATTTACTTACATGCATTCTAAACCCATTTTTGAATTTTTCGTAATCTTTCTTAGTCTGCTCCTATCTAATATGGTACTACTTTCACCTCTAGAACTACTTTCTTCTCTAGTACTATTCAACACAAAACGCGTCACTTGGGTCGGCACCATCACTTCCGTAGTCGGTGGGATTCGAATCTGCGTGGGGAAATCCCAATGGATTTCTAGTCCATCGCCTTAAACAATCAGCCACGACTACCCGGACATAGATGGTTGAAGGCCAATGGTGGGCACAAAGGGGTGGGGGGAGGTGCACAGGAGGCCAGAGTTGGAGGAAAGGAGAATTCAGGGAGGGGTTGTAGGGCTGGAAGAAGTTAGAGACAGGGAGAGGCCATGAAGGGATCTAAACACAAGGATGAGAACTTTAGATTTAAGGTGGTGGGAGACCAGGAACCCGTGTAGATCAACAAGGATGGGTGATTGGTGAGCTGGACTTGGTGCGGATGGGTTACGGGGAGCAGAGCTTTGGATGCGCGGAACATTTGAGGGCGGCCGGCCTACAAGGAGAGCATTGGAATAGTTGAGTCTAGGGGTGACAAAAGCATGGATGAGGTTTTCAGCAGAGATTGGCTGAGGATGGGGAAGAAGTGGATGATATGGAAGCGGAAGTATCCTACTAGTTGCACATTGTAAGGGGAGATATTTTTCCATTTTGATTGAACCAATAATGCACGTGTATCACACAATCAAAGGCTGAATTACTAAACTTTGTCATTTATATTAGTTAGTTGACAATTGAGCTGCTTCAGATTTGTTAAGGGAGAATTATTGCAGATTCATTGTGGCTGGCTGCTATTTGGTCATCCAATTAAATCCTGTTTAACAAAATTGTTTGCATTAAATCCCACTGACCCCATTTCAACAGGAGTTACTACAGCTTTTGAAAAAGCTCAATATTACTCTGCAATGGCAGAAATTCCACACTTAAACTCAGGAGAGTTTATCCTGATTCTGTAAATAAGCATGCTTATAGAGGCAATTAGAAGCCATTCTTCACCAATTTAATCCAGTTTAATGTTATAAAAAAATCTTGAATATCTTTACCTCCCAAAATAACTTCAGAAGGATGTAGAATTTTCAGGAGTGCTTTTATAATCATATTTGTGAAATTAAACTGATGTATTGCAACAGATACAAAGATTGATTGGAACAAAACTCAAATGAAATAGAAAGGAGTAAGAAAAGCACGGGGAAGAAATCAAGAAATGACCAAAAGTAAAAAAAGTTGCCAAACAGGTGTGAAGGGATTAGAGGATTAGCTCAATGGTTAGGAGCTGTTCATATGCTAATACAGCCTAATAGTGGGGTCATTGCACCTAGACTGAGTATGAAAAGGATTAAGTGACTTTGAATCTAAAATAGAGATTAGCTGATCCTAGAAATATTTATAATACTAAGTAACAACATTATTGCATAAAGCAGGATCTTCTGGTTTGCAAGAGATGCATATATATTTATTAATAGCATTTATAAGATGTTTCTGTCTGAGAGTAGGAACTGTATAGCTTGCCCCTAGGCTAGATGACATTTACACATTTGTTCACGCTCTTGTTGTTTTCAATGGCAGAAAGGGTCACTGGTGTGAGCTGACCCTGCTCTTTATTTTCCTAGCTAATAAAAGAGTTCTTGTGCTGGCCAAAAAAATAATTTTAAAATTACCATTTAAAATTGCAAATCAGTGCAAAGAATGTGTCATTTGAAAAGATACTGGAGTTAGGCGTCTTGACATGAACAGGACCTGATGTGGCAGTGCTTGCTGCAAATAAGAAACACCATCAGGAAATCTTTCTGCCCCAGTTATATTCCAGAACTGATTCTTGAAGCAGTTATTCAATATCGTGCTTGGTTGCTGTGGAATTTGCCTCACTTTTATTGTGGGGTGACTTGCATTCCATTGGCATTGATGCGGATCTGATCATTTACATGTATCCTGAGTCTGAGTATAAATTAGATAAAGAAATGGAACAAATAATCACCAACAGAGAGAAACAAGTGCACAATGAAATTCAGCTAAAAGTTGAGAAATGATGGAGTAAATATCGAGTTCAGGAATAGGACAGTGGCTATGCTTATGTGAATTTAATATATACTGGGCACTTAATTACAGTCTCTTTCTTTTGGGGAAAGGACCTTAGAGTCTTTCTTTCTAACTACAATAAGGTGGCAGATGGAGGAAAATGTGAGGTATCCGCAGTATTTTGCTATCGTAATAATGTGAGGTTATTCACTTTGGTAGGAAGAATAGAAAAAAAAGAATATTTTTTAAATGGTGAGAAACTATTAAATGTTGGTGTTCAAAGAGATTTAGGTGTCCTCGTACAGCAAACACAAAGTTAGCATGCAATTAGGAAGGCAAATGGTATGTTGGCGTTTATTGTAATCGGGTTGGAGTACAAGAGTAAGGAAGTCTTGCTACAATTGTACAGGGCTTTGGTGAGACCACACCTGGAGTACTGTGCACAGTTTTGGCCTCCTTCTCTGAGGAAGGATATACTTTCCTTAGAGGTGGTGCAACAGAGGTTCACTCGACTGATCCCTGGGATGAGAGGGTTGTCCTATGAGGAGAAATTGAGTAGATTGGGCCTATACTCTCTGGAGTTTAGAAGAATGAGTGGTGATCTCATTGAAACATTTAAGATTCTGAGGGGGGATTGACAGGGTAGATGCTGAGAGGTTGTTTCTCCTGGCTGGAGAGTCTAGAACTAGGGGTGTAAGTCTTAGGATAAGGGGTCGGCCATTTAAGACTGAGATGAGAAGGAAATTCTTCACTCAGGGTTGTGAATCTTTGGAATTCTCTATCACAGAGGGCTGTGAATGCTGAATATTTTCAAGGCTGAGATAGATAGATTTTTGGACTCTAGGGGAATCGAGGGATATGGAGATTGGTTAGGATAGTGGAGTTGAGGTTGGAGATCAACCTTCTTCTCTTCTTAGGCAGTACCTCGGAACCGAGGATGACTTGCTTCCACATTAAAAATGAGTTCGCAGGTGACTGATGAGTCCAATGCAGGACCTACAGTCTCTGTCACAGGTGGGGCAGACGGTGGTTGAAGGGGCGGGTGGGTGGGGTGCTTGGGTTGACGTACGCTCCTTGCGCTGCCTGCGCTTGGCTTCCGCTTGCTCCCGGCAAAGAGACTTGAGGTGTTCGGCACCTTCCCAGATGCGTCTCCTCCACTTTGTGCGGTCTTGGGCCAGGGATTCCCAGGTGTCGGTGGGGATGTTACACTTTTTCAAGGAGGCTTTGAGGGTGTCCTTGAAGCGTTTCCTCTGCCCACCAGGGGCTCTCTTGCCGTGCCGGAGCTCCAAGTAGAGTGCTTGTTTTGGGAGTCTCGTATCGGGCATGCGGACGATGTGACCCGTCCATCGGAGCTGATTGAGCGTGGTCAAAGCTTCAATGCTGGGGATGTTGGCCTGAGCGAGAACACTGACGTTGGTGCGCCTATCCTGCCAATGGATTTGCAGGATCTTGCGGAGGCAGCGTTGGTGATACCTCTCCAGTGCTTTGAGGTGCCTGCTGTACATGGTCCATGTCTCTGAGGCATACAGCAGGGCGGGTATCACTACTGCTCTGTAGACCATGAGCTTAGTGCCGGGTTTGAGGTCCTGGTCTTCAAACACTCTTCCTCAGGCGACCGAAGGCTGCACTGGCACACTGAAGGCGGTGTTGGACTTCGTCATCGACGTCTGCCCTTGTTGACAGTAGGCTCCTGAGGTATGGAAAGTGGTCCACGTTGTCCAAGGCCTTGTCGTAGATTTTGATAATCGGGGGGCAGTACTGTGTGGCGGGACAGGTTGGTAGAGGACCTTTGTCTTACGGATGTTTAGTGTAAGGCCTATGCTCTCATACGCTTCGGTGAAGGTGTTGACGATGGTTTGGAGTTCGACCTCCGAGTGAGCGCAGATGCAAGCGTCGTCTGCATACTGTAATTCGACGACATAGGATGGGACGACCTTGGATCTGGACTGGAGGCGACGGAGGTTGAACAATTTCCCATTTGTTCTGTAAATTAGCTCCACTCTAGTGGAGAGCTTACTGAGGGTGAGATGGAGCATTGCAGCAAGGAAGCTAGAGAAGAGCGTTGGTGCGATGACACAGCCTTGCTTTACCCCGGTTCGTACATGAATTAGGTCTGTGGTGGAACCGTTGGTCAGGATCACAGCTTGCATGTCATCATGAAGCAGGCGGAGGATGGTGACAAACTTTTGAGGGCAGCCGAATTTGAGGAGGACACTCCATAATCCCTCACGGTTGACAGTGTCGAAGGCCTGTGTGAGATCAAAGAAGGCCATGTACAGCGGTTGGTGCTGTTCCCTGCATTTCTCTTGTAATTGGCGTGCGGTGAAGATCATGTCCATTGTGCCCCTTAGTGGGCGGAATCTGCATTGCGACTCTGGGAGGAGCTCTTCGGCCACTGGGAGAAGGCGATTGAGGAGGATTCTTGCGATGACTTTCCCTGTGGCAGACAGCAGGGAAACTCCTCTGTAATTACCGCAATCGGACTTGTCACCTTTCTTGAAGATGGTCACAATTACGGCATCTCTGAGATCCCCTGGCATGCTCTCCTCCTTCCAGATAAGAGAACGCTTGGGGTGATAGTCTTAGGATAAGGGGTCGGCCATTTAAGACTGAGATGAGAAGGAATTTCTTCACTCAGAGGGTTGTGAATCTTTGGAATTTTCTATCCCAGAGGGCTGTGAATGCTGAGTCTTTGAGTATATTCAAGGCTGAGATAGATAGATAGATTTTTTGACTCTAGGGGAATCGAGGGATATGGAGATCGGGTGGGATAGTGGAGTTGAGGTTGGAGATCAACCATGATCTTATTGAATGGCGGAGCAGGCTCGAGGGGCTGTATGGCCTCCTCCTGCTCCTAATTCTTATGTTCTTGTGTACTACCAATCCATTTTGACTGGAAGTGATCTTTATATGTAGCCTTGTCTGTTTTTATGCTTAGTATAGAGCTCTCCCACTTCCCTAACTCATGATCCTGTGTATGGCTTCTACTGCAAGAGTTTGCATACTTGTTTCCTGTGCTTTCCTGGACAGATCAGAAGGGCCGAGTGCAGTTAATCGATCTGCTGTTTGAATATTGAACGGGGATACAATAGGGCATACTAACTGAAATTTATCCTGCTCTAGTCAACTTAGATAAGAATTATTAGGGTGCAATTTAATTTACTAATTAAAATACTGTACAATGTAGCTACATTAATTCACTTTCATATTGGGCAAAGAGATTTTCAAGTATGTAATTTTCGAGGATTTATTTTCAGACAGTGGAAAGGTGATCCAATTTAAAATGAGTTATTACCTCTGTCCTGTAGAAAAGAATCTTGCTGCCTTTTGGCGCCTCAAAAAGACTGAATATGGCTTCCCCAATGGCTCAGTGAATTTAGCCAGTAAGTAGCTAAACTGTAGAAACGAGGAAAGTCCAAGTTTCAATCCCCAATCTTTGCTGAGTAAGCTAATTACAGAGGGGGAAGGAGAAGCGAGGTTTGGGTGCGACCACTGGTACTATGGTTAGAGATGAAGACTGGCGTGGTTCACTGCTCATGGTCACCTCTCGGTCCTCGAAGTGCAGGTGTGGATGTCAGGTGATAGCAGGCGCGAGCTCCACGGTGATGCCCCCTGCTGTTGAATAGCTGCCAATCCCCGCTGTCAAGACACACATTTGAATAACGGCCAATTGGGTGACATAACAGAGGCTGACGGGCCAAACCCGAGTAAGGACCTTCAGCGGAGGAGAACATGAAAAAAATAACATCAGTAAGCACTTGTTCCCATTCAACCAAATCTATTATTGTTAGAAAATGGAATCCTACTTCAAAACGAGCTCTTACTTGGGCTGTGGAAATCAGCAAGAACATATTTTACACAAACATTTATTTTTGAAAGTGGTGTCTGGAAATATTCTAACCCTCTGAAACGGGTGCAGCGCAACCCCGCTGTTATTGGTGCAGGAGTTGTGCGGCTGCTGTGCACGTGTTCCCGGGTGGGGCCCGGCCGCAGTTTGCGAGGCAGCAGGGCAGGAATGAGCAGGTTGCTGAGGCGCTCCTCTTACAGGAGTGGTGGGCGAGCTCTTGTTGAAGAAGGTGGTACAAGAGAAACAGAAGTTGAACACATTGTAAACAAATACGTTTCTCTGTTCAAAATACCGTGCGATAAAAAGATCAAACGCAAGTTGCAAAAAAAAGTATAGCACCTTAAAGTTAGCAATATGAGGGTGGTGGGGATGGAGGAGGAGGTTTATAATTAAACAGAGTGACCGGTTGGAAATTCATTTAGAGAGGGGCACAGGAGGGAAAGTTTTTTTTAAAGAATTGGAGATTGTTTATTAAAATAAGTTAAATGAGGGAGAATTGACAAGTTTGAATATTTGACCTATATTTCTCTCAGTGATGGCGTTTTAAAAACTGACCTTATTGAGTTAACAAAATTGGTTTACTTATAATTTTAAATATAAAGTTCATTACCTCTTATGGCATTGCATATGGCTTTACATGGATTTGTGGGTGGGCAAGTCTCAGTGTTTCATGATAAGAAATTCTGTCATCTAATTGGTCAAAAATACCCCAGCATGCAAACCTACCCTCAAAAAGACACTGGCCCAGATCTTCTTGTCAAAATAACAGTGAGGCTAATGGCATTCTCCGTTATTTAAGCATAAATGGTACAGCAACTTCAGGCAAGGGGCAGATGCACGGTTAAATATCCAAAATTTGCTGTCCAAGTTGCGCTGCTTTGCCATTAGCTTTGTGAAAACAGCATTTCACTGTCTGCCTCACCATTAACATGCATTAAATGGCGTGAAGTTGCTGAATTTGCGCGGTAGATACGAACTAAACCTGCCGCAGATATTTAGGGCTAGTAATTACAAGCGTAAGTACCCTTTGAACTGTGATAAGTGTTCATGACTGCCAATCACCCTCTCTGGCACTGAATAAGTGCGGTGTCTCATTCCTTCAGGTTGTGAATTGTTTTAGGAGATTTTACAAATGTTAAATTTTAAACTTTTTTCTTACTTTTCCTTTCTGTCTTTGTTTTCTCGCTCTCTCTCAATCCAATCTTTCTTTCCCTCTCTCATTGGTTAAGGAGATACCCTGTTGGTTGCCCTGTTCATTCAGGTCCCAGATGACCTGTTTCCTCACTGCGACGTTATCAGCTCACACTTTCAGCAACTTCGTGGGCAAAATATTTAAGGGTGCAGGGGCAAGTCTAACTAACGGCAGATGCTGTTAGATGCGTTGCTAAAGCAAAATCTGGCTGAATAATATAGATATTGTATATATAGATCACTATCCATAACAAAACAAAGAAAGTCTCACACCACAGTGTATAATGTTTGGAGACTGAGCAGAGCAATTGTTTATAATTTAAAGGTTTTTTTTCATAATTAGGGTTGCTACTTTTTTCCAGAACTCACATCTGGACATGTGGAGTCTCTGGAGACGGTTACTTATTTCATCATGTTGCTTCTTGCCACTTCATAGATTTCTCTGAGTTGGTTGAGACCCGCAGAGATGTGGTCCCACATGAAATAGTTTAGCAGCTAGGGTTGGGCTGGCATCAAGGCTCAACATTATAGCCTGAGTGAAACAAAGCCCCTTCCCGCAGCCATGGAACTGACTCTCACATACATAGGCAATGTGGGGAAAGTAGCAACTACTGGAAAAGCCTGGGTGTTTGGTATCCAGGCTTGGAGAGCAGTAGAATGTTGGATCCAGGATTTAAGTGCCTGGGTATCTTGCACAGAACAGGAGTGATGACAACCCAAGATTATATTCTTCATTGCTCCGAAGAGTAATATCTTGAGCACTCAAAAATATGGTTCTTTCAGTTGAAGCCTCTATAAAAGTGAGTGGACATTATTGTATAGAGAGGGGGAAAAATGAAAGGGTGAGTTCACCTGGCCGCTGTTTGTACTCTTCTGGCTTAAGATTGCCTTTAGGAGAGGACTGGGACGAGGTTTCATGCTTGGTATAATTGCTTTTGAATAGGCACGTCCTGAGGCTCTTAATGGGCCAAAGTTGAAAGTATAACGAATGTTATTCTCCAACAGCGAATTGAAGGTGGGAGCATGCAAAAGGTATGATCTTTATCTCTTTATGCTTCTGGGGCCTTTAGTAATCTCACAACAGAAG
Source organism: Squalus acanthias (assembly GCA_030390025.1). NCBI lineage: Eukaryota > Metazoa > Chordata > Chondrichthyes > Squaliformes > Squalidae > Squalus > Squalus acanthias. Next base: position 39,264,676 of record CM059434.1, read on the forward strand.
AGATGGGCTTCTGCTGGGCCTAAGGAGTGCATGCTGGCTGGAAATCCCAGGGTGGTGCAGGGACACCCCAAAGCTGGCTGTGTACATCGGGGAGGGGCAGCCAAGCACTCCCCTCCTCCATCCATCCTGATGATTGGAATTTTAGATGTAGCATAAATAGTTGAAGCCCAGCAGATCCAGGTTCTGCACCACATTTCTCGTGTCTTCTCCAGGAATGGTGTAATGCTATTGTCCTTTGAAAACAATGTAGCCTCTAACTTACTGCGAACATTGTCATGGGAACTTCAGTGGTATATATGATAGTGATAACTTGTGCGAAACGTAATTTGCAACCCTACCGTCCACTGCATTATCATTGTTAAATATTTTTGTTTGACTACCAAAACATCACTTTATGTTATAAATGTTTCAAAAAGGTTTCTTGCTATCTCTTTCTGGACTTAAACTGTGATTGATTTTTTTTTTTAGAATCCCTTCAGTTTTCACTCTAATGTCTGGGCATGGCCCCTGCTACCTCGCCCAAGTGGCCACCTTCAATCAGTGAGCCTAAACACTGAGTGTTGGCAGGTTATTCAACGGTGGGGGGGGTGGGTGGGGGGTGGGGGGGGGGCGGTTGGTGGTGGAATCAGTCAAGCATGATCTTGCCCTCACTGGATGCCCATGCACTTTCCAGCAGTGGTGACTAGATAGTGCAGAGGAGTTTCTCCTCCAACTTAAGGGTGCCCCGGCCAGTTGTAGTGCCTCTACTGCTGTTCCAGCTGAGATCATTTCACTCAGCATAGACTTGGGATCGAACCTGGTATTTTCATGTTGTAACTGATGCATGATCGTGAGAATATTGTACTGGTAGCAGCACATCACTGGATTTATTTAACTAGTGAGTTTAACATTTTTCATCTTCATAAAGTAAAGCTAGCGATGCACAGTTCCCAGTTCAATATATAATCTATTCGATCTGCCAACACCTTGTTCCGGCAGAGAGACAAGTACAAGGCTTCATGGCAGCACCCTCGCTCCAAGCACTGGCATCTGCTGGACTACGTCATCGTCCGAGTGAGGGACAGCAAGGACATGTGCATCACCCGCGCCATGACAGGAGCTGACGACTGCTGGACAGACCACCGCCTAATCCGCTCTGTCATCTCTATCAATGTAGCCCCAAAACAGCGGCGGCAGCAGAAACAATGCCCCAGGAAAATCATCGCTGGAGCACTCAAAGACCCCGCTAAGAAAGCCCTATTCAGCCTGCGCCTCACAAACAACCTGACGATTCCCAGTGATGCACAGACACAGAGTGCCCACAGCGCCTGGTCTGCACTCAAGGCCTCCATAATCAGCACCTGTGAAGAGACGCTCAGTCACTCGACCAGGAAACACCAAGACTGGTTTGACGAGAACGACCAGAAGATCCAGGAGCTAATAAGTCGCAAGCGCAAGGCATTCCTGATCTGGAAACAGCAACACAACTCGAGAGCAAGAAAGCAGCTCTACAGACGCCTGAAGGCTGAGGTCCAACAAAAAACTCGTGACCTAAAGAACAGATGGTGGGTGGAGAAAGCGCAGGAGATCCAGCAGCTAGCCGACAACCACGACGTGCGTGGATTCTTTAGCGCAGTCAAGACCACCTACGGCTCAAGCACCCAAGGTCCTACCCCACTGCGGGCCAAGAACGGAGAGGTACTCATCAAGGACAGGGAGGCAGTCAGTGCCCGCTGGAAGGAGCACTTCGAAGATCTCCTTAACCGAGACTCTGTCTTCGACGCGAGTGTCCTCAACTCCATCCCGCAGCATGCTACCCGCCACCATCTCAGCACAACCCCAGCCCGGCATGAGGTTGAAAAGGCCATCCGACAACTGAAGAACAACAAGGCCTCAGTAGCCGATGAAATCCCTGCCGAGGCGCTAAAGCATGGCGGAGAAGCACTACTGGCGTGAATTCATGAAATAATTTCTCTTATCTGGAAGGAGGAGAGCATGCCAGGGGATCTCAGAGACGCCGTAATTGTGACCATCTTCAAGAAAGGTGACCAGTCCGATTGCGGTAATTACAGAGGAGTTTCCCTGCTGTCTGCTACAGGGAAAGTCATCGCAAGAATCCTCCTCAATCGCCTCCTCCCAGAGTCGCAATGCGGATTCCGCCCACTAAGGGGCACAATGGACATGATCTTCACCGCGCGCCAATTACAAGAGAAATGCAGGGAACAGCGCCAACTGCTGTACATGGCCTTCTTTGACCTCACAAAGGCCTTTGACACTGTCAACCGTGAGGGATTATGGAGTGTCCTCCTCAAATTCGGCTGCCCTCAAAAGTTTGTCACCATCCTCCGCCTGCTTCACGACGACATGCAAGCCATGGTCCTGACCAACGGTTCCACCACAGACCCAATTCATATACGAACCGGGGTCAAGCAAGGCTGTCATCGCACCAACGCTCTTCTCGATCTTCCTTGCTGCAATGCTCCATCTCACCCTCAGTAAGCTCCCCGCTGGAGTGGAGCTAATTTACAGAACAAACGGGAAACTGTTCAAACTCCGTCGCCTCCAGTCCAGATCCAAAGTCATCCCTTCCTCTGTCATCGGATTACAGTATGCAGACGACGCTTGCGTCTGCGCACACTCGGAGGTCGAACTCCAAACCATCGTCAACACCTTCACTGGAGCGTACGAGAGCATAGGCCTTACACTAAACATCCGTAAGACAAAGGTCCTCTACCAACATGCCCTGCCACACAGTACTGCCCCCCGATTATCAAAATCCATGACAAGGCCTTGGACAACGTGGACCACTTTTCATACCTCGGGAGCCTACTGTCAACAAGGGCAGACGTCAATGACAAAGTCCAACACCGCCTTCAGTGTGCCAGTGCAGCCTTCGGTCGCCTGAGGAAGAGTGTTTGAAGACCAGGACCTCAAACCCGGCACTAAGCTCATGGTCTACAGAGCAGTAGTGATACCCGCCCTGCTGTATGCCTCAGAGACATGGACCATGTACAGCAGGCACCTCAAAGCACTGGAGAGGTATCACCAATGCTGCCACCGCAAGATCCTGTAAATCCATTGGCAGGATAGGCGCACCAACGTCAGTGTCCTTGCTCAGGCCAACATCCCCAGCATCGAAACTTTGACCACGCTCGATCAGCTCCGATGGACGGGTCACATCGTCCGCATGCCCGATACGAGACTCCTAAAACAAGCGCTCTACTCGGAGCTCCGACATGGCAAGAGAGCCCCAGGTGGGCAGAGGAAATGCTTCAAGGACACCCTCAAAGCCTCCTTGAAAAAGTGCAACATCCTCACTGACACCTGGGAATCCCTGGCCCAAGACCGTACAAAGTGGAGGAGAAGCATCCGGGAAGGCGCCGAATACCTCGAGTCTCTTCGCCGGTAGCAAGCGGAAGGAGCGCACGTCAACCCAAGCACCGTCTGCCCCACCTGTGACAGAGACTGTAGGTCCCGCATTGGACTCATCAGTCACCTGAGAACTCATTTTTAATGTGGAAGCAAGTCATCCTCAGTTCCGAGGGACTGCCTAAGAGAAGAAGAGATATAATCTATTCGATCTATGGGATTGAACATTATTTTTAATTGCCAAGCAAGTGATAATTCACTTGAGTGATAATTAAAAACAACCTACTGGATTGAATACTAGACATTTAACAATCATGCTGTGCATAATGTTCCCAAATGAATTTAAGTGTCACCTTAAGATTTGATGCTTTCACTGCAACAGCCGAAATACATAGTTATAGTATTCTTAGCAGTAAGGAATAATACACTCGCCTCTTTTTTGAAAGAACTTTGGTTAGATATATGTGAAGTATTCTGCACTCATTTCTGTTCAAAGAAAAACCATATGTTTCTTAAGAGCAAACACATTTTCGTAGATGAAATTTTTTATTTGTAAATGAGTTGAATGCAGGGCTGTCACTATTAATAACCTTTTAAATATGGGTTACTGTATGGCTGTCATTCTCAGGAAACCCTACATTTCTAAATAAAGAAATGTCTTCAGTCTTCTCTCTGGTGGTGTGAGGAATTCTGTGATGGAACAAGGCCATACCCTGAGCAGCTCCGTCTCACAGTAGGACTCTGTTACTAACATCATTGGCAAGAAGGTTTAGGAAAACATTTTGAAACCTGTTATATATCTCTTTCAGATATAGTCTAGTTGCTTTATATTATCCTTTTTGGGAAAAAAAACATTTTTCAGCCCCTAACCACCTCTTGCCCATCCTCATTATATTGGACAATCCATTTTAAATAAGGAAACATTTCACTTTTTTGTTAGAGTTTGAATTTGGGTTCTGCTTTATAACATCTGTCTTCAGAAACTTTATAAAACCAATTTATATTGTGGAAGAATAGATGTGTGTATTGTGGAAGAATAGATGTTTGTTACTCAGAGTTCAGATGTTTTTTCCCCCAGTAAAGGTTTTGTTCTCATCAGGTGAGTGGAGTTAGTGCTGGAGAATGGAAGACTTTTGGCACCAAGTATCAGCCTCCCTGGTCAGGTATGGCATAAACCAGATGCAGTTTCATCTTCAATTTCATTATCTCTTCCTCAGCAGGATAGCTGGCATGACATCTGGAAACGTTACAAGTATGTACCACTGGCATGATGCATTCCTTTCTTTCACCTGTAGGCCAGATGCAGAGTAAAATTATTGTTTGTGACTTAAAGAGGGGATTAGAACCAATTTTGAATTCCACAAAAAAATGATACCAAACTTCCACAGGGAATGAATGAATTGATGAAGTAGGAAAGGGGATAAATCTCTTTAAAGGGAGCAGTGTCCTTGTGATTTTTATTTTCCTCTGCGGATTTGCCTGACATACGCAGGCTATGTGAATGTTAATTAGTTTCTAACTCTAAACTGCCATAATCTGAACTTGGATTTGGTGGTCGGCGATAGTGGGGTGTAAAGGATTAACATTTTAATATGAAATAATTAATTGCACAAAAGTTTTAAATATTCTTCAAATACCTCCTAATTGTGAAGTATTATGATAAGCTAATAAAATGTATTATGCATAGAATATCCTTAATGTTGTGGCTGTTGATTATATTCAGTATTATGGATTTCATTATAAGTGGTAACATACTGTTCTTTATGGTGAAAAAAGTTCTTTGACATCTGTGTGTGTCGTATTCCATACTTAATGGCCCAGATTTTTGCTGGAATGGGGCATCTTGTGGCGTGCCCAGTTAGTTAGACTTGTTTGTGCAAATTTCGGTCTTAACATTTTTTGCTAGAAATGTGAGCTGGTAATGGCACAGCGAGGGCAACAGGGCATCTAGGACCTTGAGCAATGGGACAAACAGTGTATCTCCTTAACCAATGAGATTTAAGGATTGTGACATACAAAGAGGAAGGACTGAGAAGGAAGGTGAATTCAATGTACAGAAAGAGAAATAGGGAAAAATTGGATTAAGAGAGAGAGGAAAAAGAGAGAAGGGAAAAGTAAGACTTTTTTAAAAAATGTAAAATTTGATATAAAAATCTCCTCAAACATTTCACAACCTAAAGGAATGAGACTCTATACTTATAATTTGCTTTCTGGGCAAGAGGTTGATTGGCAGTCATTAAAAATTATCACATTGTTAAAAAGGTACTTGTGCTGTTAATTACAAGACTTGACATTCTGTGGCGAGTTTAATGGGCAATTAATGTGCAAATGCAGCAACTTGATGAAAATCTCGGGGCGGTTAAGCGCGCGATGCCATTTTTGCAAAGCTAACGGCGGAGCAAATCGACCAGCAACTTTTGGCAATTCGCAATTCATGGGGTGTCTCTTGTTACAAGTCGCTGGTTTTTTGCATTAATAATGCATGTGCCGTTCAGCCGTTATATCTTTCAGCAACACTGCCCCATAACGTTTCAGTGCAAAACTTTCTATGGTATAGTCATTTCAATAATTGTGATCTTTTGCAGATGGTGTTCAACTATGGGTAATTGTATTGGGGTTTGTGTGCTGGTAACTGTGATTGATGCTGAAGAGGGTATGGATGGTTATGTGCGATAGGCCAAGTATGGGTATTGTGTCTTTGAAGCCATAGTTGTTAAGTTAATTTAAAATTTAAACATTTTTTGATCCACGGTTATGGAATGCTGTTTCCAAATTTCTCGACCTGCAATGTTTGGAGTTTAGATTTGAAACACCTGCTGCCTGCAGTTAGTGGGGCAGGACCCCAGAGCTGGACAATTTTGTTACAGAAGCACTATCGGACTGTAATAAAAATGAGGGTAAACGTGAGGAAGAGAGAGAAAAAAAGGGTATACGGAGGGAAAAAAATGAGTGAAAAGTGAAGTACAGAAAACAGCCCGATTGGAAAAATGGCAGAGTGTGAATGAAAATAATATGGACAAAGGGTTACATTTACTGATTTGAGAGACCAGAAAGAAGACGAAGATTAAAATGGAAAGTGCAAATAATGTTATAAAGATTGCTCCAAAAAGAGACTGAAGGAGCAAGAAAGCACAGAATGTGAAGCCTGCTTACTTGGAAAAGGCATTACAGATGAACTGCAACAAGCACAGGAACGAGATCTGCGGTCTATGCTATAGAGAGGGCAGTATCAGTACAGTGCTGACAGGTCTGCTTGCAGGTAATTAAATTAGCTGTTCTAATTAGTGGTGAAGTTAGTCAGACCAGTTCCATGGATCAATCCGTTACCCTAATGACGTCACAGGCTAAAGGGCAGGCATAACAAACAATCCTGCTGAATCCATCAGCCAGTCAGGACGACCCTATTTCTCAGTTCAAACGTGTCTTTGCAAAGAGACACTAAGGATCGGATCATATCATCATGGGGGCTATTTGTTTTGCATGGCACTTTTGTTTGTTTTTCCTCTTGTTAAACACTCGTGAAAGCTCTGCAAGCGCTGGAATTCTAGGTAAGTTTGCAGTCACTGGTGTGAAATTCCTGCTTCATTTCACTCCTCCTTAAGACGGAAAGATCTGCATTTGGTTTAGTCTTTTCTGTGGATGAAGACAATTTTTGCTCCAATATCAGACAGTTGAAATTTTTTTTTGTTTCTCATTTCATTTACAAACTTTTTATTTAAAAATGTAAATATATTCCTTAATGGGCTGCTTTATGAGGACTTGGTAATTTTAAGAATCTGGTTGTTGAGAGATAAGTTGTGTGTTTGTTTAAAAATACTTTTGCAATTGCCTTGCAACAGATTAAAGCCGAACAAGAAAATTGTTGTATTAAATGTTGCTGGAATAATATCCTGCAAAGTAAAAATAGTGGCTCTTTGTCGTATGAAATGAAACAAAGTATTACAATACTGCTGTTTCCAAAATGTTACCACATTAACTAGTTTGTTTCTGTTATTAAAACAGGTACAGTGTTTGAAATTATCTGGAGTACATTGCTGGTGTGTTGCATTGAGTAATGTGGAATCTGAAGTAGACTATTGCGAATAGTTGTACTATATGTGAAATTTTGTTTTTAGATGTGATGTAGATACATATAATACAGAGGAGTTAATGTTCTTATACATAATTTAAATCTATAACTGCAGCATTTTAGTTGGATTTGTATCAAACAAGAAGGTCATTTGGTAAATTCTACCAGATATGTTAAAACCCATTGCAGGTTTGATAATGAGCATTAAATTGGTGAGTTATCGGTTTGTGTTTTTTGTCGACCTGACATCATTTTAATTGCAAATTTCACAAAATGCTGTGAGCTCCCCAGAATAATAGTTTGCAGTACTTCTATAGTGCTTCTGCAGTGACAGTATCATTTCTACTCAGTATTTCACTGGTTATTGTAGGCTACATTTTATTCAGTTTTGCATTTTATTGTTGAATTTTTTGGCCTTTTTGGTGAATTTGATTATCAGATTAAAAACATGTCCCTAATTAAATTGTTTTTGATGTCTGACATTTTCCAAATGCATTGCTTTTTTGTGGTACGAATATGTGTATTGTTCAGAAGCAGTTACTTCAGGACATTTTGTCACCTTTTTTGAGTGGTTTTTCTTGACTGATTTCCAGCTCTGTTAACCTTGTTTTATAGCTAATCAAAAACAGCTCAAAAGTGTGTTTTTTCACGTTCGCGTGCAAACCAAAGATATTGAGTGTTGGATCAAAATGTGGAACTGACATGTAATTACTGTGTTCCCTGGGGCTTCTCTCAGCCTCTGCTTTGTTATTCTGTACCTCCTGTTTGTTTTACAGACATTGATGAGTGCACAGAAGGAACTGATGACTGTCATGTCGATGCAATCTGTCAGAATACACAGATGTCGTATAAATGCATGTGCAAACCGGGCTATAAGGGCGATGGAAAGAAATGTGAAGGTGATCATAATCTGCTTTTACCAGCATTTCATTACTGAAGCAAAATTGGGGAAAAAATTCTTTCCTTAATCAGGCGAACTATAATCTACAAAAGAAGTTTCTTTAAAAGAGTGTAAATTTTGTTTGTTCTTTTACAGGATAAAGATAATGTGAACATTTCAAGGGTCATTCAAGCTTAAAAATGATTTAGTTTTATATGTTTACTGTGTGTATGTTCAATAAAAACAGATACCTACTTAGTGCCTATCCTGTTTCAAACAGTCTGTCATTTCACAGAATCTGTCATTCACTTTGAATACAAGAATAATAACACATTTAACTGTTTGCTGTGAGGAATTTCATACTATATGAGCCACAACTAAAAAAGTAAACTCTTTGAGCACTGAATATGTCTGGTAACTTTTGAAATATGCAGGCAGTTTTCACTATCAAATACATAACTGCTCGGAGATTCTGGACTGTTCATACTATATCTTGTAAAATGACAGAAAGAAAGTGACTGACTCATGCTGTGGCACAGTTCCAGGGCACTAAAACCCCTCGCCGCTCCTCACTTAAGTGAGTACTCTTGATGTGTGAATCTAGATAGTGAGTGTTGGTAAGCTATTTGACCACGAGGGACTGGGGGGAACTACATGTAGCATCACAAACAAACCTGATCCTGCCCTTACTGTGTATGTGTGTCTCTTCCCAGCAGGGGTCACTGGATAGCAATCAAGAGCAGTAACTCTGCTTTCCCCCCCACCCCCAGCCCCCAAACCCAGAGACAGTGAGGCCAGCAGTAGCATTACTGCTACTCCCACTGACATCGACTTACTCAGCACAGACCAGAAATTGGACATGGGACCTTTCTGGTCTGTGTGGCTTAGTTACTGCACTGCATTGTGTGTTTACCCCCTAAGCAGGGGGTAAACAATGGTTAATTAAGTAATTTTTGTGAAGTTAGTGGATTGTACATAGTTTTACCTCAAAGATTAGGATTTAGCTGTGGCTTAGAACATATGATGCTTGTTTAAAATATGGCAAATTAAAGGTAATGTTGCATTAAAGGAGTTCTGCAGAATAACTAATATTTTCGAATGTGGGTAAGGGAAATTATACACCTAGGATGTGCCAAAAGAATTTTGGAGAATGCCATAAATGCACCTGTTCTACATCTAAGTGCTTTTGAATATTGAAAAGCCGGACCCTAACATGAATGTATGTGATTATACTTAATGTCAGCTCAACTGAATAGTCAGGAAAGCTGATGTTTAAAGTTGATGCAGCATTAGTGCTTTAAGAAATTTAGGGAATAGGATTCTTGCGAGTACATTTCTGGTGTCGTTTTGCACTTTGATTGCATGTTAGAAAGCTCTCCGTTGGTAAGTGCACCACACAGTGTACAACTGAATTACAGAGACCAAGAAAATCAAAAATTCGCTTCTCAGTCTGAGTGAGCTGATCTCTGCTGCAATGCTCGTATTGATATTACCCCTGACCTAGGGCCCTTGGGCTAGAGAAGGGAAATATAATTCAGTATTCTGACTCCTGATGGGCATTACATAGAAATTTACAGTACAGAAACAGGCCATTTGACCCAAATGGTCCATGCCGGTGTTTACGCTCCACGTGAGCCTCCTCTCACCTTACTTCATCTCACCCTATCAACCTATCCGTCGATTCACTTCACCTTACATAAAGACAGGAGAAGTCATGTGGCAGCATGTTACATTCCAATAGCCGGTATACAGGATAAGGGTTCTCTTACAATCCCTGGGCCATGCTTTCATTTATTTAGATATTTGGCAAAATAAAGGTGCACTGCAGGGTGCGAGTTCCGCTTGGTAACTTCTGCTGAAAGATGGGCATATGAAGACATCAGGTTTCACTGATTTGGTTCACTATGATTACCCCCACCTTCTCCTGTCCAATAGCCTCCTAGCAGTCACTGTCTTGATTCATGCAGGAGGAATCCCTCAGTTGGGTGAGGGACAAGCAGGCTGCTCTGGTCTGAACATACCCGAATATGGGTCAGCATGTTCAGGAGAACAGGGGTAAGTGGAGAAAGTTGCAGAGAAAATTGAAGGAAAAAAAAATGCAACCATCCTGTCCAATGAATTAAGCTGATATTGGCTAAGATATTGGTAAGATATAATCACTACCTGAAGATAAAAACCTAAGGATTGGTTTATTAATGCCATCTTGAGATGTGGTGTTGGCTTTAAATACAAACCAGTATGCGTTTAAAAAAAAAAACTATATATATTTTTTATATATATATATATATTTTGCCTTACTTTCCCCAGTGGGGAATGTACAAGCCCCTTCTGGTCTGGAAACTTACCTTACCAAGCAATAATTATTCTCTGACCTCAGGCTGTGTTTACTTACAACAATTACACTCTATGGTCTTAAGTGGACAGGGCAGCTTAGCAACAGAATAATACATTGAGCATTACATGGTATAATGCTCCAATCAATATAAAGCAACTTATTATGAGCAACACCATGAGTCATTGACTAGTTTCATATTTTAAGACATAATTCCTTTAAGCTTAGTCAGTTTTGAGCCTTTTTTTTTGCTTCATAGGATAGATAGCACGCACCCATATTGTGACTTGGTTTTATTTCCCTGAATATTCTGGGGCTTTATAGACCCTGCATGTTTCTTTATCTATCTCTCTACATATTGTGCATCTGTAGGGCATCATACCTCAAAAGTGAATGTTATAGCTTAAGCCGTCACACCTTAAAAGTATCTGTGGAGCAGAAAGATCATGTTGAGAGACCAAGCAATGACTAGCCATAGTCTGTTCAGTGAACAATATTGATTGACTGGTAGCTTTTTCCTACCCAAAATCAGATTTCAATAAGCAAATCGACCACCAGAAAACTGACCAATCAAATCGCTCAAGATTTTTTCAAAGTGAATTTGGCATCCATGTTGCTTTCTGATCCATTGTTGTATACAGCTAAAAATTATATTTATATAATATAGAAATACATTAAAAAAAAAACTTACAAAACATACTGATTGTTGGCTAGAAAACCTTGCATCTACTGTCTTCTACGTAGGCAAGCCCATCTCTTTGAGGACTTGAGCTTGAGTTCTGCTTTGCCCAGAGCTAGTAGTCTTTCCTCCAATTTATTCTCCAGGTCCATACATGTCCAAACTCCGTGCCCCTCAATACTCTTTGGGGTCTCTTTGAATGCACATGCCATCAGTGCCCCTCACTGTCAGTTTATGCATGCGTAACTCGGGCCCTGACCTTTCCGCCATTGTCAGTCTGACGTAACTCAGACTCCTGCCAATACCTCCCTCTTGAGTTTGACTCTGGTCGCTGCCTCCTCAGCGGGCAATGCCATACAAATATTTGAAGAAGTAAATATTAATGGACATAATTGTCATCAAAACTCCCAATTAATCCGTAATTTCACTCATTAAACATCTCTTTACTAGATTTCTTACTTTTTGGTACTCTAAATGTTCAGTCACTTTCCCCTTTATCTCAGTCCAGCTAATTTTCTACTTCCCTCTGATTTTCTTGCCTTTCTGTGGTTGTTTAATAATTGTGTTATTAGAGAGGGTTTCCTCACTGCATGTGGGACAATAAGAGAATCCAGGAGAGAGATTAGATATCAGTGTTTAGTTGTTACTTTACTCTTTTTAAGAAAATTAAAATAATAATGAGGTAACTATGATTATTTTCTACCTGTGACATATTTATTGGCACACACAACATCCTCCTCAAACATAAACTAGCCTGTTTAGAGAAAATCAGAATGCAGCGTTCATTATTGACAATTAAATACCAAAAAGGGACAAAAAATGAATGGACAATTTAGATTTAGTGGAAGAAAAATCTTAATTTGACAGGTAAAAATGTGTATCCATTTATAATTTTACTGGAAACGTTGGGATGGGGAGATTTTCAGTTGCTGGGCACCTGTTTTCAGCCTGAAAAACAGATGACCGGCAGAGGAAAATCTGGTGGGGACCTTCGACACTCATTTTCCACCTATTTCAATTTTCAGGCAGGCTTTTAAATGGGTGCACGGCCAAAAAAGGTGAGAGGCTGTTTAAATATGCGAATCGGGATCCTATGCCTGCCGGTTGCTCGTGGAGATCTGGGCTGAGCATGCAGAGTGCATTATTCCCAGTTTTTCTGAGCGCTGAGGGGCCTAGCCAGTGGTCCTTAAAGAGACAGTTGAAGGCCACTCGGAAAAGTTAAGGTTTTTGCTTTTTAAAAGATTTTTGTGGGGCCAGGACGAACACGAATGCTCCTCCTGGCCCCCCAAAAATCTCCAGCCTGCTGCCAACACCTCCTCGCGCCCCCTCCCTCAACAGCCAGCTGTGTACAACAGCCATCCGATATTCCACCACACCAGACTGGTGACTTGTGGAGCGCCCCTTTGGCACCCGCAGCTCACTGGTAATACTTTAAACAAGGCCTGAGCCTTGCAATTACAAACCTTAGTTAACGTGACAATAATAGAATCAATCTTCAGCTTCAAGTAATGTGACATACTCTTGGTCACTTCTGGAACATTTGCTCTCAGAAATACTCAATAGTCGTGCATTATATTATTGAAGGTATAGAACGTACCTATATTTCATGGCATGAGGCTGTTGCGAATACATGTTTTGGATATAGTTCTCATTAGCCTAGTTACTGTATGTCATCAGTGCTTTTACTATTTTGTATATCAGTTTTTATTCAATGTCCAATAGTGTCAATTCATTTGTGATCAAATGATGTGGAAACTATTTTCACCAAATGATTTGTGACCAAAATATGAATTGTTTCATGTTGCAATGTTGTACTGTTAATGGTTGTCTTTTAGGCTCTTACTAGGTTGGATGCTCATGTAATAAATAAAGTTAAAGAAAATGTTAGTCCTTCAGTTTTAAAAAGTGAATTGTTAATTTCCTGGCATCAGAAAGATTCATGGTTATTATATTAGATATATGTATAATCTTACAGGATAAAAAGGAGCAATTGGATGAGCAGATTAAATGGCCTTCTCTTGCCTGAAATATGTTCCTGATATGACCAGTTTCACACAGTAGCTTGTTTAACACTGTCACATTCCCAGTTTATATTTACCTCTGTCATGTTCAGTGCCTGGTTTAATATTAAGTGACATTTTTTAGAAGTGAGAATAGGTGGGACTGTGGGGTTCTAAGTGCGATTAACATGGCTTTAAATGGCTTTGTAACAATTTGCAATTTTTGGCTGTGTCAGTGTCCTTTTTTAACAGAAAACATCCATCATTCTGTTTTGTGTTCTATCTCTTAGACATTGATGAATGTGATAATGAATACAATGGAGGCTGCGTACATGAATGCATTAACATTCCAGGAAACTATCGTTGCACTTGCTATGATGGATTCATGTTGGCACATGATGGACACAATTGTTTGGGTAGGAAGAATTTATTGCTGTACATTTGCATATATAGAGAAAATAAGTACTCCAGTATGGCGAATGGATCTGAAAATTGTATAGCCAAAGATTTTAATGTTCAAATTATATAACAATATAAATTATACAAACAAGTAACATTATTTGAAGTTAGATTTTGCCATCTGTGCAAGATTTAGATCCAATATGTATGAATAATTAAAAATAAAATTAATGAATTCTCTTAAGCAAAATGCTGGGTTAAATATACTGGCATCGCTTTTTAAATCTGTTTATATGCATGTGAGAATCAAATAATGGTTTGTTTATTTTTCTAAGTGACTTTTTAAATGAAGGTCCCTTTAAATAGTTTGAGAGATATCAGTGTTGAATTCAGTGAAAGGACTACGGGATCAATTAAACACTGATACACTTATTGTGACACCACATTTAGATCGTCCCTTTGGAATTTAGCTGTCAGAAAAAAGTTCTAAGACCACAATTGCATTTTGCTTTCAATTGGAATGTGAAATTCTAGAGAACGTACTGAACTGCCTGGCAACCTGCAGAAACACAATGGTCTCTTTTGCTCCATCATCTCTTGTTGTGAAGAATACTTTCAAAAGAGTTTGTATTGTTCTCCATTTCTGTTAACTTAAACAGATCTTCAAAGCTAAAGGCTTGGCTTTGTTTCGGGGGGGGGAAAAAAGCAAAGATTTTTTCATTATCATTTCTTAAGATGCACTTTATAAATAGTCGTTGCTTCTACCCGACTGAATGACTATTCAGACTTTAATCTACTGAAAGAAGTGGAAATAATTCATCCAAGTTGTATTTTTAGCAACTTACACTCTTTAAACATGAAACATAAAAAATGAGTTCTGTTCAGATAATGTTGGGTTTGTCTTGCTTTCTCAAGTAGAATTATTGCCAAGTGGTATGAAAATGTTGCACATGATATGTTTAATAAAATATCATCTGTTTTTCATTACATTAAATGTGGCATGAAGATTGGTATAAGGCAGAAAGGTCTCCCTGGTTCATTTGAGGAGGTTCTGTGTCTTATTTAAGATTAACTCCTGACCTAACAGATATAATGTTAGGAATGAAGTGACAGTTTACTGATGACTGGCTTTGAGCCTATTCCAGAGTTACCATACAGCACTGAACTGGGTCAAGCCAGTGTACATAAATGTGCCTGCATCATTTCAAGGGAATAAAAGGAAAATTGGGTTCAAGAAAATGTGTTTCCTATTTGATTCAGAAAGCAAACACCTAATACTTGTCTGACTAAACAAGGGGTTAGACAACCAGACTATTAATTATATGAAGGTAAATTTATGCTTTTTTCAATTTTCTCCCCTGTTACATTGCCATTTCTACCTCCTTCCTATCTCTGCACTGTTCTTCAGCCAAAAATACAGGATGGTCTAGACAGTTGACTTCTCTCTGACCACATTCAATTAATTCAGGAAGACAGGGCTGTCTAGTTTGCAGATTTCTTCCATAGTCACAGACACTCCGTATTGTCTGATGGGAGGTGTACTGGGCATATCCAGATAAATCTGTGCTGACTTGTTTTATAAAATAAAAACTCACTCCCTAACCTTCGAAATGCTGGTCACGAAGACTTCCTTTGACCGTCTCTTTCAGAACTAGCATAACTGATCTATTTGCCAAGATAAAATATTAATGTTTTTATGACGAGTTCAAACCAAATCCAAAGCCACATAATCTTGTGTCCCATACAAGACAGATGGACTAGATGGAAGCTGTATGTATACATTTAGTTAATGGCACAGACATCCCAAAATGTATTTGGCAGGCTATTTGTGCTTCCTGCTAAGGCAGATTAAGTGCTACGCTGCATGAACTGCAGGCAGACTTACCTACAACTACAAACCTGCAGGGGCTATGATCTAAGGATCCAAGCCTCACAGGAAGTGATTGCACGCCAGAGCCATGCATGGTTGAAAATATTGGTATTGGGTATCAGAAATTAGTTGCCAATGTTTCCCTTGATTGCAAGAACCAATTTGGGAAATGGGAGAGGAAGCACTTGCCAGGAGCCAGTAGAATCAGAAAGCCATAAAAGTTATATTTGATCTGTGTTCGAGTTTAGAGGTTGCAGGTTCCCACTTCACTTGGCGAATTCCTGCACGGTGAGGCCGAGTAGATGGTAGGGAGGAAAAACTGCACGCAGGTCAACATTGGCAGGTTTTCTGCCTGCTGTTGTGGTTTGGGAATGGTTTGTGGCAACTTTATAATAACAGCCTTCTTGGTGGTACCGATATCTAACAAAAGTCCAAAAATTGTTGTTACTTTTTGTGTAGCATCATTTATTTCTTTAGCTGTTGGAGCAATTAAATAGTATGATGTTGTTGCAACTTTTAAACCCCTAAACACTTCTCAAAACTTTAAAGGTTTACCCATGTTGCTGGTTCGTTTTTGATATTTCTGCATCTATATTAAAAAAGATAGTGTGAGCACAGAGAGGTATATCTTCCTCCTTTCATTCATTTTAGCAAAAACTTTGACATGGCCTGATGTAGGAACATCGCTTCAAACTCGCATCTACTTTTTACTAAAATTAGCAAATGGAGGAATATATATGAGTTGTCTGGAGCATATGGAACCTCAGATTTAGAAGAATTGAGGATCTACATACATTTCTGGTATTATTTAAATGTGAGCGCTTTTGTTCACAAGCTCTGCTTTGCTAGTTTTATCAGGAACTTGAACACATGTAAGTGGGGGGGAAGCAGGCACTGGGGGAAGCAGTCACTGGGGGCAATGTGCCTGCCCACTGAGGCTAATACTGTTACTCTAAGAATCCAGACATCAGGTCTATTAAACAAAACTCTCACTGCCCTTTCCCTCAATTCTGGCTCTGCCCAGTTATGCAAACTCCCCTCCCACCCCCCAAAAAATCCATCAATATTTGGGCATACTAAAATCTTTCTCTGTGTAAATCTATACTAGTGCTTTGTTAGTGAGCCAGAGGATCCACTAAAATGTATTGGCTGAAGTGTGATAGGAAGTAAGTGTGTGATAGGAAGTAAGCTGTATAAAGTTGTTTACTTGGCGCCTTAACTATGGGTAGTTTGAGTCTGTAATAGGTCTCCACCGATCCCTGAGCATCTCCGTTTGGACACTCGCTGGGCCCAGACTAATTTCTAAGCCAGTGTCTCCAGTGTGGCAGCACGACCGACCAACGGATATCTCCAGCATTAATATATTTCTATGACTCATCTAAGCTCCAGAGAGTGAGAAAACAAGCATACAGCGGCCTCCCTCCACTCCTCCTATTTACTGACTCTTTTCCTCCTAGCTCTCGCTATCTTCCTGAATTTGTTGATTTGTTCAGGGGTAGAGTTTATGGGTACCTGAGATGTGTAAAATTGTGTCATACTGTGGCACCCATGATGCACTTGACTATCTCAGTACCTCGGCCTGTGACTTGGACTTTTTAAAATTGAGGACTTTAAAAAAAAAAAATCGAGAACCGTCTGAATCTTACTCTGCCTCTGCTCTCTTGTGGGCTCATTAGAGCTAATTTGAGAAACAATGGCTATCTTTTCATGCATGTGTGGAAGATTAGGTTTTCATTTTCAAATCAGCCTTCAACCTGCCTACAGGAAATCAGAGGCAAAGGATAATATAAATGCAGGACAGCAGCACAGAGGTTGGTTTTGCGTCTTTCGCAACTAAAATTCCAATTGAAAAAGGGCTTTCAAGTAGGGTTCGCTCTGTAGCAGTCAGGAGCAGGAACATTTGCTTTAGTCCTCTGTAACCCAAACTCTCAAAGCCCAGTTGTGGGGTTTGTACTGTTGGATCAGCAACTGTCTAACTCAGCAGAGCATGAAATAGAACCAGGGATATTCCTGATCTATATGGCTCTGTGCCATGCAACGCACTGCAATTATCTAAGGAGCCACCCATGCAGTGTAACCCCAGGTATTCCTGAAGCTGACCAGTGGAACTGATTACAATAGGGCGCAGGTGCTAAATGGATTAAGGAGGCATTTAAACCTCTTCATTTCCACAAGGAAGAACAGGCCAGGGTTTTACAGAACCATTTGATGGTAATTATGCAAGTGGCCAACTTTGACAACTAAGCAAGGAAAGGAAAAGGAGGGGTTGCCCTGTGTGGTACAGAAGGGCCTCCTCTCCAAAACCGATTAGTCCAACAGACGTGGGAGTGGAATGCTGAGAGAATAAATTCTGTGTCCAGGATCCAAGGATGTCGATACTGGTCAAGAAGAGGATGGCTGACCTGAAGAAAGCTGTTTAGGTAAGGCTAAAATACAGCTTTCAGTACCTGCTGAAGTAGGCATTCCACAAAATGTCATAGAATTACACAGAGTCTACAGCACAGAAACAGGCCATTTTGCCCAACTGGTCCATGCTGGCGTATGTGCTCCACACGAGCCTCCTCCCACCCCTCTTCATCTAACCCTATCAACATATCCTTCTATTCCTTTCTCCCTCATGTACAGTACTTATCTGGCTTCCCCTTAAAATTCATCTATGCTATTCTCCTCAACTACTACTTGTGGTAGTGAGCTCCACATTCTTACCACTCTTTGGGTAAATAAGTTTCTCCTGAATTCCCTGTTGAATTTATTGTTGACTATCTTATATTTATGGCCCCTAGTTTTGGTCTCCCTACACAAATGGAAACAGTTTCTCTATGTCTACCTTATCAAACCCCTTCATAATTTTAAAGACCTCTATTAGGTCATCCCTCAGCCTTCTCTTTTCTTGGGAAAAGAGCACCAGCCTGTTCAGCCTTTCCTGATAAATATATCCTCTCAGTTCTGCTGCCATCCTTATGAATCTTTTTTGCACCTTCTCCAGTACCTCAATATCCTTTTATTTACTGTGGAGACCAGAACTGCCATCTGTGAAGCATTTTGTCCTGAGCTATCCTTAGTATTGGTTTATTCTGTGTAATCCTGGCATGAGAGAAACATGATGCGGAGATGCCAGTGTTGGACTGGGGTGGACAAAATTGAGAGGTCGCACAACACCAGGTTATAGTCCAACAGTTTTATTTGAAAGCTTGTGATTTCAAATAAAACTGTTGGACTATAACCTGGTGTTGTGCGACCTCTCAATAATGAGAGAAACAGCCAGTTGAATGATGTGATACAAGTTGCAATACATAACTCAAACTCTCACAGAAGTATTAAATCTGTTTGACACAGGAAATCCTTTTAAGGCAACCTAGTTGCATGATGCATGTTCATTTAGTATCGGGCAAGATGGTCTGGAGAATGAGCAGCTGTGTGTTACTGTCTGTGCTACCTAAGCTAGCAAAGTCTTGAGATTTTTTATCTGCGTATAGGATAGGAAGGCACATAATAAAAGGGAATGGAGTGAAACTGGAGGAGGAGGCAGACATTAGAACCTCTTGGCACCATTTGAGAAGCTCTTCTAGATACCATTGGATGTGATACTATTGAAGAATGAGTAGGGAGGGTGAAACTAGAGACCTCCACCATGCTCAGGACTAGTACCATCTAGTCTTATGTCTTGATCTCTACTCAGTCACTTGCGCACCAGCATGTACTGAAGCTCAAACATCACACACACAGTATATTGCAATGCCAAGCCTCTTGAAAGTGCTTCTTTGAGGTAGCATTTTGGCATGTTTTCTGCAGTTTTTCTAGACCTGGAAGAAGAGACTGCCAGCAAATCTTATGCCCCCAGTCAGCCAGCACCTCACAGCACCCTGTGTCACACTCTCCACCTTTACCAAGCACGGCACAGCTACAGCACCCCAGAGGATGTAAATAGTGAGCTTGTTGACTTAGCGACAGGTAAGTCGCAGTTCATCGATGGGGAGGAGCAAGTGGTCATGGCAGATGAGTAGTTCCTGCTGCTTGGAGAGTTAGCAGAATTTGTGCTTCTGCTGCTGTTCCTAGGGATTCTGACCTCAAGACCTTCCTATAAAAAATGATTGCTATCTAAGCAGGATCGTCTACAGGAGTCACTTCAGTCTAAGTAAAATACCCTTCAAGGTGTGGCTGAGAACGGAGGAGTCCACCAGCTGGAGCTGTGCAGTAATGGATGAATGGTTGCCTGTACTGCAGTCTACCAAGGAACATGTGGCATTTGCAGCAGATCCCACAGTGGAACTGATCTTGAACACAGGAGAGTTATGAATGATCAGGCTACTGATTTAGAGGCCTCGGCCTGCAATCTGCAATAGATTTCCTTGTCTGGGCTTTCACATACTGGGTAATCAGATTGAGTGAATTCACATAACTCATTGCTGCACAGAGGTCTGATCTCACACAAATGTGTGGACATGCCCAGCAACAGTGACATGGCTGAAGTAGCTACAGATGAAGATGCATTGTCTACATGAATCGCTTCAGTCCTTCAAGGTATGGCTCAGTGTAAAGGCAAATTGGACCCATTCAGCATCCCTGTGCAAGCAACAGTAGATGTGCATGAAGGTCAGCAGAACAAGACAGTGAAATAAATGAGCAGTTAAATCTATTTTCTTGGTGTTAGATGAGTGATAAATGCTAGCCAAGGCATCAAGAGAACTTCCTCAGTATTGCACTGGAGTGTCAACCTAGATTGTGTGCTCAAGTCTCTGGAGCGGCACTTGAACTCACGACCCTCTGATTTGATGCTACGACTGAGCCAAGACTGCCTATAACTTGAGGTTCATGGCTGATATGGAGCCCCATCACCACTATATTTTGTATCCTCATGCCTGCTTGGATTTAATGAAGGGGAGATCAAGTGCTTCAGCCTTCTCCGAGCAGCATTCAGGCAGCACAATGGAACAGAACAAAGTGAATGTGGCAGTTTATTCAAATATAAACTCCAGGTACACCCAACTCTGGTTTAATAACTCAGTGACCAGAACGACACACCTTCTGTGAATGGTGGTGGATTTAATCATCAACCCGAATGGATTTCCCTCTCCATTCTGACTCTTACCCATAAACATTATTAATCTCACTATTTGCTCTTCTCTAAATATAAAAACGTCGAAAATAACCGCAGTGTATTTTAACACGCTGATCTCTGTGGAGGGGATAGCGATATAATAAGGAAAAAATTAAAAATTAATAAAATGAAGCCTCTCAAACTGATTATCATGGGGGGGTGGGGGGAGGGTAGAACAAGCAGACCACAGACACCGTTGGGGAAGAGGATGGGAATCCCAATTTGTAGATAAATGCAGACAGCTCCTGGGAGAAAGAAGCAGCAGTAAAAATGGTCTGAGAAATCTCTCTGATTATAGAACATAAGAAATAGGAGCAGGAGTAGGCCATTTGGCCCTTCAAGCCTGCTCCACCATTCAGTATGATCATGGCTGATCTTCTACCTCAACTCCACTTTCCCACCCTATCCCCATATCCCTTGATTCCCTTGGTATCCAAAAATCTATTGATCTCGGTCTTGAATGTACTTAACAACTGAGCATCCACAATCCTCTGGATTAGCGCATTCTAGAGATTCACAACCCTTTGAGTGAAGAAATTTCTCCTCATCTCAGTCCTAAATGGCCGACCCCTTATTCTGAGACTCTGGCATCTAGTTCTAGACTCCCCAACCAGGGGAAATATCTTCCCAGTACCTACCCTGTCAAGCTCCTATGGCTATTTGCTTCCTGTACATGGCCTAGGGGATCTAACTATTTGCTCCCATGTGTATCAGGTTTACTTAAAGGAACACTGGGAATAATAGCTCCTCAGAAACCAAAGCAACTCTCTTCAGGAGTAGCTATGGCATTCTTCCAGCTGCCATGGACAAAAGCAGAGCACAGGTACAACATGGCCCTTTCAACCACCAGGATCATTATTGAGCACACCACCGACATCTTGAGGCAGCACTTCAGATGTCTGGGCAAATCAGGAACTCCCAGGATTTATAAATTGGTGTAAGTGAGAGCTGGGAATCGGTACATGTCCGATAGTCTGTTTATTTAACAAATAAGCAAAATACTGCGGATGCTGGAAATCTGAAATAAAACCAGAAAATGCTGGAAATACTCAGCAGGTCAGGCAGCATCTGTGGAGAGAGAAACAGAGTTAACATTTCAGGTCGATGGCCTTCAGAACTGGACACATTTAGAGGTATAACGGGTTTTAAGCAAGGACAGAGGCAGGGATAGATGGGAGGAGAGGAAAGAACAAAAGGGAAGTTCTGGGAAAAGGTGGAAGGCAGGAGTGAGTAAATGACAAAAGGGATTATGGTACAAGGTGAAAGGAGATGAAAATGGGACAAGTAAAGAAACAAAAGATGGGTCGAGAGGAGGTGTCAATGGGAATATCAGAATAATCAGCGACAGCTGCCATCCGAAAAAGTGGGGGCAGAAGTTATGATCTGAAATTGTTGAGATTATGACGGGTTTGGATAGGCTAGACGGGGAAAGGCTGTTCCTACTAGTTGACGGTACAAGGATTAGGGGACACAGATTTAAGGTTTTGGGCAAGAGATACAGGGGGGATGTGAGGAAAAACTTCTTTACGCAGCGAGGGGTGAGGACCTGGAGTTCGCTGCCGACGGAAGTGGTGGAAGCGGACACACTCAATGTTTTCAAGGGCAGACTGGATAGGCACTTGAGGGAAATAAACTTGCAGCACTATGGGGATAGAGCGGGGGAATGGGATTGACTGGATTGCTCAACAGAGAGCCGGCACGGACTCGATGGGCCGAATGGCCTCCTTCTGTGTCGTTATGACTCTAGGATCGCCAAGATCCTAGTCGTCTGCTGCACAATCCATAACTTCGTTATACAAATGGGCCTAACCATGGAGAAGGAAGAAGTCAATCCAGAATCATAGTCAGGAACCAGACAGTGACCATAAGGATGTAGCTCCTGATACATCAATGCACCCAGGAAGACTGGTATGGCGAGAACACGGTACATTTAGCTAAGTGTATGTGCTGTTCTTTTAAGGAATGCCAGACAGCAACCCATTATAATTTGCTAAGAAACCTAAGATATCTAGGAGAACTTACCTGGCTGATGTACCTAATATCCAGGATTGAACAACTATGGACACAAACAAAAGTAGAGCTAATACCCTGAGATTGCAACTAAAATTCCATGTTTAGATTGCATTGGACTTGGAGGTATTGATTAGGATCTCCATCCTGGCTTATAGTGATGTGAGTAATGACGGTTGCATTCAATGCCTGTAGTGGACGCTCTTTCTATGCCACCACTATTTAAAGCACAGTCTACCCTTGAAGAAATGAATCATGTGTAAAATGATGATCAGGGGCTTTTGTTAAGCGTGTAAGCACTCTGCCTCCAAGCTCTAGGGTAATCAGATTAATCAACCCCAAGGACTTTGTTATAGGGAAGACAATAAAGGTATCCAGAAGGAAACCCAGAATGGTGCTACTGTTAATCATTATACCAGGAACTCTTTGCATCCATGCTGGCATGTGGAGGGATGGATTACTTGTACACACGCCTGCCATAATTCGATGGGCTGAATGATCTTTTCTTCTGTGTGTGCTATTAATTGTGGACTATATGAACAATTCCAGGTAGATTCCCTGGAAAACTAGATGCAGGTGCAGTGAAGAGTCAAATGCTAGCTTGTGGCTCATCCATTTGAAAAGATTTTGGTTGGAGGCATGGATATACCAACTTATGTCAGACAGATTGGGGCCAAAAAGCTGTGGCCCTTCCAGTGCTGTAATTCTGGTGGAAGGACCACAAATGAGGTCGGATCTGGATATGCTGGGTCTCGAACTTGTCCCAGAGTTCCCGATTGGCCCTTTTGAAGGTGGGGACTCACAATGCTGGTAATTTCTGGCTTCCCAGCCTCAGAGGCCGGGCAGAGAATCGGTGACCATTTTGCCGAATGGTGGTTGTAACCCCCCCCCCCCCCCCCCCCCACCTAGGGGTCCAGTCCAGGATTGTGGCCTTCAAAGATGTGGCAAACATTTGAGTCAGATTTCATCGTACATGGACACCCACTGGGGCCGTGCCAATGGAGTGTTCTCCCACTGATCATGCAAACTTCGGTGGGATCGGTGCTGGAGCTTAGCAGCTGATGCATGCGACACTTGCAAGGGAATGTTGGCCTCATAGATTCATTGTGCATTGTAGATGCAAGTTATAGGTTGTGACTTCAGTATTGCGATTTCAGATAAGTGAACACTTTCAGTTTAGAGCTTGTAATGAAATGCCATTTCCCTATTATGACCAGATCATGTTCTCCTTGATTTTGGAGAGTATAAGGTAATTTGGCAGTAATAATGGTGTGGAAATTGCTTTGGAACTTTATTTCTGGTATTATCTATTTGGTAGCTCAGAGGGAGTTGATCAGTCATATCCAGTTGCTTAATGATGGTTTCTCTAGAACTGTGACTCGCACCATACAGTTAGCTTTAGAAATTGTACTCCGATAAGACTTGCCTCTAAGCAGGTTAAAGGTTTCATGGCAGACAGGGAAGTTTTGGAAGACTGATGTGGAGCTCTAAGCAACGAATCCTGGAACTTCAAGGCAGGTCAGATGAGAGCATGTTCTCCTTTTAGTTGATCAGCTTCACAATTATTTGGGTGAAATTAAAAGTACATCTGTAGTCAGTTTTGCACTTGTGGGTCCTCTGACCGGTTTTAGAATTAACAGGCTTTGAAGTGTGTAATATTCCTTTTTGACAGAAGAAGAATATTTTACCATAGTGCATAGCTGCTCTGAGCAGTTTGCAATTAAGGATGTTACCAGAGAACATTACAAGAAGTCATCCCATAGAATGTTTTAGGTTTATATGAAGGACATTCTTTGAGGGGATTTGATTAGTCGGGTTGATCTCATGATTATACAGTTGCGAACTGATCAGCCCTCCTGTATGATATCCTGCTCACTGAGTTCTGATGGTATTTTGGGCTGAGGAGAAGCATTTTGTTGATTCCATGTTGTCTAATCACGTGACACAACCTTCGACTACATTTTTCTTTTTTAATTCTCGGGATATGGGCGTTGCTGGCAAGACCGGCATTTTGTTGCCTATCCCTAGTTGCCCTTGGGAAGGTGCTCGAGGTGGGCCTTCTTGAACCGCTGCAGTCCATGTGGTGAAGGTACTCCCACAACGCTGTTAGGGAGGGAGTTCCAGGATTTTGACCCAGCGACTTGGGTTTCCAAATTAATTATGGTTCAGAAGAAGGATGGATCCTTGTGATTTTTTGTGTGTGAGTACTACAGAGAGTTAAATAAGATTTTCAAAAATAATGTTTCTTTGTCTTGCCTTTTGCAGTAGGAGCACCATAGTGATAATTGTCCGATATTACTTCTGTTAGTGAACAAGATCTTTGAAATCAATGTTATACAAGAGACCTGGCACATTCTAGAAATGAATGGGATTGGTTTTGGTCACATGTTTGACCTGTTTAGATAATTAACGGCCCAGAAAGTCGTCTTCTATTGAAAAATGGGTACATACGAACATACGGACAGGTAAAGACCATCTGGTCCATCGAGCCTGTCCCACGCAATTGCGATACCTTGTGTATCACAACATATACACCCCACCCGAAACCATGTGATCTCCTGGGAGAGGTAAAAAACCCAGGCCAATTTGGGGAAAAGAAAATATGGGAAATTTCTCTCCGACCCATCTAGGCGATCGAAACTAATCCAGGAGATCACTCTGCCCTTGAATTCCCTGCAGTACCTACCTTCTGTAAGAGGTGATCTCCGCCCCAGCCAGAAATGGGTAGCTGCCTGATTATTTCATAATTAACTACCTGTTCATGAATTTGTGGGAATGTGAAGCTTTGAGATCTGTGATTTGAGAATGCAATTTCATTACCAGGTCATTAATCGAGAAAGATAGGCATTCTCTTGTTTTCCATTCAGAGGAATTACACCCCCATTATGCCTAGTATTTCATCTGCTAGTTACTCGATGGATGCGGCAGGTATCTAGAAAGTTAAACTAACGTGCACCCCCTGTCCCTGCATTATTACCTGCATTTGCTGTTTTTGGTTCATATTATCTTTCCTAACTGCTCACAGCGGTACTCGGTAGATCAATTCTCAATTCCAGGAGACTCCCGGACAATCTGGGAGGGTAGGTAACCGTAAGTCATGCTGATTGCAGGGAATTCTTGATAGATAATATCCTTTGGCTTTTTAAAAAGACGGTGGGGTGGGGGGAGGGTGGGTTCGATAGCCCACTGTACATGTGTTTCCCAAGTATGCACAGAATAGAAAATGAACCCCATATTATCTAGGGAGTTATATAATTTTCTTACTTTTTGTAGAAGTGTTTGATAAAATTGTTTCTTTTCTGTAGAGAGAGAAGTCCAGCACTACATGTGACATAAGAGCTTCATTTGCCCATTCTTCCTATTGTCAGGTTATGAAATGATTTCTAAATATCCAGACATACTGTTTAGATATTCATTCGTGCTCCTTGTGTACAAATAGAAAATCAATATTGAATTATTTGAATATATTCAACTAAGGCATACGTTAACAGACGCGCTTGATCTACTACTGCAGCTTTTCCTCCCCCGCCAAACCACTCTGAGTTTGAAAATGTTTAAAAAAATGTAAGTGTCAAAAGACATTGCTTCAAATATTTATCCATCATTGCTGACTGTTAGTGCTGATACTCTTAGTATTGTGAGGAACCTGGGAAACAGATCTAAATAACAAACTTGACAATGATAAATTACAGTGTATTTGGAGGAAGGCCAGCATTGATGGAGAAGTTAGAACTAAAAGCATTCAATTTGATCTTGTGCTACAAATAAAGGAAATTCCTGTTATATTACATTAGACAAGTTTATTTTCTGTTGCTATGTGTTGGTTGTACAGAATGAAAAGGACATGTTGGAATCTGCTTAATTTGATTACTGCAGGATTGCAGCATCTTTAAATTTGTATCAAGCGGGCTTTTGAGATAGCTGGCTTGAGAAACTTGACTAATGCCTTAAAAAGAATTCTGGACTCTTTTGTTGACTCTCTGATGGGTAAGCAGATTATTCTTGGGCACGGGAAGTCCAAAAATGCTCTTAGGGTAAAAAAAAATTCACGTGCAATTTTCTGGTTGCATGTTGGCAGTATAAAGGGGTCTCTCTTCCATTTTTATTAAATATAATCTGTTATTCTAAAAAGTACTCTTGGATTCCTTGATGGTTCAGTAGATAAGTGCAATACGTGATGCAGCTACACAACCAGGAAATGTAGAGCTGCACGTCCAGGAAAGTTCCAGCTTTGAACTTTGGTTTGTTTCAGGATAGCTGATCTTAGTCAGGGTGGTGGTTGGGTGTTACAACTGGCCTCAGTGTGTCTGGCTTCCAGAGGAGTAAAGTTGCCCTGGGTTCCTGCTCCAGATAGTTTTACAATGACTCTGGGTAATGTCTTTTTCAAACAACGTCATCTTAGCTGCTTGATGGAACCTTGTGGTCTATATCTAACCAGCCTTCATAATCTAAGTTGCTTCTCGTCAATCCTTTACAATCACTGACTGACACAGTCATTGTTTGCAGTGCTTACTTATGGCGCACAATCTTTAGTGATGTGAGCGCTCTTAAAAGTTAGTCAAAGCAGGATCTTTTTAAAAAGCCAAAGGATATTGTCCATCAAGGATGCCACAGATCAAGTCTTGCGAAACCTTGAGTCATCAGCAGGAAATGATGAGACTTCTTTATGTGGGTCAATCTTAAGATAATTGTCATCCTCGTCATTTCTGACACCAGAAGACCAAAAATATGAGAGTGCGCCATCGTCCTATCCAAACTCTGCAGGCCAAACTCCTCTCACTGATCAAAAAATTGAGGCAAGAGCATTAGGTGAGGCAATCTTGAAATTAACTAAAATAAAAACAGAAAATGCTGGAAATATTCAGCAGGTCAGGCAGCATCTGTAGAGAGAGAAACAGAGTTAATGTTTCAGGTCGATGACCCTTCGTCAACTATCCTTCTCTTCCCAACCCACCCCCCCCTCCAAGCCCCAAAGGCATGCAGGGTTGAATGGAAATAGTTTTGGCTGCCATCTTGGTTATCTATCACTTCCACAGAAAGTCATACATGTCTGGATTGGGGAGGGCGTAAATTGGGATTTTCATCTTTGCATCTGAGTCGATTTATTCCAGGGGTCCATTGGAGAAAAGCCCTGGCATAAATTCTGTTCAGTTTCTGAAGACACTGAAGAAGTGCCCTCCTGGCAACCACAGGCAAATGATGAGAGTTAGGACGAGATGATACCTGTTCTACATTCTTGGATTTCTGCCTCCCATCCGCCCTTGTGACTGTGTGCGCCTGTTTAATAGGCACAGTGGATAGGGCCCGTTCATCAAGATCAAAATACTTCATTAAAGGGTCATTGCTTACTGAGTTTGCTTGAGGAGACTTTTGGCCATATCTTGGGACTCATTCCATGTGCTGCAACATTTTTTTTCACTCGTACTTGGGAAGCCTTCCCTACATTCTGGATTGCCCTTGGAAAGCATTCTATTTCAAGACAAATGCTAGAATCTGAGGGCTGCGCAATGGGCTTCTCAATGGAAATTTAACTTAACACAATATATATGCTGGAGGAAGAGGAGCAGCAGGAGGCTGTAAGGCAAACTAGATTAATCAGGCAGCACCAGAGGAGACCCAGATCATTCCTATCAGAAGGATGTAGAGACCCAGGTGCTTTTTCTGAGACCTGTCTCAGGAGGCTGCACTTCAGTTATGAAGCTTCAGAGGAGCTCTGTTTGTTCCTGCAGCCAAAAGTCCACAGCACACAGCTCTGCCTGTGGCAGTGAAAGTAACCCCAGCTCTCAACTTTTATGCCACAGGTTCATTACAGGGAGCCGCAGAGGACTTTTGTCATATCATTCAATTTTCTGTGCACTCGTCTATAAGGCAAGTCACCAATGCTCTCTTTGCCAGGGTAGCTCAGTTTATATAATTTGACAGTGCTCCCACACAGGTATCTGAGAGGGCCATCACATTTCAGAATTGTTGAATTCCCCAAGGTTATTGAGGCTATTGATTGCACCATGATGTGTTGCCCGTCCTAAATGTAAACCTCCATATCTATATGAATTACAAAGGCTTCCATTCCCTAAATGTGTAGCTTCTTTATACAATGATAGACACAGCTTCTTGCACGTGAATTCACAACATGCTTGGACCTGTCATGATCTTTTTGTACTTTGTCAGTACTGTATCTCAGCTCTATTTCAACAGCAGAGTCAAGGGCCACACTGGCTGCTGGGCAACAAGTCCTGCTAGTCCGATGGCTCATGACACCTCTTGGGACCATCAGTGCTGCAAAGGAGCGGCCGCAATGAAGCGCACACGAAGACGAGGATAAGAATTGAGCAAATTGTCGAGCTGCTCAAAGGAAGGTTCTAGTAACTCTATAGCTCCGGCAATACCTTGCAGTATGTACCCAGCGCTGTTTTGCGAATTGTGGTACCGTGTCGTGTGCTCCACAATTTTGCAGTCAAGAAAGGACTGATGGTAGATGCTCCAGAGCATGCTGTGGAGCCTGGTGATGCTGTAGAGCAGGCCCATGAAGAGCAGAAGGCAAATGCAGAGGCAATGGTTGCTGGGTACCTGAGAGACAGACTCATTCAGCACACCTTCACAGATAAATGCAGCAGCATTATTTGAAAATTCTAGTCCATCAAAGATCTGCCTCCTTTCACCAAACTCTCTACGGTCCATGTAAGTTCCTATCAGGAAAAAAATCATGAAATGTCAAGTCTTTATATTGTCGTAACATCAACATTGCATTAAGTACATCAAGAGTTTCTGGTAATAAGAATGATGGTGTCTAGTTTCATAAGGTTTCATTTTAAATTTCATTCATTGAGCTGTGTTTGTAGAATGCCCTTCAGTTTTGAAGATGACTGGAAATACAGGTATTGTCCTTAGTTGATTGAGCTGTTCGAAAACCAAGAGACTTAATAATTAATTAATAATACTTAATAATTTACACCTTTCAAGCTTGGCTATTCATGAAGTAGATTACATAATAATTGGTACTCTATTTATACTATATGTAGCATTTACAAATCCAAACTCTGCAGAAGACAATGATTATGAATCACTTGTTTTATTTGGTATAAGGACTTGTATGCAACTTGTTGTAGAGTGAGTCATGTATGTACGTAAGTAATTGAAGTGTGACAATATTGTTAAAAAGTCAATTCTGCTTGCTAACAAATTAAGGTAGAGAGACAAGAGTTAATTTCATATCAATGTCTATTTACAACCTCTGAATTAATAATAAATCACAAACTGGTACTAAAATAACTTTTTTCCCCCTCCTTTTAGATGTGGACGAGTGTATATTTAACAATGGTGGTTGCCAACACACATGTGTAAATACGGTGGGTAGTTATGAGTGTCAGTGTAAAGAAGGATTCTTTCTGAGTGACAACCAGCACACCTGTATTCATCGTTCAGAAGGTATGTTCACTAAAGAACTAGGATTCTCCTTGTGTAGCAGTATTCATTCTTTGTCAGTGTAATTGAAAACTGTACATTTATGTAACTTAATTGTACTGAATTTACTTCATTAAAATTAGGACTAATGAATATTATTCAAGTGGAGGATAGCACTAGGAGTTCCTTTGCTTAGTTTTATGGTTCAGTTCAGTGGAAATCGTGTATAGTTACTTTAGTATTGTATATCGATTGATTAAATACATGTATGCACAAACTTTGTGAACCTTATGAACTTCTGTATTATGATGTGTTGCTGAAACGTTGATGATAATAGTTGTCTGATGGGTTATCATTCTCTCACTTCCAGCCTCCAACTGCTTTTATAACTTTTCTTGTCTGTCTCCAATTTATTGATATGAATGTAGTTGTTGCTCCTCTGTTTTTGCTCCACAAGCTACACATATGTTATCTTATATATATTGTTCATCCTCTCTTTATTATTAAAATCAAGACTTATAATTATTTTCCTTTCCCAGAAACTCAAAACAATGGAACTCCTTACCTCCCTCAGTCTTCCTTTTCTCCAACATGCTTCTGAACTCACACTGACCTTCACCTAACCATCACACCTTGATTGTTCCTACTTTTTTCAAGCTTAGTGATTTCCTGCTTTGGCTCTTTACTCTTCACTTAAGTTTCTCAATTTATTTAAAATAAACCTTAATATACACATCTCAAAACATGAATGCTTGTATAATTAGGCAGTTACTAGATCAGTGTAAATTCAAGATATAAGATCTACGTCATTTAAATAGTTAACTTAAAAAAATCCTCTTCTCTTGCCAATTTTCTCTCTTCCCCTTATTTCCTGGACAAAAATGAGAAGTCGCACAACACCAGGTTATAGTCCAACAGATTTATTTAAAATTACAAGCTTTCGGAGCTGTCGCCCCTTCCTCAGGTAGAGTTACTGTACCTGAGGAAGGGGCGACAGCTCCGAAAGCTTGTAATTTTAAATAAATCTGTTAGACTATAACCTGGTGTTGTGCGACTTCTCATTTTTGTCCACCCCAGTCCAACGCCGGCATCTCCACATTATTTCCTGGAACCATTGACTTCTTGCTGGGAGACAGTTCCATGGGAATAAGTTGCTCTCCGGTATCGCAGCTAACATGTCCGTTATTCATATGTTGCCCGACTATTTGGCTGGCTGGAGCATCATAGCTGAACCTGATCCTGTTCTTAACATTGACATGTGCACTTGATGTTGTTGTTTCGTATGATGGGAAAAGCTTATAATGGGATGTCCAGTTTGGTTATCTATTCAATGGCTTCCTGAGATGCCAAGTGGAGAAATGAGCTGCCACCTGCAACAGATCTTAGAGGGCAGGTTGATGTGATGTATTCCATGGTCTTGGACTTAAAGCCACAGTCGCACTTTGGGTCGTCCCTCATCTTCCACTTGTGGAGCAGGAGGCTGCATCGTCCGTGCTCTGTGCGGATTGGGTTGTGCACTGTCCACTGTCTTCGAGGGAGGTCGAAGCCAGGGAGCTCTGCTGTTGGGTCAGTAATGAGGTGTTGGTTCTTTATGTTACATGCATCTCACGATTCCATCCATCTGGATAGTGGGTCGATACCAGCTGCATGAATATTAGCTGCTGTTTCCCAGAATAGCCGGTGCAATTTTAAGTGCTTTCGTGGTGAGTTTTTCAAGTCTTCATAAATGTTGCTCATGATTTTTTCCATCTCGTGGAGCACAGTGGCGGTGAATGGCAGGCGGGGCAATGTGGGACAGCACTGGGAGCCACTCAGTTGGAGTGGACTTGAACATCCCTGACACTGTCCTCATGGCGGCGTTTAGCTGCAAGTCCACAATCTTTGTGTGGCTGCTGCAGGGCCATGAGGCAGAGCCGTATTCTACAGCAAAGTAGACTAGGGCCACTGTTGCAGTGCGAAGTGTTCTGGCTGCGCTCCCCCATGACGTACCAGCGTGTTTCCGGACCAGGTTCACCCTGGTTTTTACTTTTTGGCCGGTGTTGGTGAGATGGGGCCGATAGGTGAGAGTCCTGTCCAGGGTGACACCCAGGTATTTTGGGTGGGGTTCATGGGTAGATGTTGAAAAAGACTGGTACGAGCACCAACCCCTCTGGCAGACCATTGTTGAGCGTCTGTGTTCAGCTGGTCTTGTCACCAAGTTAGACGCGGAACTTACGGTTGCTCGTTAGGGTATTGATAAGCCTGAGAGTTTTGGAATGTTAGTGAAACTTCAATAGCAGACCTTCGCACCAGACAGTGTCGTATGCCGATGACAAGTCTATGAAGGCAGCTCCAGTCTTCAGCTGCTTCTGGAACCCTGCCTAAATGTTGGTAGTGAGTGCAAGGACCTGGTCAGAGCAGCTTCTTCCCTCTCTGAAGCCCGCCTGCTCGTTTTGGGAGGGCGGCTTCTAAAGCCGGTTTTATCCGGTTAAGGTCGTCACCTTTGAGTTCGACCACCTTGAAGACCGTAGACAGAAGGGTATGGGGCAGTAGCTTTTGGGAACGTTGGCTGGTTTTCCTGGCTTGAGGATGGCAACGACTTTGGAAAGGCGCCATACTTCTGGGATTATCCCAGTGTCGAGGATGTTGGAGCCGAGTTTGGCAAGCCACATCCATCCATTTGGGCCCTGGTTCTTGAGAAATTCTGGGTAGATGCCATCGATCCCGGCAGCCTTCCCAGACTTGGTGGCCGTCTGCGCTGTGTCCACCTCTTCGGTGGTGAAGGCTGCCGAAAAGGTGGTGTGAGATGCGGCTTTTTGCAGAGAGAGTTTATGCAGCTTTTTCACTCTGTGTTTGTTTTTGGTGGTAGTTGTTACCTTTGAGTTGGTTAGGAGGCGGACCGCAATGGTATCTGCACTGACCTTTGGCCCCTCACATGGGGGCAGTGAGGCGGCGCCAAGCCAGCAGAGCAAGTTCCAGGGTTTCCTGCTGGAGTGTGAGAAATCCAGGTTTTCGGTGATTTCTCGCCGTCGCGCTAATCTGCCTCCGTCAAGGGAATTCATAAGTGCTGTGGCTGTATCCGGGTCTTGAGTGGCATTGAACTGTGCCAGCAGCGTCTCGGTCTCCTGGGACCAGCATGGCATGTATTCTTTCCTGTAGCCGCGCAAGATGCTTCTGGCGGCCCCCAGTTTCAGCAGTCGAGCAAAACAGTTGTAGTTGTTTGGGACAATGCCCGTGAAGGTGGGCCATGAAGCCTTATGGAAGTTCTATCCTGGTTTTGGGAGTGAGGCGACTATCGGCACCTCAATCCCTACATGTACGATGCTGGGTCCGTGTTGTGAGCAGGGGGAAGTTCTTAGGCATCTTCCGGGAGCAGGTGAGCGGTCTTCCTTTGCTGTCACCGGTCGTGAAACAGAGGGTCCGGTGAGTATTCCTTCCACCAGCGGGCAGAAAAAAAGGTGCCTGGCTGTTTGGCATCGTAGACGAGATGGATATCGGAGGCCAGCGCCCAGTCTTCTAGTTGTCCAACTGCTATGTAGTGGTGGCTGTTGAAATCGCCGATGTAGATGGCTGGGTGGTTGGCG
Source organism: Squalus acanthias (assembly GCA_030390025.1). NCBI lineage: Eukaryota > Metazoa > Chordata > Chondrichthyes > Squaliformes > Squalidae > Squalus > Squalus acanthias. Next base: position 39,298,325 of record CM059434.1, read on the forward strand.
GTTGGTAGGGCAATGCTTGGCCATGTCTCCATCGGCGGCTTGTAGACGGTCAGCTTGCCCTCTCTGATTGTGATGGAAAACAGTGAGCTGTCTGCCGGCGGGATTTCTTCAGCTTCAGTAATTAGGTCGGCCTGGACGTATGTGGTCATACCGTATTTTGTGTGGTATCGGCACGCTATCGTGGAATCCACTGATCTGTATCCGGTATGGGTTGGGTTCAGGTAGGTGGGTTTCTTGGAGGGCAAGAACGTCGATCATTTGCATTCTAAGTTCCCTTGACAAGGCCTCACACTTCGCTCTAGATAGGCCTTCAATGTTGAGTTGATAAATGCGGAGTGCTAGGCCAATTATCTTGGTTGGTTGGTCCTGAAAGGGACCTTTGGTTGACATGTTCGATGCTTTCATGCTTTTCAAACCGGGAGGCCGCTTTCAGGCGTTCGGTCGTCTTCTTGATGACATCAGCTAGGAAGTTCTTGGTGAACTGGAACACACAGGGAGACCACGTCCTTCTCCAATGCCTCTCCACCGTCGTCCAGCTGGGTGGGACTGCACTCGCCTGGTTCCATTCTTATCTATCTAATCGTAGCCAGAGAATCACCTGCAACGGCTTCTCTTCCCGCTCCCGCATCATTACCGCTGGTGTCCCCCATGGATCTATCCTTGGCCCCCTCCTATTTCTCATCTACATGTTGCCATTTGGCGACATCATCCGAAAACACAGCGTCAGTTTCCACATGACACCCAGCTCTACCTCACTACCTCTTCTCTCAACCCCTCCGCGGTCTCTAAATTGTCAGACTGCTTGTCCGACATCCAGTTCTGGATGAGCAGAAATTTTCTCCAATTAAATATTGAGAAAACCAAAGCCATTGTTTTCGGTCCCCGCCACAAACACCGTTCCCTAGCCATTGACTCCATCCCTCTCCCTAACATCTGTCCCTATTTCCACCTCCGTAACATCGTCTGTCTCCGCCTTGCTTCAGCTCATCCGCTGCTGAAACCCGCATCCATGCCTTTGTTACCTCTCGTCTTGACTATTCCTACGCACTCCTGGCTGGCCTCCCACATTCTACCCTAAGTAAACTTGAAGTGATCCAAAACTTGGCTGCCCGTGTACTAACTCGCACCAAGTCCCATTCGCCCATCACCCCTGTGCTCGCTGACCTACATTGGCTCCCGGTTACGCAACGCCTCGATTTCAAAATTCTCATCTTTGTTATTAAATCCCTCCATGGCCTCGCCCCTCTCTATCTCTGTAATCTCCTTCAGCCCCACAACCCCCCGAGATATCTGCGCTTCTCTAATTCTGCCCTCTTGAGCATCCCTGATTATAATCGCTCAACCATTGATGGCCGTGCCTTCTGTTGCCTAGGCCCTAAGCTCTGGAATTCCCTGCCTAAATCTCTCCGCCTCGCTACCTCTCTTTCCTCCTTTAAGACGCTCCTTAAAACCTACCTCTTTGACCAAGCTTTTGGTCACCTGCCCTAATTTCTCCTTATGTGACTCGTTGTCAATTTTTTTTTGTCTTTTAATACACCTGTGAAGCACCTTGGGATGTTTTACTACGTTAAAGGTGCTATATAAATACAAGTTGTTGTTGTTGTGTAGGTTGTCATGGGCTCCCCATGTGTGCACTATTAGCAGAGGTCATTGGATAACAACCATGAGTTGTGACCTTGGCCGAACTTTCCCCTCCTTACCCATGAGCCCTGAGGCCAATTGTAGCACCCTTACTAGTGACGAGTCTTACCAGTTGGTTGAGGTGGGCCAATTTAGAACTGATAAAGTCATTGAACTCTTGGTGGAGCTCAGGATTACCTTCTGATGCATATTAAGGTATATAGTGGATAGCTGTATTCTGCCCTATGTATTCTAACACAAAGAAAAATAACCCACTTTGTTGAGTGCCACAAATCTAGTATTTAGGCCAGGCACTGGAAGGTTTGAAAATTACTGACTCTGTTGTGAGAAATTTTGTGTAGAGTGTATTGTATTTTGGTCAATTAATACCTCAAAATGGTGTAAGTAAGAGATCGGAAATTAGTTCTGACTGCAGAAATAGCTCATCAGCCCTTGACAGTGGTATAAACAGTAACTGCCCACTTCAATAATTTATTCAAACCATTTTGCATTTTCAATAAATAGGTTTTAACACAACATTTCCTATTTTAGTATATAACTTTGCTTCACAATGGTCTCTGGTATTCTAAAACCCACAATAAATGCACACTTTTCATTATGTTGTCTAACAAGGGTGAAGAGTGAGAATGGATCAGATTATCCTGTTGTTGATGCTAAATCTTTGTGAATGTCTCCATCTTCTAATATTTTCAGTCATATCCTAAATTGATCTGTGTTTCATTTGAAAAGTTTTCAGCAATTTTCAAGGAATTGATATTTTCTTTCACCCTAGTTACACATTTCAAACTTAAATAAAGAGACTTGTATTGGGGAAAAAAACACTCCTTTCAGTTTTAAATTTAACAGCACAAAATATAGAAAGGTATAGTGTTTGGCGGATCACTAAACTGGGGTACTCGTTCACAGTGGATCAAGTAGTGAGAAAACTTAAAGCAAAGTTAGATGAACAGATTTGTTCTTGTTAATCATCACTTTTGGGGCAAATGATAACACTTCTAAGATATTTGATTATTGTTGTGCTGTCACTTTATAATAATATAGTCTGGCTTGCCTTTTGGTACTTACTACTCTGAAGAAAGGCCAAGGCATATCAACAGTACTTGAAAACAGATGAGAGTCCGGTAAAAACCAGCACCTTATGGGCGCTTGAGCTGAATGAGGGGAAAAGCTGTCGGAACAGTATTGACTCTGTTTGCGACCTGCTGGTTCAAGAAATCACCCTGCAATTTAAATAGGATGGCTTAATCACCAGCAGGAAAACGGATGTTAAATCTGTCCAGATTTATATAAGAAGCCAGTGCCCTTTCTTGTACATTGAACACGCTATGAGAATGGAGTGTAAAACCTGATCCTTTTGCTTGTCTGTGGTACAAAGTATGTTTCTAAGTGTCAGCTTAGCTCCATTCACTGATTCACTCCACTCAGTCCCAGCTGAATGATGCGCATGGAAAACGTGAGGTGAAGTAAATTGATAGAATAAACATAATTTACCCTGCCCCTATATCAGTGTTTGCTTAATCAATTTGGCAGGTCTGTCATGGTGTAAAATATCCTTCAAGCTGATTAGTACTTGTAAAAATTTGCTTCTTCTGGTGTCTTTGAAGTGACAGATTTGATTGGTGGGATCAGTAATACACCTGGGTAGGAAGCAGCACTTTGGGGTTTGGGATTCTGGTGGTGATGAATGGAAATGGGCAGAAGTGTTAACTTGCTGACATAAGGGAAATGTGCTGAAAGAAAATAAATGAAACCCATTCAAGTGCTGGTTCTGTGTCTGTGAAGCTTCATCAGATATCTTGTACACCCAGCAGAGAAATAAGCTTTTCTCAGCTGTGAGCAATCTCATTCCTAATTCACTCGGCTTTAGTGCTGTTGGTTTAGTACTGAATATTAAAGCAGAAACTGGGTTGTTTCAAAGTGTTCAAGTTAGACTTGCCTCTGCTAAATATATTGTGTTCTGGAAGATGATGACGTGCAACCATTGATTGTTGCTGAAAGCAGCAGAATTTGGTTTTGTTTATGAATTCTACTCACAGGAGTGCTTTTGTTTTATGCTTTTTCCATCTGTCTTAACAAATACCTATGATTCAGTTAGAAAACTCTGCCTTATCTTCCTTTTTCCATTGAGTTTGAGAATTGTATTTCACACTTTAAACACTACGTTTCCCCCAAACAACAACAGAAAATGCTGGAAACACTCAGCAGGTCAGGCAGCATCGTGGAGAGAGAAACAGTTAACGTTTCAGGTCGATGACCCTTCAGGACCTGAAACGTGAACTCTGTTTCCCTCTCCACGATGCTGCCTGACTTGCTGAGTGTTACCAGCATTTTCTGTTGTTGTTTCAGATTTCCAGCATCCGCAGTATTTTGCTATTGTGTTAACCCCCAAATCCTGTTCTCCTTTGTTCAACATGCAGCGAGGTAGTTAGGAATAACCAAAATATAACTTGGATAAATGATACATTTAATTACTGACATAAACATTACTGACTAAATATCGAATCACTATGATATTACAAACAAGAAAGGAACAGTTAATCGTAATTGGAGCCGACTGTAGTGGGTTACCTTCTGATGCAAATAGCAGTTTTGAAATGTAATTGATGAAGATGAAAGCAAAACGTTTCATATAGACACACTCCATCTGTATCAATACTTTCCCCAGCCTTCTGCTGCATTAGAAGCTAAGCTTTTACCCCTTTACGATTACCTGAACGTAGTCAACATCATTGAATGCACAATAAACATTTCAGAGGCTGTGTTTGCAGAATCTACTGGAATTGAATTTGAATGGAATTTTCTAGCCATGTAACCTGCAGTTCGAGAGGCAATATGATTGATCGCAATATAACAAAATAATGGGTCTAATAAACTACAGGTGTAAATGAAGAGGAGGGTTAGTCCAGAAGAGAATACTGAGATAAATATAAACATGAACAGTGACAGAAGGAGGACAAAAGATCGAGCACATCATAAGATTTAAAAAGTGGTAATTTTAGAAGCTATCCAAAAGCCCACTCGGTAAGTGCACTGTCTGGTGTGGTACGAAGTCATATCGATGAGGAAGGTCCCAGGTTCGATCCCTGATCTATGCTGAGCTAGCTGACCTCAGCTGTGGTAGAAGTAAGTGTGCTGCAGCTGGTCTCAACGTCCTTAGGCTAGGGAGGAAAAAAATCAGACAGCGTTTCCACTTCTGATTGTTATCCACTGATCCGTGCTGGAAGGAGCACGCGGGAAGTCTGGTGAGGATGAGGATAGGATTGAGTTAGGCTGTGCTGCCCCCACAATGTTGATAGTGATTGGCAGCAGCAACTATGTGGTTGTTTTATTTGTCTGAAACAGGTAAGACCGGAGTTGACTGCCTAACTTGAGAGTTCAGATGACATGCTTGATATTTGAGAGTTTATTAGATGGTGTACATCATAGTGTAGACAGGTCCGTTTTTATGTACCAACAGGAAACTGGATGTGGGATTCATAAATAAATTAGAATGAATTTGACACCTATTTTCTATACTAAGTGATACACAGAATATAAGTAGTTGGGTTGGGGGGGGGGGGGGGGCGGTGAAGAGAGTGTAAAAGCAGTCTGGATTTCATTGATTTACAAGATTCTGAGAGGTTTTTTTGCAGCATCATGTTCTAAATTCCTGAATTCTACTAAAAGGAATCTTGGTATACAAAAAGAGCACACACTAGACTTATTCATTTATTGTAATCTGCTGGCTTCTTGGCTCCTTTTCTCACAACACAAGCTGCACATTGGTCTAAACACACAATGGTGCTTTAAATCCTGGAGAAAAAAGAAGTCGACTTGAAAGCTATAATCTGCTATTATGCCGTATGTCGCTTAACTGCACATCATATAAACCCTCAAATTAGGCTAGTAGCTCCCATGTTCTTTCAACAGCACCAGGCTTAAATCCATTTAACAAGTACAATCAACTCTTTTTCAATTACCCAAGAGGTGTTGGCATTGCATTATCAGCATGAAATCATTCACTCCTGTTGAACAAAGTGGAAAACTTCCTGTGTACAGCAGTCAACTCTGTACAATCAAAATTGAAACAACTCAAGGAAGCACTGCTCCAGAGAATACAGAATCCTTCCAAATCATTGTGATTTCAGGCATAATCAGTAACTATAACTTTGCAGTTTCATCGCTCTAAGTACTTCGAATGCTCACTCCTCCATGGCTCCCTGATTCCACTGGACAACCTCCACCAGTGCCTCAGCTGATAATCTGACCCTCGCATGACTCCTGGATCCCCCGCACCTCCACAACTGACTCTGAGCCCCTCTTCCCTTTATTCTCACCTCTAATCAGTGCGAGGAGCTCATGGACTTCTTTGTCACAGAGACTCTCCTTCCCCTTGCAGAACAAGCCAAAATCACACCCTGCCCCGCCCCGCCCCCCCCCCCCCCCAAGCCCGCTCCACCTTCGCCCTGAATCCCCATCTCTCTTGCTGTTCTTTCTCCTACTTAACCCACACTGGTGGCAGGGGGTAGGGGTTTCTCCCATTGATTATAGACCAAATAGACACTTTTAAGTCTACATAAGTATACATACAATTAACATATGGGACACCTCAGTGACCATTCATCTGGTGCGATAGGATGAGCATAGTGCATGCAAGTAGCTTGAGGAGCCATAGGGACTTGGTGATGGAATGTGCATCAGTTACGTGGAAAAAAAGGAAGTCTTTCTCTTTGGCAGCTCCAAATTGAAGTAACTTTGCAGCCATAGTAGTTACGGAAGGTCGGATTAGAGGAGGAGGGCAGCACTTCCAGGCTGCATTGCTGATGTGGCACCATGTTGTGAGCTCACTGCTTGATGTGCACGTAATAGAGGCATTCCCTTCCTTTGCGTGTTTACCCTTTAGTCAACCCTATCTTGGTGCTCCTCAGTCCAGAGAACATTTCCGTATTTGCTACCATGACTTCTGGACATAGAAGAGTACATTCACATGGCTGGCCACCTTCAGCCATGCTTGGTACACTTTGGTTTAGTGGAATCCCCGAAGCACCAGAAATGGCCATCTTCCTCTGGTGCAGCCTTCTCCAGAAACACATCCACATTTTTTTCAGTGAAGTGGGTAGTTCTCCCACTTGCCGCAGCCATCATCTTAGCCCCAGCGGTCAGGCTCCAGGAAAAATTAAACAGCAGCACTTTCAATGCAGCAGCTAGTTTAAGAGCTGCTGTAGTCCTTATTTCCCCAGCCATCCAGTGAACGTGGAGCCCCCTGTGCACAAGGTCAATATGCAATATCACATTCTTTCTATGATGTGATATTCTGTGCATCTAAGATGCTGATCCACTTGCAGGGGACATTTCCAGCATTTGTAAATCACTGGAAAACAGATCGGTTTAATAACATAAGAAATAGGAGCAGGAGTAGGCTATACGGCCCCTCGAGCCTGCTCCGCCATTCAATAATATCATGGCTGATCTTCGACCTCAACTCCACTATCCCGCCTGATCCCCATATCCCTTGATTTTCCTAGAGTCCAAAAATCTATCTATCTCAGCCTTGAATATACTCAACAACTGAGCAATTCCAAAGATTCACAACCCTCTGAGTGTAGAAATTTCTCCTCATCTCAGTCTTAACTGGCCTACCCCTTATCCTGAGACTATGCCCCCTAGTTCTAGACACTCCAGCCAGGGGAAACAACCTCTCAGCATCTACCCTGTCAAGCCCCCTCAGAATCTTAGATGTTTCAATGAGATCACCTCTCATTCTTCTAAACTCCAGAGAGTATAGGCCCATTCTACCCAATCTCTCCTAAAAGAACAACCCTCTCATCCCAGGAATCAATCTAGTGAACCTTTGTTGCACCTCCTCCAAGGAAAGTATATCCTTCCTTAGATAAGGAGACCAAAACTGTGCACAGTACTCCAGGTGTGGTCTCACCAAAGCCCTGTACAATTGTAGCAAGACTTCATTTTTCTTGTACTCCAGCCCCCTTGCAATAAAGACCAACATGCCATTTGCCTTCCTAATTGCTTGCTGCACCTGCATGCCAACTTTCTATGTTTCTTTTACGAGGACACCCAAATCTCTCTGAACACCAACATTTAAAAGTTTCTCACCATTTAAAAAATATTCTGTTTTTCTATTCTTCCTACCAAAGTGAATAACCTCCCATTTCCCCGCATTATACTCCATCTGCCACCTTATTGCCCACTCACTTAACCTGTCTATATCCCTTTGTAGGCTCTTTGTGTCCTCCTCACAGCTTACTTTCCCACCTAGCTTTGTATCGTCAGCAAACTTGGATACATTACACTTGGTGCCCTTCATCTAAGTCATTGACATAGATTGTAAATAGCGGAGGCCCCAGCACTGATCCTTGCGGTACCCCACTAGTTACAGCCTGCCAACCAGAAAATGACCCATTTATCCCTACTCTCTGTTTTCTGATGTTAACCAATCCTCTGTCCATGCTAATATAATACCCCCAACCTCATGAGCCCTTATCTTGTGTAAAAACTTTTTGTGCCATAGTATTGAATGCCTTTTGGAAATCCAAATATACTGCATCCACTGGTTCCCCTTTATCTACTCTGCTAGTTACATCCTCAAAAAACTCTTAATAAATTTGTCAAACACGATTTCCTTTTCATAAAATCATGTAGACTCTGCCTAATCATATTATGGTTTTCTAAGTACCCTGTTACCACTTCCTTAATAATGGATTCCAGCATTTTCCCAATGACTGATGTCAGACTAACTGGCCTGTAGTTCCCTGTTTTCTCTCTCCCTCCTTTCTTGAATAGTTTGATTCAGAAACTTTCTTTTAGAATTAAAGAGAACAGTACTCAACTTCACTGACTGAGTTGTTAGAGATTTATTTGAATGGGAGATGGAACTGAGGCAGCTGATAGCATTAGGAAAGTAATTACTCACTGTTCATTAGCTTTACAACTAGTTCAACATCTGCCTTGTAAACGGCTCATAAGTCAGGAGATCAGAGGTTGACTCCAGATATGAACTACAGTGATAATTTATGGAGGTAGAAGCTGTCCTCACTAGTTCATGAGCAATGACTGTGCAGGAAATTAAATCTTCACTCTTATCTTGTCCTGTTACAAAGTATAAGTATGTATCATTGAAGTCTAAAAAGGAATGATTTTAAGAGATTTGAAGTACAACTGGTTTAATAGTGTTTCAGATTCACAAGATTATCCATTCCTCAATATGGTACTTGTTCCTTTCACTTGCAACACATATAAACTAATTCATTTTCACAAAAGGTCCTGCTTGTTTATCAACACTAAGATGATTTTCTTTCTCCACTGTTGCTTTTTAAAATTTAAGGGAGATAATCAATGAAAAGCATGGTGATAGCAGAGTTGTTCTGTGATTACTTGCTTAAACTATATGTTTAAAAAAAAAATGGAACTTGCATAGTGAAATGCTCATTGTTGGTCTAGAGCATGTAAATGTGAGACAAAATCAGTCCATAGTGTGATGAATTCCCACAGGCCAAAATGCCATTTCTCACTATCACTGAAAAATGCTGTGCGGAAATGCTTGCTCAGATGGCTGAGGGATCATATGCTTTTGATTAAAGTGCTAGGGAAGGTCACTAGAAATGAACCTATGACTCCGGTTCAGTTGCTATTAGATCCTCGATGCTACTGTATAGGAGTGAAACAAATTATGATGACTACAAATATTGGACTGTGCAGCTCAGAGAACTTTGCTGCTTGCTTAAAAAGTGCAGTTAAATTGATTCCATATATAGTCTTTTTTTAATGATATCTACTCACTTTTCATCTATCCATTACTATTAACAATCGGGCTGATTTGAACTTGCTGAAATCGGTATTAACAGGTCGATAACGGCCTCAGAATGAAGTCAGTGGACTTACCGCGCCATTAATGCCACTTTTACAGGGGCCTACAGCTGGGCGACGGAAGCACCTGCCTGTTTTAGGCAGTAGGCCCCTTTTAATATGCAAATTGATGTACATATGACCCCAATTGCCATTTTAGGACAGAATTGGTCTGAGCGGCACCGTACACCCTCCGATCAGTTTCAATGGCGATGCTGGCAAAGAGGCCCCAAAAAGTTTTAATTTAATAACAAATATTGGACCGCAATGATAATTATGGTATAGATTAGGATGTGCTACCTGACTAACGAATGAATGTTACACATTCTGAATTAAAAATTGCTGCGGGTAATAGGACATTGTGTGTACAAGCAGATTCTTGAAGTATAAGTTCAAGAATGTAATATTGATGCTCAGTAATAAAGGTTTAGTGAGACGAGACATTGTTGTACAATTTTGATTACTGTATGTACAAAAAGATTTAAACTTTTTACACTGATGTTGATTTAGCTTGGTTTCTGGAAGAAAAATCTGGTCTATAATTCTGCCACCAGTATAAAGGAGCTGGATTTAGTAATGTAAACTCAGGGAGTCAGCTCATGGATGTCAGTCTTCGTAAATCCAAACTAAATCAGTACTAGTGTAAAAGTAGGGCACTGAATTTGAAAGGAGGAACAACAAGGTTGCCACTGGGTTGTGTGTCAATGAGCCACAAAATAAGATAAAGGAGGTAAATTTGTTATTTTTGAGCGTGAGTAAAAGGAAGAGATGAAAAATGATCCAATTTTTTAATTCTTGAAGTTAATCAATGGAGTGGAGCATAAAGAAGTTATTTATATGGAAAGAACTAGAGGAGATGATTATGATTAAGGAAATTAGAAAGTAAATTAGAACTGTCAGTATCAGGGAACTATTTGGAATGTGAATTAAGTTTAAAAACATTGAAAAAGGACAACCACATATTTATCATCCAACAGGCTGTAGAAAGAGGGCTTGTTTTCAAGGTGGGTGAGAAATCAAAATTGTTTGCACATATCTTAAGTATGAACTCTCACTGGTGTGATGAATGGATTTCTCTCATTCCTGATTTCTTATATTCTTATGTTAATATTTGATCTGACTAAATGGGCAGGTATTGTAAAGTTCTGCTGCCAGTGTGAAGCCTCCTCGCTAGATGTGAGCGCAGGTCGGAGACAGGGCTGCAACATTGTAGCCTCAACAATGCACTTAAAATCTAGCAAAGCTTGGTGCCAGCATTAGAAATTCTCACTTTTCTGTTGTTAAATATTTTGTTTTATTGGTGCTTGGAGATTGTTTCTAGTAGATAGGGTTGCCAACTCTGGTTGGATGTATTCCTGGAGGTTGGATCACGTGATGTTTAATCGTGTTGTTGTGGCTGCCGCGAAACACGAATTAAGGCCGAGTCAACATGTAAAACACAGCTTTTAATCACATCTCTGCTCAAAATGGCTGCAGCCACATTTCTCTGCAAAAACCCAGAGGCCCCGCCCACTCCTTTTTTCCTGCCTTAAAGGCAAGGTGCCCGATTTATTGTCCACGGACGGAAAAGTGGATTGCGCCCGTTTAGGTGGCGATCCGCCACACAGCTCCCCCCAGAATCCGCTTAGGAGGTGTGGACGAGACGGTGCGGAGGTCTGATGGGCCGGCCGGAGCGGCTCTTGTAGGACGCCGGTGGAAGTGGAACGGCCGGGCGTGGAGCAGCCGGGTGAACTGGCTTGAGGGCAGGTCGGCCGCGTGGCGGTGGACGAGCTACCGGGACCTGCTCACCGGGCTCCAAGTGTGCTGGCTTGAGTCGGTCAACCGACACTTTTTCGGTCCTGTCGCCCACTTGGAGGGTGAAAAAGTTGTCCCCAGCCTGTAGCACTTTGTAGGGCCCATCGTACGGGGGTTGAAGGGGTCCGCGGTGGGCGTCGTGCCGGACGAAAACGAACCGTGCCTGGTGCAGGCTTAGTGGGACGTGTGAGGTAGATTCGCCGTGTCGGGCAATGGGCACCGGGGCGAACTGTAGCGCCGGTGAGGCGAAGTCGTGGCGTTGCTGGTCGGCTGACCAGGGTGTTGTGGCGGTGGGCAGGAACTCGCCGGGTACGCGCAGCGGCTGGCCGTACACGAGCTCTGCTGCTGATGCGTGGAGGTCTTTTTTAACCACGGTACGCAGGCCGAGGAGGACCCACGGGAGTCGGTCGGTCCAGGCGCCGTCCTGGAGGCTGGCTCGAAGAGATGCCTTCAAGGATCTGTGGAACCGCTCACACAGTCCGTTGGCACGCTGTGGTGCGGTGAATGGTCACCCCGAGATTGTGTGCGACGGCGGTCCAGAGTTCAGCGGTAAATTGCGGACCTCTGTCCGACGTCATGTCGGAGGGGACGCCGAACCGTGCGACCCAGGTGCTGACGAAGGCTCTGGCGATGGCGGTGGTGGTCGAGGTCAGTGGAATTGCCTCGGGCCAGCGCGTAGTGCAGTCAACGATCGTCAGCAAGTGCGTGTGGCCTTGTGACGGCGGCAGGGGCCCGACGATGTCCACGTGGATGTGGTCGAATCTACGCGAAGGGACGGTAAACTCCCCGAGGGGTGTTTTTCGTGTGTTGCTGCACCTTGGCCCGTTGGCAGGCTAGGCAGGAGTTGGCCCAAGTATGCACATCCTTGCGAAGGCCGCGCCAGACAAAGCGGTTGGCTACCAATTTGATGGATGCGCGGGCGCCGGGGTGGGAGAGGTTGTGAAGAATCTCGAATACCCGGCGACAACAGGACGCTGGGACGACGGGCCGAGGTTGACATAGGGATATGTCGCACTTGACCGTGACTGCGGTTGGGCCCCAGGCGACGTCGGCCAGGCGTAGCCCTGGTAGGTTGGTAGGTGCGGAGAGCAGATCAGGGTCGGTGATCTGGTCTGCGGCGAGTTGAGCGTAGTCGACTGCCAGGTGTGCGGCGTGGATGGCGGGGCGGGAGAGGCAGTCGGCTACCACATTGTCTCGGCCGGAGACCTGTTGGATGTCCGTGGTGAACTCGGACACTGCCGCGAGCTGGTGCTGCTGCCTGGCGGACCAGGGGTTGGTTGTCTTTGCCGTTGCGAATGTCGGGCTTGTGGTCGACAAACGCAGTGAAGGGGTGGCCTTCCAGCAAAAACCGAAAATGGCGGACCGCCAGGAACAGCGCGAGGAGCTCGCGGTCGAAGGTGCTGTACTTGACCTCCGGGGGGCGTAGTTGGCGGCTGAAGAAGGCAAGTGGTTGCCAGGCGCCGTCGACCCACTGCTCATACATGGCGCCGACCGCGTGGTCGGAGGCGTCCGTGGTGAGCGCTACCCTGGCATTGGGCCGTGGGTGCACGAGCAGGGTGGCGTTGGCGAGCGCGGTCTTGGTGGAGTCGAAGGCGGCTGACGCGTCTGCCGTCCATTCGACCGCCATCTTGCCGCTCCTGCCCCGGAAGGCTTCATACAGGGGCCTCATGAGGGACGCCGCTTTGGGGATGAAGCGATTGTAGAAATTCACCATCCCGAGGAACTCCTGGAGGCCTTTGATGGTGGTGGGGCGGGGAAATTGTTGGACGGCCTGCACCTTGGTGGGCAGGGGAATGGCCCCAGCATGGGTGATGTGGTGGCCGAGGAAGTCGATCTTGTCCAGGCCGAACTGGCATTTGGCTGGGCTGAGGAGGAGCCCGTGGTCGCTGAGGCGCCCGAACAGGATGCGAAGGTGTTCGAGGTGTTCCTGCTTGGAGGAACTGGCTACCAGGATGTCGTCCAGATAGACGAACAGGAACTTCAGGTCCCAAAGGACCGAGTCCATGAGCCGTTGGAATGCCTGGGCCGCGTTTTTGAGGCCGAAGGGCATCCGCAGGAACTCGAACAGGCCGAAGGGGGTGATTAGGCCGTCTTGGGGACGTCCGCGGGGTGGACGGGGACTTGGTGGTAGCCGCGCACCAGGTCGACCTTGGAAAAGACTGAGCGGCCGGCCAGTCTAGCCGAGAAGTCCTGGATGTGCGGCACGGGGTACCGATGAGGGATGGTGGCGTTGTTGAGGCGGCGGTAATCCCCGCAGGGGCGCCAACCCCCGCCTGGTTTGGGGGCGATGTGGAGTGGGGAGGCCTCGGGACTATTGGAGCGGCGGATGATGCAGAGCTGTTCCATGGTGGCAAACTTGGTCCGCGTGATCTCCAGTTTGGCCGGGTCCAGCCTGCGGGCGTGGGCATACACTGGGGGGCCTGTGGTGGGGATGAAGTGTTCCACCCCGTGTTTGGCGGCCTCCGCGGAGAAGGTCGGATTGGTAAGGGCCGGGAATTCGGCCAGGAGTGTCGAGTAGTCATCCGTGGCCCGGGCATGGCACTGTGACGCCATGTCGGCGGGTTGACGGGGGGCCAGGGCGCCCAGGATGGGGGACATGGTGTTCATGTCCACGAGGCGGTGTCGAGGGATGTCTACCAGTAGGCCGTGGGCGCACAGGAAATCTGCGCCGATGAGAGGGGAGAGCACCTTGGCAGTGATGAACTCCCCTCGGTAGCGGCGACCAGCGAAGTCGAGGGTGACTGTGCGGGTGCCGTACGTCTGGATCTCCGAGCCATTAGCAGCAGCCAGCGCCGGTCCTCGTTTGCCCTTTTGGATGTCGAGGGCGGAGGCCAGGATGATGCTGTGCTGAGCTCCAGTGTCGCACAGGAACCGGCAGCCGGTTTTGTCATCCGTGACGTACAGCAGGGAGCCCGTGTGGCCCACGGCCATCGCGGGGGCTGGTACAGGGGCGGACTTGAAAGAGCAGGGAGGTGTGCACCGTTGTGCCCTGGCGCCGAACCGTGCGTGGTAGTAACAGTGGCCCGGGTTAGTGGGGCGCGAAGGCCCCGTGAGCCCTGTGGCTGGGCGTGGTGGCCGGTGAGGGGCGCGCCCAGGCAATAGCTGCCAGGTCCGGAGTGACGTCGCGGCTGGAGTGAGCAGACAGCAGCTTGTCGGCCTCATCGGCCAGGGCTTCCAGGTCCGTGAGGCCGGACGCCACGATCGCTGGGCGGATGCTGAGAGGTAGCTGGCGGATAAACAGCGTGCGGAAGAGGGATCGGGGTGGGCTCTCGTCGGTGAGGGAGAGCATGTGGGAGAGGAGGTCTGATAGTGAGGCATCACCGAGGCCTGGAAGGTCGAGGAGGTGGCAGTTTCGCTGGTATGCCGAGGCCGTAAATTTTTTAAGGAGCGCGGCCTTAAGATGTGCATACTTGCCCTCCCCTGGTGGGTTCTGCAGCGCTGTCCAGACCTTCGTAACTGTGGAGCTACCGAGTGATGTGACGAGATAGTCGTACTTCGTCCCATCTGTGGTGACGTTTCGCAGCCGGAAACGCGACTCGGCTTGGAGAAACCAGGCTTCGGGCTGGTTTTCCCAAAACTCCAGCAGTTTCACGGAAACTGCGTTCGTGTCCGCCATTGCAGTGCTCGGAATATGTTCTGAGCGTCGGGGTCACCAATGTTGTGGCTGCCGCGAAACACGAATTAAGGCCAAGTCAACATGTGACACACAAAGCTTTTAATCACATCTCTGCTCAAAATGGCTGCAGTCACATTTCTCTGCAAAAACCCAGAGGCCCTGCCCACTCCTTTTTTCCTGCCTTAAAGGCAAGGTGCCCGATTTATTGTCCACGGACGGAAAAGTGGATTGCGCCCGTTTAGGTGGTGATCCGTCACTGTGTGATAATTGATCACATGATATATGCCCGCAGTTTGCCAATTTTTTTTGCATTTACCGTATATAAAAAAAAAGTTGGGGTCTCTGTAGTTGTGTGTTTTTGTTTGTGCTAAACAATATAAGAATAGTTAAAGGATGCCGATTTTGTGTAAAAGTAAACTGAACACTGTCATGTATTCCGTTTTTTCTTTGTAACTATCTTATCGCAAAGTCCAGATAAGTAAAGTGCACTCACATTTTTAGGTTTGTTCCTTTGTAAAACATAGAAATTGCATCAGTTCAAGTCATTTTTCTAAATTTAGAAGATATGAATTATATACTAGAATTTATAGAAATTTATTTAGCCAAAAAATATAATGGGGTAATTTTACTTTGGGTGGTAGTGTAAAATGGGCAATATTGATTCAGACACCCGTTATACATCTCACCCCGATTAATGGACAACTGAATCGATATCATCCATTTTACAATATCACCCAAAGTCAAAATAACCTCCAATTTGTCCAGTTTTATCTCCTATATACTGTGATTCATTTTTGTCCATGTTGATATTTGTACAGTAGACATACAAAAGTGTTCTGACGACTGACTTATATGAAATGAAGCTCATTTAAGCTAAACAAATATTTGAAGCTAAACCAATACTTGTTGAAGATTCTTAGGGGGAAAAATTTGGTACATTAGTGCCTCCCGTTGGCACACACCAAATCACGTCCCCCCCCCCCCCCCGCAGCACCGCCGCTAACGGTGATCGCCGGGAACCTCAACGCCAGGTGGATCATGACGTCAGTGAGTGTACAAAACTCACTGAGCGCCCAATCTGTGAAATTGATTGTTGCCACCTACCTTAGCGCCTGGAGTAAACAGCGACAGGGAGAGCTGGTGTGAAGCAGCAGGAAGGTGGCTCCAGGGATGTTATTTAAAGGGATCATCAATAATGACTTGCAGCTGTCAGGTTAGTGGGGTTTCAGTGGTTTCTTGTCAGTTTCACACAGTGCAACAGTTTAATTCAGTAATTTCAAGGTTATTTTGCATGAGGAGTGTTATGCCAACTAAAATGTAGCTACATTTATTCTTAAAAAATTCAAACCGCGACACTTGGTTACATTAATGGGCACTGAACAGGCAGTCGACCTCACTGTCCAGGATCTACAGCGGAGGGAGCCGAGGCAGCGAGAAAGACTGCAACATGTGCCCAGAGGGAGGAGGGCCATCAGGGCTCTCAACAGGAGGCCTTACCCTCCGAGGGTATTCCGAGAGCACTTCTCCTACCTCCAATTAAGCGAGGAGCAGTGTATTAGAAGGCTTCGCTTCAGCAAGGAGGTGGTCACAGAACTCTGCCACCTCCTGCAACCAGACCTCCAGCCTCAGATCAGGGCAACCACGGCTCTCACAGTAGCAGTCAAGGTCACCGTCGCTCTTAATTTCTTCGCCAGTGGATCCTTGCAGTCTGCAACAGGAGACATAGCTAACATCTCGCAGTTCGCCGTCCATCGCTGCATCCGGGAGGTCACAGAGGCTCTCTACAGTAGGAGAAGGGACTACATTTCCTTCCCCATCACCAGAGAGAAGCAGGACGTGTGTACATGTGGCTTTGCCAGGTTAGCGGGATTCCCCATGGTGCAGGGCGCCATTGACTGCACCCACGTGGCTTTGCAGGCACCACATAACAATCCTGAGATCTTCCGCAACCGCAAAGGCTACCACTCACTTAATGTGCAATTGGTGCGCGACCACAGACAGCGAATCCCCAGTGTCAATGCCCGCTATCCTGGCAGCAGCCACGATGCCTTCATCCTGTGCCAGACCAGTGTGCCAGCACTCTTCCAGCCACCACGTCAAGCTCGCGGCTGGCTGGTCAGAGACGAGGGCTATCAGGTCTCCACCTGGCTCATGACTCCCCTCCGCAACCCCAACACTCCTGCCCAGCACTCCTATAATGAGAGACACGCTGCCACCAGGAACATCATCGAGCAGACCATCAGCCTGCTGAAGCAACGGTTCCGCTTCCTTGACCGCTCGGGAGGAGTCCTCCAGTACTCGGCTGAGAGGGTGTCTCATTTCATGGTGGTCTGCTGCATGCTCCACAACTTGGCCATCATGAGGGCCCAGCCCTTGACACCAGGGATTGCAGGAGCACCTCAGGTGGAGGAGGACGAGGAAGAGGAGGAGGAACAGGAGCAAGTGAGGAAGCAGCCACTCAATCGGCCTTCCGGAAGGGCGGTCCGTGACCACCTCCTCAGACTGTGGTTCCAATGAGTGAAACCCCAGATCCTCGTTGCTCACCACATCCCCATTATTCTATCCTTGTCGCATCCCTGTCGCAGGCCATTTCACAGAGCAAAGCTGAAATGAGACACCCCACAAAAGAATCCAAACTGAATTAATAAATTTATCAACAATCAGTGAACACCTATTTACAACAAAAATATTACCTATTCACCCTTGTGCAATCCCTTAGTGCCTCTCGTTACTGTGCTTTTGCCTACTCTAGTGCTCCTACAAAGTGTTGGCCCAGTGGCTGCAGCAGGGCTGGTGGAAGGCTGCTGAGTGTCCGTGCGGGAGACTTCAGATCGCCTTGCAGGACGCCCTCGACTAGCTCTGGGCCTGGAAGGCCCGGCTGTAGACTGCACCACCTCAGCATGGGCGGCAGCAGTCCTGGCTAGCTGGATGACGGGCGGCGACAAGGGCAGTGGCGAAGTGGCAATGGTGGGAGCAGGAATGCTGTCATCTTGAGAGAGGACAGCAGGTTTCTGCTCCACTGACCCACTGCCACTCCCCCGGGGCAGCAGCTCAGCATCCCTAGCAATCTGTCGGAGCACAGATTGCTGGCCTGCTGCGACACTGTGAAAGCCCCTGTTGACGGTGGTAGACCCAGCCACGATGGCAGCAGTCAGAGCTTGCGTTGCATGAGAGCAGTCTGAGATTGGATGCCACCAAGCATTAACTGCAATACAGCACTAAGACGTTGTGTCGCTTCCGCCTGTGCTGCAATGGAAGCTGCCCGATCGCCCATCACACACGGCATCAGGTCTGGTTTGCATGGTCTCTCTGGGACTCGACCATCCTTTGCAGACTGGAAATGATGGGCTCCATGGTGTGCGCAGAGCCCTGTGCAATGTTGGAGACGGACTCCTCCACGCTCCTTACCATTGCCGAGAGGCTCTCGGGCACCCTTGCCATTGCACCTATCATCTCCGTGTGCATGCCCATCACCCTTCTTCTAAAGGCCTCCCCATCGAGGTCATCATCTGAGTCTGCGCAGCAGAACTCGTGCGTAAACTCGCCCTCCGGGGAGCTGGCCCCCCAGCTACCCTTTCCCCCTGGCGTTGCTGCAGCCCATTCGTCCCCGGTGCCTCACCTTGTGCAGATCCCACTACTATACTAGCCTCTAAAGAACATGTAGCGCCAGTATCTGAGCTGGTGCCTGCGGGTGAGACATGCAGTGACACGGTGTGTTCTTCCTCCTCCTCTTCTCCCACCTCGCTCTCAGCGGTGCCTTCAGGGACAGGCTGCTCAGGTGGTTGCTGATTATCTCTAAGCATAATGGCACAAGAGTCGGGATAAGGTGAGGGGAGGGGGGCAGGAAGGGAGAAATGTATGCATACAGCATGATTATCTGGAAAGTGCAAAATGCTTGTGGGGTGAGGGGGAAGTGGGATGTGAGAAGAAGGAGTAGGGATGAACATGCCGTTGTTGTCCCCAAGGGGGTCAGCGTCACCGGTGGCCATGGCACCCACCAGCTGGCGCCCAATAATCTGCAGCACTCTATTCTCCAGCGCAGACAGTGATTGGGTGTCAGCTTGTCCCCTACCTGTGCGCTCCTGCTCCCTCCTGTTGTGAGCCACATTGGCCTGCAAGGGAAAGGAAAGTGTATGAGTGAGTGTGGAGCAATGTGTTTGGGTGATGTGCCTGCCATAGTTGAATAGCTGTTATTATGTGCAAGGTGAGAAATGTGGGTGTGAGTGTTGGTAGGTAGAGATTGTTGATGGGTCAGTGCTGGGCGTGTGTTGCTTTGGGCAGTGTGTGAAGATTGTGGTACAGATGGTGGTATGTAGCATTTGTTGAAGCATTCATTGACCCTGACCACCCGAGTGAGGTCATTAAATTTCTTCCTGCACTGTGTGGGGGTCCTGGGAACCACAGTGCTGCCCGAGACGTGCTGCACTACCTCCCTCCACGTGGTTCGGAAGACTTGCGGTGAGGACCTCCTGCTAATTGCCGGGTAGAGCACCGCCCTCCGTCTCTCCACAGCAAACACCAATGCCTTCAATGCTTGATCGCAGAATCTGCGGGCTCGCTCCCTGGGGCATGGGCCTGCCATGAGTACAGCTGTGTCAGTCCTCCGGCTCCTTCTCCTTGTCCTGCTTCTGCTTGCTGAGGCAGCTGCACAGCCAGCAATGCTGAGAATGAGGTTCTGCAGCATCAATGAACCTCCCCTTTAGAAACTGGATAAAGCTTGTGGCAATCATGATTTACGATTAGACTGCACCTGATATTGGTCCACCCTTTGAGTGTAAGACCAATGAGCTTGAGCTTAAAGACTTGAATTAGCGCTCCAATCATTTCTTTGAGCAGTGAGAATGAATTTTGTGTGCAGTTTAAAGCATTAGCGCATGGCGCTAATTCTCCAACTTTTCTAATTATACCGCCCATTCCTGGGCTATAATGAATTTCTAGCCCCTAGTTTTATTAAGTGCTTCAAATAGAAAATAAAAATAAAATAGTGTAGTGCAGTCCAGTGGTTATGCATGTGTTTTTGTATTCTATTTTTACATCACATCTTTGTTAAGAAATATTGTTTGGAGTTAATTATTTTTTTAAATGTGTTTAAACCAGTTCTTTATTTGTGACTTAACATATTTTGTGAATCTATCTGACCTCTTGTCCGGTTTTGGACTTGATCCAAACATGGCAACCCCACCCGTACTGCCGGTGCTGTTTCTCCAGTGTTGACTGCTCTGCACTGCTGACTACGGCCTTTCCTCAGTTCTCCTTCAGGGCACTGGGGGCAGGAAGGGTTTAACACCAGAACTTGAGAAGCTGCCTTGTGAGAAGTCCCGTGTGCGCAAACTGCAAACCCTACTTGCGCATTTTCTCCCGGGTTGCCAGCAATAGCGTCTGGGAGATTAATCGTCGATTCTAGGAGACTCTTGGACAATTCGGGAGGGTTGGCAACCCTACCAGTAGAGCACATTGGGGTGGAATAAATATATAATTTAAATCCTGTTTGCCACTTTAAATGTGACTGCTAAAAAGCTGGCTGTCTTAGGCAAACCTCACCTTTGGTTGCTATCCAAATGTTGTTGAAAGATGAGTTTTAACTTCCAGTTTCCTGCCACTATAAATTCTTATGGTGGCAAAGGTGCCGTCAGTGGTGTCTAGAAAACCTGGCTGCCTGCAGTCTGACTGTCTGGCACCACACCCTCTATTTGGAAATTAAAGTAATTTTAGGAGCACTTAACCCGCACCGTTGCTCCTGTATGACGAGCTAGAGATATGAAAATAGTTTTTAAAAGTAGGTGTATGTCATGTATGAGCATGTTGTGTGTATGGTGGCAGGTGCACCTGCAGATTATTTAAAATCTCTCGCTGTCAGGAGAGCAAAGATGAGTGTGGGGGGGGCGGGGGGGGGTGGGTGGGTGTGTGTGCAGGGCGGGGTGGTGGAGGGGGGGAAATGCAGCCCAATCCATCCTGTGCTCGGCCAAATCCCACATATACAGATGTACTTCCAGCAGAAATTGATCGCTAACAAACAGGAGTTAGGAGCCCTGGCTGATTTCGGGGGAATGGCTTCATTTGTGCTGCCAGTCCAAGTATCTGCCTTTGTGTTATTAGCCTGGACAGAGTGTTGGTAGGTTCTTAGACTATGGGGACATGCAGCCTAAGGCAATCCAGCTGTCACCTGGGAGCTTCCTGCTCCTTTGACTGATTATCGTATCACATAATGCATTTACCAATCCCACCTGTCAGGGGAGCGTCATTAAAACTTTGTTAAGTGTTATTATTTTCTGAGTTTGAAGCCATTAGTCACCAGCACCAGTAATCCTCCTGAAATTGCTTCAGTTGTGCTGCAGAAAGGCTTTTGCAGTTGGGGTTTTATCTTCAATTTTCCCCCTCCTTTCTCCACCAATTTTAGTTCCCCCTCCTTTTCCTCTCATGAAGCTATTGACCACTTTTAGTTATGGTTATGGAGAGGGTGGGAGGAAATCACAGCCAAATCCACCCTGTCCTCAGCCAGCGCACAAGCTGTAATTCTATGCTTATTAATTTCTTTGTAATTCTCCTGATGTTCAAGTACTTCCACAGGGGCCCCAAGCAAGCAATCACCAGGAGCAGGGACCACGGCTGATTTATCCTCCACCACTCCCCCAACTCAGGGTAGCTGAAGTGTATTGTAGCACACCAACTGCTAGCCTGGCTGGGATCAGCTACTCTGCACAGATCAGGGATCAAGCCAGAGACTTTCCTGTCTTAAAGGCAGGGAAAGAAAGAGATAGAAGGAGGTTTCAGGGTGGAAGTTCCAGAGAAGAGGCTGAGGGAATTGTCTCCTTCCATTTTCCTGTGAAAATGGGAAAACCAGTGGCCCTGTCTATAATATGCTATGATGCGGAGATGCCGGTGTTGGACTGGGGTGGACAAAAGTGAGAAGTCGCACAACACCAGGTTATAGTCCAACAGTTTTATTTGAAATCACAAGCTTTCGGAACTGCTGCCCCTTCGTCAGGTGAAGTGAAGGAATACGAATCGGCAAAGCATATATAGACAGAGAACAATGCCTGTGTAGCGTACAATCTCAGACAACTACAGTTAATCTATCTGACTGCCTTTCATCACACCTCGGCAGAGAAACAATCAGGTCAGCCAGGAAGGCACCACATCAAAGACATAGCAAGATACAACTGAGACAATGAGGTGGGGTCACAGGGAGTCTAATGTGTCAAATGCAGTCTGTATGGAAAGCCATAAACTTTAAAATTTTTACTTTTTTTTTCACTGGAAATCACATCTGTGAACAAGCCAACGACGACTCGAGTCTGGATGACTCTACGTCATGTATCGTGACATGAACCCTAGATCCCGGTTGAGGCCGTCCTCATGGGTGCGGAACTTGGCTATCAGTTTCTGCTCGATGATTTTGCGTTGTCGTGTGTCTCGAAGGCCGCCTTGGAGAACGCTTACCCACAGATCCGAGGCTGAATGTCCTTGACTGCTGAAGTGTTCCCCGACTGGGAGGTAACAATCCTGCCTGCCAATTGTTGCGCGGTGTCCGTTCATACGTTGTCTCAGTGTCTGCATGGTCTCGCCGATGTACCTCGGATCTCATTGTCTCATTGTCTCAGTTGTATCTTGCTATGTCTTTGATGTGGTGCCTTCCTGGCTGACCTGATTGTTTCTCTGCCGAGGTGTGATGAAAGGCAGTCAGATAGATTAACTGTAGTCGTCTGAGATTGTACGCTACACAGGCATTGTTCTCTGTCTATATATGCTTTGCCGATTCGTATTCCTTCACTTCACCTGACGAAGGGGCAGCAGCTCCGAAAGCTTGTGATTTCAAATAAAACTGTTGGACTATAACCTGGCATTGTGCGACTTCTCACTTTTATAATATGCTAAGGGAATGCGAGTTCCTGTGATCAAGGCCATTGGCTTATTATGGTGATTGACTAACAAAAACAACAGTAACTTACAATTATATAGAACTTTTAATGTTTCAAACTGTGGTGCTTCACAAAGGAAGAAAGGAAGAGGTGCTGAGTCTGTGTAGAGAACTCCGAGAGATGCCTGGAGACTCGGTTGAAGAGGCTTTTAAAGGCAGGGATAGAAAGAGACAGAAGGCAGTTTCAGGGAAGAAGTTCCAGAGAAGAGGCTGAGAACTGAAGGCTGTACCACTGATGGTGGAGGGGGCGGTCTAGGTGGGGGGCAGTCGAAGATGGTCAGAGGGCATAGGAGAGGCATAAACTTAGAGCAGGTGGGAGAGGTATGGAGGGACAAGTTTCAGCCGGCTTTATAAACCAGAATCTATGGCAAGGGAGCTGGGTTCCTGGTGGGGGCTAAAAACAATGGCCCAAAAATTAGTCTTAGTACGCGAGAGTACGCACTGTGTACTCTCGCGTATTCTGTCTCCAATTGCCGGTTTTCTGCATGCACTGCGCATGCGCTGAAAACCGGCACTTGGTGAACTCAAAAGGGGGCGGTTCCTAAGTGAACCGCGTGCGCGCTACAGGCTGCGCGCACGCAGTGCACTTAGTGCTTTGAACGCGCAGGTAAGCATGGAAGATTTTGCACATAAAGAAAGGAGGCGTAAGACCCTCTTTTAACAAGGTAAGTAGTTAATTAAGTATTTAAAATTTTTTTCAACAGGTTTATCATTTTTAGAGACTTTAAAGAAAGGTAAGTTTATTTTTATAACTTTTAAAAAGATTTAAAATTTTTCAAAAATTTAATTTTTTGTTTAAAGTGGTTAATTTATTTAACTATACTTATTTTATTAATGTGATGGCTTTAAAAAAAAATTTAATTGAGGTTTAGCTGTTCTTTTGGGGCTGTATAGACTCATAGCTTTGACAGCCCTTGCTGTCAAAACTGAATGAAAGATGGTGTGCTGCCATTGGCTCTAACTGAATCACGTGATCCCACAGCTCGCACGAATTAACTGCGTCTGTGGGATACGCACACACTGCACAGCTGCAGCCTTGAAACTAAAGTTCGTGTGAGCTCAGAAGGAAAAGGCAGGCGCGCAGTGAGATATCGCGGGGAAGCCTTACCCCCGCAGGAAGGCTCCGTCTTTAATTTCTGGACCAATGGCTTCAATTCTCCTGATGTTCAACTGAAAGAAATTCTGTCTCATCCATGACTTAATAAGCCAAATGCTATTTTTATTACATGCGAGTATGGTATTTTTATCCATGTTTTGCGGACTTCATTCTGCAGTTCTGTCTGTTTTTCCATTAAAACCGGTAGCTTTGCTCATTGTATAAACAGGAATGTTTTGCAAACAGGAATGTTTTGCCAACAGGGCAAAGCTGTAAATGTCCAGAAAATACTTTTCAAAGCAGCACAGTTAGAAATATAGGATGAGTTGCCACTTTGATTACAGATTTTGAAAATGTATCTAGCCTTTACTCCATGCCACACAAATTATTCTATGTAAAAAAAAAAATACAATAATGCTGTTACAATAAATGCAAAAGCCATTTGATATTGTGATATTTGTTCTGATAAGTAGCAGTTCTGGCATTTATCTATGTGTCTGTGTTTAAATTTGCGTGTGTGAGTAAAATTTTGGGAGGAAAAACGATTTTGTCTTGCTCAATAAATGTTATTTATTGAAGCAGTCGAATTTCTGACTAAAAAGAGGTTCCTCCCCTCCCTCACTATTCATCTTGGCATTGCTGTCAAACTCATAGACCTTCAACTGAGACAGAACAAAAGACCCCGGCTGGAGCACCCTGGAGCACTTATCACTTTGAATGATGGACCTGGCTCTCGAAGCTTAACATGGCTTTTTTATTATCTTGAGGTTGTGCATTTGAAATTCTGTAGACCCACTAATGAAGCATGTTGCTATGGTGATTGGAACTTTTTTCCAGGCTGTGTCAGGTATGAATAATGTGTGAACCTGTAGGAAACTGGTGGTAATATTGCCACTATGCTGATGTGCATTGTGCTATGCAAACAGAACTTCGAAGTAAACTGAAACCTGGCAAACAGTAAAGACAGTTAACATATTTTCTTCTGCCTTCACCCTTAAAATGATTGATGATGCAAAAGTGTAATTTACAGAGCTAAATATTCGCCAAAAGCCGGTCCTGATTTTTTTGTGAACAATTATATTTCCTGTTGCTATATTGTGAACTTAGTAATGTATTAGCACCAGTGTATCGCATTAGGAACAGCTGTAGTGCAACAGAAATGATTCACTTCAGGAAGATTTTATAGGACTAGTAAAGTACACATTCATACAGCACTTTGAGTGCTGGTAAGAGTGTTTTGTTAATTGTTTGGTGCTAAATGGACCATGACCCAGTCATACTCAGGAATAGCACTGTGTTGGCATAGCGTAAGCACTCATTTGTAAAAACTAACTCCTTTACCTTCTGCCAGGCTGTGTGCTCAGTCATCCCCTTTGCCCCATTACAAAAAAGGGCAGCATAACTGCTTTAATTATATTTGTGGAGTTGCAACCATATTGCATCACCAAATAGAACATATCACCAAACATTGTCAGTGTACACTGCCAATCACCTTTTGTTGGTGCTTCTAACAATAGTAGAATTCTGGTATATATTTGTAAAATTGCCTCAAATCTACCATTTATTATGATATGCAAAGAAAGCAATGCCTTTTGCTAATTCACAGTGCTGCACTTATTGTTCCTTTATATTTAAAAACATTTATTTTGTGTTTGATTGCCATGGTATATGATTTTTTTGCACTCATAAACTTGTTTGAATTTTATTGCAGGTGGATATGATAGTGCTATCTGGATTTGCATTCTTCACTTCAGATCTACACTTTAGATTGCAAAGAATGCCCATATTAAACAGCCCATGAATGTGCACTGTGTAAAAAGGGGATTCTGTTTGTTTTGTTAGTTAAACTTCTCCATTAGCTCTGTTTCTCACAGTCTATCCTGCTGTGCCATTCAATAAAGTTTTACGGTGTCACAGTTTAGTTTTGATGCCATTCGTGCTGCTTGTTTTTCCTAAGTATGAAAGGAAAGTACTAAGCATATACCTCCAGGCTCCGTGTTAACAAAAATAAAATGGGGGTGAAATTGGTTTGGGCGCTAGTACAAAACTGGCAATAGTGATTTTACATGCCCTACAATGGAAATGAAATCGGGTGGGGTGTAATACGGGCTACCATCGCCCATTGTACGCTACCGCTCAACACCAGTTTCACCCCAATGCCTTGCTAGGAGAAAGCCTGCACTCCACTGAAGGGCTAGGCTCTAACGTTGCTCAACCCTTCGCTAGGATTGGTACCAAAGATTTTTGTAACAAGATGAGGTCATAAGACAGAAACTAAATGCACTGTTATAAATAGATTCAGTGCCATTTATTTTCTTCCCCTGGTGTCAATGGAAACCTTGATTAGCGAAGACTGGTTTTGATTTTTTTTGTTGTTGTCTGGTATTGGAGTCATCCAATCATAGATCCTGGGAAATTTATGTTCAGTGAGAATTTTGGTGTCGTCACCTTGCTGCCAAATCTCATTATATTAATACAAGATTTTAGAATTCCTAGAGACGCTTATTATGCCTAATGACTTTTGAAGGGCACTGGTGCATATTAATGATGAAAATATGAGTGGTTTAGAAGTGTGTATATATAATACCTGGGACATTAGTCTCTCTTTCTCCAAATTTCACATTGGCCGTTCTATTTTTTTCACTACATGGAGGATTTCAATGACACATAAGCTAGGGTTTTCAAGGACTCTGTTCTCTCATTCTGCTTCTCCTCTATCTCAATGACCTCCTCCACTGATTATCCAACACTATCAACTTTTTTGCTGATTCTGTGCTAAATTCATAAAATTGCTTCAGATTGAATACCCTAAGTGTACACAACCTTCATTTCATTTGCAGTGTACTGGTTGAATCACTACATCTTCATCTGTATTTCCTTTAGTGGGGTAATGAAAATCTTGCTTCTTTCACTCTTTGAAGACGCATTTTCTTCATGTATTTTAAAAGCCCACCCAACAGTTACTACCTTTTTATCTTTGGCTCCATACGTCAACAGTCTTGACTTTATTATCTTCTCAGTTGCAAAACCAACCTGCAAGAAGCCCAGTTCTCCTCTCGTGCCGTATACTTCCTTCCACCTCAACAACTGTTAACTCTTGAGAAAGCACAACTCTGTCCAACATTTGAATATTAGTCCCAAATCCCAGGAGGATCCTCTTGCAATTCTATCACATTTCTGGACAGGATTCAAGAAAAAGCTTCTTGTCTGATAGGATATCCTTCTCTTGTCTCTTGCTCAGTCTCTTGCAACTTTCTTTCTCTCTGTTAAAACAATTCTACTGTGGTAATTACTCCCCTAATTTTTTTCTCTCTCATTTCTTCTAAGCTCCAAATAAACTCTCCTATGCACTCTTCCACCTCGCTGCATCCTTACTGTGTTGAAATTTAGACTCATCACACTATCTTCCACTCTAATTGATTCTTTTCCATGACCTCAAATTGTTAAACACTCTACCTCCTTCAATCCTCACTCCCTCCTACAATCTACCAGAGGAAGCCAAGGATACTTTTGTTAGGGGAGCTCCTCCAGATGACAGTACAGGATGGGAAAAGATGCCATTGCTAGAAATGCTCTGACTATGATCGGATAATTAAGAGTGGAACTAAATGAGAGCAGTCCCACCAAGCTTGACAACGGAGATGAGGCATTGAAGGAGGATGGTGTCTATGTCAAAGACTGCGGAGAGGTTGAGGAGATATGGCATGATAGTCATATAGAATAGTCATATGTAATTCATGGCTTTGGTCAGGGCCATTTTGATGTTGTGGGAAGGGTGAAGCTGTATTGGAGGGATTCAAACAGGAGTTGCAGATGAGCATGGAGCCAGAGGTCTTGTTCAAGGGCCTTGGTGAGGAAAGGGACATTGGAGTTGGCGAGGACAAAGGATTTGAAGGCGTGTTTTTTGAGGAATGGTATGATGATGGAAGTTTTGAAAAAGGTGGGACAGGAGTGTGAACAATGGTAATGGGTTTTGCTAAAAATACCGACTTGAGGAAAACTTCAAGAATGCATTTCCGATGTTGCTACACCTAGCAACTTCACGGAATTCTACTCCTCGGAAGGCTGGAAAGAAATCCATTTATTCAGTGCGTATGGTTAGTTACAATCCCATGTGGTACATTATCTTGCTAAAATGAAAAGTGATGTTCTTAACTATGAAGCAATTTTCATAATTCCAAAAAAACTTCTGATTTGTGGAAAAATGTAATAATAATTACATACATCAGTATGTAATAGAACAGCAAGATAGTTGTCCTGTTCCCGTAATGTTACAAAATTCTGTCATCAGATGTCACATACCTGAGGTTGACTGCAGTTTTTTTTTTGAGTGTAATATAAATTATCAGTTCCAGTACAGCGTACTGTTTATAGCACGTGCTTCGGGTTAATTTTAGAAGTTTTTTGCAGTTAGTGCTATTAATCTTGGAGTGGGTGGGAGTGGTAGTTGAGGACAACATTATTGCTCCTGATTATGATGCTGTATAAGTAATGAAAAGTAGAATACATTTTGTTTTTATGTGGTTTATGAATTAACAAAGGATTTTCCATTCATATGACACCTTTTATTCAATAGATTGGGCCAGATTTTGCTGTCAAAAAAGCAGTGAGGCTAATGACGTCCGCGTTATTTATGTGTAAATGGTACAGCAACTTCAGGCAAGGAGCAGATGCGCAGTTAAATGCCAATATCCAAATGTTGCTGCATTTCACTGTATGCCTCACCATTGACATGCTTTGAGTGGTGTGAAGTTGCTGTATTTGCATGGTAAATACAAACTAAACTCACCACAGAATTTCAAGCGTAACAACGTGATAAGTGTTAATGAATGCCAATCAACCTCTCTGGCACTGAAAATTAACTATTACAATCATGGAGTTTCATTCCTTCAGCTATTGATTGTTGCTGGATATTTTAAAAATGTCATTTAAAATTTTAAAACTTTTTACAATTTCATTTGTCTTTTTTTTTCTCTTTCTCTTAATCCAATGTTTCTTTCCCTCTCTTTATTTCTCTTTCTGTACCTGATTTGATATTGAATTCACTTTCTTCTCCATCATTCCGTTGTTTATTTCTTAATCCTTCAACCTGATTGGTTAAGGAGATACACAGGGGCTTGCCCTGTTCACTCAGGTCCCAGATGCCCTGTTTTGCTCGCTACGCCGTTATCAACTCTCACTTTCAGCTCCTTAGTGGACAGATATGTTTTAAGCTGAAGGGTGCAAGGGGAAGTCTAACTGATGGCAGATGCCGTTAGATGCCCTGCTGCAGCAAAATCTGGCCCATTATTATTCAAAAATGACAGTTCTACTTTTGATCCCCAATTTTGTAGAATGGGGATATGTGGGCATCCACGCTGGCAGCAGGGGGGGGGGATGCTGGCCTCACCAAATTTGTGAAGCAACACCCTCCTTTTAATGACAATTTTCTCCCAGTACATGGTAATGTGCATATGGACCAGGCCTATGCGGAGACATGCAAAATTCAACAAGCCAGCAGCTGTTAAAGCCTGCTGCTCACCATTAGAAGGGAGTTCTGTACTGTTTTTATGCATTATCCTGAAGGAATGCATTTGCTGGAAGGAGGAGATACACCATTATATGTGGGAGAATATGTGCAATGCGGGGAGTGGGGAACGCTCACGGTTTCTTGAAGGTGCTGTTGCAAAGGAGGGTGGCTCTCTTTAGAGCTGGAGGGCACCCACCTGTTAAAGCAGAGGTCCAGGCTGCATGGATGGACATTTTCTGAGCCAGTAAATGAAGTCTTCCAGGTTCGCTGCACCTGGGAGCAAAAGAAGCTCAGTATCAGGAGAAGTGCAAATATAAGTCTACTTATTTTTGTATATGTGCTTATTATTTGTCCATGAAGGCATGGACGAAATCTAAATGTTCATTTACTGCATATCAAGGTGATAGCATGCAAGGAATACTCTTTCATACAACACAAGCTGCAGGGTACAGCATTAGTGGGGACAATAAGACCTTGAGCAGGTATTTCAAAGTTCAGCACGAGAGTACTGCTACCAAAAATGGCATGCATGCTACTTTGCAATGGATTGACACAAGGCGGGAGATAAACTCAGCACAGGGGTGATGTTTGTGGTGCTGAGGCAGTTGCTAATATCTTCGTAAATGTGTTCTGTCCACAGATGAAGGCAGCACACAATCACAGAGTGTAGGACAAGACAGGCAGTGGACCAGCTTGCTGATGCAACTGTCCCAATATGAGGGGATGGCCATGCTTTTTGGCCATGCATTTGTGGGGGAGTTTGTAGGCATGGTGCCACTACTCAGCAAGTATCCTCCATTTATTTTTATCTATCCCACTTTCTTAACTCACTTCCTTAATCCCAACGTCAGGAGCTAGCTTTGCTTAGCAGGTGCCTGACACACACACTGTCTTACAATTGTACCTCTCTTTGAAGGCATTGCATTGGGGATGTATTGTAATTCATCTTCCTTTTCTCTTTCTGTAGGTCATCTGAAGATGGCAAGGGCAGAGCGAGTGTCACCACCGACCCTGGCACGTCACAGCAACTTACATCACACGCACACCCATCCCAAGCACTAGCACAGATCCTGGCACCCCAGAAAATGTAGGTAGTGACTGAGGTAGGAGTAACAGGTGATTCACTCCTCACTGGTGAGGAGGAGCGAGTGGAGGTGGCAGGAGGGTACAGCAAGGAGTAGGCAAGGTTGAGATCCTATGTCACATATTTGCTTTATGGGCAAGGAATTGATATCCTACTAGATCCACCATCAGATTGGAGTTGATGTATAAGCCGAAGGCTTTTAGTTGATAGCATTGTATATCCATTTCCACAAGTCTGTCACTTTCTGGATTTGACTGACTGAGTGATAGTTTGTAAAGAGCAGTACTGGTGGGCTTAACACATGTGGTACTGGTCCCAGCTGTGGTGCCCAGCATCTGGGATGTGGGAAGAGAAAGGTTTAATTGACTTTGCTTCCACATAAGGTCTCTACACATCCTCCCACTGCAGCCAGGCTCCTCCGATACTTAATGAAGTGTTAGAGAGAGAGTAGGTGCTGGCAGCCACTGCATTGTTGGATATGGCTCCAGCTGTTGGTAAGGCCATGCACCTTGGAGGTTCAAGGCTGTCACCAGCCTTACAGATCCCCAATACCCAACAGCAACCTGCCATCACAGTTGCTCCTCCCACTCAGGAAGCACTTAGACAAAGCCTTAGATTATTTGGTGAGACAAGCACACCCATGGGGTACCAGAGGAAGCATGGTTGTAGGGTTTAGAGCACATAATTGATGCAAATGTAAGTAAATAAATATTGATCTTTTACTATCTCCATCGTGTGGACAATATGTGTATGGATGTGGAAATGCACTAAGTGCTGGGAAAGGGGCTGAACATGGTAATTCAACTTCAGTAGAGACAGGTATTCTTGGGGGGATCGATGTGTAGATTTTTGTAGCAAAACAAAATTGGTCAGAGGCATAATATGTCCATTACTAGAAGAAGTTCTCGATCACAGAATTCCTCACCAATCTCCCTTTCTGTAACTCAGCCCCTTCCATGTCGACATCCTTCTGTTCATTATCCTCTTCCTGTGGGCCTCATCCCCTTGGACTTCCTTATTGTCCTACACATGCTCACTACTCATTGAATGGCAAAATGGAATTGAAGGTTATGCTGATAGGGTTAGATGAAGTCGGGTGGAAGGAGGCTCGTGTGGAGTGTAAACACCGGCATAGACCAGTTGGGCTGAATGGTCTGTTTTTGTGCTATAAATTCTATGTACTTCTATGTAGCGTGCAGCAGATGGTGATGATTTTGGAGAGTTTGACTGGGCCTCATTGTATTTGTACTTTTCTCAAAAGTTGAGTGTCTAATTAGGATTATAAGCCATGGCTGCAAAGGCTCTCCTAGCAACCATCCATTCATACTCTTGGTCACCTTCAAATAAGACGGGCCCTGTGGACTGCTCCATAATAAATGCATCATGGGTACTCCCTAGATAACGTATTAATGTGCAGGATCACACTTCCCTGGTCAGAAACCATCTGAACATTTGAATTGGTAACCCTTCCTGTTCATTTATGTATTATGGTTGATGTGGAGCCTACCTGAGGTATTGTTGATCCTGTAGATTTTGTCCCTCCATGAAATAGTCATCAAGTTCATGTAGCGCAATTGGAACAACCAAAGGGATTCCTATCGTTCCAACTTTGTTAGCTGCAACTTGCAATGCAGCAGCAATCGCCACATCTCCAGGAAAGTCTTATCTAACAACTAAAGGCTCATGCAGAAGTGCACAGGCCAAAAGAGCAATGCAAAATGTTAAACACAGTAGTTGCTTACTGGCAAAAAACTACCGTTCAACGCCTACAATTCAAAAAAAAAACAGCAACCTTGCATTAAGAATTAGGCTAAAGCAGGCCAGGCCTATTGAGCTCTCGGATGTCCATTTTATTTGGGCGGAATTTCAACCAAAATCACACAATTCAGCATTGGACCTTATTTCAATCATTTTAATATTTAAATTTGGGTTCCATTTGCCTGCAAGGCTGTCTACTTTCGTCCCCTGAAAATCGTGCTTTGAAAAATTTGACCAATTTTGTGAGCTGTGCCCGCCAGCAGACCGGCTCTGTGCCATCAGCACAGCTTTGTCCAATTGGGGCTTCAGTGCCAAATTCTGTGTAATATAGTTGTCTGATGATTAAGAGTTACATATTACATAGTTGAGAGAATGTTAAAGCTACAGTCTAATGAATACTTGTGGCATATCCATTTATAGCTTAATTGGTCACAGCCCTTTGGTCAAAACCTGCTGAGTCACGTTTGCTGTATCCTTTTCATCCGAGCAGCGTGCAGATTAATAGCTCTGGTGTGAACAGCTTGCAACTGTCAGAGACAAATTACGTAGAGAATAATGGATATGTGAGTGATTTACTCCACTGAGAAGTTCAGATGACATCATAAATCTCAAGACTGAAGTGTAGATTACTTGTCCTCTGATCTCCAAGATTATGTTACAGCTTTAACCTCACTTCTTGGTCGTTTTTTTATAGTATACAGATCTTTCGTGTGTCACACGTTAGCAGTAATCGTCACTGAAGATGATTTAAAGATGTCATGTAAGCTCTCTTGATGGCTCAGCTGCTTGACGGTGAGTAGCTGAGCTATACAGACCAGGAAAGCTTATTCCCCGCTCTGCTGTTAGCTGTTCTTAGCAGGAGGGGTGGGATGGATTCGACAGTTTGCCTTGGTACCTCCGATTTAGGGGGAAACTGGTCAGGGTTCCTGCTGATAGCTATCCAGTGACCCCTCCGCATGTTTGGATGTCAAATGAGGGCAGGATCATGAGGTTAGGTTGCGATGCCCTCAGCAATCGAATAGCCTCCCAACATTCACTCACTGGCACATACTTGAAGAATGGCCACCTAAGCAAGGGCAGGAGGGTGACCGGGACTTGTGGAACTGTTCCTCAGTACAAGGTCAGCACCTTCATAAAAAGGAGGGGAGAGAAATTGTCAGAAAAAGATGGAGGAGGTAAAATAAAGTAAAACAAGCTTACATTTATATAGTGACTTATCACATTTCAGAAAGATCTCAAAGTGCTTCACACACAATGTATTAAGTTTCAGAATGCAGTAACTATTGAAATTCAGGCAACTACAACATCACACAAGATCTCTCAAGCAGCAATAAGATAAATGACTGGTTAGCCAACAGCAACTTGTATTTATATAGTGCTTTTAACTTAGAAAAACATCCCAAGGCACTTCACAGAAGCGTAATCAAACAAATGGATGCCAACTAATAAAAGATGTTAGCAGGAGAAGAAGTGGGTTTTAAGGAGGGTCTTAGTCCTTTGTTTGGTGTTTGATTGAGGGCGAATCATTCACCGGAACAATTGTCTGCTCTTCTGTGAGTAGTTCCATTGGCTCTTTAATGTCCACTTTGACAGGCAAATGGGTTCCTGGTTTAATGTCTCATCCGAATTGATGGCACCTATGGACAATCAGTACTCCCTCAGTACCAAATGTCAGTCATGATTATGTGCTCAAGGCCTGAAGTGGAACTTCAACCCACAACCCTCTGACTCAGAAGTGAGAGTTCTACTACTGAGCTAACATTGACACTTACCCAAAGTTCTCCCAAAGTAACTCACTTAAAAAAAAAATGGAAATATTCTAACTTTACAGAATACAGTGAGTTGACACACAGTTCTGGTTCTGTTTGTTTGAGATTCATTTAGATTGGCTCCATTTTGTATCTGTATAAACAATTGCTTTGAACAAGATTTCTTAGTGAATTGTATTTTTGATTGTTCTATTGTCCTGCTTCAGAAGGAATGAGCTGCATGAACAAAGACCATGGATGTGCCCACATCTGTAGAGAAACGCCAAAAGGAGGAGTAGCATGTGAATGTAGGCCTGGTTTTGAACTAGCCAGGAATCAGAGGGGATGCATATGTACGTAAATTCCTTTCATTTTTCTGTTTCATTATATGTTCTTTTGGGATATTGAAAACACTACAAAGAATTTAACCTTCCCAGTTGTCCTTAAGTGTTTGACCTTTGATTTAAGTTGACTGGCATAAAATGCATCACTTATACAAAATTTGATTTTTATTCCTGAGTTGCCCCAGCCTTGATGTAAAGTGCTGGATTGCTGCTTACAAATGTACCTTGAG
Organism: Squalus acanthias; assembly: GCA_030390025.1. NCBI lineage: Eukaryota > Metazoa > Chordata > Chondrichthyes > Squaliformes > Squalidae > Squalus > Squalus acanthias. The sequence continues at coordinate 39,332,905 of CM059434.1, forward strand.
TATGAGCCTGGATAGAAGATTGTGGATAGGAGACTGCATATCCTTGAAATAAAGATTTAAAAGTCGGAGTGTATGTACAAGAAGATGTGCTTAACAGCCTCACCAACACAAATCTAAGTTTGAGTGTCTCACAAAATATCTGCCATGCCAAGAGCACTAACTTGTTTGGCTGGTGAATGAGCCCAACATTTCAATAAAAATCTGAATTTATTGCTTGTCCTATTTTGTTTACAAATTTAAAGATGTCCAAGATACTTCAATATCATGTGATATTTAATGATCAGCTGTTTCTTTTAGATGTGTGTAATTTTTTTTTTAGTAACATGTAATCATGGAAACGGTGGGTGCCATCATACTTGTGATGATACAGATGATGGACCTGTTTGTGGCTGCCACCAAAAGTATGCCTTGCTGTCTGATGGGAAAATCTGTATTGGTAAGTGAACTGGCTCTTCCTGCCCTTTTTCCTGCATACTCTGAACTGTTTGCACAAGTCTTGAAGCAAGTCAAAGACAAATTACATTTTGAAGTATGCTCCTGTAATACAGTTCTTGTCTGTTTATCCTGATGGTAGATTTGGATCCCTCTTATTCCTGTCTGGGCAGTAGATGTTTGTACTTTTATAAATTAATCCAACTTTTTAGTGTTATTTCAGCCAAGCAAATTCAGCTTCCTCAAAGTCTTGAAAAAGGAAATATAAATGTTTCTATTTTAGGACTATATGAATGTATTCAGTGTATTTTTTTTGATAGATACATTAATTTAGGTCACAAGTGACTACTGTTCAGACAACTGACTATTGGTCATAGCGGCTACTATTTTGTGCAATTGTAGCTCCACCTGTGGTGACAAACTAAAATTATCTTAATACAGTAGTGTTATTTGAAATGAATGGAAATTAATCAGTTTTTCTTCAATCATAAAAATCTGCATATAAAGTAAAACTACTTATTGTGAGAAGTATTACATTTGATGCAGCCTGCATGGAAAATAATACAATGTACTTACTTACTCTGTATTCTGGTAAATATTATCCGGTATGATTGATGTCACAACAGAAAATGCTGGAAACACTCAGCAGGCCAGGCAGCATCCGTGGAGAGAGAAACAGACCTTCGGGTCCCAGACCTGAAACGTTAACTCTGTTTCTCTCTCCACGGATGCTGCCTGGCCTGCTGAGTGTTTCCAGCATTTTCTGTTGTTATTTCAGATTTCCAGCATCTGTAGTATTTTGCTATTGTATGATTGATGTCACATTAGGCAGCCATACCCTCTAATAAACCTCCGAGCTGCTTTCAGCAGTCACATTGGTTCTTCTCACCATACTTGATACTAGCAGTCACAAAGTGGTAATGTAAGTGCTGCTGATTCTATTGTTTTCTTAAAAAAAAATTACTTAAAAATTTTAGTGATCAGATTTTGTAAGAAAAAACACCCCACAAAAATAGCTACTGCTACTTTAGAAAAGGGCTATAGCTCAGTCAAAAAAATAGTTCTTGAGTGAAAGGTAGTTTAGTGCAGACATGGCGACCAGTTGATGCACTACAACTTGCTCTGGGGAAAGTTCAGTCCGTTCCCCCATTGTACCTGACTACCATGGTAGAGGATGGAAATCGAAGTACGCTGGAAAATTCCAGAGCTGGCATGAGTGTTGTTTTATCCAATTTAACGTTTATGCTTGTGCATCTTAGGACTTGATGTCTGCAAAATAAAAATAAAAAAGTAGATTTGATATAAATTTGGCACGATCTTATTTTGCAGTAACGAATTTGAAAATGTTCAATTGTAGTTAATTCAGATGATTCCTATTGAACAGGAAAAACTGCAAATGTTGGAAATCTGAAATAAAAACAGAAAACGCTAGAAATGCACAGCAGGTCAGTCAGCATTTGTAAAGAGAAAAGATAGGTTACGACAGTTTGGATGTGTTTCCCGATCAGACCAACGTTCAGATATCAGAACTCAAAGTACACACCAGAAACTTCAGAACCTGTCTTTTCTCTTCACCAATGCTGTATTTCCAGCATTTTCTGTTATAAATCCTAATGAGCTGTAACATATTCAAAAAGATACATCAATGTTTTAAACTTTACATCATCTTTATATTGTACATATTTCAAAGACTAAGATCATTTAGCATTTATTTAGAAAGGTTGGTGATGCAAATGCAACAGAAAGTATGAGAATTTATTTGCTTAACTCACATTGATATTGTTTTGTCCTCTTCAAGAAGCTTACTAATTCTTTTCCTCTGTGATTCCCTTTTCTCCTTTCTAAGCTGTTGTGCTCTGGTGATGACTCTGATTGCCTGTCTTATCTGCAGCCAAACTGAACTTAAAAATAAGCAAAACATTTACAACATAATGATCTCTATTGCAGCCATGCTCCATCATCATTTTATACAATCCTAATTTGTTGTACATGTAGAGTACAAGAAGCTGAGACTTCTCTTAGCTGACTGGGGGATTGGAGAGAGGCACAACCTCCATCACACGGAAAACAGAGGAGTTTGTCAGTTTTCAGCTAATAATGTAATTTGTTCCTGCTTGGACGCACTAATGAAATGCATGAAATGCAAATATTTTTAGGTGATCTGTTAATTTTTTCAACTAACTGCTTAAAAGCTGATGGAAACATGCTTGTCAGAAGAAAGATACATTAACAGTTTATCCTTTCCCTGTATATTGATGCTAACTTTCTTGTCCTAGAAATTAGGAACTTGCATATTTGTCTTGGAAATTGGCTGCTTTTAACCACATTGAAATAATAATGTTATGAATTTTGAAAGCATGTCAAAAAGTTACCATTTCATTTTGTCTGTTGGTTATTTTTTTTTCTGCAATGCTATTTAACAAAACATTGTTTGGCTTTTATATTTGTCTTGATCAATTCTGGACAAGCAGACAACGAGCTCTGCACTAATCACCACTGCAGCAAACATTTACTTTATTGCATGCATTTTGTTTTGCTTTTTCCTTCATGGAGATGTTTCTAGTTGGTTACCAACTTTATCCAGCACTGAATTGCTTCTCAGCTTGCAGAGGCTGCTTCGTCAAAAATAAATCTCAGTTGCACTTTCTGTTGCTTTTGAATGCTTTTTCTGTTTGTTTCTCAATTAAGATTTTTTTTTTTTGCATAGTTGTGTGTTTTTGACTGCCCTCATTTACAGCCTTTCTTATTCTGCCAAGAAAAGGGAAGCCTAGCTGCTACATGTACTCGGGAAAACAGAATTAATAGCATAAGAAAATGTATTGCTGTAAACCACAGATTAAAAAAAAGAAAAACCTGGAAAGCTGAAATAAAAATAGGAAATGCTGGAAATGCACAGCAGGTTGGTTAGTGTCTGAAAGAGAAAGGTCCCAACTGCAATATCTTTATTGTACATTTCCAGTACTTTCTGTTTTTAATTCTGTAAAGACTAGTTGTTGATAGTGTGGAAGACAAAGCAATAAAGAGAAAGGCATTGTTTAGATGCCTTTCTGCAACATATAAAAGAGAAAAAAGGCAACTTTTTCTGCTTTGGTTTGACCAACTGCAATATATTTTGTGCTTACTTGTATTATAGAAAAGGCTGAGGCTGCAATTGAGAACTCTGAATACAATGCCACGTCAGTAACTGATGTGGACAAGCGGGTGAAACGCCGACTGCTAATGGGTAAAAAAATAAAAAGCTTCTAGTGCACTGATAGTTTCTTTTTGCTCTCTTTATCTTTTCATTGCAAGCCTAGCTCTCTTAGCTGGATCTGAACGTCATTACACTGTCACTTGGGTTGGTGTGCATGGGTTTCTTTTCAATGTTTAACCATTATTGTATTAACTTCCTTGCACACTTAATACGCATATAATTGTCTCTGCAGTGTCTGGCAATGGATTCTAACAAGTAAATGTTGCTGTTTCCCTAAGATGTTTCTTGCAATCTCAATCTCTTACTAAATATGCTGAAAATACATTGAAAGGTTAGAAAGATGTCAAGCTGTACCTTACTTTTCTATGTGAAAGCAGTCACCTCACCAAAAAGAGGAAAGAATTGTTCTTAACAGGGTTTTGATGATAAAATAATGGACAGAAAAATGTGGATCATTTCATATTAACTGAGAATTTACCTTATTTAACTCAAGTATGATAATATTTGAATGTCTTTACAGTAAAATTTACTAAAAACAAAGAAATAGAACAGCAGTGGGAAACATTTAAAGCGATGATCAGTAGAGTCCAGGAGAAATATATCCCACTAAAAAGCAAGAACAAACTAGCCAGTAATGACACACTAGGGATGAATCAAGAAATAAGGGCAAAATTGAAACTAAAGAAAAAGGCAGGCATACACTAAGTACATAGACAACAAAGGAGAGGATGATGGAAGGGAATACAAAAAGGTTAGGAAAGAAGTCAAAAAAATTAGGAAGGCAAAGAGAAATCTCAATTAAAATATCAAGGAATATAAAAAGAAATAGTAAAGTATTCTACAGATACATAAATAACAAAAGAAAAATCGGGATAGGGATAGGGGCACTGAGAGATGCACACAATAAACTCACTGTCATTGATGGCAGCAATATTAAATAATTACTTTGCCTCAGTATTTACCAGGGAGACTAATATGGTGGACATATCACTGGAAGAAGAGATCAAAAAGATATAAAGACATTTAAGATAGAAAGGGAGAGATAATTGATAAACTAATCAAACTTTTATTTATATACATATAATAAATATATATATATATTATAAAACAATACATTAGAAAAGGGAATAGTGGCAGAGGACTGGCAGACAACTAATGTGATTCCTATATTTAAAAACGGAGATACAAGAAGTCTAGAAACTATAGACTCATTAACTTAATGTTGGTGGTAGGAAAGATAATGGAATCCTTACTCAAAGGTGTAATAGAAAAACATCTAGAAACTGAAAATATAATAAAGAGCAGTCAGCATGGATTCCAAAAGGGAAGGTACTGCTTGACCAACCTTACTGAATTCTTTGAAGAAGTAACAGAAAGGTTAGACAAGGGTAATGTAATATATTTGGATTTCCAAAAGGTGTTCGATAAGGTACCACATAGTAGACTCATGATTAAGGTCAGAACATGTGGAGTCAGAGGACAAGTAACAGAATGGAAAGCAAGCTGGCTACAAAACAGGAAAAAAGAGGGATGGGGTTAAAGGTACTTAACTCAGATTGGCAAAAAGTGTTCCACAAGAATCGGTGCTCGGACCACTGTTATTCATCATTTACATAAACAATTTGGGCTCGGGAATCGGAAGTACAATTTCAAAATTTGCGGACAACACCAAATTGGGGGCTGCAGTTAATACAGAGGAGGAATGTGACAAAATACAGAAAGGCATTAATAAACTTGCAGAATGGATGTGTAATTGGAAAATTAACTTCAGTTTAGATAAGTGTGAGGTGGTACATTTTGGTAGGAAGAATAAGGAGGCCACGTTTTCCACGGAAAATAAGCATCTAAATGGGGTAGAGGAACAGAGGAATCTGGGGATACAGATCACTAAAAGTAAAAAAAAAAGCAAACAAAGCACTGGGGTTCATTTCTAGAGGGATAGAAATGAAAAGCAGAGAAGTTATATCAAACTTATATAGAACCTTGGTTAAACCACACTTGGAGTAGTGTGAACAGTTCTGGTCTCCACATTATAGAAAGGATATAGAGCCACTGCAGAAGGTGCAAAAAGGATTTACTAGAATGATACCAGAACTGGGAGGTTTTACCTATCAGGAAAGGCTGAACAGGCTGGGGCTCTTTTCTCTAGAAAAGACAAGACTGAGGGGTGACCTGATAGAGGTCTTTATGATTATGAAAGGCTTTGATAAGGTTGACGTAGAGAAGGTTTTTCCACTTGCGGGCAAAACTAGAACTAGGGGCCTTAAATATAAAATGGTTGCTAATAAATCCAAAAGGGAATTCAGGAGAAACTTCTTCACCCAGAGAGTGGTTAGAATGTGGAACTCGCTGCCACAAGGAGTAGTTGAGGTGAACAGAAAGATGCATTTAAGGGGAAGCTAGATAAACACATGAAGGAGAAAGGAATAGAAGGATATGTTAATGGGGTTAGAAGGGTGGGAGGAGGCTCGTATGGAGCGTAAACACCGGCCTGGACCTGATGGGTCGAATGGTCTGTTTCTGTGCTGTAAATACTTCGTAATATTATGTAATACTGCAGATTGTTTTTTTCATTAAGGTGAGGAATATTCAAAAGCATCACTTGGTGCTTTTTCCTTTCATAAATTAACAACTGTCGGTTGTTTTGAGCCCATTTACTATGATTGGCTGTAAAATCTAGCCTATTAAGTTCATTACGATTTTTTAATGAGTTCAAACAGTAAAAATACAGGAATAGAAATTGGTAGCAAATAATTTTCCCGCTATCTACAGAAACGTGTGCAGTTAACAATGGGGGCTGTGATCGTACCTGTAAAGACACCTCTACTGGTGTTCGGTGCAGCTGTCCTGTAGGATTCACATTGCAACCAGATGGAAAGACTTGTAAAGGTTAGACATCAACTTTTAATCACTTCTGTATGTACTAAATAATTTGACAAATACTATAGTTTTTGATATTTAGACTTTATTTAATCTTTTAGATTCTTTCTTGTTAATTTAACTTTTTGTGGCAATATATGCCCTGTTCAGTTACATTTTCGTATTTGTTAAAGTAAGTCTGCTTATTAAATATGGTGTGTTAGTTTTGTGGTACATAATACAGGCATTTGTGACCATACTGAGTAAAAGTGTATAGTTCCTTAAGTATTAAAATACAGTAGTTTGGGTAAAGTACATACCACAGTTTTGGTGCTCATTCAGCAGGTAAATTGTATGTACTTTGGGCATAGATTGCAACAGTCTCCTACTTCATGACACTTCATAGAATGGGTCACTCAGCCCATTGTATCTGTGTTGGCTTTCTAAAAGACCTATAGAGCCCAATTTCTCTGCCCTTTTGCCATGCCTTTTTTTTTCTTTTTTGAATATTTAACTACTTCCATTTGAAAAGCTATTATGGATTCTGCTGCCACCATTGCTTTTGGTAGAGCATTCCAAATCCTAATAACACTGTTTAAAAAAAAAAAAAAATTCTTCTAACTGTGACCGTTGTTTAATATAAGTAGAAAAAAAATGGTAATGGAGAAAATAATGGGACTTAAGATACACAAATGTCAATTCCTGATGGTTTCCACCCCAAGGTATTAAAATAAATAGGTGAGGAAATTGCTGATGTGTTAGTCATAATTATCCAAAGCTGGATTTTGGAATTGTGCCTTTGAAATGGAAAATTGCAAATGCTACTCTATTATTTAAGAAAGGAAGGAGGGAAAATCAAGTAACTGTAGACCTTTTAGTTTATTAATTGTGGGGAAGTTACTGGATCTATCATCAGAGAGACTGAACACTTGGATAGGTAACAATTGATCAAAGAGAGTCAGCATGGATTTGTGAAGGTTAGGTCATGTCTGACTAATCTAGTTACATTTTTTGCAGAGTTAGCTAGCATGGTTGATTGGGGAATGTCTATAGATGTTGTCCATATGGACTTCAGACAGCATTTGATGAAGTTCCTCATGAGATTATTAGCAAATATGAGAGCACATGGAATTGGAGGTAATGTTGTGGTTTGTTCTCTGATTGGCAGGATGTGACAAATAATGTTCCCCAGGGATCTATCCTGGGGCCTCAGCTTTTCACATATATCAAAAGTTACAAAGGGACATAGACAGACTAAGTGAGTGGGCAAATCTATGGCAGATGGAGTTCAATGTGGGGAAGTGTGAGATCATTCACTTTGGCCTTCTCCATTTCCTATGTTCTTGCGTACTTTTGATAATCTTATATTCATGCCTTCTAGTTATTGACTCACCGATTTACCTTATGAAAACTCATAACATTAAACATCTCTTTTAGATCTCTTAACCGTCTCTGTTCTAATGGAAAGAGACCCAGTTTCTCCAGTCTGTTCTGATAAATAAAGCCTCTCATCCCTGGTACCATCTTAGTGAATCTGTTCTGCACCCTCTTGTCCTAAAGTAAGGCAACCAAAACTGAACACAATATTATTACTGCTATTTGTATAGGCACTACCCCTTTGCTTTTGTAGTCTATACCCCGACTTATAAAGCCCAGGATCCCAAATGCATTAAAAAAAAATCTTTATCCTCCCATGTTATAAATATTTGTATATGTGAACCCCCAAGTCTCTCTACTCTTCTGCTCTATTTTGTCTATATATCCTCTCCTATTCATCCTCCCAAAATGCATCACTTCAAATGGCTTTTCTCAGATGGCTTAACCAAGGGTTTAAGTGTAAAAGTACTTACGCTCTTCAATTGTCTTGCAGACATTGACGAATGCCTGATCAATAATGGTGATTGTGATCACTTCTGTAAGAATACTATTGGCAGTTTTGACTGCAGCTGCAAGAAAGGCTACAAACTTTTAACAGATGAAAGAACCTGCCAAGGTTGGTTTAAAAATGTTTAGGATTATTCAAATGATCTGCTTCCTAGGTTTTCCAGACCAAAGGTATGTGTCTAGAGATACCTATCAAAGGTTAAGGTCTTTATGCAGTTTATGTTGCATACAATGATTAACATTTTAAAATTGATATATATATATACACACACATACACAAAACTCTGGCTTCAGTTTATCTCTGCTTGTTGAGTTATCCTTCATTTTTCAATTTTTAAAAATGAATTTCAGAGCACTTCAGCTTTACTTACCACCAACAAGCATAGGGGTTGTCTACGAAAAAATAAATTCAAAGCTACATAAAGTCAGTTGAATAAATACTAATTCTGTGAATCCAAAAATAACGACAACATTAACAGCTGGCATAATACTGTTATCTATGAATAGGCTGAATATAAGTTAAGAAGCTGAACTGGATGTACAGCAGAGTAGGTGGGCAGTAACTGGCAGCCACCTTTTTTAATGGGCTTATATTTTGCTCAGGGTTTAGTCCGGAAGACTACGGCTGACAAATGAGGTTTTGCTTATTTTTTTAAAATACTGTGGCATGAACGGGGAGTTGTAATTTTTAAAATTAGGGTAAAAGTTTGTTTCTTGAAGTCTGCCGATGGCTTTTTCAATCAATGGACTCTTGGGGGTGAAATTAGTCTTGGGTGGTAGTGCAAAATGTGCTATTGCAAATTGGCAGCCAGTTTTACACGATGCCTAATTTTCTTTTCCATTCAAGACAGTGGAAACGAAAATCAGGCAGGCTGTAAAATGGGCAGCCAATTCTCTATCGTCCCTTCTGCGCTACTGTCCATGACCAATTTCACCCACTTGGTGTTTTCCTGAGCTGTGCAGACCAGTAAGCTCCTGGTTTGAATATGTCTAGGGTCGCTCATGAAGACATTCAGACCTATACCCCAGCATGAGCTATCACATTCAGGAGAAATGGGGAGACAAGAACCTGACATTCAGTGCAGGGTTTTTAAGCCCTTGGTGGGAACATATGCAACATTGTAATGTGTCATCATATTGTTGTTTATGATGTGGAATGCTGAGAGACCCAAGTTCTTGTTTGGGAAGAAGCTTATGCCATTTCCTAGGAAATGATGTACAATTATTGACTTTATGAAATTACATTTCAAGTAACAAAAATTATTGGATAGAAATGTTGGTAAAGGCATTTTGTTGTTCATCATATTCAAGCTTATTGTTCAGGCTGATTTTGACAAATATTTGGTGATTCCTTTCTCTTTTTAATTCCCCCTCTCATTTTTGATGGGCTATTCGTCTATGTAGGGCATCACAGCCAAGCTAAATCTTGTCGTTATGCTTGGGTTTAATTTCCTCTCTGGTTTGAGTGTTAGTGTTTGCACAAATTCCTGTCGGAACTCTCAACACAGGTGTTAACTTATTAAACAAAATGGTTAAAAACCATGTTAAAACAGAGCAAATTAAACCCACTTGTGTCCAAACACAGGCACATTGCAGCAGGAGTCACTAGATAGCGATCTGAAAGTTTTTATTTCCTTTCCTAGCCCAGAGGTGCTGGGGCTAATTCTAGCAACCTCCTGCCACCTTAGATTGTGATCAGCATATACTGGGGATCGGAACAGGGACTCCCTTGGATGACATTGCACAGTATCATGCCATATGATGCATTTACTGACTAAGCTGTCTGGGGAGCTGGTGTTTCTGTTCTATTGTTCAGTAGTTTCTACGTTTAGATTGTAATTGATTGCTCCTTTATCGTCAAAATATGTATGTTTTCACTTGTAGATATTGATGAATGCTTCTTCGAAAGAGCATGTGATCACATTTGCATCAACTACGCAGGATATTTTGAGTGTGTTTGTAAGAAAGGATATACCCTGTATGGGCTGACGCATTGTGGAGGTACGTCTAGATGAGTGTCTAATAGGATATTCTTCAGAGTACATATTTTCATTTCAGTATTTTACACCATGTGGCTAACAGTTGGAGCACAAATTAGGAAAAAATGTTTACAGAAAAGATATGTTATAGTTTGTGATGTGATTGTTTATATTTATTAAAGTTGCTATCTTGCCCCCTTTACACCCCTGAAGTCTTCTGTGCCGTGCATATTCCCTGGCTGAGAACGGACTGTAAAGTTGCTGCACCAATGCTGCTCTATAACTTGACGTTCGGTGTACAATAGTTAGTAGGAGTAATTATCGCTCAGATTTTCTCTCTAGGTTGGGAAAGCACCCATCCCTCCCAAGCTTGGTACCTCCTCTCGATGACTCAGCTGCGATCAGTTTTTCTTTGTGTGGGGAGTTGCGGGTATGAACTGGTGTCATGTCACTCCACGGCACTATATGTTGGATCACCAACTTGCTGTGCCACTTAATTTTAATAGAAGTAACTGTCCTTTTCCTTCCCAGTTTCTCTTCTCCTGGTTTTGGCAGCTCTTACTCGGCCGTGGGCACAGGCAGTCCTCTGGTCCCTCGCTCAAGTGGTCCTCTTTGTGTATGAGCCTATTGGATATCTGTGGCTGGCTATGCAGAGATGGAGGACATTTCAACAGCACAGCTAAATCTCATCCTGTCATCATCTAACGTTCACACATGAGCACTTTGTATCAAATGACATTGGATAAAAATGCATTGCAGGACCGTGGACTGATCATTATTCCATTATAGCATCTCCACTTCAGCTGAGATCAATCAAAGGATACAACCTGTTCTATATGCCTCACCACAACACTGGTGATTTTCACCCTGGGCCACCAAGGGAGCCAGTATAAAGCTACATTTTGTAATTATGTAAACATAGTTTCCCCCTTTTGGTTGAAAATACGTTGTTCTTGTTTTTAGACATTGACGAGTGTAGCATCAACAATGGAGGTTGTGAACACAGATGTGTAAATAAGGTGGGAAGTTATGACTGCCATTGTCATCCTGGCTACAAACTACATTGGAACAAGAAAGACTGTGTTGGTAAGAAACCGTATGGAGCTGATTATTGCTGTGCCCTTTTGTTTGCCAATCTTTAAATGTCGTTGGAAGCCACTGATGGGATCCTATCTGGGTGAACAATTAGACCAGTTCCCCCACTTCATGGATCCTCTGTTTTACCGATGTGAACATGTTTACTTTTAATGTCATTTTTATTACCCATTTAGTATTTGTAGCAAGTGGAGAACAGGAGATACTTTTCACTAATTTCTTTGTGATTTTTCATTTCTCAGCAATCATCCTAAGTGATTTTTCTCTCTCTTTAGCATTGGCATTTTCCTTCTGAAATATGTGCTTGTGTCCATCATACTTTTATAATTCGTACAGTTTATCTTTGCTTTTTGTTGACTTTCCTTTACTGGGCAGCAGAAGATGAATTTTGCCACCATACTGCCTTTCGTGGTGAAGGGATTTGATTGTAATTTGGATGCAGTATAAAAGTTGACTTAAAAGCTAATTGTCTTAACCATGCAATTAATTTTTCCCATGAGTGTGTCATGTTTTTATCCTCTTTAGAAGCAGAGAAGCTCCTACCAACTAAAGTGTCAGCCAAAGCCCTGCTTAACTGCAGTAAAAGAGGTGGAGCTGATATGTGTTCTTTGAGCTGCCAATCAAATGTGTACTTTGCTGCTGGTGAGTTTTATTAAGTAGATGTTACAAAGATTCCCGTAACTATTGAATATAGCTTTAGTACAACATATTTCAACTTTTAGAAATATTTTTAAAATGAATAGTCTACTGACTACTGAGGACAGATGGGTACTGCGTGCCATATTGTAATACAAAAAGCAGTTTCTAAGATTTCACATCTCCAGAATAAAAGTCATGTAGGAAAGAGTTGTAAGGCAGCAACCAGAGTTAAAGACAAGGGGGTAGAGTTTCCGCTTGATTCTGCTAGTAATATCAACGCAATCCAGGCGGAATTGGCCGAACCAGGGCAAAAGATCGGGGAATCTTAAACGTAAGTGAGTTAAAAGTTTTTTTTCATTTCAAAAAATACTTCATTTACTAAGAAACTGACTAGCATACACCAACAAAATATTAAATGGTTCAGTATAGTTTTTTTAAAAGTAATTTTCAGTGATTTTAAATCAGGTTACTCCCAGGTGGAGGACTGGACACTTATTAAAAATGTTTATTTTTGGTGATAAACCCATTTTCAGCTGTATTAATCAAACTGCACCAGGTTACCACACTTAAATACATCAAGGTATAGTTTTTAATGGAAAGAAGAAAAGGAAACTATTACATTCTATTACACTGTCCGATTGTGCTGGTTCATGGAAGAGTTTATGTTTGCTGTGGAAAATATGATGTAGTCAGTGCAGATTCTAAGCATTTTGACATAACCAAATGAAAGCTTATTTATCTCGTGCATGCTAAGTTAGTGAATGACATAGTGTCTGAGTGTGTGAAAGATTAGGGACAGGTACATAAACACCATTAATTGGTACTAGCCTGCAGCTGCAGAATACTCTCCAGCATGGACCTGATTGATTGCCTCTGCACATTCTGCCCCACTCTTTCCAGGGTTATTCCAGGGAGTTGTGACTCATTCAGTTGATATTGAATGAGCAGTCTGATGGCATGGAGGCAATTGAGCAGAAAGGTGGAAGATATAAATTCAGTAAATCAATAATGGAGCACAGTTTGGGAACCATTCATATAGGAGACAGAGGAAAGCAGATTTATACAAAGAGCGAAACAGGTAGAGTGACACAAAGGGCTGGATTTTGAAACTGGAGTCGGGTTGGGGTCGGGAATCACACATTCTGGCTTGTGAACCCGCCTCCATCGAGATGTGGCCAACCCACTGTATTTTCCCTTGATTGACCTTGTTGAGCCCGCCCAGTGGGCTCAGCAGGCCAATTTAGGGCCACCCGGCAACATGTGACGTCACAGACTGACATTTCATCTGTCAAGAGCTTTTGACAGATGAAATATCAGCGTTTGACAGCTCTGTGAAGCTGTCAAACACTGACAATATGATTTCTAACTTCAGTCCTTCCTCTCAGGCTGAATTAGAAATCATTCCACCACAGAAAACAGAAGGCCGTAGTTTTTGACAGAACCACGGCTTTCCTGCTTTCTGTGCCGGTGAGATTTCTAACTCCTGAGAACTGAAGGGCTGACACCTGCAGGAGGAAGTTAAGGTAAGTAAAACTTTTTTCCAACACTTAGCACTTATCTTACACACTTACCTCTGCACACATGCACCCATCACTCACCTGCCCACCGGACATATCGACCCCTCCAACCCCTGCGGACCCACGGCCTGCCCCGATAACTTGGCGTGGTTGCCACCTGTCGGGAAGCCCACACTTTTCTTTTTAAAATAGGGATTATGCAAAAAACTGCCTGTTAACAGGCAGTTAATTGTCACTAATCCCTTCCCGCCTCGGGGAGTCGGGTCTCAGCACAGGTCGGGTACCCGCCGCCAGAGAAACTGGCATGGAGGCGGGATGGGGTCGGGACCCCCGAATCTGCAACTTTAACCCCCCCCCCCCCCACCTCCAAACCCGACTCCACGGGTCATTGAAAATCCAGCCCAAAGAGTCGGAGACAAATAGGAACAAAAAGAGAATGTGTAAGGGAGACATAGGAGCTGATTATCAAATGTGGTGACAACTGGGGGTGGGGGGGTGGGGGTGCGGGTGGGTGCGGGCAGCTGCTACACGTGCCTCATGGGACCAGCGGGAGGCTCGAACCATTTTCATGGTCAGGCCTCATCTGTATAATATCGACAAGCTGCCAATGCTCAACGAGCACTGACCGACAGCTCACCAGTTGGGGGAGGGAAAGAGAAATCTGGTGGCTACTCTGAGGAGCCGAGCGGAAGTGCTTCAGGAAAGGAGGCAAGGCAACCGCAGGGGGGCGGGGGGGGTCAGTGGGTGAAGAAGGACTGGTAACAGGCTGGAAGATTTTTGTGGGGTCAGGTGGAGCATTCATTGGCATTACAGCGTTTTTGGAGCAGCCTGCAGCAATCCTTTTACGGACCGCTCGTTAGGCTGTGCTATGTTCAGTACCAATGGGAGGAGCGTGCGCAGTGTACGCTCAGCCCATTGGGGCCCGACAATAGCCTTGGGCATATTGCCAATATTTGTTTTTAATGAGGCTCCTGCCAGTTTTGGGCAGCAACGCTGGCCGCCCATTTCAAGACCCGCTTGATAATTGAGTCGGGCAGGACTTGGGCAGCTAGTCGGTAGTAGGTTTTTAAAAAAAATGTCTGCCAACTGCCCAGTATTTCAGCATGAACATGATGATAGGGAGATGAAAAATGCCCCATAAAGAGAGAGTGGAAGATAGAGAAGGAGGGAAAAGGAATTGGTGAGAACAGAGATACAATTATATTGAGAGAGACACATTTTATTTAGAATTTTTAATTCTGAACAATGTCACAGGACAACAAATAGTTGCTCCCTGTAATAGAGTTGCAATATTCATGTACTCTCCTGCATGATGTGTTGAATAAATTTTTCATTTGGTTGTGCCAGATACTTATAATCTTATAAGCAACCATCAATGTCACATTGCCTCGGGAAAATCTAGGTAGAAAGGAATATCTTGAGGGTTGTAAGATTCTGTACATATCTTTGTACTGATTACCGTATTCTACTGATGTCAATATAAATATCTTGCAGCCCTAGCTCTAGCAATGTGCAATCAAACATATCACCTGGTATAGACTCGTGAAGGAGCACTCACAATATCCACTTTGTAGAAATGTCTTGACTTTCCAAAGTTGCCGATGCAAATTTGTTGAGAGACCCACAACAAGGCCCCAAATTTGGTGTCTCTGCCGCCCCATTTTTCAGCAGCAACGAAGTAGTATTGAGACCAAATGGGCGAAAACAACCTTAGTGCTGACTTCCAGCCCGCTGCCATTTTTGAGTGGGGCTCCATTTAGGTGGCCAGTGTTCCTGCAGGTGTGAGCTTCATTATTCAGTGCAAATCAAATTCACTGATGTTGTTTGGACACCGATGCCACTTCTGGGCAATTAAGTATGGCGCCAGCTGAGCTGGAACCACCCTCTTCACGGAACAAGAAATGGACAGAAACAGCATCCTTTAAAGTGATCGCTGTAAGCAGCTTAAAAAAATAATTTATTTGCCCTTTTTTTAGGCAGTAAGGTGAGCATAATTGCTCTCCCTGCACCTTGCTGCTAACCCCTCCATTGAATAATGCTCTGTGTCGCCCCATCCACTGATTGGCCCAGGCCTCCACTTTAATCCCTTGCCGCAAGCCTGTGATCTGTGGATGGCCCGCCGAATTCTTCCCCCCCCCCCCGGCCATCCCCTCAAAACACCGAGCTGTCATGCACTGCCACCTCACCAGTTGTATGCAAACGATGCCCAACCATCAGAATAGTTCGGGCCTCTTGCTGGCGACACCAAGCAGATGTTAAGATCGCTCTGCCCACTGCCCATCTGACGTATACCAAAGATGATAATCGAGCCCATGTTTCTTCAATGTATCTGTAGTTCCTTTCAATTTGGGATTTCTACACTGCCACTGAACAGATGATGAAATTTCTCCATGATTAATGACAAATTTTGATCGTGTCCATGTTAACAAGTTCTGATTATTTTTAGATATTAAATAGCTAATAGTTAAGTGTTTTGAAATATGTGTAAATATAAATGTCAAGGATCTCCTATTGGTCTTCAGTTACGAAGTTGTTACTCTTGCTTGAAGAGAGTTTTATCAGTTGAACTAATTTTTCTTTAATGTGCTGTATTTGGCAGAGTCTGAAGATTCTTACACAATTAGATGTGGCGTGTCTTCTCAATGCCAACACTTTGGTCAGAACATAAAAAATGTTACACATTGTTCAGGTAAGTAAAAGGAGGATTTCCATGTGGTTACCGTTTGTTCCTTTGAAGACATATTTTGGCATTGCTTTTTATAAGATTTGACTGATGACTGCTGAGAATTTCCTCAGCGGATCTCCCAATCGGCTGCCGTAGCTTCGGTGGAAGATCGGCGGAAATCCCAGATGCATCTTATAAATAGTGTTATATTTCGATTTGGCAGTGAGGGGCAAGAAAATTGGTTTTATATTGCTTTTAAATTTGAGATTAAACATATTTCGAAGTAGCTACCTGAAGGTCAGTGATCTGATTTTTTCCCCCTGTTTGAACATCTGTTTTTGTGTCTAGCACCTTCAAAAGTGTCAGACTTTGTTTCAGATACAAAACAAACCTTTTTTAAAAAAAAAGAAAGTCTGTCATTTCAGGCTAGGTTCTTCTAACCTGGAGCCAGTAATTTACAAGTAGCTACAACTGACCTGCAGAATTTACAAACAGGTACAATGACATGATTTACCTCATTGGCTCACTTCCTCACAGGGAGTACTTGAGCAGAGGTTGTAAAGGGGGAAGACAGGTTAAATGCAGCTCCATCTTAGCAGCTAAATATTGCAGTTGTGCTCCAGAATATCCGTGAGCAATGCCATGGGAGATCTGTGAGTCTGTCTTGATTCGATCCTACTCTTTGACGTTTTCGAAGCGACTTAGAATTCGTAATAGTTTTATTAATATTCTAATATATTTTTATCTGAAAATTTTCTCCAACCTTTTAATAATGGATTTTAATTGGAGTGTAAGTATTGCAGAGCAGTATTGTCCAATAGAAATCGCTGACTAGCCACAGGCATGGCTACAGCGAAACCATTTTAGCCACATGCACTAATTTTAGCACAAAACGCCATACACACAATACGGATAAAAATACTTCACCTGTATATTTACTTAAACATCTACTACAATTTGGTGTGAAACTTTGCAGTCTTTCTCTTTCACCAGAGTTTATAATTATGGCATGAGTTTATCATATCTTAGTGCAGCTTCTAGATTTTTGTCTAGCAGTTGTAAGCAATACAGTACTTCGACTTCATCAGAGCGATTGCTGAGAAAGTGTTGGTTCGCACACAAGACGCAGCAGATCCACCCTCTGCTCTCCATCCAGAACGGAGTTGGAAGCTACTTGCTCTTTGCCATGACGTGCCCTTTTGGAGCTGCTTGTTATTGGTTGTCATTCTTCTGCTGGCCTGGAACGGTTATTCCGATTGGTCCCCTCTCCATACTCAGCAAGGTGTTTCCTGGTGCGCAAGTCTGACGTTTTCACCCGTATCACACACTATTTTAGCAGATAGCCAACAAGCAGTAACCAAGGAAGTGAAGCACACACAACGTTTAAAAACTACTTGCACACTCTGCTTTTTGTCTTACCATTTTACCCACGCATGTACAATAAGGTTAAACTTTACATACACACACCGTGTGAATATGAGTATTGAGATCACATGCACAACGACAGCATCTATTACTTTTTTTATTTACTAATCGAAAATGCAGTTAGCCAAATCTGGATTCCTAATTAGCTGCATGTGGCTAAGGCTAATGTATTAGACAACACTATTGTCGAGTATTTATATCATGGAAAGTAAGCTAAAATACCAGAATTAGAGCACAGCTATGCTATGATCAGAGGTTTACATGTCGGTGAGACCTGTAAAATTTAGAATTGCGACTTATTAAACATCTGTTTAATAGAACAACTAACTGACAGTATTGGTGTTGCAGTGCTAACCAAATCAGAGTCTCCTTCTACAAACTAGTCTGAATGAGCTTCGCTCGACGTACAGCACAGGCACAATTTAGGTCTCAAACCTTCATTTCTGACTTGTGATCGTTGCAGCTCAGATGTGAGGCTGACTAATAAAAACGTTGAACAGCTAACAACTTAAGTCACATGCATTTTAATATTGGGCCTGAATTTGCGGTTAGAGGCTTCCCGCGGTCCCAGCGGTTCAGACACTTGCGCTCCTGGGCCTCTGCGCGTATGCCTGTGTAAAGGCCCACGTATCCCAGTGGCGCACACGGTTCGCAGGTGCCCCTGGGATCACGTGGGCCGGCCCAACCAATCAAAAAGGGGGATCCCCATTATGCTTATGGCGATTCCATTTACGTACGGAATCCCTATAAGCATGAATAGGAATCCCTAAAAAAACACAATTTAAACTCTTGCGCTGGTAAAAGAAGGCCTAATGCCTGCTTTTTACCAGGCCCAAGAGTTTCACGGGCATTCGCTGGGCAGTAGTTGGGCAAATAGCCGAACCCTGCACCAGCGAATGCCCATTTCCCGGGGATGTGGTGAATCTGTCGAGCTAAAACTTGACAGATCGCAAGTTCCGGGTTTTCGCACATGCGCATCGCACGCAGAAACCCGGAACTTGCGGGGCACTCGCCGCCTACGCGGTGATAGGCCACGGAAAATCCGGGCCATTGTATCTGAAGTGTGTCTTGCATGACCCCAGCTGTCAGATGCTGATGATTAATTTGCCTTTGAGATTACAAAGAGAAAAATGATCTCTTTGCAATTCAGAAAAGTATGCAAACCAGTAGAAATATTTTCAGATAGCGAAGTTAAGTAATGTCAAATTGTCACAAAAAACAAGACACATTTATTTTGCACATTAGAGTCTGTCAATTAGCTATAATTCTATATGAATGTTCAGGATAACATACCATTGCTTAAGTAATTAAATTAGTTTTTTCATAATGGAGAAAATTGTTAATTTTCAAACTATAAATGCAAAATGTAATCTTGTATTTTTTGCGACTCCAAAGAATGTTGCATTTAGAAATCTATTTTTGTGCTTTGGTTGACTCTTATCTACAAACACAGATCTTTGATATAAAATACTGTCAAAGATAATTTGCACAGGAGTGTTTGTTATAAATTGTATCTCTCTTAAATGCACATTCTTTATATGTGCACCTAGGCAGGTTATTTGACCAGGGGACCATCACAGCAGAGTCTGATCCTGTCCTGTCCTCAACCAGCATCCAAATATACACACTTTCCAGCAGCTGTCACTGGACAGTGACCAGGAGCAGGAACCCTCGCTAATTTTTATTCTCCCGTTCCTAGCCTAGGAACACTGAGGCCAATTGTAGCACCCTGTGAAAACCCTGTCTGAAATTAGATAATTCAACACAGATCAGGGATAGGACACAGCATATTGGCCCAGATTTTGTAGTCAGCAGCGAACGAATGGCACTCGCTGTTCATTACACTGACACTTGCCCACAGACTTTCTGTGGACTTTTGCACTGGACCTTGCGGTGATTAGAAATCTGAAACAGCGCGGCGCCCTCTAGAGGGGATCTGGGACCTGTGAGAACAGGGCAAGCAACTGTGTATCTCCTTAACAAATCAGATTGAAGAATCCTTACTGAGGCGCGTAGTCTAAACTAGGAAGTGTAAGTTAGAATATTTAATTCAATGCCAAATAATGTACAGAAAGCAAAATAGAGAGGGAAAGAAAGATGGGATTAAGAGAGATAGAAGAGACAGAAAGGAAAAGTTTAAAAAAAAAGTTTTTATTTAAATTTTTTAACTCTCCAACAATAATTAAAATCTGAAGGAATGAGACTCCACAATTTTCAGTGCCAGAGTGGTTGTTTGGCAGTAATTAAGACTTATCACGCCGTTAAAAATTCACTTACACTTGAAAGGACAAGCCCTAACTTTTTCTGGTGTGTTTAGTGGGTAAGTACCGCAAATTCACGCCCTTCCATGTATGTGAATGTCGAGTCTCTTGGTGAGATACCATTATAGCAAAGCTTCTGGAGGAGCAGGGCAACTTGGACAGCAGTTTCCTGATTTCCGCATTTAACGGCGCATGTGCGTATTCTGGAAGTGCTGTCCAAATTACTCCTTAATAAGAACATAAGAAATAGGAGCAGGAGTAGGCCATATGGCCCCTTGAGCTTGCTCCGGTATCAGTAAGATTATGGCTGAATTTTTACCACAACTCCATTTTCCCGCCTTATCCCCATATCCCGTGATTCCCCTAGAGCCCAAAAATCTATCTCCCTCAGCCTTGAGTATACTCGTGATGTGGAGATGCCGGTGTTGGACTGGGGTGGACAAATGTGAGAAGTCGCACAACACCAGGTTATAGTCCAACAGCTTTATTTGAAATCACAAGCTTTCGGAGCACTGCTCCTTCGTCAGGTGAAGTGAAGAGATGCATATAGTCACAGCATATATAGTCAGAGAATACTGCCAGATGATTACAGTTAATCTTTCCAACTGCCCTTTATCACACCTCGGCAGAGAGATAATCACGGCAATCAAAGGTGTGGATGATGTCCAAACAGGTCAGTCAGGAAAACATTACATCAAAGACAATGTGGCAGATGCTGGGGTCTGTATGGAAAACAAAAAACTTTTTTTGCTGGAAATCGCAGCAGGTCGGCCGCATCTGTGTAGAGAGAACAAGCCAACGACGACTCGAGTCTGGATGACTCTACGTCAGGTGGGGTTACATGTAGCGTGACATGAACCCAAGATCCCGGTTGAGGCCGTCCTCATGGGTGCGGAACTTGGCTATCAGTTTCTGCTCGACACCATCCACACCTTTGATTGCTGTGATTATCTCTCTGCCGAGGTGTGATAAAGGGCAGTTGGAAAGATTAACTGTAATCATCTGGCAGTGTTCTCTGACTATATATGCTGTGACTATATGCATCTCTTCACTTCACCTGACGAAGGAGCATCGCTCCGAAAGCTTGTGATTTCAAATAAAGCTGTTGGACTATAACCTGGTGTTGTGCGACTTCTCACATTTGAGTATACTCAACAACTAAGCATCCACAGCCCTCTGAGTGAAGAAATTTCTATTCATCTCAGTCCTAAATGGTCGACCCCTTATCCTGAGATGATGCCTCCTAGTTCTAGACTCTCCAGCCAGGGGAAACAGCCTCTCCGCATCTACCCTGTCAAGCCCTCTCAGAATCTTATGTTTCAAGGCGATCACCTCTCATTCTTCTAAACTCCAGAGAGTATAGGCCCAATCTCTCCTCATAGGACAACCCTGTCATCTCAGGAATTAATCCAGTGAACCTTTGTTGCACTTCCTCTAAGGCAAGTACATCCTTCCTCAGGTACGGAGGCCAAAACTGTGCACAGTACTCCAGGTGTGGTCTCACCAAAGCCCTGTGCAATTGCAGCAAGTCTTCCTTACTCTTGTACTCCAACCCCCTTGCAATAAAGGCCTAAATACCATTTGCTCTCCTAATTGCTTGCTGTACCTGCATGTTAACTTAGCCTCACCGTTATTTCTACCGCAAAATCTGGGACATTAATTGCCTCAGTTACTTCATTATTTGAATGTTCTCAGACAATGAAGTAGTGCAAATAAGTATGAAACTTTTGATTTCCAGTGCAAACAAACACTTCATAAAATGAGTTCTATAAGCATGAAGTTTTTCATTCAGTATTCAGTGCTGCTGTTGTAGTGTGCTGTATAGTAAAATTTCTGTCAGTACTTACCTGAACAGCTGTTGAATGAATGTTGCCCTTTTTCTTTCCAGGGTTGAATGCTACAAACCTGCCAACAGTAAAGACAACAGCAACTTTTAAAATCAATGTGGGAAGATGTGAGTTAAGAGGAATCAAAGAGAAGCTTAAAAATAGTCTCAAGCAGGTCTCTTCAGGTACATAGATGCATTTCTAAGGAACATGAGTCATTTTAGGCTGCTAGCTCAACCTTTTGTTAAAAATCAAACCAGAAAATAATTGCTCAGAGTATTACTGCTCCATCTGTGCAATTTCTGATTTTGTCCCAAGTGCAAAGAACCAAAAGATGAAATAGAAATAAGTTTTTCTTGACAGTGAGTCAAGAAAGTAATTAAAGCTGGAGTGTTTGTGGTGTTATTCTGCTCTGTGCAGCTGCTTACTTACAAAGTGAAATTAACCATGTCATGTCTTTCATCATTGCCCTCACTAATCGTCCTTCAAATTAAAACTCACTTTACTCAAAACCAGATACAGTAATTTCTCACATATTTAGTTGTGCATATTACTCAGATAATAGCAGAACAGGAAGTTAATTAACATTTCACTTGAGTTTCTTGATGGCTCATTTGGCAGTAGTAGTAACAGCCATACGGGAGCGAAGGTTCCAGGTTTGTGCTGAGTTAGATGATCTCACCTGAGGTAAACTGGGGTGCAACAATTGGCTTCAGCCTCCCTCAGTTAGGGAGGGGGTAAAAAACTAGCTGGTTGTTTTGCTCCTGGTTGTCGCCCAGTGATCTCTTCTGGAAAGTACGTATGTAGACATTAGGTGAGGACAGGATCAGGCTTGGCTAATTTGCTTTGAGGGCAAATAGCTTGTCAACACTACGTGTCTAGGCTCATATATGAAGAAAGGCCGCTTTGGCAAGGTACTGGAAGGTGTCTGGCACCCTTGAGGGGAACCAAACCCAGCTGCTGTCAGCACCTATTTGTAATTATAATCCATAACCCAGTTAAATTCAGTGTACAATCTCCTCACCTCTCCGACTCCACCATGCATGACTAAAGCAAATTATATCAAAACTCATCTGTAAGCTAGTGATGATTTATGAGACATCTGCGTACCCAAAAATTATAATGTACATTTCTAAATACCTACCTAAACGTACTGACAGCATAAATCCGTCACAGACAATTATTTTGCACTTCCTCCAAACCAATCCGCCATGCTTAAGTATGGATCAGATAATAAATTAAAATCCTTTCCTCTTACTAATCATGCACTTTTGCCTTTATTTCAATACACAGAAAAACGTAATTTTTCTAGTACAAAGAACTGTCAGCTGAACTTTGTAAATGTGAAGTGCAGCTCCTCCAAGAAAAGTCATGACCATTGGAATCACAAGGCAATGAGAAACGAGGGATCAATCATTTCTGCTGTATTTGAGGTTGAAATGAAACCAGAGGAGGTGACAGGTTGGTTTGAAGAATTCAGAAGGTGCATTTACATATTTCTTGTGAGCTTTATTTATTTTCTCTCATCTCTCTTCCCTTTTGTCTGTTCTTCTTAACAAAAGTATCTCCTGTTTTTAGAAGTCAGTGCTTTTTTGGTTGGGAGAGATGTGGCTTTCAACTTGGAAGAAGCTGAACCCAAAAAACTAAAATTCATTTAACAATTGATCTTGTATTCTACCAGGCTAAATAAAGACTTCATATGTACAATATTTATTTGGATGCAATATAAAAAAACAATTAGATGAAGACCATTAATTTACCTTCACACATCTGAAGGAAACATCTCCATTCCCATGTTGTGTACAACTGATTTCTATGGTGCTGGTTGGCCTGTACTTTTTTGTATTTTGAATGAATTGGTGATGTAAGTAAAGCATGTTTATATTGTCAGTGGTATGGTGGTGAATTGGTGCTTTCCTCTCGAGGTTCTCAAGAGATTCTGTCCAGTAGACTGTTATTATTTCATGTAATTGTATAATTGGCTCTCTTGTTTTCTTGTAGAAACCTGTGATTTTGGGTGCATACGAAGGAAGACCGAGAAAAGGCTTCGAAAAACAACAAGAACACTGAGGAAATCAATCAACAGGGAACAGTTCTACCTGCGTGTAGCTGGAACTGACTATGAGGTGGCTAAGAAAACAGCCAAAGCAGTGGATTTACAGGAGCCATGTGGAACTGGCCAGGTTCTTCAGAACAACAGATGTGGTGGGTACAAAACTCTAAGGCCTGGTTTTTCTGCTTCTGCACTTGCCACTCCACAATTTTTTGTCCACTCATTAAAAAGGTTAGAAATTCATGGCCTAGTCAGCACAGAGGCAGAATAACCTGAAGATTCACAAGATTCATAAGATTCACAATATAACTGAAGTAGCTTTTTGAAATATTGAAGTATTATCACTATCACTAAACCAAGCAATGCTCAGAATTATGGTTGTTTTAACTATTATATTCTGTCTTTATGTATTTACTGTTTTAATCAACTTTAACTCATGTATGGAATAATTATGCAATTTTTATATGAAGCTCATTTGGACCTTTTACCAAACAGCTTATATTTATTAATTGTGTACACAAAGTCATCTTTGCATTATAGACCACACTTTGCTGTAGCAGGGCATCTAATGGCATTTGCTGTTAGTTAGCCTTGCCCTTGCAAGTTTAGGTTTTTAAATTTTTTGTGTGGCAAGTTGCTGAAAGTGTGAGCTGATAACTGCGCAGCGAGGGAAACCGAGCATCTGGGACCCGAGTAAACAGGCGAAACAATTGTGTAAGCTCCTTAACCAATCAAATTGAAGGATTGTGAAATTAACAGCACAAGAACTGAGAAGGAAGTGCACATTAGAGTGTGTGAATTCAATGTCAAATCAGGTACGGAAAGTGAAATAGAGAGAGGGAAAGAAAGATTAGATTAAGAGAGAGACAGAAAGGAAAAGTAAAAAAATATATATATTTTTAATTTTACATTTTTAAAATATCCAATAACAATTAAAACCTGAAGGAATGAGATCTACACTTGTAATAGTTCATTTTCAGTGCCGGAGAGGTTTATTGGCAGTAATTAACACTTATCATGTTGTTTAAAGGGCACTTCGACAGGAATGGGCAAGATTTAACTTTCTGTGGCGCGTTTAGTTTTTTATCTACTGCGCAAATACTGCAACTTCATGACATTCAATGCATTTCTAGACACAAACGGCATCAAGGGGTATGGGGAGAGAGCGGGAATATGGTATTGAGATAGAGCATCAGCCATGATCATATTGAATGGCGGAGCAGGCTCGAAGGGCCGAATGGCCTACTCCTGCTCCTATTTTTCTATGTTTCTATATCAATGGTGAGTCAGACAGCGAGATGCTGTTTTTGCACAGCTAACAGCGGAGTGGCGCAACTCGGATAGCAACTTTTGGATATTTGAGTTTAACTGCGTATCTGCTCCTTGCCTGAAGTTACTGTACAATTTGCACATAAATAACGGCGAGGACCATTAGCCTCACCGTTATTTTGACAAGAAAATCTGGGCCAATATTTTTACAATTGGTGAAAAGTGAATGTTTTAATTTTTGGCATGAGATGTTATACTGGCTTAAAAGGAACAGATTTAAACAAAGGTCTCTGTAAGCACAAGCATCCTGTGCATAGGCAGAGGTTGCAATAATTTTTGAAAATGTAGATTTTAATTATTTCAGAAAATAATTTTGAATGTTTGAATTAAATCCCACATTCTGGCCGTGATTTCGCCTACCGAGGCAGGCTCAGTGCGGCCGAGGTAGGTGGCGGACGGCGACCCCGGTTCCATCCCGCTGTGTGAGAAGAATTTTCTGTTGATTGGGCTTGTTAAGCCCGCCCTGCGAGGTTCCGGGCCAATTAAAAGGAGCGGGTCTGATGATGTCATTTGATGACGCGTCATCAGCCGGTTTCCTTAAAGGGACCATGTCCACATTCATTTTGACAGTTGAGCTGTCAGTGTTCTGCAGCATTGAAGTGCTGCAAACACTGACAAGCACTGCACAAAGGTACACGTCAGCACCCAGGCTCTCCCATTACTTCTTCCATATGCTTATGGAGGGAGTCACAGCACGCAGCGAGGTTCTCTTCCCTTCCAATGAGCAGAAGAGAGCTCCCCAGGACACCAACGCAGCCTGGTTACACATTGCACAGGAGGACACAAGCAGGGATGTCATCAGGAGGATCAGGTTGCAGTGGCGCAAATGTTTCAATGATCTCAGTAGATCACGAAACTTCACAGCAAAGCCACACTCAACCTTATCCTGCCATGCCACTCATCACATCCCCATCACTCTGCCTTCCCTACCCTACTCCTGCACATCCTTACTCACACCAACTTACCTTGCACCTCCACCCATCCCTCTCTCTATCTACATCATCACATCCTCATCTCACTAGCCGCCCCTCACACTCACCCTCATCCTTGTCCAATCATCCCAACTAACAACACATAATGGTAGGCACTCGGGTGTTTTCGCCAATGTTCATGTAAAGTTTCTGTTGATGTGTTGCCAAACATTGAAATCTTAATTTTCCACACTCTGCCTTCTTGGACATATTTGTGTACCGCTTTGGAAGTGGCTTAGTGAGTAGCAGTGAATGGTGAGACATAACGTTACCCCCCGCAATGGTGATGAGTGTGAAAGAATGGCTCGGGCATTGCAAGGATGCATTATGGTGTTGGTGTGGGGTGGTGCCAAACTGGCGCATCATGTGGCAGCCAGGGTGTACAGTGTCAAGTGAAGTAAATCTGGCCATGGTGAGGCCATCCCTGGCCTCCCGGCCAGCAATGTGGTCAGGTGCTGAGGCCCTGTGTCCTGTGCAGCATCAGGTGATTGCGGAGAAGGTTGGTGTTGTTGTTGGTGATGCTGGTGTGCCTGGTGATGTTGGTGTTGGGGCTGATCGTGGTGGGATTGTGAGAACTAAGGTGAGATTTATTCAAGGGTGCCGATGCTGCTGGAAAAAATGGCAGCTGAAGTTGAGATGACAGAAGCGATCTGTCAATGATGAGAGAGGTTGCTCCAAGGAGGTGACAGTGGATAGAGCGTTTACTCCAAACACTTCCATACTGCATAAAGCTGAAAAGTGTATTCCAAATCCTGAAGGCTCCAGCTTCTAATATTGGAAAGTAAACAGCTGTGAAATAGTAGCTTTCATACCACTTTTGTAGCTGTCAACTATTCAGAGGAATGGAGAGTCATTGAGAACCTGACATACTTACCTGACGTGATTCCCGCACGCCGGGAACCTCGTGAAAAAGCTGGTAAAATGGTAAGTACATGGTAAAATGCTGCTTAATTACCTTTGAACAAGCTTTTAAGTATCTGAATTGGCTGACCCGCCGCTTGGCGTCGGGTCTGTTCAGGGATGACAGACCCGACACTTCGGAAACTGACATGGAGGCGGGTTGACAGCGGGATACCGACCCACTGTCAATCTTTTTGATTTTGACAGTGGACCTGCCCCCTGAACCCGCCCTCTGAGCGCTGGCAAAATTCTGGCCTCTCTTTGTGTTACAGTTTTTCTTTATATTGAGGGTCTCACAGTATTCTTAATGAACTGTTTTATCTCATTCATACGAATATGTAGAAAATCTGTTCAGCATTAAGGCTACCCAAGGAAATTACGGATGTCGGACAGCATGCTAATTAACTCGGGTTTTCTGGACTCTATGGTGATGCTATTCCACCATTCTTTTGAGTTTTGTCCAGGAGCTCGCTTGTATCAAATGCAGTGTTCTCTGATGTCTCCCTGGAAGTCTTAGTGGAAGAGATGAAGGTAAGGAGGTTGATTTGTTTCCCAGTAGTAGGAAGTAGATTCCCAGGGCCTACGTACACCAGATCTGGAGAGAGGTGGCAGAAATGGTCAGTTCTAAGAGAATCTCTTCCAGGATCTGGATTCAATGCAGGAAACACTTCAATGACAAGAGCAGCAAGGTGAGTACAGCTCTCTGTTTCTTCATCTCTCTCACTAACACCTGGAAACATCTTCCCTTCACACCAACACGCTGAACAACTCCCTCTCCTGTATCACATCCTTCACCACCAATCACAAGAGCACATTATACCACCTCTAATGCTCATTCCAAACACTCACCTCTTGCTTGTTACCTTCACAACAGCCACTAACAACATTCTGTTCTCACATGGTAACAACTGTACAACCAGGAACTTCTCTCATATCTGCTTTCTTATTTCAAACTCCAGCCACTTGCTTTCCATTCAACATCTCCTCATCCTGCTTCTTCTCCCTCTCAGCATATGCACGACATGCAGAAGTCCCATACATGCATAATTTCCTTTTCAGTAGCCACTCACTAACTCTCGTCATCTCTTTCTGCAGGACAGAACAATGCACAACACAAAGGCGAGGAATAAGACTGGGGAGGACCATCCAGCATCATGACTCTCACCAGATGGAGCAAAAAACTGTGGAATCAGTGGCTCTTCAAGAGCGATGCACATTGGAGATGGCGAAGCTGGCAACTTATTCGAGCTGGGTGTCTGCCTATTACTTGTACCTCTTCATGTACTTCAAAAATTTGCACATTTAAACACCTTGACAACTTCAAGCTGCATTGTGAAGCCTGTCATCTGCGACTGTCCAGCCTATCAGTGGCATGGTAACTCTTGCCCCTTTTTTCTTTCCTCTAGGTCCTTCTCTGCAGCAAGATCCTGAAAAAAACCCTCGGAGGACGAGAATCTTCCTGAGGATGCACCGTCATGTGCCCATCCCTCTCGAGCACCAGCATGCAGACTGGTACCCTGCCTAAGTTAGACAGTGAGTTGGAGGGGCCTGCACTTAATGAAGCACCAAGCCCGAATGAACAGAAGCAGGTATTGGTGGCAGGGACAGCCCAGGAGACAACTCACTGAAGGGTGAGGTTGTCTCCCAGCTCTGCTGAGCAGGACAGTATTAAGGATTTCCGGAGCCCAGCAATGAGACAAAAACTACATGCGTCACACAAGCAATTATACGAGGTATTGGAAGACCTGCCAAGGAGTTTCCGCACCATGACTGAAAATGTGGAGGAGTCCACTTCCAGCTTGTGTGGTGTCCTGTCGTATGGCATCCTCACTCTGCAGTCTACCATGGAGCGTGTGGCCATCTCCAAGGATGCTTCAGCCAGGCCCTCACACCAGGAATCTGTGTTACCAGCCTTTGTAGCTTTGATGGAAGCTCAAACACCTGCCATCCAGACTCTGGGCTCCAATGTGTGTTCCACCTTGAAGAGACTGGTGGACCACATGGATCGGGCTTTCAAGGCCTCACTCATCTCCTATGCTCTGCCGCAGATCAGTGGGAATGATGAGCCACTGCCCCACGGGAGCGACACGTGTTGCCCTCTCTCAGGATGTCAGCACATCCACTCCTTCACCATTGGTTGTCCCTGGCAAATAGGGCATTGATGACCTGCTTGGTGCAGTGCAGACTGGGAAATGCAAGGATGTCCCCCTGAAACAACCCGGAAGGAGCCGGAAGCAAAAAAAAGTGAAGTTCGTTGGTGACTTTCACAGGCACCAACAAAGCATGGCCACCTGGCACAGCGGGTCTTGTCGCAGGAAGCTCCAGAGATCAGCGACCGCCTGCCTGGAAGAAGTGCAGCCTTCTCATGCACTGTTCCTCGGAGATATTCAGCAAACTTACTCTTGGCCTGTAGGCTGGGTAAGTTCTTCCACGAGCGGCCCCCCTCACATAGAAACATAGAGACTAGGAGCAGGAGTAGGCCATTCGGCCCGTCGAGCCTGCTCCACCATTCAATACGATCATGGCTGATCATCCAAATCCAGTACCCTGTCCCTGCTTTCTCTCACAGAATCCCCATCGAGCCTGCACCGACACATATCCCACCCTATCCCCGTAACCCCACGTATTTAATTCCCCCTAACATATCCCATTCTATCCCCGTAACCCCACATATTTAATCCCCCCCTAACACTAAGGGTCAATTTATCATAGCCAAATCAACCTAACCCGCACATTTTTGGACTGTGGGAGGAAACCGAAGCACCCGGAGGAAACCCACGCAGACACGGGGAGAATGTGCAAACTCCACACAGTCACCCGAGGCCAGATTCGAACCCGGGTCCCTGGCGCTGTGAAGGCACCAGTGCTAACCACTATGCCACCGTGTTGCTCACCTGCTGTCTTCTAACAGGCTCAGCGGCTGCTCCAGCTGGTTGTTGGGGCTGCTCCTCTCCCTCCATCCAAGACAATGAAGCAAGAATGGCACCCATGATTAGCTGTGAGTGCATAGTCAGGGTGAGTATAGAAAAAAAAAATCAGAAACAAGCAATCTCCAAGCTCAAAAATCCCTTGGAAATCCAAAAAGCACAATAATGCACGAATCCCCAAGATCTGAGCGCCTGCTCCTGAGTGTTCTTTAAATAGTGCTTCCAATGGCCCTCTGAAACGAGGTTTTACTCAGTGAGTTGGCTGCTGGGCGGGACTTCTGATTTTTCAAGTTAAAAATGACATCATGGACCCTGAGTTGCAAGTATTCATGATGTGCCTGCCTGCTTCTGGTAGCCACCTCGACCATCTAAAAAAAAAGTGTGTGGGCAGTAATCGAGCAGGATTGGGGCAATAAGTTTTCAGATGCGCTTTTAACTGAGCAGCTACCCCGTTACTGACAAGCGGAATGGGTTAAAATCGCCCTCTCCCCCCCCCCCCCCCCCCCCTTTCCATATATAGCAACAATAAATTAGTTCAAAGTTTCAACAAATTCAGTGTTACCATTGGGTGAGCTATGCTCAGTTAACCTTTTGCATGCCGAATGTCATTTTTATTTTTATTTTTATTTCATGTTTTCTCCCCTTTTCTTTACTCCTGAAGGCCGTGAGTCACATCGGGATCAAGAACAGGGACCTTGGCTAATTTTTTTCTTCCATCTCTAGCTTGGGGGGGGGGGGACACTGAGATATCGCCACAGTGCTCCAGCTGAGATCAGCTAACTCAACACAGATCAAGGATCATACTTGGGACCCCTCTGATCTGCGTGGCTCAGTAAGTGCCACACTTGGTGAGGCTGTTACACACTCAGCCGTCGGGGGCGGGGGGGGGAGGCGGCGGGGTTGGGTGGTAGTGAATGCAGCTTTCCAGATATATAGAGACTTTAATCACATTCAATTGAAATATGAATGGAAGGGGATGGTTTCTGCAATCTTCTCAGTTCATACTTTTTATTCTCGTTAAGACCTGGTGATATAGGAAAATGGTTTCTGCTATGGTGCTGAGAGCTACATAGTCACTTAATATCATATTCATCATTATTAAGGTAAGTGATATTGTATCACTCAGATATTTTCATGGCCTCCAGAACTTTTAATACAAAATTGCAATGCCTTGGGCACCAAATTATGAGTGTTATATTGATAACTGTAACAGTTTACACGATATGCCACGTCAGTTACTCTACTTATAAAACTGAAGCTGTGCAATAATTCACTGCTGTAATATCATGTGATGTAATATCACTGCTTTGCCAAATTATGGTTTGCTCGCAAACTCCAGCTGTCTGCCAGTGGGGAAAAGGCAGAGAAAAGAAGAAATCGCCACAATTATCTGTGTTATATATACAGTTATGCACTTTGGAGAATGTTGCAAAACAGTTGCACATTGATGAGCTGAGATAATGTTAATAGACTCCAGTCTGTGTTTTAATCTATAATTATCAAGTGGTTTGCATTTATTATGGTTTAAGGTATTGACAGATAATGGACATCAGCACTGGTAATTCTAGACAGAATCCCAAGATACAACAATTCAGTTTTAAGATATTTATTTTCCTAAGTCGACCTATTATTGGGATATTATGCTGCGAGTAACTGATTTATCAGAGATCATGTGCCAATCCATCAGGAACTGCATTTAAAACAACTTTACTTAGGGTATGTTTTCAATAAGGTCGATTGACATTTAGCTGTACAACATCACAGAGCTTAGGATTGTTTTACAAGCTTTGGGAGTGGTACCAGCTTTGTCCCAAGATACTAATAATGTGCAAGGAATCGTCTCCAGTAGCCTTTGGTGTGCTTGTTTTTCATCCATGTTTGTTTATCTATGAATGAATAACTGTGACTAATAGACTACAGAGGCCTTCTGATGTTGGTTCAATTCAATAAAGTACAGATGTGTGCATTCATTTTAAATGATAAACCAACACAATGGCTCATTCCTTCAAAAGATTGTGGTTTAATACAAAGAAAATGTTTATATTTTAAGTACTTAATCTCACAAACATTAAATGTAATAATGTGCCATTCATTATTATACATAATGAATTTCCTGTTTTGATCAATCTATTCAGATTTTGTCATTGGATCAAGTAGTGATCATGTCAGCCTTATTCTAAATACAGTAGTGTCTGTTCTTTGAGAGTTCCTGTGCTCTCAAAAACCTTCCAGTCTTGTAATTGGTTGGAAATAAAAGTTAAATGTGATATATATTCTTTTTATTGACCATGTTAAAATTTTAATGGTTCTGCATTCATACTAGTTTGTGATTGATGCATTGTACACATGGTTACACAGCATGCCCTCAGTGTGTGAACTGTTCAGATGGGGTGACTCTGATGACACTGTGTGCATTAATCTGCATCAGCTGTTTGTGATTTTCCTTGACACGTCTAGGTGTGATTCCTATTAAGAAAGTGGTAAAATGTGAGACCATGACCTCTTTGATTTGGTTCATCTCCTAGTCAGTGTGATGCCATAGCGTATGTCTATATCATCAGATGGACAGGCTGAAGTGCTGAAAAAGGGAGAAAATGTTGTTCTTTAATCATTTTTGTAATCCTTAATCATGCCATCGAGTGGATTCTGTTTTTGCATAATATGGATTTAAATTTTAACAAACAGCTGTTTGAGGAACTAGAACAGAGGCAGAAATTCTAAGTGGTTATCTAGAATGAATAATAAGAAAGTAAACTCCGTATAATTTTGCAAAGGTCTGTGCTGATTAGGAATGAGAAGTTCATTTTCAGTGCAGTTCAGGTGGTCGGAAGCCAGATTATAATGTTCCATTTACTTTACAGGTTGTCTCCAATGACAGGAGCACCATTGAAGGCAACCCTGTAAAGTAAGCAAAGTGATGGCCATGCTGTCAGAGGCATCAACATTCTCTTTGGAAAGAGTTTTTCCTGGTGCTTTCAATCTCTGAGTACTAGCGATATAAAATATAAACATCTGCAGATGGCGACATGGACATCATGTTTCCTCAGTTCATTTTATTATCTGTTTGTGGCAGTGGAGGACCAGAAACATAGTCGTCAGAAAGCGTTCCTCAACTCCAAAGCATGGGGATTTGGATCTCATGGGGCCAGCATTTAAAAGAAGGATGCTACATGAGCAATATTTTTAGAGAGCATGTCAAAAATTCTGGAAGGTTTGGCAATGGCTATGGAGGAGATGTGCATTATTACTTAGTTCAAATGCAGTCTATCATGAACTCCAGTGACATCTGAATTAGAGCTTGGAGCGATGCAGGTCAATTCACATAGTAGAAGAATCTCTTGTGAATGCTCACACTGCTGATATAGAGGCCTTGGGTTCCAGTCTTCGAGAGTCTGTCCTGTTCAGCTTCAATATGCTGAAGGATTGGACCGAGAGTTAGGTGTGCCAGGGTCTCTGTGGACAGCTGTATGGGTATGGGTGCGTAAGGATGGATAATAAGAACATAAGAAATAGGAGCAGGAGTAGGCCATTTGGCCCCTTGTGCCTGCCCCGCCATTCGATAAGATCATGGCTGATCTGGTCTTGGCCTCAACTCCACTTTCCTGCCCGCTCCCCATAACCCTTGACTTCCTTATCGTTCAAAAATCTGTCTATCTCCACCTTATATATATTCAATGACCCAGCCTCCACAGCTCTCTGGGGTAGAGAATTCCAAAGATTCACGACCCTCTGAGAGAAGAAATTCCTCCTCCTCTCTGTTTTAAATGGGTGACCCCTAGTTCTAGATTCCCCCACAAGGGGAAACATCATTTCTGCATCTACCCTGTCAAGCCTCCTCAGAATCTTATACGTTTCAATAAGATCACCTCTCATTCTTCTAAGCTCCACTGAGTATAGTCCCAACCTGCTCAACCTTTCTTCATAAGACAACCCCTTCATCTCAGGAATTAACCTAGTGAACCTTCTCTGAACTGTCTCCAATGCAAGTATATCCCTCCTTAAATAAGGAGACCAAAACTGTACGCAGTACTCCAGGTGTGGTCTCACCAACGCCCTGTACAGTTGTAGTAAGACTTCCCTACTTTATACTCCATTCCCCCTTGCAATAAAGGCCAACATTCCATTTGCCTTCCTAATTACTTGCTGTACCTACATGCTAACTTTTTGTGTTTCATGTACAAGGACCCCCAGATCCCTCTGTACCGCAGCATTTTGTAGTCTCCCTCCAGTTAAATAATAATTTGCTTTTTTATTTTTCCTACCAAAGTGGATAACCTCGCATTTTCCCACATTATACTCCATCTGCCAAATTTTTGCCCACTCACTTAACCTATCCCTTTGCAGATTCTTTGTGTCCTCTTCACAACTTGCTTTCCCACCTATCTTTGTATCATCAGCAAATTTGGCTACATTACACTTGGTCCCTTCATCCAAGTCATTAATATAGATTGTAAACAGCTGAGGCCCCAGCACTGATCCCTGTGGCACCCCACTAGTTACAGTTTGCTAAACTGAAAATGACCCATTTATCCCAACTCTCTGTTTCCTGTTAGTTAGCCAATCCTCTATCCATGCTAATATATTACCCCCAACCCCATGAGCTCTTATCTTGTGCAGTAACCTTTTATGTGGCACCTTATCGAATGCCTTCTGGAAATCCAAATACACTACATCTACTGGTTCCCCTTTATCCACCCTGCTCGTTACATCCTCAAAGAACTCTAGCAAATTTGTCAAACATGATTTCCCTTTCATAAAACCATGCTGACTCTGCTTGACTGTATTATGATTTTCTAAATTTCCTGCTATTACTTCCTTAATAATGGACTCCAGCATTTTCCCAATGACAGATGTTAGGCTAACTGGTCTACAGTTTCCTGCTTTCTGTCTCCCTCCTTTCTTGAATGGGGGTGTTACATTTGCAGTTTTCCAATCCGCTGGGACCTCTCCAGAATCCAGGGAATTTTGGTAGATTACGACCAATGCATCCACTATCTCTGCAGCCACTTTTAAGACCCTAGGATGCAGGCCATCAGGTCCAGGGGACTTGTCCACCTTTAGTCCCATAAGTTTGCCTAGTACTTTTTCTCTAGTGATGGTGATTGTTTTAAGTTTCCTCCCTCCCTATAGCCCCTTGATTATCTGTTATTACTGGGATGCTTTTAACGTCTTCTACCGTGAAGACCGATACAACATATTTGTTCAAAGTGTCTGCCATTTCCCTGATTCCCATTATTAATATCCCAGTCTCTAAGGGACCAACGTTTACTTTAGTTACTCTCTTCCTTTTTATATACCTGTAGAAGGTCTTATTGTCTGTTTTTATATTTCTTGCTAGCTTACTCTCATAATCTATCTTCTCTCTCATTATTTCTTTTGTCGTCCTTTGCTGGTTTCTAAAAATTTCCCAATCCTCTGGCCTACCACTAATCTTCGCATCATTGTATGCCTTTGTTTTCAATTTGATACCATCCTTAACTTCCTTAGTTAGCCACGGATGGTTCATTCTTCTCTTTAGAGTCTTTCTTTCTCACTGGAATATATCTTTGCTGAGAATTATGAAATAGCTCCTTAAATGTCTGCCACTGCTAATCTACCGTCTTACCCTTTAATCTATTTTCCCAGTCCACTTTAGCCAACTCTGTCTTCATACCTTTGTAATTGCCTTTATTTAAATTCAGGACACTAGTTTGAGACCCAAGTTTCTCACCCTCAAACTGAATTTGAAATTCTAACATGCTATGATCACTCTTCCCTAGAGGATCCTTTACTATGAGATCATTAATTAATCCTATCTCTATCATTACCAGATCTAAAATAGCCTGCTCCCTGGTTGTTTCCACAATGTATTGTTCTAAGAAACCATCCTGAATACACTCTATGAACTCTTCCTCAAGGCTACCTTTGCCAATTTGATTTGTCCAATCTATATGAAGATTAATTAAATTGTCAACCTTGGCTCAGTGGTAGTACTCTGACCTCTGAGTTCGAAGGTCATGGGTTCAAGCCCCACTCCAGGGACTTGAGCACATAATCTAGGCTGACATTCCAGTGCAGTACTGAGTGAGTGTCGTACTGTCGGAAGTGCCGTCTTGCAGATGAGATGTTAAACCTCTCAGATGGGCGTAAAATATACTTACTTTCTTTTGCTCGCTCTTTTTCTTTCTCTCTCTCTCTCTGGTGCAGTTGAGCCTAATGCACATTTCTCCTTTCATCTTTTTCTTCCTCTTCCAAATAGCACAAGAGAGTAATACCCCTTGGGATTATAATATCCAGATTTTTTATTGTGTTGCTAAAAATCAGAGACAAAAGTCTCCCCAAAAAAGTGACACAAATAATACACAAAAATTTAACTCTTACAAGCCAAACGTTGAAGTCTATGCTCGTATATGTTCCAAATAAAATTACAGCTGGTCCCTCTTTCAGCATTAACTTGCTGTCGGCTCAGCCAGTTCATTGTGGACAAACTGAACGCAAAGCATATTTCTATGCAAAAGGTGAGGAATCGCACATTGATTTCCATGCACTGATTTCCATGTCATTACCGGCAACACCCAGTCCAACACCGGCATCTCCGCATCATTACCACATAGTAATGTATTAAAATGAAGCGCTCTCATGTTTTGCTGGCCTAAAAGGCAGGTTACACATGAAGTTTGACTACTTGAGTGAGACGCTGGAGTGCACCTGCTGCTTCTATAACCAAGGATTGATGCTTTCAGGAGAGGAAGAGAGGAATACTGGGAAGGGAAGAACATTTTCAGAAAAAGCATGAAGGAAAAAAAGAACATGGTACAGAATTTATACCAATACTGACGTCAGCTTTACACCAAACTCCTAACATCAGCAGCACAAGCTAATTATTTTGGTTGTACCATTTACACAGTAACCACATAGGCTGGGAGGAGCAGAAAATTACATCAAATATGGTATCATGCAAGGCCGTGACATGCCAAGTTGATTAATGTAGTTTGTTATTCTGGTAGAACTATTTAATAAACTATTTTCTTTAGAATACAGTTATTTAAACAAAATTCCATGAGATGCATTTGCAACACTGATATTCCAGGGCATCGAAGACAG
Organism: Squalus acanthias; assembly: GCA_030390025.1. NCBI lineage: Eukaryota > Metazoa > Chordata > Chondrichthyes > Squaliformes > Squalidae > Squalus > Squalus acanthias. The sequence goes on from CM059434.1 coordinate 39,369,943, forward strand.
ACAATGAGGAAAAGTGGGCGTGCCACTTGTAAAAAGAAAGTAGAAATATAAGTTGCCGATGTACTTTTTAGCCCCATTTTACATTTTTTCACGTAGATAACCTCCCCCTTGGCTTTTACCAACGTCACTTGAGTCAACAACTATGAATTGCATGAGAATGACCCAGTGTTTCTCACCCTCTAGTTTTCCTTCCTTTCCTCCACCCTTGTGAAGAAGTGCTGAGTATGTTTGGTGTCTCCGGCATGACAATTTGTCAAAGATCACAGGAACTTGGTGCATGGGTATTTGCGGGAGTGATTTCACATCTTGTTACTTTGTAGCACAGCTCAGTATTGTGCTGGCTCAATTGGACTTATTAATTATGTGGAATCACATTGACGTGCAGTAACCTTAATTATGTCATGTTCAGAGTGTTTTTGATATTAGAAATGCTACAAGTGGGGAAAAAATCAAATCTGATTCAACTACAGTGTTCAGTATACTGATTCAGATCATCACGAGATGGCCCATGGGGCTGCATTCCTTTTGCTAACTAATCTGAATGGTTAGACCCAAGTACAGTCAGATATATTTATGGGAGTATGTGTTATCTTAGGAATGCATTTGTTTATAATAAATACTTTGCTAAATCTAAAAAAAAAACTTTTAATAAAAAGGCCACTTGTGGTATATAAAATATAAAGTAACGTTTTGCAACACTGTCTTTGGGAGCCATGCAAAAAGCTAGTTATAGTGAAGGGCACACATACTAAATCTATGTTTTATTTTTTCTCTCTGCTGAGGAATGGCACATAAATACAGTAGAATGTCTTAGAGCAAAAGTTATAATGCATCAAAAATATGTATTGCATTTGATATCTTTATATTGAGTTTTGCAGCATCTCTTGGGAATGTACTGCCACATGTTTTCACTGTATAGTTTTTGGAGTACTAAAAATATTACCAGTTCAGGCTACTTGAAAATAAATCTATAGAAATGAATAGTAAATAGCATCAAGAAGAACCTGGGTTCCACAACGTGCAGTCAACCAATTCACATTACAGTGTAGCTGCAATAATTAATCGGTTGGTTATTTAAAATAAGATGTTATTATCCAAGGCTATGCCAAATGCTAGTAGTTCATGCACAACTAATACAAATTAAATTAAACCGTAGAAGCATATCACTGTAGTACAAACATTCAGCATGTAATAACTTGAGCGTTAATGTTATATTGAGATAAAAGCACATTCAAAATCAGCTTGAAAGGTCAGATGTGCTTTTGACATTCTATGCGAAGCAGATTTAAATCTGTTTGCAATTACATTTACTGGTGTCTCGCAGTCTGCTGTAGTTATCTTTCAGCATTTTTTACATAGCTCCATAAAAGCAATTTTTACGCTTTTCAACAAGTCAGTATGAGGTGTGCAGATTATCCTGTCAAATCTGAAAAACGTGTTCTCTTCCATCTATATAGTGACTGTTTCTTCTGATTTCTGTTGTTAGTTAGTTGTAGTGTTGGCACGTACTATGATGGTGAACAGGAGAAGTGTATGTTATGTCCTGCTGGCACATATCAGGATGAAGAAGGACAGCTTTCGTGTGAGCCCTGCCCAAACCCTGAGAGCCAAGGGAACCAAAGGTCAACTGGTGCACGTAATGTTTCAGAATGTGGAGGTGAGGCATTTTGACAAGCTAATACAAATGGAATAGTGATAAAATATGGTACAATTAAAATGCTGGAAATGCACAGCAGGTCTCTCACCTTCTGAAAGATAAAGATAGATTGTCATCTCAAGTGTAACATTCATTAGAGCTCAAAAGCCATTCTTTCAAATGCCATGAGAGAGTGAAGCTCGAGCTTTGTGAGTCAGAAAGTTGTGGGTTCAAGCCCTGCTTCAGGATCTGAGTACATAATCTAGGCTGACACATCAATGCAGTACTGAGGAAGTGCCACATTTGTGGAGGTGTCATTTTTCGGTTCAGACATTAAACCTAGATCCCATTTTCCTGCTCGGGTAATGTTAAAGCTCCCATGGTACTATTCAAAAAAAACACCTGGGGACTTCTCCTGGTCAACATTAACCCCTCAACCAACACCGCCAAAAACAGATAATCTGGTCATTTATCTCATTGCTGTTTGTGGGACCTTGCTGTGCACAAAATGGCTGCTGCATTGTCTACATATCAACAGTGACTACACGTCAAAAGTACTTTATTGGCTGTGAAGCATTTTGGGATGTCCTGAGGACATGAATGACACTTATATAAATGCAAGTTGTTTCTTTCTTAAATTTACATTTTTAATGTAATTTTATTGATAGTGTTTTTGAGTGGTTTCAACTGGTAGCTCTCAGAAGTATCATTGGGGGAAAAAGAACAACTTAAGCTAAATAGTTTATATTTGACCACAGGTGACAGAGATAATATGTAGTACATATTATAAAGGTAGGACCTGAAATTCAATTGAAGTGTGCCATTGGTGCAGGCACACACCAGGCAAGGGGTGGAGAGCAGAATTGGGGCAGATGCCTTGAGCACAATTTGAATTCAAAGCATAGAGCCCAGGGTTTTGCACTAGGGCAGCACTGAGGAAGCAGTTTTCCTGAGATAGGCAGCAGTCCCCTCTGGATAGCGTGGAAACGCCTTTTGAAATTCCTTTTACCCTCAGCGAGCTAGAAAACAACAAGGATTTTCAGATGATTAATTACAGGGAGTTCTACCATTATTTGAGGTGGGCACCCATGTAGGTCGGTCCACAGACTCCGTCAGAGTTCCTTGGATATGTCAGCAGAGACGTGCCTTTGGCAGCTACGTTTAACCACTGAGGCCTTTCTGCAGGTTGGAATTGTGCCCTCGATGTGGATGTGGCTGCACCAGCATAAACATTGTGGTGAGAAGTTGACGGATCACATGTACAGTGATAGACATGTGCACAACCTGCATGTAATGGGGGTGTCAGTAAGTGAGTGTGTATCATGCAACTAGATTGTTCTAAAAGGACTTGAGGTATTAAGGTCTCAAAAGATGAGTGTGTGGTAAGGTTTTTGATTCTACGTTGCATCTCCTGGGTATGCAGGAGATGCAAAGAATAAGCTGCAAGGCTGTGTGAGGGCTTTGTGTGGGTGAGGAGTACTTGTGAAACAGGCAACACTTTGCAGAAAGCAATCTTTGGGTCAATCATGAGATGCATCACACTGTTGGGTAGTGTTTCCTTGCCACATTCCTTTAACCCTACCGTCTTCTGCATCTGTTCCCAGTTCCTGCAGCTATTATACATGGTGTTGAACTTGCTAACCACCTGCTCCAGGAATGGTGCACTGTTATCCTCTGGGGACAGTGCCCTGAAGTGCCAAATTGAGCAATTCTCCTCACACTCACTCCAACTGCGTGTCTAATTAGCCATCATCAAATGGGGTCGGGTGTTATGCCACTCTTTCACTTCTTCTGTTTTATGCCTCCCCATTGGATTTCCTTCCACTTCATTTACACCTGCCCCTTCTCCCCCATGCCCTCCCCAGCCTTGGCCAATGCTGACAAATATCTGAAAATTATTTCTGAAGCTTGATAAAGGATGAAATAATTAGTTGTCCCTGTATGCAGTTAAAAATACTTTAGTGTGCTTATCCTTTTGGGTCTGCTGGTGAGAATTTCTAATTCCCCTGTTGGGCTTGGTCCCTCCAGAAGGGCGCAGCTGCATGGGCAGCTAAGAATATTCAAATGAGCTGAAGCAGATTATGAGACAGCATAATAGTGGACCTATTTTACTCCCACCCTCCTCATGCAACGCTCAAACCATTATAGTGTCACTGTAACAGTATCAGAACTGTCAACATTGTGGAATTGCTTCATCATATTTGTGATCAACAAGATGGACATGGATGCCAACCCATTTAACCATATGGAGCTAGGCTTGTTCTTCTGAATGGCATACACAAAGTAGTTGTCTTTAAACCAAAAATGAGTTGACATATCTGCCGTACACAGGCCACAACAAATGTGAACGATAAAACAGAAAAATAATGGTAGAAATCATTTCTCGTGGTTCGGTTCGTAAATGTGCTCTGTAGTGTCTTACTGGGCCATTGGGAACAGGAAGGTCGCATTTACAATCCAAGATACGTTGTTTCATATTCTCAGTCAGTGGTGGGGTACTGCAGTTGGCTTCCGTGTCCCTGGGCTAGAGAGGGCAAAGATTAGCCAGAGTGTTCTCTCAGACGGCTGTTTTGTGACCCCTTCCACAGTGTGCACATGTGTGGTGACAGAATCAGACTTGATGAGGATTATCTTTCTCCCACCTCCCCAACCCCCCACACCAATAATTGAATTGCCTACCAACAGTCACTACGTAGCCTCACACACAAATGATATCTACTTGTATGAGGTACTGGAAACTTCTTAATATCCATGAAACCATAACTTCCAGCACAAGTCACCACCTTCAGAAGAGGAGTAAGAGAAGAAAAGTCAGAGAAAAAAGTGTTTGCAATTAACACCTTTATTGGATTTTTCATTTTGCACATACAATCATCATATAATTTCACCTCTGTTATTGTTTTGGAAACCCTTTATGTATTTACCCTGACATTCCGTATTGAATTAAGGTGTGCCTCCTTGGGATAACCTCTTTGGAAATCCTTGCATTCTGCTGGTATTACTTCTGTTTTATGTTTTCTCATTCAGATTGTGAAACCGACCCAGATGTCTAACCAATTCCCTTGAAAATCTAGTGCATATCAGACTCTGCTTCATTGTCTTCCATACTAGATCTCATGTACTGGAGTATTTATCCAGTGTACTCTTCACTGGAACCATGCCCTCAACATATGTATTAATGTGGCTCATCGCCAGGATTTATCAGGGGTCATCAGTACTGTTTTATGAAGGAAAACTACTTGGTGGACCATTTTAGATTGGGTCAGAGCTTTAATCTCATACTACAACATATGTATGGCTCTCCTCGTCCTACTTTCTATTGGACATTTGCTGTGTTGGTAATCCAACTCCTTTTCCAAAGTTACCTTAAAAAACATTTTGTTCTGGATGCTTTTTGCTAATGAGGAATGCAAAGGTTCAGGAGACCTGCTTCTTCCTGTCCTTTGTGGTCTGAATCCATTCCTTGAAATCTGATCTGTCGGGTTTAATCTGCTTAAGGCTCAAACACTCTTAAGTGCTTTCCTATTTGCAAGTATTGGAAAAATTGTGATTTAGGAATTCCAAATTTCCCTTTTATCTGTTCAAATGAGGAAAGAACGTTATTGATGAATGAGTGACCAAGTTCCTTCTCTGCTGCTCATGGAGACTCAGGATTGTCCAGTTCTGATTTTCGGGTTTATTACATGGGGAGGGGACGCTTCTCAGGAATTTTTACGAGAAGTAAGTAAATGTTTCGTCCAGATGGTGTTAATAATTGAGTTTGTTTTTCTTTCAAGAGTCACCTTGAGAAATATTGCTTGCTCTAACAGTTGTGGCCCCTGCTTTTCTTTCTCCTGTTGCTTCCCATAATTGGTGAAGGGTGGCTTTACACAGCCACTCTGCTCAGTTGCCATATTTAGGTGCTGTGTGTTACAGCTACAGTTATTCCCTGTAGAAAGCTTCTATCATGCCTCCCAAGGTTTGCTTCCTGTCCTAACTAAACCCCTTATTCATTTCCATTTCATTTTTGAATACATCCCTCTGATTGAAAAAGTGATTTCCTGTTAATTTTTGGGAATCAATTAATTTTTTGTTGAATATGCTGTCTTCCAAAATAAAAGACCATTCTTGGCTTTTCTCAAAGTTCTGTTTAATTCTTTCATAGCTTATTTTGTTTTTCTAGTCAAGGGATTGTCTGCATCTAGAAAGAATGATCCCATTTAATCACTTAAAGCTTCTAAATATGGGAATTAAGCAGAGTGGCTGTGTAAAAGCATATGCGGAGAAGGAGAAGAAACAATATGCAAGCAAGATGAGCAGGTGTTGAATGGGAATCAAGTGACTGAAGTTTGAGGTGGGGCAAGAGTCCTGACAGAAGTTGGGGATTGTGCAAAAGCTTCCAGGTGAGAGGAGAATGGTGCTTGTGGCTGATGTAAAGGGAGAAAGGAAGATGTAAGTGTGTGTTGGAAATGGGAATGAGAGGTGGTGTAGTGTGGCCTTGTGCTGTGTGGTGAAGGAAGTAATGGAGGGAAGGGAATTGTTGAGAATAGTGGGGGAGGGGGCTGAATGACTGCGGTCATGTGTTGTAGAGAGAGAGAGAGAGAGGAATTCAGTACTCACCATTGTTCCTCTCGTGAGGTCATTGAAGCGTTTCTTGCACTGTATCCAGGTCCTGGAGGTGAGACTCCTGGAGCTAACGACCTCTGCAGTCTCTCCATGCTTGGTGGGCAAGGTGTTTGGCAACCCTTCTAACATTGTTGGGGAACAGGAATCCCCTCATCGCCCTCACCTCCTCTACAAGCTCCACAAGGGAGGCTTCAGAAAACCTGGGAGCTTGCCTGTGACTCATTACTGACCAAAATCCATCTTGCAGCAATGAAACAGCAAAACCAGCCAGAAGGCACTGAGCTGTAGGTAATTGGATCACAGGATCTGTGTGCCGTTGTGCTATTTGAATTTCCAACTTCCTGATTGCTTCTTTCTCACACTTTATTGCCTTAGTAAGCTCTCTTTGCTTATCGTGGTGCTAATATTGCCAGTTTATGTTTATATGGAGGAACAGTTGGCGGAAAAGGAGCAGCAGCAGCAGCAGCTGGGCCAGTTGGAAGACAGCAGGTGAGGCTTAGCCATAGGAGGCCGTACCCAGCACCAGGGAGTGCAGGCTTTCTTTGAATTACCTGAAAAGCAGTGTATCAGGAGGCTGCCCTTCTCCAAGCAGGCTGTTGCAGACCTCTGCAGCCTCCTGCAAAAGGACCTGCTGCCTATTGGACCGGGGGGGGGGGGTCATGCTTTTCCAGTGGCTCCTTCCAGTCTGCTATAGGGGAAATCTCACGCATATCCCCGTCTGCAGTACACAACTGCATTAAGCAGGTTATCAGTGCCCTGTTTGCCAGGGCTAACAGTACGGTACCTTCCCCATTGATCTCAACAGTCAACTTCTATATCAATGACATAAACTCAGAAGCAGCTGTAAAACCACATTCCAGACTAAAGTACCAAATGTGATAATGGTGATGAATTTAATTCCCAGATTATCTGGTCATTTGTCTCATTGCTGTTTGTGGGACCTTGCTGTGCACCAATTGGATGGCTTGTTTCCCTACGTTACAACATTGGCTAAACTTTAAAAGTACTTCATTGGCTGTAAAGCGCTTTGGGCATCCCAAGGTCATGAAAGGCGCTATATAAATGCAAGTTCTTACTTTCTCATATTTGAATTGAATGACCCTTCCTACAGACACGGGAAAAACCTGCCCAGAGAGCGTGGCTGTAACTCACCTGGCTGAGGATTTTTTTTTTTAATTTGCTCACTGTGGGTGACGCTGACAGGGGCCTCAAACAGCTGCAGTCCTTGTGGTGACGGTGCCCCCACGATGGTGTTACCTGAGGAATTCCAGGATTTTGGCCCAGCAACAATGATGAAACAGCAATAGATATATATGCAGGTCAGGTGTGTGACTTGGAAGAGAACTTGGAGCTGATGGTGTTCCCATGATATTGCTGCTCTTGTTCTTCAGTGGTAGAGGTCATGGCTACCACCATCTTACTGCATTATCTACAAAGCATTATTTGCAAGTAGTAGAGGAAATCATTTCAGAGGAAAACTGAAATTAGTTGAAGATGGTATTGAGCTATTAGTTAGCAAATATCCCTAACATTGCCTGTGAAGGAAACTGAATATTCATGAATGCATAGGCAATTTCTATCTTATTCATCTCCATATCACAAATTCTGATATAAAATAAGATTATATGTACTAATACTTTTAAGTACACACTGATTTATTTTGAATTTCTCTTCATTGATTTATATATTTTTCCTGTTACTGGTCATAGAGTCATGGTGCTTTCACATTCACCCCCTCCAGCTTGGGGGACTGGAAATCGGCTCTTGGATTTCACCATTGCTTCTAATATTCTGATTGTGACTGTTGTGAGTTTGCGAAGAAAGGTGCTCGGCCACGGGACCAGGCTACATGTGTCAGCGCCTCTGCATGGTGAAGTGCTCCACCTAGCAGTCTGGCTGAGAACTGCCAAAGCTCATTGCCATAGGGTAATGAGGAATTGCAACCAGAAATAATTCAGCTTGACAGAAAATGATGTTAGCTGGTAACACCACCGTGAAATGTTTCAGTCAGATTTGTAATTAAGTAATATATCATAGACCGCCCCCCCCCCCCCCACAATTAGATTAGTTTTTAATTTCCAGTCGAGCAAGAATTAAACTAGAAACAACAGGCTCCTGCTCCTCTGGCCCCACAAAAATAATTTAAAACTTTACTTTTCTGGGGCCTCTTCGGAAGCATCGCCTGTATAACTGGTCAGAGAGTGCACGGCGCACGCTTCAACCAATTCTGTCCTAAAATGACAGTTGGGGTCCTATGTTCGTCATGTTGAAAAGGTTTGAAACAGGCAGGCGCTTTGGCCACCTAGCGATAGGCCTCTTTAAAAATGGCAGCGGGCAGAGCGTTAGCATTAATGGGTTCGTAAGTCACCGATTTCATGGCCATTACTGCCCCTTTAACAACGATTTCAGTAAGCTAAAATTGACCCTAATATCTTTCCTATCCAAGATTAAATCTAGTTTCAGAATTGTTATAGGTTTGAAATTTGAAAAAGGAATCATTATTTTTACAGCAGTTTATTTGTTTTTTTGTGGATAAAACATATATAAAATATTACTTATTACCCTGTGTCAATCAGTTGTGCGATTACCACCTGTAATAAATATCCCCGTTTACTTATTTACAGTCAGGAGGAGCAAGATTACTACTCTGGTTTGGAATGCTTATTTTTAAAGCCGTATAAACTGCTGCTGTTCTCGCTCACTCACATAAACTCATTTTTATTCATTGTATGCTGTAGGCTTTGTTCAACTGTACATTATTGTTTAGTGAATTCCGGACATTCTTAGGAAGTAGTTTCACACTGTTCCTCTGGTGTATAATCTTGAATAATACCCATTAGATACTTTATTTTTCCTGGATCTTTTATTTAAGTAGTAAATATGTTTTCATGTTAACTCATGCACGTGGCATCATAAAATGGTGCCGTTTCATCACTCGTCTTTTCTGGACTGGTCCACTGTTGTAAAAATCACATCCAGCAGGAACTCTCCATCTTTACATTATCAATCAAAGTAGATATCCACATGGAGCACCTTTGGGGGCAGTTTTTTCTCCAGTTTTTTAGGAAGAAAAGAACAGAACTTGGGCTGTATTTATTAAAGTATGGCAGTTTAAGATTGTTCTCACCAGATTTTAATTTCTTTATACTAGGGCAATCCACACTCTTTTGTGTAAGAAAAAAAAAAATAAGAATGTATCCTAGAAGTCGAACCTCAAAGGCGATTTAATTGCGTGAAACAATATTGTGTGACTTAATTAAGTGAAATGGTCTGCGATGCACACACATTTTAGCTTGAAATAGTTCATTCTTGTTTTTGTTTTCAGGGCAGTGTTTTGACGGAGAGTTTTCTTCTGATGGATTCAGGCCGTGCCGACCATGTCCTTTTGGAACATACCAGCCAGAGGTTGGGCGGACATCATGCTTTTCTTGTGGTGGAGGTTTAACAACAAAACGTGAAGGAGCAGCAACGTTTCAGGACTGTGAAACTAAAGGTAGGATCATTTTGTAAACTATGTCCTCTAATCCTGAGATGACTTACTGAATGTATTAGTTAAAAACTTGAGGCTTGGCGTGTTTTTCTTTGTGAATGTTGAGAAATAAAATTTTAGAAAAAAAAATGATGCCATCCTTGTAGTATAATGGTTATCAGAACAGTGCCATTGTCGAGGGTTTTGCAGCACACTTCACCTTGGTTATATCCCACAGTGAAGCACAATGATCTGCTTACAATTGCATTAATATCTTCATGTTTGCTGCAACTAATTTTTATTTTTGAATCATATTTTTGAATGTTAGAATCTTACAAAAGAGGCCACCGGACAATCGTGCCTGTGCCAACTCTTTGAAAGAGCTATCCAATTAGTCCCACTCCCCAGATCTTTCCCCATAGCCCTGCAATTTTCTCCCCTTCAAGTATTTATTCAATTCCCTTTTGAAAGTTACGATTGAATCTGCTTCCACCCCTTTCAGGCAGTGCATTCCAGATCATAATACCTCGCTGTGTAAAACAAATTTTCCTCGTCTAACCTCTGGCTCTTTAGTCAATTACCTTAAATCTGTGTCCTCTGGTTGCCAATCCTTCTGTCAGTGGAAACCGTTTCTCCTTTTTTACTCTATCAAAACCTTTCTCTGCTTTAAGGAGCATTTTTGAATGGATTGAAGTGAACTGGTGGAGCATTTTTTCTGTTCAAACTCTGGGGACATTGGAAGCCAAATCAATCTGCACTGTTCTCACTGACAGGGTTGAAATCCTGAAATTTCGTTTTGCCTTTAGCTTTGGGTTCACTGAATTTCAGGTGGCCTGAAGCCATATAAAAAAGCCAAAAGCTAAAAAGAGTCTATCGATTTCAGTCTTGAAAGCTCCAATTGTCTTAGCATCCACAACCTTTTGGGGGAGAGAATTCCAGATTTCTACTACCCTTTATGTGAAAATTCATGTGCAGCCCCATTCCCTATTTCATTTTCAGCCCAGTGAAATGATGGGGGATGAAAATGAGCCATATTTCCTTTTCAATTACTTTATTTCAAACTTGTACCAGATCATGTTCAGTGCTGTTAGGAATGCTTTCTCATCTTAAAGGATTGAGAGATTTTTAGAATTGGACAATCTGGATCAGAAGATATAGGCGGCCCCGAATCTCCACAGGCCGTGATCCTGATCTTTACTCCTACTGGTGTCCTCCAGTGCTGACCCAGCCCAGCCCCTTGTCCCCTCTGAGATGCCATTCAGCTCCTCCTTGACCCTCTGTGTAAAAAGGGTAATTGCAATTAAAAAAAAAATTCTAACTTTTTTGGGAGTTCACACTGCTTGCCTTGCCTGGACCCATGTGGTAAGGCCCACTTGCACCCATTTGGAAGTCACTAAGCCTCATCTCTGTGATTTGGCCTCCCTCCTGAATCAAGGAATCCCTAGCTCTGTCCCCTTAGCACCATTGGCCTTGTATGCAGCAGGGCTGGGTGGGTGAGAGAGATGGAGATTTCACCCCTTACAAGTCTGACTGAGAACTCCTGGTGTAACCAGGTGGGTTTTCCAGTGGATTCTGCCAGACTCCCACCAGAGTTATGATGCGAGTCTGGTGGAACCCTCAATGAAATTCAGGGTCGTAAAATTTTGCATTTTATAAATGTTTAAGATTTTGTTTGGATCTTCCATTCTATTTCCACAGTTCAGTGTTCGCCTGGTCATTTTTATGATACAAACACGCACAGGTGTATACGATGTCCAGTGGGGTTGTATCAGCCAGAGTTTGGGCAGAATCACTGCGTTGCTTGTCCTGGAAATACTACAACAGATTTTGATGGATCAACTAATATTGCTCAATGTAAAAGTAGGTGTTTAATATCTGTATCATACACAGAATACACATCTGCTGTCTAGAGGCATCTGCTTTGGTGCAACTTCTGGATGAGTTATTGGACCTGGTTAGACCTAAAAAGGATAGATCAGAGTACTTTCTAAATGGTGAAAAGCTAGAAACAGTGGACGTCCAAAGAGACTTGGGGGGGGTCCATGAACATAGATTATTAAAATGTCATGGGCGGGTACAGAAAATAATCAAAAAGGCTAATGAAAAGCTGGGCTTGGGGGTAGAAGTATGCTACAGCTATACAAAGCCTTGGTTAGACCACACCTGGAGTAGTGTGCTCAGTTCTGGGCACCATACTTTTGGAAGGATTAATTGGCCTTGGAGGGAGTTTTTTTTTATTCGTTCATTAGATATGGGTGTCACTGCCAAGGCCAGCATTTATTGCCCATCCCTAGTTGCCCTTGAGAAGATGGTGGTGAGCCGCCGCCTTGAACCATTGCAGTCCGTGTGCTGAAGGTACTCCCACAATGCTGTTAGGGAGGGAGTTCCAGGATTTTGACCCAGCGACGATGAAGGAACGGCGATATACTTCCAAGTCAGAATGGTGTGTGACTTGGAGGGGAACTTGGAGGTGGTGGTGTTCCCATGCGCCTGCTGCCCTTGTCCTTCTAGGTGGTAGAGGTCGCGGGTTTGGGAGGTGCTGCCGAAGAAGCCTTGGCGAGTTGCTGCAGTGCATCTTGTAGATGGTACATACTGCAGCCACGGTGCGCTGGTGGTGGAGAAAGTGAACGTTTAGGGTGGTGGATGGGGTGCCAATCAAGCGGGCTGCTTTGGCTTGGATGGTGTCGAGCTTCTTGAGTGTTATTGGAGCTGCACTCATCCAGGCAAGTGGAGAGTATTCCATCACACTCCTTACTTGTGACTTGTAGATGGTGGAAAGGCTTTGGGGAGTCAGGAGGTGAGACACTTGTCGCAGAATACCCAGCCTCTGACCTGCTCTTGTTGCCACAGTGTTTATGTGGCTGGCCCAGTTAAATTTCTGGTCAATGGTGACCCCCCAGGATATTGATGGTGGGAGATTCGGTGATGGTAATACCGTTGAATGTCAAGGGGCGGTGGTTAGACTCTCGCTTGTTGGAGCTAGTTATTGCCTGGCACTTGTGTGGTGTGAATGTTACCTGCCACTTATCAGCCCAAGCCTGAATGTCGTTCAGGTCTTGCTGATTGCGGGCATGGGCTGCTTCATTATCTGAGGAGTTGCGACTGGCACTGAACACTGTGCAGTCATCAGCGAACATCCCCACTTCTGACCTTATGCTGGAGGGCAGGTCATTGATGAAGCAGCTGAAGATGGTCGGGCCTAGAACACTGCCCTGAGGAACTCCTGTAGCGATGTCCTGGGGCTGTGATGATTGACCTTCAACCACCACAACCATCTTCCTTTGTGCGAGGTATACTCCAGCCAGTGGAGAGTTTCCCCCCCGATTCTCATTGACTTCAGTTTTACTCGGGCTCCTTGATGCCACACTCGGTCAAATGCTGCCTTGATGTCAAGGGCAGTCACTCTCACCTCTGGAATTCAGCTCTTTTGTCCATGTTTGGACCAAGGCTGTAATGAGGTCTGCAGCCGAGTGGTCCTGGCAGAACCCAAACTGCGCATCAGCGAGCAGGTTATTGGTGAGTAGGTGCCACTTGATAGCACTGTCTGCGTAGATTTACCAGAATGATGCCTAGAATCCAAGAGTTGAATTATGATAAGAGATTACACAAACTAGGGTTGTATTCCCTGGAATTTAGAAGGTTAAGACGTGATTTGATCGAAGTTTTCAAGAAGTGTCAGCTGTGGCTCAGTGGGTAGCACACTCGCCTCTCAATCAAATGGAAATGCAGATCACTCAGTGCAATAGCATTTCAGTTCAAATTGTCGAGTATAATAGCAACTCCCTTCAAATTACATGGTTCAATAGTGGGAGCCTGTCATTTGTGACTGCTGAGTAAAAAAATCTTGCCATAAAAGGAAGAAAATTGGTTTCATCAGCTTTATGTATTATAACAAGCACCAGAGCACATATTAAATTGTGTTTCAAGGACATAACACCTACTGTGTTTGAAATTATATTGGTAAATCACTTGAATTTAGGGCTTATTATTCATGATATCATCTCAACCTTGTGCTACTGCCTACTTGCATACTGCATGCAGCCTATGTGCTATTCGCTACATATTACTCATTTGAAATTGCATTAATCTAAGAGCTAGTATTGTGACCATTTTCATCAATGGGTCAGTACAGTAGTTAATCAATGTGAAGGAGCTTGTCTTCTTGCAATGATAGAAACATAGAAACATAGATAGGAGCAGGAGTAGGCCACTCGGCCCCTCGAGCCTGTTCCGCCATTCAATGTGATCATGGCTGATCATCCAAATTCAGTACCCTGTCCCTGCTTTCTCCCCATATCCCTTGATCCCCTTAGCCTTAAGAAATATATCTAACTCCTTCTTGAATATATTTAATGAATTGGCCTCAACTGCCTTCTGTGGTAGAGAATTCCAGAGGTTCACCACTCTCTGGGTGAAGAAATTCCTCCTCATCTCAGTCCTAAATGGCTTATCCCTTATCCTTAGACTGTGATAATTCTGTGACAATGATTGGTCAACCCTACTTCATACCTTTGTTGAACGTTCAACAAATCAGTGAAATCCATTATTTTTGCCATACTGATTACAATAGAGGCATATCATTTGTACTGCATTGTGTAATTTTTTTTTAGCACTTGCCGTGGTATATAATTTTTTATCTATATATTCTATCTTCATCACTTTGAAGCAATCTTTAAACTATTTTTTAAAGGGGTCCTATATTACACCTTTAACCAAACTGTCTTCCTCCAGAACAGTGAACTGATAAACAGACAGTCACGTCTGTCCCATGGGCAGCCTGTGAAATGATGATCAAGCTGTGAACTTCAAATATTTGTATTTTACTAGTGTTTTTAAGCTTAATTGTATGTGTTAATGTAAATTAACCATGAACCGTGACTAAATGCTGCCCGTGTCCTAACTCGCACCCAGTCCCATTCACCCATCACCCCTGTGCTCGCTGACCTACATTGGCTCCCGGTTAAGCAACGCCTCGATTTTAAAATTCTCATCCTTGTTTTCAAATCCCTACATGGCTTCGCCCCTCCTTATCTCTGTAATCTCTTCCAGCCCTACAACCCTCCGAGATATCTGTGCTCCTCCAATTCTGGCCGCTTGCGCATCCCCGATTTTAATCACTCCACCATTGGCGGCCGTGCCTTCAGCTGCCAAGGCCCTAAGCTCTGGAATTTCCTCCCTAAACACCTCTCTCCTCCTTCAAGACGCTCCGTAAAACCTATCTGTCCTAATATCTCCTTATGTGGCTCGGTGTCAAATTTTGTTTGATAACGCCCCTGTGAAGCGCCTTGGGACGTTTTACTATGCTAAAGGCGCTATATAAATACAAGTTGTTGTTGTAAGTACTTAAGAAACCCTTAACGAACAGTATTTGTTATTTGCTAATGGCATCATAGTTGTGGTGGTTCTATAAATTATTTGACATGTTGGGCTGTTGACATTACACAAGAAAAGTGCACTGGGAAATGATTAAAGATAAACACCTGAGAAATTTTGAATAATTAGGAGTATTAAGGCTGAGTTTTCCATGGTGGTAGCGAGTCAGGTGAGAGAGTTTTTTTTTGACAGCAACTCGCTCCCACGCGCCTTTCCCACTGGCGCAGCTGTCATTGTGGAGCTGACCCGACCTGCAGCGGCGGGGGACCCAATTGAAATCATTACGAGGTACTTTACAGGCACTTAAGAGCCTTTATCCCCCTACTTTTTAAATTTCCCTGCATGGCCATGGGATTCACACAGCTCGGGAACCACGTCTGTCAACCTGAGGCATGAGTTCCATGACCATTGCTCCCGCTGATTACTTGACAGGCTGTTGCCTTCCAACTCAATAGTGTAATTGCAGTGAATTGATCTGCACAATAAAAAAATGACATATACCATTTAAATACATTTTTGTGGTGTTTCTGGTCAGGTTCTTCTCACAGTATATTGTGATTGTTCAGTTACACGTTAAATCAAGTCATCAACCGTAACAATTTCCTTCTCCTCACTCATTCCACTGGTTCAATTTGCTTTCAGTCCCTAAATATGACTAATTTAATTTTTCAGTCTGAGACTTTAGGGTGAGTTTCAACGGAGGTTCTCTCACTTGTCCATTGTTAACATAAGAACATAAGAACATAAGAAATAGGAGCAGGAGTAGGCCAATCGGCCCCTCGAGCCTGCTCCGCCATTCAATAAGATCATGGCTGATCTGATCCTAACCGCCAATCTACTATCTATCACAGAACCATCTCCTGCATCTAACAGAATTGCACACATGAAATAGGAGCAGAATCAGGCTACACGGTCCCTGGGCCCGCTCCACTACCCACAGGGCCATGACCGATCCGAACCTAGACTCATGTCCAAATTCCTGCCCGCTCCCCGTAACCCTTAATGCCCTTTACTTCTAGGAAACTGTCTATTTCTGTTTTAAATTTATTTAATGATGTAGCTTCTACAGCTTTTTGTGGCAGCATATTCCATGGACCTACCACCCTCTGAGTGAAGTAGTTCCTCCTCATCTCAGTTTTGAAAGAGCAGCCCCTTATTCTAAGACTATGTCCCCTAGTTCTAGTCTCACCCGTCATCGGGAACATCCTCCCCGCATCCACCCGATCCAACCCCTTCACAATCTTATATGTTTCAATAAGATCGCCTCTCATTCTTCTGAACTCCAATGAGTAGAGTCCCAATCTACCCAACCTCTCCTCATATGACCACCCCCTCATCCCCGGGATTAACCGAGTGAACCTTTTTTGCACTGCCTCGAGAGCAAGGATGTCTTTCCTTAAGTAAGGACACCAAAACTGTATGCAGTATTCCAGGTGCGGTCTCACCAATACCTTGTACAACTGAAGCAATACCTCCCTATTTTTATATTCTATCCCCCTAGCAATGAAAGCCAACATTCCATTGGCCTTCTTAATCACTTGCTGCACCTGCATACTAACCTTTTGAGTTTCGTGCACCAGGACCCCCAGATCCCTTTGCACTTCAGTACTCTCCAGTTTCTTGCCATTAAGATAATAAATTGCTCTAGGATTTTTCCTGCCAAAGTGCATCACCTCACACTTTCCAGTGTTGTATTCCATCTGCCAAATCTCTGCCCACTTACTTAGCCTGTCTATGTCCCCTTGCAGGTTTTTTATGTCCTCCTCACTCACTACTTTCCCTCCCATCTTTGTATCATCTGCAAATTTTGATATGTTACACTTGGTCCCTTCCTCCAAATCGTTAATATAGATTGTGAAGAGTTGGGGACCCAGCACTGACCCCTGTGGAACACCACTAGTTACTGATTGCCAGTCTGAGAATGAACCATTTATCCCAACTCTTTGCTTTCTGTTAGATAGCCAATCCTCTATCCATGCCAGAATATTACCCCCAATCCCGTGATTTTTTACCTTAAGCAATAATCTTTTGTGTGGCACCTTGTCAAATGCCTTTTGGAAGTCTAAATACACTACGTCCACTG